>CM076582.1:949287565-949887565 GCA_034641835.2 Pinus albicaulis
ATCTAAATGAGAACTGAACAAACTAACTAGGATCTTCTCATCCAAATAGCCTCACATGCAGCTTGAATTGCTGCCATGTATTCTGCTTCCGCTGAACTGAGTACCACGAATCTTTGTTTCCTGTTGTACCAAGAAACTGTTGTAGATCCGATATTGAAAACCCCTCATGATGTGCTCTTTATGTCCTTTGGGCTGCCTGTCCAATCTGCATCCATGAATCCATGCAACTTCACCTCATCCGTATGTTTGTACCATAAGCCATACTTATATATGCCCCTGAGATACCTCAGGACATGCTTGCATGCCTTCCAAAAGATCTTGCTAGGCTTAACCATCACTGACTAAGTTGGTTCCGTTATCGCCAACCGCCTCTGCTGTGCCGAAATAAAAAATTCCACGGGGTGTAATATCATACCACATCAAATTTCAGTAGCTAGCCCTACCAGAATAGGAGAGGGATCTCTCCGGGTCAATCTCAGGAAAAATGTTTCAATAGGCCTTGAGATGACTGAAATGAGTGCTAATTTTAGGCTAGGTATATTATTCAAGGAGGGTTTGATTGAAAATTGTGGGTTGAAAAGAGCAAGAGAAGGGACTATTGGGCTATAAATTTGGGGCTAGTTTCTACCGGAAAACTTGGGGCAAAGTAAGTGCAATGTATAGCCAAATTAAATATTTAATGCGAGAAGAAAATAGGGAAAATATCGCTGCCCTGTAGGCATCAATCATGGGATGGATCTACAGTGACAACTTTAGAAGAAAGAGAAGCATCGGGTTACTCAACAGAGCATCTAACAGAGGATGGATTCTAAAAAGATAATCACTACATCAAACAACATAATCATTGTGAGAGGAACATCATGTGTAGATGGATTCCTAACACTTCCCTTAGAGAATGATGTAAACAAATTAGAAGAAAAAACAAATCATGGAAATGAATTTACAAGAAAAACATGTTGCACATTAAACACCGTGATGAATCCCAAATTTAAAGAGCAGAAAAAAACTTTATTAAAATAATATTTGAGGAAAAATTTACAGAATCCAATAGAAGCCTCCCTCTGCTGCAAAAATCCAACCTCTACACTATGAAATTCATAAAATATATACATTTTCTCATCCTTGTACTAAGGGAATTGAGCTCAACCATTTTCTTAAAAATAGAATCAGTTACATTAAACTTGGGCTGAATTTCTGAAAATAGGTGTTGAAGATGAACTCGTACCTCCTAAACCATAGCACCTGTTATAAAACTGAAAGAGGTTTGTGTAGCTAAGGCCATTTTGGGGAAAAAAATCTCTCAAATTGTGGAAATTCGTTTCCAGTTGCTCACAATCGGTTCCAAAAAATCATCTCTAAAACCAAAATCATTAAAAATTTAAATCTGTAAAAATGAGCTGTAAAGATCTAGTCACATATCCCAATTAGTGACACATTTGAATAAAATGAAATATGTTGTTGTTATATGGCTCATGGTTAACAAAAACCTCCTCGGGTTTTGCAGAATTACTTTCCATCTGTTGTAAAATGGCTGCGCACTAAAATTACTAAAACAATAAAAAATATGAAAATTTTGCTTTGTTTTAATGTAGGCTCCAAATATCACTGTATATATCCCACATAGTAGCACCTGTGCATAAAATGAAGGATATTTTTGTTATTTGCTATGTGATGAACAAAAACCTCTTTCACTTTTTAAAAAATTCTTACCATTATTTCACAAACTTATTTTGTACTAAACTTGTCATTGTGTGCAGCAACTAACCTCAAAACATGCATAACCAAGAATCACTCATTCATTTTGATCATATCTTCTAATCCGGGAGCCAATTACGGGAGTGTGATATACCGTTGGAAATTTTTTCCCGAGCTTCTTCTGATGGACAGACTTGTGACATGTTTTGTGCTAAAAAAAAACATCATGGTGCAAAAAGATCTAAAAAACTAGACATAGTAAGAGCTCATGTTGATCTCTCGTGACAAAGCTACAAGATACCGACACCAACATTGGCTCCCAATGGGGATGGTAAACATCATGTGAAAAATCTAACAAAACTAGACATAGTAAGAGCTCATGTTGATCTGCACGTCGCGAAGACCGACACTAACATTGGCTCCAATGGGGATGGTAGTTTTTCCTTGAAAACATAAGAATGGCAGATCTTTGGGAGAGTAGACTAAAGGCTCTTATCCATTGGGCAACAGTCAATAACTGCAAACCCAAACAACTCATACCAATTCAAAACATACAAAACAGAGGCATACTACAACTGTATATAAACAAATACCGAGAATCGAAATTTTGCCTTTGGCAGCTTATTTATTTACAAATCTCCCCTACTTTGCTGCAAAACCAATAGATCAAGTAACGTTGTAATGCCAGATCAACCAATCAAGTAACTGTGACAAGGATGCTGCTTGAAAGTGCTTCAACCGGGACACAGATGTAAATGTTGGCAGCCATACACGCACATAACAAGTCTGGTTATGTAAAAGACAATTTGATCTATCATTCAAACTGAAAAACATTTCCATGTATGTTGCAATAGGATCGCAAAAGCCATACTTTGTTTGCTGCCCCAACTCCGCAATACATACTTCCAGCTGCACACTGTCAATGCAAACATCCACAGGCAGCTCTATTGTTTCTTGTTTTGAAGGAGGGAGAGTTTCCAAGAACTTTTTTGGATCTTGGAATTCATATGATTGGATCTGATCATTCAAATACTGAATCTCCTTCTCAAATTTTTCAACAGCTAACTCAAAGAAATGAGTTTTAGCTTCAGGAGGAAACTTCGGAGATCTCAAACATTGAAGCACGGCCATGAAAAATACTTCATCAATTTCAATATCCACTAACTGATCTCTAACTTCTTTTAAAGCTTCACAAAGCGCAGGGTTTGCCACATACCCTACCATTTTATTTTAGTGCATGAATGGATCAGTGAGCACTGGAATCTCTGGATTGAGTTGGAGTCACCAGGTGAATGTTTCAGCCTTCATATGTCTGATCGTTGTCCACCATCAACAATCAGATCTGAACTTGATACACGTACTGGGGAAACTTGCAAGTCAGATGTTACGTTTACAAACTAGACCGGAGATTGACTAAAGCAGCGTTTATCTACTTTCGCTAATGAAAAGCAAGAGTGTTTCGAAGGCTATCTGGCATAACTTCAGGCTCCGTCTGTAGCTTATAAAACAAATAACACTAACAAGCAAACCATTTTCTTCCCCAGTATGGTCGCCACTATGTTAGTTCCCAAATCCACCTTAGGCTGAAATAAGGCAGAAGAAGGACAACACCAAACCACGCTCAGCCTCGTAGCTAGCCCTACGAGGACAGGAGAGGGCTCTCTCCGGGTCAATCTCAATTAAAATATTCAGAAGGGCTTGAGATGACTAAAACAACAACTGATATTAGGCTAGATAAACAAATAGGAGGGTTTTATTTTGATTTTTAGGGGTTTTTGTTGGAAAAAGGGGAAAGACAATTTTTGGGCTTGGGGATGAGGCCAAATTCTTGCAGAGTTCAAGTTGGGGCAGGGTAGGCAATGACTTTGATGTCTTAGATTCAATGAATGAATGGAAAAGACTATTGAGGAGCTGAAAAGGGCAAGAGGGTGCAAGGATCCTCTTCAAACTGAGGAAAAACACGTAAAACTAAACAAAAGTTTAAGGCAGAGCACCAGCCAATCAATGAATTCTACCTCAAATACTCATTTGTTTAATTCAAAAGCATAGAGAAGGGAAATGGCATGCATATAACATTAATGAAACTTAAAATAACATGAGAAGAACATCATCAAAACTCAGAAGCCACAAGGATCCCAACAAGTGCTACAAAACTCTGGTCTTTCCTTTGCCAAAAATCTGAAATGAATGTACAATGAGGTGCCAAACTTTTCCCAAGTATCCAACCTCTGAAAATGATTGAAGAAATACATGATATAGACAAGCCTAACCCACTCCCATGCCTCTAAGGGTCGAGCTCATCCTTCTAGGAGCTGTTTCAACTAATTCTAAACATGGAACTGAAATCTAGGCAACCAAACAACTTGCCTCTATATGCTAGGAAACTGATTCATTCATTTAATTTTCACTTTTTAGTGAATGAATCATCTAGAACAAGTAAATATGAGCCAAAATTACATCATAGTCATCAAATTACATCAAGATAAATCAAGAATTACATCAAAAAGTGAAACTAGTCAAAACTGGGCAAATTTCTGAGCTGAAGAGTCAAAATGAGGCCAAATTTCTCTATGCGCCGCGCCCAAAAACTCAATGCATCGCTCCACTTTGAGCCTATTTTTGGGGCACTTCCCAGAGTCCAAATTGATCTCATGATAGTTCGTTGGAAAGCCCTAGATGTCTGCTATCCAACCCAAGTGTAATTTTTTAATTTGGATGTCATTTTCCCCTACAGAACTGCATTCTCCCAAGACTGGTTCCTACTGGTGCAAAAAGTGGCAGAAAGACCATTTTTGGAGTGTTTTTGACCTTTAAGACCACCCAGAACTTCATGAAATCTCTCAGCCATTCCTGAGCATACATAATTTACCATAAAAAACCCAAAAATATCAAGTTTTCCTCCAGAAGATGTCCCAATCATAAGCGTGCGTCGGGTGGCGCGACGCGTCGGGCGGAAAAACCTGTTTTGCAACCAAAATTTTCAAAAATGACAAAATATTCTCCAAATTTTCTGAAATTTGGAGTGAAGGTCTCCCATCATGTCTCATGCTCAGCCAAAGAAGCTTCGGCCAAGATTCGTAGTGGATCCGGCCTTTTCCGACGTTTTAGTTCTTTTCTCAACCTCGCCTTCAGGATCTTCATTTTCGCTCCGCAAACATGTGTGCGGGCCCAATAGTGGTTTTTCATATGTCTGAGCATGTCTTTGTCCCTATTGGCCTTCGCCAAGAGCTTCTCCATATGAATGTTGACGTTCGTAAGGCAAGTCTCTGGCTCAAATGGTGTCATGTCACCTGGTCTCTTTCGGGCCAATTCACTGTCTTCACGGATTTGCTGCAACTCTATGAGTGTCTGCTGATCCTCCAGTTGTTTATTCCGCTGCTCCAAGTAATTTATAACCCACTAAGCTCTCTGAAATTTCTCGTTCAGTGTGTCGATCTCAACTTTTTGCTCCTGGATGATTTCTTTCAGCTTTGAGCTAGGAGAGCTCGAATCAACATCGATCAATATAAAATCAGTATCTTGGCCTCCCGAAGGGCCCTCATCGTGCATAGGCTTCTTGCCTCTGTCCTGTACCTGTGCTGATGTAGAAGGCGATACCCCTTCCACGCCATGTGGAGATAGTACTCGCGTTGCTGATGAAGGTAACGAGACCCCTTCCACCCTGGGCGGAGATAGTACTCGTCGTGCTGCTGCAAATAAGGCTCTGGTGCCTCTCTGATAGGTAACACACACTGGAACACTGCTAGGCTCTGTCTCAGGAACCTCAAACTTATGCGAAGGCTCACCTGCATCATGTACAATCTCTGGAGGAGGCTGAGGGGCTGTAAAGAAGTCACGAGAAATGAACTCATCCCATGCGATGCCCTGCAATCCAAGCTGATGTACTACAATGATTTTAATGAGTGCATAATGATAAATGTTGTTATGTTGTTGCTCTGGAGTCTTCTTCTGCACAAGGGTAGTCATCCGCTCTATGTTTTGGCACATGAAGTATGGAATATTCATCAGTCGCACTCTCGTGAAATGCATCAAAATTCGTATATGATATGCATAAAGGCGCGAGAATCTACCCTCACAGTTGAAGTATCTAATGATGAGTTTCATTAATGGCGCATAGGACTCCTTCAGAAACCGAAACGGGAAAACTCTGCTCAGCTGCCTCAAATATCCAGGCCTGATGTAAGGTCCATAATATGCTCTGTCCAGCTGTTGACTCTTATTCCACTCCTCACCAATGTTCGATATCCCGGTTGCCTCAGAAATGACCTTTGGTGTCAAGGTGAAGTTCACTCCAGCAAGGTTTACATGACCATCACGCAAATGTAGGACAAATAAGCGAACCAACTCCGGATGGTGCTGAATCTGAGATATCATCTCGCAATACCGAAAACATGAATGTTGCTGAAAACATGTCATTGCAAGCGGGCAGGCCTGCAATTGAGCCAAAGAAGTGGGCTCCTCTCTGACGTGCCTGCCACTTTTATGAGACCTCCTCGGTACATTTAGCTCTGCGGTTGAATCACTGTCCTACTCATATCCCTGCTCATATGATGAATTTGCTTCTGACATGGTGCTGAAAACAAGGTGTTTGACAAGTATGTGTTGATATATGTATGGTGAAAACAAGAGTTTGTTTTTCAAGACCAAGTGTGCCACATATACAATAAGGTGCTGTGGAGAAATGTCACAATGGGAAAAAGGACTGTCAAGTAAGATCTAAGTATGAGGACAGTCACTGTTTGGGGGACTTAGGGATTTGGGGATTTATAAGTAAATGGGAATGAGTGATAGTGATGGGGGTAGTTTTAGGAACAAGATTCAATGAAATGGGAATATATAAATGAAATCAAAGACATAAAGGCAACCCTTGAATATCATGGAAATTAGGAATTTATCAATGAAGGGAAGTGGTGACAAATGATAGGGTTTAAGGATTCAAAAACATGGGAATAAAAGGGAAAAAGGGATATGGGACAGCAGAGATAGGAGAGGGACTGTGGTATGAGAGTGTAACAGTAGTAGCAGTGACAACAATGATAAAAATGACAAGGGCACAAATGAAAATGGAATGAGAGCTTAAGCAACAAAGTTCAACTTTCAATCACTTCTTTTCAAACCCTTGGGAGAAAATTTCAATATGGGTATAGGGTTTACTCTTTCACCATTTAAACTCTTGAATTTTTCCTTTCAAATAGCATCCAACAGGAGTTAAACTCAAATGGTAAGGGCGCACTCTTACTTGGTGACAAAAAACTGAATCAAATTGATTTTTAATGAATCAATGATGAATTTCGGCCTTGGGGCTCTGTGCGCCGCGCGGGTTGAATGCGTCGCGCCATTTAGAAATCGCACTGTGAAAAACTTCTCTATGCATCGCGTCGTGCCTATGCCCAATGCGCCGCGCGCAACTTAACACACAGTCGGCCTCTTCTCAAATGGCAGTTTTGCTCTTCAACTTTCAAACTCGACTTCTCTTTGAGATTTCCTTAATAACACCTGTTGTAAATGAATTAATAATCTTGGGAAATATCTCATATAGAGATGGTTTTGATTTTTACTTCTTCAAAACCCATGTTGTAATGTTTTTTACCTTTGGCACTTGTTCATTTAGTACAACCTTTGTCTTTTTGTTTCCTCACTGACTTTCTGAGCTTCGAATGATGAAATTGGTTGATTTTTTGCAGGGATGTTGGCGTTGAACTTTGGAAAGGGAAAACCAGAGTCTGCTTTGAAGTCTTTATGGCGGAAAAACACATGATTATTACAAAAACAAGTTTGACAATTTCTTCTTCAAAACAGAGTTTTGAAGAAGAAACATCCTCGAGCATACTTGCTGATGAAAATTTTGAACTGAAAACTTATTGAAAACCTCCTCATGGCCTACGGGAATTATTTAACATTTTGAAAGACCAAACCCTAGACCTATAAGCTAAAATGACTCTTTTTGACCAAAACGGCATCTATGACTGTAAATGACATGAACTGAACTTTGATAAATTTTGAGAAAATTTGACCAACCCAGCAGGTACAAGCATGAGGGAAACTGAGAGAACAACACCCTTCCGTCAGTCAATGGCATGCCCCTAATGGAATGCATATGAATGAGCGGAATGAGACACCTAAACAATGAAATGAAATAAGAGAAATGATCTCTGATGGAGGGATGTAAAGACCGACTCTAACATTGGCTCCAATGGGGATGGTAGCTCCTTGGAGGTGCCAAGAACGGCAGATATTTGGGAGAGCAGACCAGGCGAATCAACAAAAACCTCTTTCACTTTTGAAAAATTCCTTACCATTATTTCACAAACTGATTTTGTACTAAACTTGTCATTGTGTGCAGCAACTGACCTCATAACCAAGAATCACTCATTCATTTCGATCATATCTTCTAATCCGGGAGCCGGTTATGGGAGTGTGATATACAATTGGAAAGGTTTTTCTAAGCTTCTTCTGATGGACTCACTTGTGACATGTTTTGTGTTGAACATAATGTGCAAAACATCTAACAAAACTAGACATAGTAAGAGCTCATGTTGATCTCTGGTGACAGGCTGCGAAGACTGACACTAACATTGGCTCCAATGGGGATGGTAGCTCCTTGGAGGTGCCAAGAATGGCAGATATTTGGGAGAGTAGACCAGTGCCTTATCAATTGGGAAATGGAGTCAATAACTGCAAACCCAAAACAACTCATACCAATCCAAAAACATATACATACTACAACCTGTACATAAACAAATACCGGAAACTGAAATGTTGCCTTTGGTAGCTTATTTATTTACAAATCTCCCCTACTTTGCTGCAAAACCAATAGATCAAGTAACGATGTAATGCCAGATCAACCAATCAAGTAACTGTGACAAGGATGTTGCTTGAAAGTGCTTCAACCGGGACACAGATGTAAATGCTGGCAGACATACACCCACATAACAAGTCTGGTTATGTAAAAGACAATTTTATCTATCATTCAAACTGAAAAACATTTCCATGTATGTTGCAATAGGATCGCAAAAGCCAGACTTTGTTTGCTGCCCCAAATCCGCAATACATACTTCCAGCTGCACACTGTCAATGCAAACATCCACAGGCAGCTCTATTGTTTCTTGTTTTGAAGGAGGGAGAGTTTCCAAGAACTTTTTGGGATCTCGGAATTCATATGATTGGATCTGATCATTCAAATACTGAATCTCCTTCTCAAATTTTTCAACAGCTAACTCAAAGAAACGAGTTTTAGCTTCAGGAGGAAACTTCAGAGATCTCAAACATTGAAGCACGGCCATGAAAAATACTTCACCAATTTCAATATCCACTAACTGATCTCTAACTTCTTTTAAAGCTTCACAAAGCGCAGGGTTTGCCACATACCCTACCATTTTATTTCAGTGCATGAATGGATCAGTGAGCACTAGAATCTTTGGATTGAGTTGGAGTCACCAGGTGAATGTTTCAGCCTTCATATGTCTGATCATTGTCCACCATCAACAATCAAATCTGAACATGATACACGTACTGGGGCAACTTGCAAGTCAGATGTTACATTTACAAACTAGACCGGAGATTGACTGAAGCAACGTTTATCTACTTTCGCTAATGCAAAGCAAGAGTGTTTCGAAGGCTATCTAGCATAACTTCAGGCTCCGTATGTAGCTTATAAAACAAATAACACTAACAAGCAAACCATTTTCTTCCCCAGTATGGTCACCACTATGTTATCGCCTAAATCTGCCTAAGGCTGAAAAAGGCAGAGTTCAGGGTAACATCATACCACACTCAGTCTGGTAGCTAGCCCTACCAGAACAGGAGAGGGGGCTCTCTCTGGGTCAATCTCAGTGAAAATTAATCAATAGAGCTTGATATGACTAAAATGAAAGCTAATTTTAGGCTAGGTATATAAGTGGGAGGGTTTGATTGAAAATTGTTGGTTGAAAAGAGCAAGAGAAGGGACTATTGGGCTATGAATTTGGGGCTAGTTTCTGCCGGCAAACTTGGGGCAAAGTAAGTGAAATGTACAGCCAAATTAAAGATGTAATGAGAGAAGAAAATAGGGAAAAGACCACTGCCCTGTAGGCATCAATCAGGGGATGGATCTACAGTGACAACTTTAGAAGAAAGAGAAGCACCGGGTTACTCAACAAACAGAGCATCTAACAAAGGATGGATTCTGAAAAGATAACCACTACATCAAACAACATAATCATTATGAGAGGAGCATCATGCATAGATGGATTCCTAACACTTCCCTTAGATAATTTTGTAAACAGATTATCAGAAAAAACAAAGCATGCAAATGAATTTACAAGAAAAACATGCTACACATTAAACACCGTGATGAATCCCAAATTTAAAGAGCAGAAAAAAGCTTTATTAAAATAATATTCAAGGGAAAATTTACAATTCCAATAGCAGCCTCCCTCTGCTGCAAAAATCCAACCTCTTCACTATGAAATTCATAAAATATATACATTTTCTCATCCTTGTACTAAGGGAATTGAGCTCAACCATTTTCTTAAAAATAGAATCAGTTACATTAAACTTGGGCCGAATTTCTGAAAATAGGTGTTAAAGATGAACTCTTATCTCCTAAACCATAGCACCTGCTACAAAACGGAAAGCGGTTTTTGTAGATAAGGTCAGTTTGGAGACAAACCTCTCTCAAATTTGAGAAATTCGTTTCCAGTTTCTCGCAATCCGTTCCACAAAATCATCTCTAAAACAGAAAATCATTAAAAATTTAAATCTGTGAAAATGAGTTGTAAATATCTAGTCACATATCCCAATTCATGACACCTTTGAATAAACTGAAAGAGGTTTTTGTTATATGGCTTGTGGTTAACAAAAATGTCCTTGGGTTTTGCAAAATTACTTTCCATCTGCTGTAAAATGGCCTCGCACTAAAATGACTAAAACAGTAAAAAATATGAAAAATTTGCTTTGTTTTAATGTAGGCTCCAAATATCATTGTATATCTCCCACATAGTATCACCTGTGCATAAACGGAAGGAGGTTTGTATTATTTGATATGTTATGAACAAAAACCTCGTTCACTTTTGAAAAATTCCTTACCATTATTTCACAAACTGATTTTGTACTAAACTTGTCATTGTGTGCAGCAACTGACCTCATAACCAAGAATCACTCATTCATTTCGATCATATCTTCTAATCCGGGAGCCAGTTATGTGAGTGTGATATACCATTGGAAAGGTTTTTCTGAGCTTATTCTGATTGACACACTTGTGACATGTTTTGTGCTAAACATCATGTGCAAAACATCTAACAAAACTAGACATAGTAAGAGCTCATGTTGATCTCTGGTGACAGGCTGTGAAGACTGACACTAACATTGGCTCCAATGGGGATGGTAGCTCCTTGGAGGTGCCAAGAATGGAAGATATTTGGGAGATTAGGCCAGTGCCTTATCCATTGGGTAATGGAGTCAATAACTGCAAACCCAAAACAACTCATACCAATCCAAAAACATATACATACTACAACCTGTACATAAACAAATACCGGAAACTGAAATGTTGCCTTTGGCAGCTTATTTATTTAAAAATATCCCCTACTTTGCTGCAAAACCAATAGATCAAGTAAGTTGTAATGCCAGATCAACCAATCAAGTAACTGTGACAAGGATGTTGCTTGAAAGTGCTTCAACCGGGACACAGATGTAAATGCTGGCAGCCATACACGCACATAACAAGTATGGTTATGTAAAAGACAATTTGATCTATCATTGAAACTGAAAAAAATTTCCATGTATGTTGCAATAAGATCGCAAAAGCCAGACTTTGTTTGCTGCCCCAACTCCGCAATACATACTTCCATCTACACACTGTCAATGCAAACATCCACAGGCAGCTCTATTGTTTCTTGTTTTGAAGGAGGGAGAGTTTCCAAGAACTTTTTGGGATCTCAGAATTCATATGATTGGATCTGATCATTCAAATACTGAATCTCCTTCTCAAATTTTTCAACAACTAACTCAAAGAAACGAGTTTTAGCTTCAGGAGGAAACTTTGGAGATCTCAAACATTGAAGCACGGCCACGAAAAATACTTCATCAATTTCAATATCCACTAACTGGTCTCTAACTTCTTTTAAAGCTTCACAAAGCGCAGGGTTTGCCACATACCCTACCATTTTATTTTAGTGCATGAATGGATCAGTGAGCATTGGAATCTTTGGATTGAGTTGGAGTCACCAGGTGAATGTTTCAGCCTTCATATGTATGATTGTTGTCCACCATCAACAATCAGATCTGAACTTGATACACATATTGGGGCAACTTGCAAGTCAGATGTTACGTTTACAAACTAGACCAGAGATTGACTGAAGCAGCGTTTATCTACTTTCGCTAATGCAAAGCAAGAGCATTTCGAATGCTATCTGGCATAACTTCAGGCTCCGTCTGTAGCTTATAAAACAAATAACACTAACAAGAAAACCATTTTCTTCCCCAGTATGGTCGCCACTATGTTATCGCCTAAATCTGCCTCAGGCTGAAAAAGGCAGAGTTCAGGGTAACATCATACCACTCTCAGTCTGGTAGCTAGCCCTACCAGAACAGGAGAGGGCTCTCTCTGGGTCAATCTCAGTGAAAAGTAATCAATAGGGCTTGAGATGACTAAAATAAAAGCTAATTTTAGGCTAGGTATATAAGTGGGAGGGTTTGATTGAAAATTGTGGGTTGAAAAGAGCAAGACAAGGGACTATTGGGCTATGAATTTGGGGCTAGTTTCTGCCGGCAAACTTGGGGCAAAGTAAGTGCAATGTACAGCCAAATTAAAGATGTAATGAGAGAAGAAAATAGGGAAAATACCACTGCCTTGTAGGCATCAATCAGGGGATGGATCTACAGTGACAACTTTAGAAGAAAGAGAAGCACCGGGTTACTCAACAGAGCATCTAACAGAGGATGGATTCTGAAAAGATAACCACTACATAAATCATCACAATCATTGTGAGAGGAGCATCGTGCATGGATGGATTCCTAACACTTCCCTTTGAGAATGATGTAAACAAATTAGCAGAAAAAACAAAGCATGTAAATGAATTTACAAGAAAAACATGCTGCACATTAAACACCATGATGATTCCCAAATTTAAAGAGCAGAAAAAAGCTTTATTAAAATAACATTCGAGGAAAAATTTACACAATCCAATAGCAACCTCCCTCTGCTGCAAAAATCCAACCTCTACACTATGAAATTCATAAAATATATACATTTTCTCATCCTTGTACTAAGGGAATTGAGCTCAACCATTTTCTTAAAAATAGAATCAGTTACATTAAACTTGGGCCGAATTTCTGAAAATAGGTGTTGAATATGAACTCGTATCTCCTAAACCATAGCACCTGTTACAAAACTGAAAGAAATTTTTGTAGATAAGGTCATTTTGGAGAAAAACCTCTCTCAAATTTGAGCAATTCGTTTCCAGTTGCTCGCAATCTGTTCCACAAAATCATCTCTAAAACAGAAAATCATTAAAAATTTAAATCTGTGAAAATGAGCTGTAAAGATCTAGTCACATATCCCAATTAGTGACACCTTTGAATAAACTGAAAGAGATTTGTGTTATATGGCTTGTGGTTAACAAAAACCTCCTTGGGTTTTGCAAAATTACTTTCCATCTGCTGTAAAATGGCCTCGCACTAAAATGACTAAAACAGTAAAAAATATGAAAAATTTTCTTTGTTTTAATGTAGGCTCCAAATATCATTGTATATCTCCAACATAGTAGCACCTGTGCATAAACTGAAGGAATTTTTGTTATTTGGTATGTTATGAACAAAAACCTCTTTCACTTTTGAAAAATTCCTTATCATTATTTCACAAACTGATTTTGTACTAAACTTTTCATTGTGTGCAGCAATTGACCTCATAACCAAGAATCACTCATTCATTTCGATCATATATTCTAATCCAGGAGCCGGTTATGGGAGTGTGATATACCATTGGAAAGGTTTTTCTGAGCTTCTTCTGATGGACACACTTGTGACATGTTTTGTGCTGAACATCATGTGCAAAACATCTAACAAAACTAGACATAGTAAGAGCTCATGTTGATCTCTGGTGACAGGCTGCAAAGACTGACACTAACATTGGCTCCAATGGGGATGGTAGCTCCTTGGAGGTGCCAAGAATGGCAGATCTTTGGGAGAGTAGACCAGTGCCTTATCCATTGGGCAATGTAGTCAATAACTGTAAACCCAAAACAACTCATACCAATCCAAAAACATATACATACTACAAACTATACATAAACAAATACTGGAAACTGAAATGTTGCCTTTGGCAGCTTATTTATTTACAAATCTCCCCTACTTTGCTGCAAAACCAATAGATCAAGTAACGATGTAATGCCAGATCAACCAATCAAGTAACTGTGACAAGGATGTTGCTTGAAAGTGCTTCAACCGTGACACAGATGTAAATGCTGGCAGCCATACATGCACATAACAAGTTTGGTTATGTAAAGAAAATTTGATCTATCATTGAAACTGAAAAACATTTCCATGTATGTTGCAATAGGATCGCAAAAGCCAGACTTTGTTTGCTGCCCCAACTCCACAATACATACTTCCAGCTGCACACTGTCAATGCAAACATCCACAGGCAGCTCTATTGTTTCTTGTTTTGAAGGAGGGAGAGTTTCCAAGAACTTTTTGGGATCTCGGAATTCATATGATTGGATCTGATCATTCAAATACTGAATCTCCTTCTCAAAATTTTCAAAAACTAACTCAAAGAAACCAGTTTTAGCTTCAGGAGGAAACTTCAGAGATCTCAAAAATTGAAGAACGGAAATGAAAAATACTTCATCAGTTTCAATATCCACTAACTGATCTCTAACTTCTTTTAAAACTTCACGAAGCGCAGGGTCTGCCACATACCCTGCCATTGCATGAATGGATCAGTGAGCACTGGAATCTCTGGATTGAGTTGGAGTCGCCAGGCGAATGTTTCAGCCTTCATATGTGTCTGATTGCTATCCACCATCAGCAATCAGATCTGCAACTTGATACACGTACTGGGGAAATTTGCAAATCAAGTGTCACGTTTACAAGCTAGACCGTTGATTGACTGAAGCAGCGTTTATCTACTTTCGCTAATGCAAAGCAAGAGCGTTTCGAAGGCTACCTTGCATAACTTCAGGCTCCGTCTGTAGCTTATAAAACAATTAACACCAACAAGCAAACCATTTTCTTCCCCAGTATGGTTGCCACTATGTTAGTGCCTAAATATACCTCGAGCTGAAGGAAGGCAGAGTTCAGGGTAACATCAAACCATGCTCAGTCTGGTAGCTAGCCCTACCAGAATAGGAGAGGGCTCTCTTCGAGTCAATCTCAGCGAAAAGTAATCAATAGGGCTTGATATGACTGAAATAAAAGCTAATTTTAGGCTAGGTATATAAGTAGGAGGGTTTGATTGAAAATTGTGGGTTGAAAAGAGCAAGAGAAGGGACTATTGGGCTATGAATTTGGGGCTAGTTTCTGCCGGCAAACTTAGGGAAAAGTAAGTTCAATGTACAGCCAAATTAAAGATGTAATGAGAGAAGAAAATAGGGAAAATACCGCTGCCCTGTAGGCATCAATTAGGGGATGGATCTACAATGACAACTTTAGAAGAAAGAGAAGCACCGAGTTACTCAACAGAGCATCTAACAAAGGACGTATTCTGAAAAGATAACCACTACATCAAACAACACAATCATTGCGAGAGGAGCATCATGTGTGGATGGATTCCTAGCACTTCCCTTAGAGAATGATGTAAACAAAGTAGCAGAAAAAACAAAGCATGGAAATGAATTTACAAGAAAAACATGCTGCACATTAAACACCGTGATGAATCCCAAATTTAAAGAGCAGAAAAAAGCTTTATTAAAATAATATTCGAGGAAAACTTTACACAATCCAATAGCAGCCTCCCTTTGCTGCAAAAATCCAACTTCTACACTATGAAATTCATAAAATATATACATTTTCTCATCCTTGTACTAAGGGAATTGAGCTCAACCATTTTCTTAAAAATAGAATCAGTTACATTAAACTTGGGCCGAATTTCTAAAAATAGGTGTTTAAGATGAACTCGTCTCTCCTAAAACATAGCACCTGTTACAAAAATAAAAGATTTTTTTGTAGATAAGGTCATTTTGGAGAAAAACCTCTCTCAAATTTGGGAAATTCATTTCCAGTTGCTCGCAATATGTTCCAAAAAATCATCTCTAAAACATAAAATCGTTAAAAATTTAAATCTGTGAAAATTAGCTGTAAAGATCTAGTCACATATCCCAATTCGTGACACCTTTGAATAAACTAAAAGAGGTTTTTGTTATATGGCTAGTGGTTAACCAAAAAATCCTTGGGTTTTGAATAATTACTTTCCATCTGTTATAAAATGGCCGCGCACTAAAATGACTAAAACATTAAAAAATATGAAAATTTTTCTTTGTTTTAATGTAGGCTCCAAATATCACTATATATCTCCCACATAGTAGCACCGGTGCATAAACTGAAGGAGGTTTTTGTTATTTGTTATGTGATGAACAAAAACCTCTTTCACTTTTGAAAAATTCCTTACCATTATTTCACAAACGGATTTTCTACTAAACTTGTCATTGTGTGCAGCAACTGACCTTAAAACATGCATAACCAAGAATCACTCATTCATTTTGATCATATCTTCTAATTCGGGAGCCAGTTATGGGAGTGTGATATACCATTGGAAATATTTTTCTGAGCTTATTCTGATGGATGCACTTGTGACATGTTTTGTGTTGAACATCATGTGCAAAACATCTAACAAAACCAGACATAGTAAGAGCTCATGTTGATCTCTGGTGACAGCCTCTGAAGACTGGACTAACATCGGCTCCGATGGGGATGGTAGCTCCTTGGAGGTGCCAAGAACATCGGATCTTTGGGAGAGCAGAAAAGTGCCTTCATCCATTGGGTAATGGAGTCAAAAACTGCAAACCCAAAACAACTAATACCAATCCAAAACATATAAATACTTCAATATGTACATAAACCAATTCCAGAAGCTAAATTGCTGCCTTGGGCAACTTATTTATGCACAAACCTACCCTAATTTGCAGAAAAATTGATAGATCAAGTAATGCTGTAATGCTAGATCAACCAATCAAGTAACTGTGACAATGATGCTGCTTGAGAGTGCTTCAACCAAGACACAAATGTAAATGTTGACAGCCATACATGCACATAACGAGTCTGGTTATGTAAAATACAATTTGATCTATAATTCAAATTGAAAACAATTTCCATGTACGTTGCAATAGGATTACAAAAACCAAACTCTGTTTGCTGCCCCAACTCCAAAATACATGCTTCCAGCTGCAAACTGTCAATGCAAACATCCACGGGAAGCTCTATTGTTTCTTTTTTTGAAGGAGGGAGAGTTTCCAAGAACATTTTGGGATCTTGGAATTCATATTATTGGATCTGATCATTTAAATATTGAATCTCCTTCTCAAATTTTTCAACAACTAACTCAAAGAAACCAGTTTTAGCTTCCGGAGGAAACTTCAGAGATCTCAAAAATTGAAGCAAGACAATGAAAAATACTTCATCAATTTCAATATCCACTAACTGATCTCTAAATTCTTTTAAAACTCCACAAAGCGCAGGGTTTGCCACATACCCTACCATTTTATTTTAGTGCATGAATGGATCAGTGAGCACTGGAATCTCTGGATTGAGTTGGAGTCGCCAGGTGAATGTTTCAGCTTTCATATGTGTCTGACTGTTGTCCACCATCAACAATTAGATCTGAACTTGATACATGCTACTGAGGAAACCAGATGTTCAGTTCATAAACTAGACCGGAGATTGACTGAAGCAGCATTCATCTACTTTCGCTAATGCAAAGCAACAATGTTTCGAAGGATACCTGGCTAACTTCAGGCTCCATCTGTAGTTTATAAAGCAAACAACAAACTTTTCTTCCCCAGTATGGTCGCCACTATGTTATTTCCTAAATCTACCTCAGGCTGAAAGAAGGCAGAGTTCAGGGTAACATCATACCACACTCAGTCTGGTAGCTAGCCCTACCATAACAGGAGAGGGCTCTCTTCGGGTCAATCTTGGGAAAAATGTATCAATAGGTCTTGAGATGACTGAAATGAATGCTAATTTTAGGCTAGGTATATAAGTAGGAGGGTTTGATTGAAAATTGTGGGTTGAAAAGAGCAAGAGAAGGGACTATTGGGCTATGAATTTGGGGCTAGTTTCTACTGGAAAACTTGGGGAAAAGTAAGTGCAATGTACAACCAAATTAAAGATGTAATGAGAGAAGAAAATAGGGAAAATACTGCTGCCCTGTAGGCATCAATCAGGGGATGGATATACAGTGACAACTTTAGAAGAAAGAGAAGCACCGGGTTACTCAACAGAGCATCTAGCAGAGGATGGATTCTGAAAAGATAACCACTACATCAAACAACATAATCATTATGAGAGGAGCATCATGCGTGGATGGATTCCTAACACTTCCCTTAGAGAATGATGTAAACAAATTAGCATAAAAAACAAATCATGGAAATGAATTTACAAGAAAAACATGCTGCACATTAAACACCGTGATGAATCCCAAATTTTAAGAGCAGAAAAAAGCTTTATTAAAATAATATTCGAGGAAAAATTTACACAATCCAATAGAAGTCTCCCTCTGCTGCAAAAATCCAACCTCTACACTATGAAATTCATAAAATATATACATTTTCTCATCCTTGTACTAAGGGAATTGAGCTCAACCATTTTCTTCAAAATAGAATCAGTTACATTAAACTTGGGCCGAATTTCTGAAAATTGGTGTTGAAGATGAACACGTATATCCTAAACCATAGCACCTATTACAAAAAGGAAAGAGGTTTTTGTAGATAAGGTAATTTTTGAGAAACGCCTCTCTCAAATTTGGGAAATTAGTTTCCAGTTGCTCGCAATCAGTTCCACAAAATCATCTCTAAAACAGAAAATCATTAAAAATTTAAATCTGTGAAAATGAGTTGTAAAGATCTAGTCACATATCCCAATTTGTGACACCTTTGAATAAACGGAAAGAGGTTTTTGTTATATGGCTCGTGGTTAACACAAACCTCCTTGGGTTTTGCAGAATGAATTTCCATCTGTTGTAAAATGGCCGCGCACTAAAATGACTAAAACAGTAAAAAATATGAAAATTTTGCTTTGTTTTAATGTAGGCTCCAAATATCACTGTATATCTCCCACATAGTAGCACCTGTGCATAAACTAAAGGAGGTTTTTGTTTTTTTCTATGTGATTAACAAAAACCTCTTTCACTTTTGAAAAATTCATTATCATGATTTCAAAAACTGATTTTGTACTAAACTTGTCATTGTGTGCAGCAATTGACCTCAAAACATGCATAACCAAGAATCACTCATTCATTTCGATCATATCTTCTAATCCAGGAGCCGGTTACGGGAGTGTGATATACCTTTGGAAATATTTTTCCGAGCTTCTTCTGATGGACACACTTGTGACATGTTTTGTGCTGAACATCATGTGAAAAACATCTAACAAAACCAGACATAGTAAGAGCTCATGTTGATCTCTGGTGATAGGCTGTGAAGACTGGAACTAACATCGGCTCCAACGGGGATGGTAGCTCCTTGGAGATGCCAAGAACAACGGATCTCTGGGAGAGCAGAAAATTTCCTTCATCCATTGGGTAATGGAGTCAAAAACTGCAAACCCAAAACAACTCATACCAATCCAAAACATATACATACTACAATATGTACATAAACCAATACCAGAAGCTGAACTGCTGCCTTGGCAGCTTATTTATGCACAAACCTACCCTACTTTATAGAAAAATTGATAGATCAAGTAATGTTGTAATGCCAGATCAACCAATCAAGTAACTGTGACAAGGATGCTGCTTGAGAGTGCTTCAACCAGGACACAAATGTAAATGTTGTCAGCCATACATCCACATAATGAGTCTGGTTATATAAAATACAATTTGATCTATCATTCAAACTGAAAAAAATTTCCATGTACGTTGCAATAATATCACAAAAACTAGACTCTATTTGCTGCCCCAACTCCAAAATACATGCTTCCAGCTGAAAACTGTCAATGCAAACATCCATGGGCAGCTCTATTGTTTCTTGTTTTGAAGGAGAGAGAGTTTCCAAGAACTTTTTGGGATCTTGGAATTCATATGATTGGATCTGATCATTTAAATACTGAATCTCCTTCTCAAATTTTTCAATAACTAACTCAAAGAAACCAGTTTTAGCTTCTGGAGGAAACTTTGGAGATCTCAAAAATTGAAGCACGACAATGAAAAATACTTCATCAATTTCAATATCCACTAACAGATCTCTAACTTCTTTTAAAACTTCACAAAGCGCAGGGTTTGCCACATACCCTACCATTTTATTTTAGTGCATGAATGGATCGGTGAGCACTGGAATCTCTGGATTGAGTTGGAGTTGCTAGGTGAATGTTTCAGCCTTCATATGTGTCTGACTGTTTTCCACCATCAACAATCAGATATGAACTTGATACATGTTACTGAGGAAACCAGATGTTCATTTCATAAACTAGACCAGAGATTGACTGAAGCAGCATTCATCTACTTTCGCTAATGCAAAGCAATAGCGTTTCAAAGGCTACCTGGCTAACTTTAGGCTCCGTCTGTAGTTTATAAAGCAAAGAACAAATGTTTCTTCCCCTGTATGGTTGCCACTATGTTATTGCCTAAATCTACCTCAGACTGAAAGAAGGCAGAGTTCAGGGTAACATCATACCACGCTCAGTATGGTAGCTAGCCCTACCAGAACAGGAGAGGGCTCTCTCCGGGTCAATCTCATGAAAAATGTATCAATAGGTCTTGAGATGACTGAAATAAATGCTAATTTTAGGCTAGGTATATAAGTAGGAGGGTTTGATTGAAAATTGTGGGTTGAAAAGAGCAAGAGAAGGGACTATTGGGCTATGAATTTGGGGCTAGTTTCTGCTGGAAAACTTGGGGCAAAGTAAGTGCAATGTACAGCCAAATTAAATATGTAATGAGAGAAGAAAATATGGAAAATACTGCTTCCCTGTAGGCATCAATCAGGGGATGGATCTATAGTGACAACTTTAGAATAAAGAGAAGCACTGGGTTACTCAATAGAGCATCTAGCAGAGGATGGATTCTGAAAAGATATCCACTACATCAAACAACATAATCATTGTGAGAGGAGCATCATGCATGGATGGATTCCTAACACTTCCCTTAGAGAATGATGTAAAAAAATTAGCAGAAAAAACAAAGCATGGAAATGAATTTACAAGAAAAACATGCTGCACATTAAACACCGTGATGAATCCCAAATTTTAAGAGCAGAAAAAAGCTTTATTAGAATAATATTCGAGGAAAACTTTACAAAATCCAATAGCAGCCTCCTTCGGCTGCAACAATCCAACCTCTACACTATGAAATTCATAAAATATATACATTTTCTCATCCTTGTACTAAGGGAATTGAGCTCAACCATTTTCTTCAAAATAGAATCAGTTACATTAAACTTGGGCCGAATTTATGAAAATAGGTGTTGAAGATGAACTCGTATCTCCTAAACCATAGCACCTGTTACAAAACTGAAAGAGGTTTTTGTATATAAGGTTATGTTGGAGAAAAACCTCTCTCAAATTTGGGAAATTAGTTTCCAGTTGCTCGAAATCAGTTCCACAAAATAATCTCTAAAACATAAAATCATTAAAAATTTAAATCTATGAAAATGAGCTATAAAGATCTAGTCACATATCCCAATTAGTGAGACCTTTGAATAAACTGAAAGAGGTTTTTGTTATTTGGCTCGTTGTTAACAAAAACCTCCTTGGGTGTTGTAGAATTACTTTCCATCTGTTGTAAAATGGCTGCGCACTAAAATGACTAAAACAGTAAA
The DNA here is from genome assembly GCA_034641835.2 of Pinus albicaulis. Taxonomy (NCBI): domain Eukaryota; kingdom Viridiplantae; phylum Streptophyta; class Pinopsida; order Pinales; family Pinaceae; genus Pinus; species Pinus albicaulis. The sequence continues at coordinate 949,309,210 of CM076582.1, forward strand.
AAATATGAAAATTTTTCTTTGTTTTAATGGAGGCTCTAAATATCACTGTATATCTCCCACATAATAGAACATGTGCATAAACTGAAGGAGGTTTTTGTTATTTGCTATGTGATGAACAAAAAAATCTTTCATGTTTGAAAAATTCCTTACCATTATTTCACAAACTGATTTTGTACTAAACTTGTTATTGTGTGCAACAATTGACCTCAAAACATGCATAACCAAGAATCACTCATTCATTTCGATCATATCTTCTAATCCGGGAGCCGGTTACGGGAGTGTGATATACCGTTGGAAATATTTTTCCGAGATTCTTCCGATGAACATACTTGTGACATGTTTTGTGCTAAACATCATGTGTAAAACATCTAACAAAACCAGACATAGTAAGAGCTCATGTTGATCTCTGGTGACAGGCTGCGAAGACTGGAACTAACACCAGCTCTTCCACAACACCTTGCTTGCCTATCAAAATCATCCACTCAACCCAATCAACTACATCATCAAGAGGCTCCATTCCCTACACAATTTCCTGCTCAACTCATTCCACACCCTCACCATAATAAACCAGTACAACATGCTTACAGTGTTGAACTGCAAAATTTACCCACCCTTCCCACCCATTATATCTCACATGCACCATTGGAGAAAACTTATACTGAGATTCAAAATGTATCAAATCCAAAAATTGTAAAAGCTATGAAAGAAAAATGAGGTTTCTTCTAGTTTGCACCGACAAACCATTTTAAAATCTCAAGAACTTCATGATACGATGGCTATGGGAAATCAAGAAAGTAAGAGATACATTGAAGATTGGTTTCACTCCATTTGTTTGTAGCATTACTCCATGCTTCAACAATTTTTGGCACCATATTTTCAAGGGAAGTTGGCTTCTCATGCCCTAATTTTTATTAACATGCATTTTTCAAACTTGGGTATGTACATACTAGAAGCCTTATTTCAGAAACGGCTCCAATGGAAATACTATTATACGTAATCATATTCATTTTCCAATTTAGAGTAGGCTAGTGTAGAAAATAAAATAAATAAGGAAATAAAATAAACACATTTTTTTATTTTTGTAAAAATAGTTGTTTTTGTTGCAATACGTTGTGGAGATCAACATCGGTGATAAATATTTTAATTTATTTGTGTATTTATATGAAATATATTGAAAATAAAAATTCTACAAATACTCATATTCATTTTTATCACCAATATGGAAGAATTGCTTGAATATCATTTTTTTGGCTTGTGGACTTGATCAAATTTCTTAAAACAGAGTTGGGTCAGTCATGTTTTGGGGGACCAAAAATGAATATTTTTAAAACCTATTTCTATCCTAGGTATCTCTTGATGTCTACTTTCCAACCTAATCTGAATCACTCCATTTGGATTTGAAATGAAAACGTTATAACCAAAACATTGACAGGGTGTCTAGCAGGCAGCTCAAGAATAGAGTTGGGACAGTTAGTTTTTTGAGGCCTAAATGACTATATTTTTAAAAAATGTTTATATGGTAGATTTATCTATGAATCTAGTTTACAACTCAATTTGAATCACTCAATTTCGATATCGTATGAGGAATTTATGACCAAAATACGCACTGCCTATCATAAATCAACACTCTTGAAACTCTGTTTTCTCGGTTGTTCACTAGCGTATTTGACCCATCAATTATTCTTGTTTTCAAAACATATTTCTATTGGAGATCAATAAATGAATCTACTTTAATCTTCAATTTGAATCAATTCAATATGCCATCAAAGCTTGAAATATTAACTGTTGGTCTAAGCTGAAAATTCGAAAATGACTCTATTATGCAGGTTGTTCTAAGAAACTTTTACATATCATAGCATTGAATTTTTAAAACCTATTTCTATTGGAGATAAAACTTTGAATTAGCTCTCATTTTTCTTTGGAATCACTCAAATTAGATGAAAAACAAAGAATTTATGATTGAAACACTGCTGGTTAGCATGATTGGCCACTGCTCTCCCGCAGGTAATAAATTAATTTTACTTTGTCCACGGATTTGTTTTACAGAGTAACTACTCGTTAATTTTTTTCATAATTATTGGATTAGGGGAGCCCGCACACTTCTCGTTCTCCATGATTTAATGTTTTATTGCAAGTAGACACTCGTTTTTTGCAAGTCTTAGGAGAACGAAGAAGGTCAATTTATGGACGAGCGATTCTTGAAAGAAATTTTAGTGAAATAAGGACATTTCATCCAGTTCATTGTCTAACATATTAATAATAGAAGAAATGAAGAATTGGTTTCCATTTAAATATTCATGTCACTGCTGTCAAAACATTTTTCAAAAAGATCATTTTTTCCATTAACAGATTGATATTCCCTTAGGAAATAACATCATAGCTGTTGTAACTTAATAAAGTTTTGTTTCTTTTCTGATTTCTTTTATGTTTTTGTATTTCAGGTGTTGATCCCTTCAAATTGTAGTTTCCGCTCCATTGGAAATTGAACAATAAGGACCCCACCATGCAAGTTTCAATTGCAAAAGGCAATTCTTTGGCAGCATAAATTCTGTAAAAAATTACTTTTTCTTTAGACCTGTACATAAATTTTCCTTTCTAGTTGATTGAATTTGCTTGACAATGGATTGTACATTAGTTTTGTTCTTTCCTCTATTTTTTTCCTTCGTTGTTCCCTACAGCAATTTCTGCGTGCATTTTCTTTGTTGTTGTTCCCTACTTTTTTTTGTGCCTTTATTTTTCATGTTGTTCCCCTTAAGGAACAACAACCATCCCTCTTAAGGAACAACAATCTTACGTGTTTATTTTTGTTGGTTGTTCCTCTTAAGGAACAATGGTTGTTCCTCTAAAGGAACAGCACATTTTTGTGTTTCTTTTTGATGTTCCCTTCGAAAGGAACAACATTTTCGTAGATTGTTTTTGTTGCTCCTCTTAAGGAACATCGACTGTTCCATCTAAGGAACAACACTTTTTGAGTGCATTTTTCTTGTTTTTTAAACAAAATTTCTAGGACTTTTCTGAATTCTTCATGACTCTTTGAAAGACAAACATACAATTTATGCAAAGACACACAAATTAGAGGTTACTGGAATCAGCTAATCAAGAGAAATTGTCATTTTTAAGAAATTGTTTTGTAGTGATAAGAAAAGGAAATGACACAACCATCTATATCAATTTACTGTCTTTATTTTCACTAAAATTAATATGATCGATTATCTTTATCATGTTGGTTCTTCCCTAAATTCTCATAACTCTCTTTGATTTTTATTTCGTTGAATAAGAATAAGGGCATATTTTCTCTATTGAGATGTTCAGACTTCTTCCACCATCTCTAATCTTAAGGAGTGTTGAGCTACCTTTTATATATAAATAGGAAAGTGTTATATGTAAAGAAAAAAAAAAAAAATCTCTATATGATTACTAATAATTCTATGATATGGCAGATGGAAGATAGGGGGTCTCATCAAAAGCCAGCCTACCATGATCATAAGGGAGCAGTGAAGTGGCATTCCCATTATGGCCACCACACCAGGGATATGATCCAATGGATAACTCAGAAAAATAAAAAGTCCTTGGAACAGGAGGTCTCATCACGAGCCGACCTGCCCACCTTTCACTCCTTCCTGGTGAATGGCATTGTGATTCATCTGGTTCCCAAGCCAACATAGTGGCCTCCATCATGACATCACACAACACTTCCCTAGGCATAAATAAAGGATAATGGTTCCAAGGGTGAGAAAGCAACTTTGTCAAGGTTATAGACACATGTGGGCAACAGAGCTCTGCTGATGGTATTGGAGTCATATTTTTCACAAATAAATAGTAATGATAAACCCTTTTCTTATATCTTTATCTAATATCAAATGAGAGTATGCTCCTAAACCCTTTGTTCGGAACCTCTTATGCATGAAATTTATTTATAAATCGATCATAATGGTTTATGTGGATAATGACCGCATAAGTACTTTTTTCACATCAGCTGTCATTTTCCCTTGTTTTCGAATCATTACATAAACATTTCCATATCTACTCACGATTTCAAATATGCATTGATTTTAGTAATGCGATATTTTTTTGATCATATCATAAGTATTTATGCCTTTACATGCTGTACAATGGCTGTGTAGTACACTGCTCTTCTATTTTGCTGATTTGCCACAATATTCATACTACATTTATACAAATGTTTTTCTTATTAAAATGTTTGCATGTATCTTATCTGTTGACATTCAAAACTGAAATTGTGGATTCAATAACTTTACATGCAAAATAGTGACTTGTTACAGGAGAACAATAAGTATGGGGAGAATTCTATTCTCAGCACGACCACACTATTGCAACTAACAGCAAAAGCTTGCGAACACACACAATTCTTTAGATATGATGTGCTTGCATGGCTTCCACCTTTTGCATCACTTTTAGTAGCCGCTCAGCCTACATCAGCTTCAACAAATGTCAGTCCCTACATGTCATTCCACATTTTTTTCATAGGTAACACTTGAGGTAAAATAGCATAATTTTCTAATTTATTACAGATTTAGGAGAATTTCGTGAAAATCCATTGAGCATTATTTATCATCATTCATTCCACATCTTTACCACATCCCATTTTTCAGAGACATATCATCTTTCAGTTTGGGGGAATGTTGATTTCCTTCATTTCTTTCTTATGATCATGTCAGTAATATTCTTTATCATCCTTATTCATTCTTAACACCTCCCTTATTCCATGTTGTTTTACACCAAGAAATGATTTCAACGGATTGTAGCAACCACTTCTCTTTGTTTTCTAGTATTGTATGAGGACATGTTAATTCTTCAGTTTGGGGGGGGGGGGAGGAAATGCTACACATGATGGAATTTTTCTACTTTCTTTCTCGTTTAAGGAATACAATTTCATTTTTATACAGTGCAGAAATTGATTTTCATATATCTTTAAAAATGAATTGAATTCTTGTGATTTTTGTGATAACAAAGAGGTATCATTAATATGCACAAACCCAGATAATTTCACACTAATTAGTTCATAACATTTCAAAAATTATTCACTATCACCTATAACCATTTTGTTTATATCTCATGATCCGTGCATCAAAACGATCTGATTTTTGAGAAAATGGTTAATGAAGTTTGTTGTTACTTCTGTCACATTTTTCTACAACTTCATATAGAAATAGTTGAACGTCAATTGTAAAAAAATTTACGCCTTCATCAAGATTGATAAAATTGAATATTAAATATTTGAGGAAAAATTCATTTGTTCCATCCATTTCATGAGTTGGGATGAACAATTTTTTTGCTTGGTTAACACATGGGTTTTTTTTCTTTGGGTTGCATGAGGACATGCAATATATTCAGTTCTGAGTTGCATGAGGACATGCAATATATTCAGTTTGGGGGTATGTTGGGCTATTAATACGACCACTTTTTAACACTTATTTCATCCATCTCTACTCTTCTTTATCATGTAATTTATCATAATTTATCATATAAATCCATTTTATAATTATTTATGCTCTTATGGATAAATATTGTTTCTTCTCCTTTATTTTTAATAAATTGATGATTATTATGCATAATTTTATCAATGATGGTTTATTAATATATTTTGTAACAACAATCACCATTTTAGCCTCCAAGATATTTTCTAGATTGCAGATTTGATCTTCAGCACATCATTCAATATTCCAACTCAGAAATTCGCTGGAATAAGAAGTGGCAGTTTTGCAGTTTATATTCTGGACAAATGGAGAAGAATCTGGAAAATTTGGAAGATGGGTTTTGTCCAGAATAGACCGAATTAACTTAAGTGAAGAACTGTTTGCCCAAATTCGGCCTGTATTGAGAGAAATGGAAGGTTATTTGAGCACGATTTTCTCATATTTACTATTGCGGCCATCCTCCAAATTATCTCAGCTGCAAATCCAAATTCGACTTCTTCTTGTTGAAAGATTGATGGAAATATCTTTTCTTGTTGATCAAGTTGTTGGGAAAAATCCAATATTGTTATGAGGGATCAAATTTACTATTTACATTCTCCTCTTTTTGATTATAAAAGGAGAAGCATGTATTTTCGTGGGGAGAACAATGGACGATTATTAAATTTCTTTTGTAACTCTGTAATTCCTTGACTCTCATGATCGAAGAGAAACTGATGTAAGCACTATTTATGTTTGATTAATACAAGAATGCATTTCTATTCCATTTCTTAACTCTGGAGTAAAGCCCAGCGACGTTTCACTGGTGGTTGAGGGCCCGGCCTTGGTGTATCGATCCGCTATTTGTATTTCTATCTTTTCATTATTATTGTGTGACAGTTTCTAATTGTTTTCATTATGGTTTTCAAGTAAGTGGTTTATTTTTCATTGCTTATTTAATATTGGTGTGTTACATCGGTGAATTGCGTTGCCGTCCTTTTCGAATTTAACAAGAATCTTAATTACTTGTCTTGTTATGCTTTAACAGAGCTACGATGTTCATCGTTTGATTCATTTGTTGTTCTGTTTCATTGTTTTCCATTACAGATTGTTGTTCAGTAGAATTTTCCATGTGATCCCATTAATTAGAGTTTGTTGTTCAAATTTATTAAATAGGATTTGTTGTTCAATTCCTTTAATTACAATTTTCTGTCCATTTACATTACTATTCATTTCAGTTGATTAATTGCAAAGAGTTTGATTTTTCTTTTGAGAACTTTCCTAGTTTACTTTCATTAGCAGCATTAATGATTTAGTTCAATTTCTATTTCCCTTTGATTGCTTTAAAGTAGGATTGTCAACTGTAGAGAATACTGGTTATTGCTTCCACATTCCCAGGTTGATTGTCTTGTTCCAGTTTGATTTCAATTGCATCAATTTCTAGAGGAATGAATTATTTCTACTATATCCTCGATTGATGTTTGTTGAATGAATAGTTGGATTTCAGAGCATTTGATTTTATGTTATTGTAGTTAGATTTATTTTCCAAGAATCCATTTACTCTTATATTTACAACACTGTACTACATATTACAAGGCATTACTCTTAGATTGAATTGCAGCCTCAGATAGAGTACACTCTTGAAATAAAAATTCGTTCCTGGATTGATAATTAATGTGAGATAAATAGGTGTTAAAAATATACCTTTTATACCTCAACAAAAGGTGGGCTACCTTCTCATGCACCCTAGTGTTGTCTCGTGCTTAACTCTGGTGGTAGTGGAGTGGTCCCGATAATATGAATGCAGTAGGATTTCACTTATTAATTACTCTAGTCTCAAGTTTTGAGATCTTGGGTGATTTTCTCACTTCTCCTACCCCAAGATCCTAGCCTGAACTAATGTTGGTGTGAGCTCAGAAAAATTTATATGATTAATTTTATTATCTCTTGATTCTTAGTGTACTTGATTATTAATTAGTCTTGTGGAGGGGGAGTGGACGTATGAAATGTGATGAGACTCTGATTCAAAACCATGCAGAAATATGCTCTAAATATTCAATTCAATGAAGAGTTTTTTCTATAAGGAGAGATTTATTTCAACATCCGTGCACCAAACATTCAAATAACACAGTTCAAATTTAAATATTTAGACATCTATCTATCTTCTCTTGACAACTTTTTAACCAATTTTTTTTAGAATTAATTCAGCTAAGTTCATAAAACTAAAAGAAAATTTCTTCTTCAAAAAGTAGATGAGATTAACATTAACTTTTTTAAACAAGAACAAAGAACAGAAATGCTGACTAGTAAACAAGCACAGTGATCAAGCAAAAGAAGCTATTCTAATGGCCAATAACTCCACAGCTAAAAGGAAACACAACAGGGGCATAAAACACATATTTTGGCTCAGTAAAACTAGCAATCAAAGGCTACAACGCGTTAATATTGAGACTAACACACTATATCTAAGCATAGGCTGCATTGTAACACTCTGAAACACTTACAGGGGAAGCATTAGTCAAGGTAAAGTTGCACAGATGGCTAAGCAGGGTCTAATCTAGACTTTGTGAGCTTTTGAGATGTTTACTGAGCATATAAACTGGTCAGAAGGGTATTTGAACAGAAGGAAAAAGGTAAAGTCATAGGAACAACCTGGAAACTTGGGGTTTACTCCCCAGCGGAGTTGCCAATTCTGCTATAGGGTAATATGCTTGGGTGGTGGTTATTAAATATCCCTCTCAGGGCTTTCCGGTGCTCGAGGCAAATATTCATATTAGCTGTAAAGTTCACAAAGGCACTGCATACATGTTCATGCTAATATATATAATCGACAAAGCAATATGGAGAGATTAACTCTTTGTGAATAGAAAATCCTATGGAAAACGCCAAGCAGCGAAGTAGAGATCCTTCTTCACCAGCTCCAAAACTAGATCCTGCAATCAATCAAAGCACTCGCGTAATTTCTACAATAGTATAAGTTCTTATCAATTAAACTAGCATATGAGAAACATAAAATAGTACATATCTAATCCATTCATATCATGTTACATAGACGATTGAACAACAATTGTGACACTGATGCATCGAATGGACAAAACAGATGCAGTTCTATTGATTTATAAAAGGGGGGATTACAACTATCAGTTGCACCAAGACTTCCTCAATCTTCCAATTCCTCTCTCTCTTTATCTATCTCCAAGTGTGATGATGCTCAAGGCAAAAATATCTCAATGAATTTCGCCGATCTTCAAGCCTCACACTACAACAATGAAATTATGCTCTACATAGAATAAAACCTTCAACCTTATACCAACAGCCCACAGCTCCAATTTATAGGAGATGGAGAGGACAAACCTTGCCAACTCTTTCAACCTGTTCAAATCGGGAAAGATATAGATGTGTCTTTGCTTTTCCTCACTTTTGTATTCCATAGGAGTTCAATTATGTTTGGCAATGCCTAATAAAAGGTTTGTGCCATTTAGTTTCTATTTTGAACTGATTCCCTTTTGAGAGAAAGTTGGAAATGCCAGTCAATTTTCCACAAGATATTTCCCTTTTCACACTTAAACATGGTTAACACTGCCTCTTGGGCAAGACAGAGCATTACCCTAGGCATTAACACTCCCTTTACATGTTTCAGGTGCATTATAACTCTGCCTAACTATTTCTGGGGTGCGTTACCTTGGCAAAAATGGGTCTTGTTTAGGTCATTTTCTTCCTTTCATGTTACCTTCTCCTCTGAGCTGATGAGGAGGTCATTCGTCCCGTAACATAGTGAATGAATATATTTGTACAAGATAGAGAAACAAAGGTTGTAAGTAAATTCCACAAAGGATTTATTTTTGTTAAGTGAGTGGGATATAGGTTCCTCATTTATGGATCATTTAAAAAGGTGGTCCTTCTGGATAATTTTTTTTTTTTTTGAGGGAATAATAAACAACTAACTACACAAATGCTCCCTTTCTCATTGATATTTCTAATATGTATGCTAATCCTTAGAAATTGAATTTTTTTTTCTAAAAAATAAAAATCTCATTTATAAGTTATGCAAGTACAATGCATATTCTTACATACCTTATAAAAATCAAAATAGGGAATATGTTGTTCTTATGTCCATATCATAATATTTAGCCAAAATAGGGTGTATACAATTTCCTTTTTCCTCATAATTACAATTACATAAAATCCAAGCTTTGAAATAAAATCATCTTAACTAGGAGATAGAAACATTTTAGGCAAAAACCTAGAATAAGCACGTAACATATTTTAGAAATTTGAAATCATGAGACCTCACTTATAATACACTATGGTAGTTCCTTTTTTTGGCTCATCAATAATTGTTGTTATTTTAATTAAATTGGGGAATTATACTTTGTAATTAAGTTTAATAACTATATGATGCTAATATATACTACTTGTTTGAACAATTCCTCCTTTTATTTCTCTTTGTTAAAAACTAGTACAAGGAAATCAAATTTTGTGGTAGAGTGATCAATTTCTCTTCACACTCGGACTCCCTAATAAAATTATTTTGTATCAATCATTAAAGCCTTGAACAAAATCACAAACTTCAAGGGAAATCTTTACATTATAAATTCCTTATACCCTATAGTTTGTTTAAACACCCTACTATTCCCTTGTTTCAAATGAGTGTTCCTATTGCGCTTATATCCTTACCATGATTTTGTTGTGTGTATATTCCTTTAATCCTTCTTTATAAAACTTCTACTAACCAAATCAATATCAAAACTCATCCTCATGTTACAATTCTCATCAATACTTGGTGAAAACATTCATTATTAATAAAAGAATTATGATGATATTTTTGGGTGGGAAAGTGAATGTCGATCATCTATACATCCTCGAGTGGAACTACCTATACATAAAATATTTTGGAGAAGAACACCCCAAGAAATTTATAACCATAATCATGTATCAACATATCATTTAATATTGGAAATGATTTATGGGACCAAGTACTTAGTCAATTCCTCTTTCCAAAGATTTTAGTTGCCAAAGGGGAATGTACTTTAGCTAAATTTCCTTTCCATTAATTTCATTTACCAAATGGAATGTAATTCAATCAATGCATGGCTAGTTTCAGAGCTAATACCTCTATTTTTATACTAGCATGCTACCTATTTTCTTGAAATTCTATTGTGGGACAATATACTTTTCTAAAACGTTTATACATCTTTATACTAATCAAAGTGTCGCTTCTATTTTATGAAATTCTTGAGGATTTATGTAGCATTTTGTTGACAGGAATAAATTTCCTACCTATGTAGGGAAACATAACCCAATCAAGGCCCCAATGATATTTATTCATTTGGTATGGTGACGTCCACTGGTATGTGGGCTTGGTTTCCCTTTAATGAATTTCTCCTCGAAAGGAGACATCCAAATATGATTTCCTAAATATAAATGCAGTATAATCTAATAATATAAATAAAAATAACTAAATCTAACTGAGTCTACCTCTTATTATATATATAACTATCTCAATTGGGATAAGGAAGTAGTTCCTATACCCTAATTGAGAGCATATAAAATGATAAGAAATGATAGGAAATGAATGTGACACCCTAAAATGAGTTATTGAGCTATGGAAGTAGTTCATATAACTTGATGAAAATTAAAAAAAAAATACATGTATGCCTAAACTCAATAAATAGTTACAAGAAAAATACAAATATGTATTCTCACACTCAATATGGAGGATTAACATAGATTGAAAATGAGATAAAGATAATCTGAAACTATGGAAATAATTATTATAATATAACAATAGTTAAAACAAATACATATCAATGATTCACTAATTAAATAGTTACCAGAACCATGAATATGCATACTCAAATTCAAAGATTAATTTTGATAAAATCCTACCCAACCATGAAAATATATCTTAACAATAATTTTTAAATGAACATATATTTGTCTATAGTGACAATAGTGCTAACCATACATAGATATACTTATCTAGAACAAAAAATGATGAAAATGGAAGAGTGTTTTTCATTCATAGCCAAAACACGGTAATAATACCAATGTTGATTACAATTGATTGAATTCCATATCTTCCACCAATTATTTTAATCCCCACAATAGTGCACAAGACTCGATTAATGGCTTCAAATTATATACAAAAAAATATTTCAAGAACGAAACTATGACAACACAATTTTCTTCATTTCTTTAGCTTAATAATTAAGTGATAATGAGTGTTAAGTGGAATTTCTAGGCTCATTCAAGAGAATGGTCACAAATAGATGTCTTTAGACTTTTTGCACCATTATTATGATTTTTTTTTACAAATTAGAATTAATTGATAATGAATCCTAAATGGTTTTCAAACAAATTATATGTGTTTCCAAGTGATCTGTGGTATGAACCTCTTCTTGGTGCTTTCTAAAGGTACTACGGGGTGGAAAATTTAGCATTAAAATATATTTTACCTTAGTAACTTTCTAGTACACTAGTTTGAATGCAAAATTTGCAAGGGAGGAACTCACTGCCAAGACATACATCGAGATCATCACAACATAATCATATTTTGATCAATGAATGACCCACCTGGGTTGTGGGAAACTTGGGGGTGAGAGTCATTAGGCACAAAAATTAAACATCAAGAAATCTGGCCCATTATCCATAACTATAATATCTTTCTTTGATGTTAGACATACTAATATGATTTAATTAATTCCTACTAGGAGCTACTTACACACCCCTACTATGTATTGATATGGTTGTGCCTAGCAGCCCCATGTTTGACCTATTCATGGTCACTAATTGGTTTGAAATTACTAAAAATAATTTTATCTTATCTTATCTTAAGTTAATATGGTGATTTCACTGAGAGGCGCTATACAACCTAGTATGGCAAGACCCTGCGTAAACATTACACCCATAACTGTTAATGTTACTAGGATATGGGTCGAATGTCCATGTTAGATGTTTAAGTCATAGAATAGTTATGATAATTTTGAATTAGTCATTTGATGGGTTTATCATTGGTGGTTTACAAGCCCATGGTATTTGTTCGTGGTATTTGTTTTGATTAAACCAATTTAAAGGCTCAAGTAAATCCATTATGGAATGCAAGAGTACTGTCTTAGATCCATATTAACTATGAAACTGATCCCTATCGGTGCTTGGTAGATATATATTTAATATGGTTTTAGGTTGGTTTACAAAATAACTAATTTTGATGAAGTCCTTGTAATAGAAATTTTCCAAATTTAATTTTTCTATAATTTCTATTTTATAATTGGTTTTGATTTTTAAAATAATAAATTTAAACATAATATGAGTCTTATATAATATTTTCTCTTGTCGGTTATAAAATGTTATCAACCTCTTAATATAATAAAATATTATACTCAAATTTAAACAAAATTACTAATAGTGCCTTAAATTAAAATCGCTATGGTTACAAACATACTGGTATAATCTATCATTAAATAAATTTTATGAACACTTTACAATTGTGTCAACCTTCTACTAGAATAGTAACTCAATATATATTGTGTGGTATTTACTATATCAAATTATAATTAAATTGGTTAATAATACTAATATATAGAATATTCTTGTCATAAATTAATATTAAACACTTTTTTAATAGGAACCATAAACAATATTAGAAGAAATAATGTAAGGAGACCAAGATTAAGAAATCAAATATTTCATTCTCCAATCTTATATAAATTTGTTTGATATAGTTTATCATGATAATTTTATTGCAAAAAATGGTGAATAGATATATTCAAAGTAGTGAACTAAAATATTTTCAAACTTAATCTAGTTAAAGTTCTAAATTCTATATCCACTATATAATTCAAAATTTAATGAAATGTGTTTGTTGTTGAAGTTCTTGTAATAACTATTTTAAAATCTTAATGAAATATGTGTGTGTTAGTGTGTTTGGCGCGGGAATGTACAAAATCACACTTGCTTAAGAGGGGTAGTTTTTCCCTCTTAAGTTATTGGTCACCGCAAGAAAATAGATGGAGTCAAGCAAGTTAGTGAAACATGTTAAAACATAAACATACTAGATAGAGAAATAACATGCATATTCAAACATAAAACTATACTACAACAAATAAAACAAAATCTCTGAATAGATTCAAACAACTTCAATAATCCAAACGGTGACACTTACGACCCCTCTTATTGAGTGCAGGTAGGAATGAAGGATAAAAATTTTACCCACTTGCCAAGGGGCCCTTAGAAATATGGAGTTCCAAGTCCCGATGCAAGGATGTCTTTACTTCTGAGCTACCTTGGCACAAAGTCTCCCTCTCTCTACTATGGTGAACTGGAGTTGTTGGATGGCCAATAACTGAGTCCCATCTATCTCTGCTACGAATCACACACTACTAGTATTTCTTGGGGAAAATCTAGCCAACATAACAATGTGTTCTCATATTGTTCATCTCTTGGTGGCCTTTTATAGGAGAATTCAAATCCTCCTTTCCTCTTTTGGTACATTTTGGATGGTGAACCAAGATAGGAGGGTGATTCCATTGTGTGCCACATTTATTCCATTGTGTGCTCCCTTGAGGTCCTAAGGAGGCTTGGGCAGCTGTCCTTAGGTGGCCTCGAGTGTGGGATAAATGTCCTGGAGTATGCCTTGTGGTCCCAGAAAGTGACTTCCGCCACTCTCTAGACTGCGCGGCTTTTTGAGGAAAATTCGCGCAAAGGCACGCTTATCAAATAATTATGTGTGCAAAGATGCATTTAACTAGTTCCTTCTATGTGCAATTTTATTTTTCCTTTTAGACCTTAGAGATTTTTAAATACTTCAGATTCTCTAATGTCATTCAAACCTATAAATCCTTCTGCCTGACATTAAATTATGTCACCTTTGCTTGTCTGATTTTCCAATAATAATAGTTTCTCCCTAGTGTGTGAGATCTAGGAAGAACTGTATATCCGAAATAAATTATATTTTCTTTTATGTGTACTGTGTGGAGAGAGAGAGACCTGCGTGTAGCCTAGAGTTGGAGACACCCTGCACCGGGTCGAGGAGCGACCATGTCCTATAAGTTCCCTGAAAGCAATGGTAAAATACAATATATACAAATTTTCTACTAGGCGGGCATGTCCCATGCTCATGATGCTCTGGCTAGTTAAACAAATCTATTTGACAGATACAGATTCTGTCTGTGTCACTGGTATGGTAGTGATCTGTTGATTGATGAAGATGACTACTGACGCCCTCAGGTGCATTTTTTCTTTGACGATAGGTGGAAAGTGGTAACCATATGCGTAAAATTTGTATGGCATATAATTTTGCATTGTATGCATAGGTGTTGGTTGGGACCTTCCCATGTAAGAATTGCTGAAAGATACGCTTATAAAGGCATGGATCTTCGAAGAATTTGATCAAAGTGCAATGGTTGTAATGTATGATAACATCTTGACATGAAATATTGTGTTGTAGTTGAATGTCAGGAGGATAGATGACATCTGTGGGTAATGATGTCTCCCACAATGCCACCCGAGGATGTCCCTTTTGTGGAGAGGGATGATTCGAGGTAACATTTCCTTTTTGGAAAAGATGTGATGATGTCGACAAAAAGGAAGCCTCAACTGAACGAGGGAGTCATTGATGTAGGGGATCAGGATCCTAGATGTGATGAGTTTAACATAGGCATGATGGCGAGGGGTGACTGAAAACTGATAATGGGGATTCAGTGGCCCAAGGTCAGAGTATAAAAAGTATCTTGGCAGTAGTAATAACTATGGGGAAATCCCTGCAATCGGTAGGAATTCCAGGGTGGGTATAAACTAGTTATGAATGTCATGGTGCCTTTTGCATGGGGGTGTGATACTCTGACAAAGGGTGACGAGGGAATGCTGCCATGGGAGAAAAAATGGATGGGTGGGTGTGGGACGTAGTGTGTCATTTCCGGTCTTTGTACACTTACCAAAAGAATAAAATAATGGGGTTTGGTTTGTACAAAACACAAAGACGAGTGCCCCAAAACATGAAAGTGTTCTCTCACAAATGATGTGAGGAAGGTGTTTTTGCTAAAGGTGGGGTCCCCATTGGTTGGTCTCATGTGTGAGGTTGGTGAAGCAGATGAAAAATGTCACAAATGGGCTATGTTGATGGAGGTATGGTAGGCCAAATGTGAGGCATGGTAGTGCACTTTCAATCTGCTTGCAAAATTTGGTCATCTAGGAAAGGGGTTTTATTTCGATATGGTAAAACTTGACCTAATGCATGGCGGGTGAATTAGCATGAGGTGCTTCCCAGACTAAAGTGGTATGGCCATGGCATCATTATTTGTGATATATGGTCTACTTTGGGTGACGAGCGCGATGGAGGGGAGGCTCTACCGACCAACGAGGATGCTTATCATGTACAAGGTGAGGTGATGATAAACATGTTCAGGTGTTTGGAACCTATGGTTAATTTTTGATGGAGAAATGATGTCAGGATATGTAGAGTTTTTCTGGGACTCTATCATGCTGGGGGTAGAATGATACTCACTCTTGGAACTTTCAGTGAATGGAGCTGTGGATGGTTTGCACAATACCTACAAAGAAAAATACCGCAAGTGAAAGAATCTTCTTTATTCAAGTATTATTTGAAAGACATGTGCTTTAAAAAAGAATATGAGAGAGGGAATACTTGTCAGTGTTGAAAATTTATTTTTTTGGGGGTGTGAATGTGTAGCACCACCCTTGGGAGTTATAGAGTGTTGATCAAAATTTTTCTTTCGGTCCAGTGATTGGGCCTTCTGAGCTATCATTATGATCTTCCAAAGTTTTTGAAAGGGTGACATATCGGCGAATATGGCTCAATTTAGTTCATTTGTGTCTGTTGACTGTTGAGAGGTCAGAGGATTTTGTGGAGCAGTTCTTGACATTGTGGTCAGCCTGAGCACTCGTCATTAGCGATTTTTTAGCCAGGTAAACTTCATGACATCCCGCATTTTAATTTTTTTCAGTATGTGAGTGTCGGGGTCTATATAAGACGGGTTTGTACGGACCTTAGGTTAACTTTTACCTTGACCACATGGGCGATCAAGGTATAGGTGTGACATTTGCGCGCAAAAATACATTTTGTGTGCCTTTATCATGTATATCCTAGCTTTAGATGCACCTTCTTCACTACTGTGAGAAGAACAGGTGCGTCTTCCTTGTGCTTGTTAGAGGAACAAGCGCGTGGAGAGCCGAGGCACAATTTTTGAAAAATTCTTGGGAATTTTGTCAATTTTTGGTGTTTTTCATGCTACTGATGTGTTCCTATTTTTATGACAAGATGTTGTGGAGGGATAGGGATTGGCCCGATCTTCTTGTTGCCTTGGCTCATGATGATCACGCGTGTCACGACACGATGGGGTATTCTCAAATTCATGGAGAATGACTTGCTATGATCACTGGATTGTCTTTTCCACTACTTGATCCGATGTTGGAACAGGTGGCGCAAGGTGGTGGTGTTGCGTGGGTGCGACCTTACTATCCGTCCTGAGATAGATATCTATTTTGTGACTGGGTTTCTCCCTCAAGGTGACACACTTTGATATCCACTTCCTTCTAAGAGGATGGGTCTTGAGCGGTTCCAGGAGCATCATTGCGGTGGGGCACTCATTACGGAGGGGTGTATAACCATTTCTACAGTGATGGAATTGGTCGAGCGGTGTGCTCTAGCAGCCATTGTGTGACTGGCGGGATCATCTGCTCCTCATCAGGCATCGGGTTGATAGATCGGTGTCTTGCGCCAGCTGAGGGCTAGGCACATTTTTTACTTTTCCCGTTTTTCTTATGATGAGATGTTGGCGCAACTTTCCAAGGTCCAAGATGGATCAAAACTATTTATTTATGCCAACATCTTATGAAGCATTATGTATGAGCGGGTGGTGTTGTTGAGACCTATGGTGGCAGTTCCGGCTGGGGGGCCATAAGAGCCATGCATGAGGAGGTGGGCCACTGTGATGCCCCGAGGAGGTGGAGGTAGGGTGGGGCAAACTTATTGGAATGCCACCACAGAGGCTTGGTTTGAGGCCAACCCTCAGATTTTCCTGCCATTCCCTTATGCATGGATGGACTTCTGGGGAGATCCAGACATGGGTCTTCCTATTGGATATGCTTGGGGGCTAGCAGGTATGTCTTTGTGTTTTCTGCATTTACTTGATTATTTATGTTTATATGTGTATTATGATGAAACTGACATAGTGTTGGTTACTTTAAAGAGATGTTGGTGAGGTTGTTCGTCCTGTGGCTCGGTAGGTTGGGCACTAGCCAATTCGCCAACCTCGAGAAGCTCTCGGGGGGCAGGGAGGATCTCCTGCACAACCTCTGGGTGGAGTACTAGGTGATGAGGCTAGCCCTTTGGGGGAGGGTAGCAGCTCGGTCGCCACTAAGACTATTGCAGTGCGAGCTCGTGCCGATGTGGCAGAGGCTCATGTTGCTGAGCTGACCGAGCAGGTGGAATCTTTAGAGCATGCATGGGGTCGAGTGGACCACTTGACCCAAGGTATTTGTGGCTAGAGACCCTGATGGCCTAGGAGAGGGGCTATCAACTATTTTTACATTAGGTGGCGGTCTTCGTATTGACGGCAGCTTCAGTATCAGTACCAGGAGCACCAGTGGGTCCAAGTGCCCCACCTAAGGGAGCACCACCCTAGATTATTTTTGTACATAGGGAAAGCACCTATTATGAGGATGCTTCCTATTTTTTTCAACTTCTGTAACTTTTTGGGTTGACCGATGGGTTAGAGATATTATTTTTTATACTCAGACACATAAATTTTTGGTATATATATGTGAGAGATATTTTTTGCGGCTCTACATGGTGTGCTCCCTGCTTTTGCTTATGGATTATGCTACGATGATGGATATCTATGTTTTCTGTGTTTTTTCTTTATGTATGATGGTTTATCCGAGATGCATTCCAGTTTAGAATATTGTTAGCTATGCAATCAGTTGTTTGGTTTTGACTCCTTGGTACATGTGTGAATGTAATGTAGTCAAATTTTCTACTTAATATTTTTGCATGCAAGTATTTTCTAAATAGATGTGGGTCTCTTGTCTCAAATTCTTGGTTTAATTGTGACACTACTAACTGGGAATAAAGGTAGATATGTATATGGTGTATGCCTGATGGAGGGTGTCGCACATAAGTCTAATAACGACGTCATATTCTGCCTGATTGTTTGTCACCGAGCCGATAAAAACACGATTGGTGTAGAGTGGCGATCGGTCAGGGTAATAGATAACCCAGGTGGCTATTGCTAAACATTGAGACCATTGCAATGCTCCATCAACAAATCTGAATTAAGGGTCGGATTGGCAATCCATTGTGACATTAGAGCGTGTTTTACAACAAGTCTTTTGGTCAAAAATTTAAAGTGGTTTTTGTATGTTGACTCTAGGGGAGGGCCTCCTTGGCCCTCATGGGTAGAATTTCTTGAGGTAAAGGTCGTTGACATGGTTGTTGAGGCACGTTCTGTATAGCTCATTCAATATGTATGCCCCCTTGAGGAGGAAATGTTTTATTATGTAGGGTCCTTTCCTCAAGGTTTCAAACTTTCCTGGCCCTAGGGATTCTTTTGTGACATTGGAGCGGAGGACTAGTTCTCCCTTGATGAATTAGTGGGGGGTGATGTGGAGGTCGAATGATGTTTTTACCCATTTCTTGTGGGCCTCGTTGTGATGCAGTGACTGCTGTCAACTTTTGTCGATGATCTCTAGTTGTACTAGGCATTGTTCTAGAGGCTGGGTATCATCAAGGAGTTCGATGGTGGCATGTAAAATTTGGATCTCGCATTCTATGGGAATCACAGCTTCGACCCTGTATACCAAGTGGAAAGGAGTGAAACCAATGGATGTTTTCATGGCCGTGTGATATGGCCAAAGGGAAAAGAAAAGCACATGGTGCCAGTTGGTTTTATGTTTATTCACCATGCATTGTAACATAGTTTTGAGGATTTTTTTCACAGCTTCTACCGATCCATTGGATTAGGGTTAGTATGGTGATGAAAATATGTGGGTGAATCCGAGGTTGTGAGATAGCTCCTGGAAAAATTCATTCTCGAATTGTTTCCCATGGTCAGAGATTAACTCTTTGGGAATGCCAAACCAGGCAATTATGTGGTTTAATAGAAATTGAGTGGCAGTTTCTTCGGTGTTGTCGTATGTAGGCATGGCTTCATCCCACTTGGTGAAATAATCGATAGCCATTATGATGTATTTATTATTTCTAGACAATGCAGGGTTTCAAGTCATGAATTTGATTCCCTAGTTGCAAAAGGGGTCGATGACGATGACAGGGTGCAGAGGAGCAGGAGGGGATCTTGCTTTATGAGTGAAGCACTGGCATCGTTCACATATCTTGACTATTGTAATGCAATTACGAAACAGGGAGGGCTAGAAATATCCTTCCCATAGGACTTTTTGGGCAGTGGCCATCCTGGAAAGGTGGCCACTGCAAGCTCCTCCGTGGTAGTCATTAAGGGCTTGTTTCACTTGGTCGTGAGTAAGGCATCAACTTAAAATGGTGTCGATGCCACGTCGGTACAAAACATCTCCCATGAGGAGATATCGAGGGGCCTGATGGTGAATTCATCGATGGTTGTCTCAATTGAGATGAGGTCTGAACTTATGGATCATAGGAAGAGGAGAATATCTTTGTACAAAGGGTCGTCGGTTGCTACGAAGAAAAGATGTTCATCTGGTAATCCTTTGGTATGTCCTAGGAGGTCCTTAATGAACTCTGCTAATATTAGTGCCCTTTTTCTCTTGGGTGAGAAAAATTGTATTTCGTATTCTTGCATAATGACTATCCAGCGGGCATATTTGTGGTTCATTAGGTAGTGCGTGAGCAGATGTTTGATGGGTTAATATCTGCGATGACTGTAGTGGTCTTTAAGATGATGTAGTGGTGAAACTTTTGGACTACATGTATTAATGCTAGGAAAATATTTTCTTCGGGCTCATATCTTAATGCTAGGCCTGCTAAGGTTTTACTGATGTAATATATTATGTGCTCCTTCCCATCCAAGCCTTCCTGGATCAATACTTTGACCAATGTGGTCTTGGAAGATGATAGATACCCAATGTAATATTTGTCATGGTCTGGGGGACTGATGAGTGGTGTTGAAGACAGTGTTTATTTTAGTGCATCGAATGTTTTTTGGGTATGATCATCCCATTTAAATGGGATGTCCTGGCGAAAGAGGTGCAAGAACCCTTGAGTGCAAGTGGCATAATCTGGGACGAAGTGTCTTAGAAAATTGGCCTTCCCTTGCAGGCTTTGAAGTTTCCTGAGGGTTCGAGGTGGAGGTACCTCCTTGATGGCTTAGAACTTGAGGAGGTCCACATGAATCCCTTTCTAGGACACAATAAAACCTAAGATTCTTCCTGTTGTGATGCAGAAGACACACTTGAAGGGGTTCAAGTGTAGGTTGTATTGTTGGCATCGTTGGAATACCAATCGCAAATCCTCAAGATGGTCTGAGCACTTCTTGGACTGGACGGTTAGGTCATCCAAGTAGGCAAGGATAAGGTTTGCTAAGTCATGAAATATGTAGTTCTTGGCCCTCTCGAAGGTGGCTCTAGCATTTTTAAGGTGAAATGGAATTACCTGTTATGTGAATGTGCCTGAAGGGGTAGTAAACGTGGTTTTGTACCAGTCTGTGTGGCGGATTTAAATTTGATTGTACCTAGATAATTCTTCCATAAAGGAGAGGGCCTCATGACCCGCACAAACATCGATGACTTGGTCGATGAATGGGGTGGGGTAATTTTCCTTGGGGCATGCTTTGTTCAAATCTCAAAAATCGGTGCAAACACATATGATGCCCTATTTTTCATGACAGGAACAGGGTTGGAAACCCACGATGTGTAAGCAATGGGGTAGATAAACTTGGATTTGTGAAGCTTATCAATTTCTTGTTTTATTGCTTTTTCCTTTGATGGGTGTTGTTGGGGGTCCCATGTTTTGGCCAGGTTGACAAGACCAAAAGGTGAGACAACATAGAACCACTTTCAGACCTTAGGATCTAGCCCTCCTAGGTCCAGAGAGGGATCTCTCTATATTTTCCAAAGCATATGTCTTTGAGGCTCAATGTTTCAATGTTAGGCTAGTTATGGGGCTCAGGGTTTGTTTTTTTGACTGAGTTTGGTTGTTGGGAGTCAGGAAAGAAGTATCTAATACAAGACAAGGATAAGCAAAGAGGAAGCTTAGGCAGAGACAGATAACTCAGAGAACATCAAAGCCATTAGGCTATGGAGTCAAGAAAGGGTTTACTTGTGTTCAATGTGCAAGCTTTCAGTTGGGCAAGTCATCTAAATCATCTGGATTTTAAAGGATAGAAGATGGAATGGAACATTAAGGACTGAAAATGAAAGGAGGAGAACCAACAAAATCTGTCTATAGATCAGACCAGAGGTCATTTAACTCCAGGCCTGCTTGGACAAAATCAGAGGCAATAAAAGGGATCTTGGAAAAGTTTAATTGAGATGGACAGATCCTAGAGGGGCAGAGACCAGGTTCTAGGCCTCCAGTGTTCTCAACACATTCAACTAATCCCAACAAGAACATATAAACATAGATTTCATTAATTCATACATCAGAGAGAAGGCAATAACATCCACTACACTGGTTAAACCAATTGAAATCAACATTCAGATACACATATAAGCAGAAAACATTGAGGTAGGGAGAGCAGGAAACATAGGGCACCTAACAAGGGTGAATCCTATATTATACTTTTGTTGCCTACCAGCAGAAATGAAACGAAACGGAACATAACATAAGAGCAAGTCAATCACAAATACAGAGAGAGAGGAAACATCACAAGCTACCTTAGATCAAGATCCAAAGAAACATGCTTTTCATATTAAAAACAACACCAATCAGGTACATCATAGCCCATAGCTTGAACATTCAGTCTGAATAAATCTAGCCTCAGTCTATCTTACAATATTACACAGAGAACTTATATCAAGAGGAACAATGCTTGTGTTTCACTGATATCTCATCAACAACCATTATAAAGTTTTTTTTCTGTGCTTTATAGCAAAGGATGAACCTAAGATTGACTGAAGGAGTGGGTGAAAATTAAATGTATCATTAAACATATTAATGAATGCAGGGCCGAAACCCATTCTGCTTGACCTGCTATGTATTTAATCTCTGTCACCTTCCTTGTGAAAGAATGATCTGCTTTGGATATGATCTTGACCCTTTGGTCGAAGTACTCCTGGTGTCGTGAACAAAAAATAAAATAAAATGCTGAAAGGTCTGTCTCATAAATGTTCTGGCGTTTTCAGGTCTGTTGTCTGGTGGAAAAAACTTCAGGGACATGGTGCATAATAAAATTTGTATGGACACCATGTACTTGATGAAGAACAAACATTCTGCTGATGAAAAACCCTGATATTACCTTTTGCCTGTGCTCGGGATCCTTTGATCGATCCTTGGGGTCTGTAATCTGTTGCTTTGTCTCTGAAAACATTGACTTAGGGCTCGAGATCTTCATTAGCTTGCCTTGATCTTCTTGCTTGTACTAAATGACTCTGCCTTTTCATTTTGCTTCTGACAGGGTTTCTCGGACTTTTAATAGCGATGAAAGGTTTTCCATAGAGTTTTGGATCCTCTTCTTTAAAGAAAATCCTATCAGCCGCTTTCTTTGACTATCCCATGGCAGTACCAACTCTTGGATTTAATACTGTCTGCACAGCTTTGCCATGTAGGATCACGACGGTCTTTCTCCTTTGTAAACCCTGCAAAACAACGAACTGTGAAGAGAAAACATGGGCAGGAACAGTGAAGGTGACGAGGACTATGATCATGGCTATGCTAACGAGCTAAAGGAGAAAATTGTGGAAGAAATGGTGAAAATCACTCTGGTATATGGTTGGTAGAGCACGAAGAGAATAAATGCGAAAAATGAATGAAAAACACGTAAATAAACCAGTTTATGTAATGGACTAGCAATATGTACGGAGGGTACTTGTGGCAATGAAATGGCGAGACGGGGTGATGGGGCGAGGCGGGAGACCGTGGAATGGTCAACAATGCATGGACAGATCCAGACCGTCAGATATCCAGAGAGATCAACGGTGGGACGCGACGCACAGTGGGCCATGGGGGCAAGGGACAACAGGTTAAGTAGTGTGCAGCTTCGGTGAATGAGCGCCGTTGGATGAGGGCTCCAAGATCTGATGGCCTTCATTTATTCCGCTACCCGTCTATCACCCGAACAATAGCGCACGAAATGAAAGCGGTTTCAGGTTCGTACAGAGGACACGCGGCGATCGGCTAGTGGAATCGCTGGGTGATGGAAGAAAACCGCTAACTCGTAGATGGTGGTGCGGAATTTACCAGTGGGTTTTCTGAAACTGCGCAGGCTGGGGGGGTTCCACATGTAAAGTCACGCGTCGCACTGTTGGATCGTATCTTTAATGGAAGGTTGAGATCCGTCGATTTAAATCTACGCATCAAAACCATATACATGCTCATTTTAAAGGTTTCGAATGATTTTTCGCGCGGAGATAGATTTGGAGGGGCTAAGCGCCTGGCAGATTCGATGTTGGTCACGGCGCCGGGTCTTATGGGAAAAGGTGCAGAGGCTAATGGGGAAGGGGGCTAAGGCCTCATATGTGAAATGTATGAATTTTTACTCATTTTCAATGCAATTTGGGGCCAGCCAGGGGTAACGATAGAGAAATGAAGGGTAGGAAAGGCCAAAATAGGGGTAGGGAAAGGATTTCAAGGGGGTTTCGAGGCATTTTAAGCATAAGGAAGGGGGGATTTTGACAAAGGGAAAACAGAGGTTGAGATGGGGAGGTTTGCAGGATATAGGGGTGAAAAGGCCCCTTTTGAGGAATAGATCAGCAGAGAGGATGTATATTAGGGCTAGCATAGAGAGACTCCAAGGAGGATGAATTTTCAGGTGAAAGACATTCCTTAGAGGCTCCAGAAAAATCTAGCCCCCAGCTTGCTTGCCAAGAATTCCATAGGGGGGATAACAGTGGCTCCACATGGGGATGGCTACTCCCTGGAGGAGTCAAGAAGCCAGAGATGATCATTGGAGTAGGCTAGATTCCTATTGTCATAAGCCATCTTTCTTCTTCAATTTTAGCTGCCACAGTATGATAGAATCATCAGCAAAAAATATTCCCTCAACCAATCTACCTACCCAAACTACAGTTCTACATTTTTCCCTTGGGTTCATTTGAACTAGCAGACCCTTTACATTTTATTTTCAAAACAAAAACAAACCTACTCTAAATCTACCCTTATTTCTCCATGAGGCCAGATTAGACTGTTGGCCTCATCTATTTCTCTACCTAATCTACTACCTGTTGGGATTAAACTGTCCAACAGGTTTCTTCACCTAAATTCTAAGACAGGAAATTGAAAACAGCCAAGCCATGATTAAGCTGTCTGACTTGCTGTGAATGGAAAGTGCCGAAAATTGAAACAAAACTTTGAAGGCTTGAAGTCTACAACTTTGAAACATCCTTCTTTTTCCGTGACTCAGGTTTTGAGCATATTGGAGTCACCTCTTTCTTTGATTTCAGCTCTGGCTTTGGGCAGATTAAAGCTGATTCTTCTTTTCACTGCTAGTCCAGATTTTGAGCGTATTAGGACCAGCTACTCTTTGCTTCTTGTATGGAGTAATCTTGAGGCAGGATGTCTTCGTGAGCCTCATTTTGAGAATTTTTCTGAGCAAGAGCAAACTCCAGACCAAGACTTGTCAAACATGCCCTGCTTATTCACTTGGTATGGAGTATGCACTTACTCTGGAAAATGCATGGGCTTATCTGGATCTGTTCTTTGTGCTTTAAAGGTCCATGTTTTGAGCATGTCTAGACCTGTCCTTTCACTCTGTTTTTGGAATATTTTTTCTATTTTCCTGAAAGTAAAACTGAAACGATATGTACAATGGAAATGGAACTGGAAATGAAAATTAGTAGAAATAGTGTTTGAGCATCCCGCCATTCACAGGACCCCCAAACAACTCTGTACCATCAAGTTCTTGTAAGAAAAATGCATTAGGACCCACAGTGGCTTGTATGATATATGGACCTTGCCACAAACTATCAAACTTACCATGTTTGCCTTTGTCCTCTCTTCTCGAATCCCATCTCAGAACCTTATCTCCAACCTTGAAATCTGAAGCTTTGGTTCTTTTTTCAAATTGTCTCTTTATGCCTTCCTGTACTTTGACAGCTCTGCTATAAACCTGCTCTCTTGTTTGCTGCAGATGGATAGTTTTATTGATTCTCCTTACCATATTGTTTTCCTCTGACTGAATCTCTTGGATAAGTTTGATCACTGGAACTCCAAGACTAGTAGGAAAAACTGCTTCCGTCCCATAAACCAGCTGAAAGGGTGACATGCCAATAGATTTCTTTGTAGTGAGCCTGTCTGCCCATAAGGCATGTATCAACTTTTTATGCCAGGACCTTTTGTTCTCTTCCAGCAGCTTCTTAATGATTGTAACCAGGCTTTTATTTGATGATTCAGCTAGGCCATTACCCTGGGGGTAATAGGCAGTTGAATGTCCAAGTGTTATTCCGTACCTGTGACAGAAATCAACCATTCTTTTGGATCCGAAAGCAGCAGCATTGTCAGAGATTATTTTCCTTGGACAACCAAAACGAGATAAGATGAAGTCTTCTAGAAACCTAG
Source organism: Pinus albicaulis (assembly GCA_034641835.2). NCBI lineage: Eukaryota > Viridiplantae > Streptophyta > Pinopsida > Pinales > Pinaceae > Pinus > Pinus albicaulis. The sequence continues at coordinate 949,335,286 of CM076582.1, forward strand.
TGATGATAGAGTCGGTGGCATTCCTAGTGGGTATAGCTTCTATCCATTTAGTGAAGTAATCTGTAGCAGTTAGGATCCATTTATGTTGTCCAGAGGAGGCAAGATGAATTTCTCCTATAAAGTCTAGGCCCCATTGCATGAAAGGGCCTTCTATGGTGATCGGTTGCAGAGGGAGGGGAAAGAGCTTTCTTTTTCCCTCAAAGATTTGGCATTTGTGGTAGGCAAGAATCATTTTATGGACATCACTAAAGAGTGTAAGCCAATATTAACCAGCCTCGAGTATCTTATTTGCAGTGGTTTTCCAACTTAGGTGGCCTCCACACTCCCCGGCATGGAATTCTTGTTTGATTCTTCCAGCTTCAGTTTCAGACAAACATTTCAGCAAAAGGCCATTTGGATTTTTCCAATATAGATTCTCATTCAAAATACAATAATTTCTAGCTTTGAGTTTTATGAATCTGGCCTTTGTTTTGGATAGTTCTGGAGGGGCGTTGAGACTAGTAAGCACATACAGGATATCAATATACCAAGGAGAGTTCTAAAACTGCTCCTCAACAGTTGGATGGGGCGATCCTTCCTGCTCATCTAGGGCATTTATCATGTTAATGTCAAGGGCCTGCAAGTTTGATTCAGCCATTAACTGGGCCAGGCCTTGACCTTTGATCAGCTTGGTGGGTTTTATTTCAATGTTATATTCTAAGATTGTAGCAATCCATTTCCCCCTTTTTCCATCAGGGTCCTGGGACAAGATATCTTTGACCACTATATTTGGCATGAAAGCAATGGTGTGAGAATGCAGAATGTACACCCTAAAGTCCTTTAAGTCCTTAATCAGGGCATAGGTTTGCTTTTCCATGATGTTGTACTTTAAGGGTGCATCTCTTAAGGCTTTACTGAAGAAAGCTATAGGCTGTTCATTACCTTGTGAATTTTTCTGCAGCAAAATTGTAGCTATTGTGTGTTGGGAAGCAAATGAAAAGATCAGAAAATCTTTTGAGAAGTCAGGGCTAATAAGTATGGGGGCCTGAGTGAGTGCAAGTTTTACTGACTCAAAATATTTCTTAGCTTCAACAGTCCACTTAATTCCTGCATCTTTCTTTAGCATTTCAGTCATTTTCCTAAGATGTTCAGCAAGATTGGGGATAAATCTTCTAAGGAAATTGATCTTCCCTATAAAGGACTGCAACTCTTTGATGTTTCTTGGATGTGAGATTTGAAGTATTCCCTAAACTCGCTGTGGGTCTATCCTCATCCCTTTCTCAGATATAATGTGGCCAAGAAGTTTACCTTCTTGCAACCCAAAAATAGTCTTCTTAGGATTTAGGGACAGACCATACCTTCTACATTTTTCAAAGACTTTCCTCAGATGTTTCAAGTGTTCTTCTTCAGTTTTAGAAAAGTCAGTCAAGTCATCCAAGTAGATAAATATGAAGTGTCCTATCTCCTCTGAGAAAGCTATGTCCATCGCTCTCTGGAAGGTAGCTCTAGCATTCATCAGTCCAAAGGGAATTTTCACATACACGAAGGTGCCCCATGGAGTGGTGAAAGCTGTTTTGAGTTGATCTTCTGGGAGTACCAGAACTTGATTATATCCTGAAAAACCATCAAGCATGGAGATTCTCTTAGAGCCTACTACCTTCTGTAGGATATGCTCCATTCTAGGCAAAGGGTAGTTGTCTTTCAGGGAGGCTCTATTAAGGTTTCTGAAGTCTATTCATAGCCTGATCTCCCCTGTCTTCTTCCTTATAGCCACTAAGTTTGACACCCAATCAGAAAACCTTACAGGGACTATTATGCCTGCTTCATACATCTTTTTAATTTCTTTCTCTACTGCAGGCAATTGTTTTGGATTAATCCTACGGAGTTTTTGTCTAAAAGGCTTCTGATTTTCCTTTAGTGGTATCTTGTGTTGTATGATGTTGGTGTCATAGGCCTTTAAGTCTTCATAGCTCCATGCAAACACATCAATGAATTCCTTAAACAAGTCAATGTATTTTTTCTTCATGTTTGCAGGTATAGACTTAGCCAGTTTTATCATTTTGGGTTTGTCTCTAGTGCCAATGTTGCATTCTTCCACATTAGAATCAGTATGTTCAATTGTGGGCTTTTTTGCTACGTCATCAAAATAAAAGAGGTCCTCTAAGGGTGCCAGGCCTCTGGGTATATTCTTGTCTTTGGCCTGCAGCACTTCAACCTCTTCATTTTCTGCGTTTTCACTATTTTCGTTAAAATTTCTAGTTTGCTCAGAAAAAGAATTTATTTCTATGTTACAGGGTGTTTCTCGTTCATCTGGGGAATCCTCGCTTGGGCAGCCATCATCCGAGATTGAGTCTAAATCCGAAAATTCAAACTCATTCTTGCCTACTAGGAAATATTCGATCTGTTTGTCTCCTTCAAAGACCTGCCAGTATTTTTCATTGTCTGGCACCGCAGGTCTGAATTTGGTATGGATGATGATCTGTTGGTCATTGGGGGCCTTAGGATACGAACTAGCTAGGCAAGCTAATCCATTAGCAACAGCGTTTTGACCCCTAGGAATGAACACTAATTTATATTCAACGAATGTTTTCAACAGATCCAGAGTGTCATTCCTATATGCTCTTAGTCTGGGATGTTTTGCCAAATACTCACCATTCACCTATTTGATCACTAACTCTGAGTCTCCTCTCACAGCTATCTTACGGGCTCCTAACTTTTTCAATAGATTCAGACCCAGGATGAGAGCCTCATATTTTGCAATGTTGTTTGTGCATTTGAAATGCATATTCACAGCGTGGCTCTCTGCATGATCATCTCCTGTGTTATGTAGCCACACTCCTGCTCCAGTGTTTTGCCTAGTACAGGACCCATCAAAGTTCATTTCCCACAGGGGTTCATTGTTTACTTCGTCTTCATCCCCTCCCCTACAGCTGGATTTTCCATTATGTTGAGTTGTGAGGTTTGTGCTAGGAGGAGGGTCATTTTGTGGTTCATTATGGGCATGGAGATCAGGGAGCTGGCTGGCTTGCTATTTTTGTTCTGTTTCTGTTCTATTCAGAGTTACGTTTTCAGTATTTTTCCCATGGTCCTCTTCATCGTATTCTTCTAGAGTAGCCATTATGTTGAAATCCATGAGCTCTACGTTTGTGTTTCCGTTATCTGATCTCGGCTCTTCTGAGGATTGGTCATTGTAGAGAATGAAAGAGTCTAGATCTGTACGTACAGAGTATAATGGTGAATTTTCAGGCTTCTCGGGGCTACTGACTAAGAATTTCATCTAAGACTCTCTATACAGTCTTCTAAGTTGGCCAAATATAGGGATAGTAGCATAAGAGCCATCCATCTGCATTGTTCCTTGCAGTTTGGCTCCCCATGATCTTGACAATAGCATGCCATACTTTGGTGGCACATCTGCCACCACAACATCCATGACCATACACTTGGCAGGAATCTGGGTCAAACTCACACATAAATCCTTGATGAGGCCTAGGCATTTTACTCTGCTAGAGTCAAATGAATATAAGTCTTTGTAGGGTCTGGTGATTTCTAGGCCTAGCCTCTCCATCACTACCTTGGGCATTAAGTTGTGAGACGCTCCAGAATCATGCATGGCATTATGAAGGATCTTTTCATGAATGTTAAGACTGCTATAAAAAGGTGGGACTACCCCTTCCTGAAACTTTCCTTCAATTTTTGGACCAAAGAGGAGGGCAGGTTGATCATCATTTAAATTTACATTATCGTTGTTTTCCCCTAGATTTAATGCTTTCAAAATTTGGCCTTTATAAACCTCCTGAGTGGCCAGCTCAGATAGTGGTACAGAGATTTTGATTTTTGAAATCTCACTCTCTAGATTGAAAGTGGACTGGACCTTTGTAATGTTCAATTCTGTTTTATTTGCTACTGCTTTAGTAGCCAAATCGGTTTGTGATTTCTCACTCTGTACAGGGTTGGGAACAGTTGTATCAGGAGTACTAACTGAAGTGCTAGTATTGCTGGTTGGTTGGCTTTGTTTTTCAGTTTCTTGGTTGTATTTCTCCTTATGTTTACCAGAACCTTTAGCTGCTGATTTGTTGTTTGCAGTAGATGCGTTAGAGGATTTATCAGGTCTTTTATTGATGGTTACCTCAGGAGTCTTTGTTTTGGAAGTATCTTGGTTTTTTTTTCTCCTAAGTTCATATTGTTCCCGGACCTGCATCATGGAATTTTCAAACCCTAACCTGTAATCCTCAGTTTATAACCATTCCTCATCCTTGTACGCAGATGAGGGTTGATCTTCTTCTAAATCATAGTTAAGGACTGAGTCCTCTGCTTCAAACATATTTATGGTATTCCCTTCAGACTCTTCAATGATTCCCTCATCTTCATCTAAAAAGTTTTCTTGAAATGGGGGAATGATTTGTTGATCTGAATCTCTTTGTCTGTTGGGGGCAGCATTGTTTCTTCTAATGTTTTGGTTCTGGTTTTGGTTTCTGTTTTGGAAAACCATCCTCTTTATCATTTGTTGAAGTTCTTCCACATTTTTTGAAAGTCTGTCATATTTGGGATCAAACGTGGAAGCTACGTTGTCATCCCTATATGTTACCCTCTTTTCAGCTTTTAGTCTTGCCCTTTTTTCCATCAAGTTTGCTTCTATGGTTATTGCTCCTTTCTGCATGTCTTCTAGTGTGGTGTATTCTTTGTCTCTAATCTCATAGGCCAGGTCAGCATCAAATCCATCAGGATACTTAGCCAGGGCCATACCTTGAGGAGGCTTCATGTGTGGAGGGAGAGCATTATAAATGTTGTTGAATCTAGTGGTGTAATCGTGATCACTCTCTCCCACATTCCTCTTAAGGGACATGTATTCTGCTAGGAGCTAACAAGGGTTTGCTCTAACCTCCCATTTGTTTATGAAGGTTTGGTATAATGCAGGGAGATCTTGAATACTGCCAGGAGGTAAACCTTTAAACCATTTCTTCACCTCACCTCCTACGCTTTGGGCAAAGATCCTCATTTTGACTATTTCATCATCAATTTCCATATAGTCAAAGGAGTCCTCCATCTTATCTACATTTTTCTGAGCTGTTATGGACTCTTTAGCAGTGAAGTGTGGGATTTTTGACTGATAATCATTTGGTAAGGGTAACAAGGGTTGGGGTAGAACTAAAGGTGCATACCAAGCTACCATGTTAATGTTCTGATGAAGTATAGGGTTGGCTTGAGCAGCTGGTATTTGGATGACAGGGATGTTAGGACCAGTAGAAGTCTGGTGAGCAGATCTAGGGTGGGAAAGCCCCAAGTTTTGAAGGAAGTGAAAATCAGGTGGTGTGGAAGGGAGGGTTTCACTGTCCCTAGTGTTTTGACCACTGTTAGATGGTGTATTGTAAACTTCGAGGTCTTGCTGGTCTAGATGATTGAATGACCTAGTTCTCGGTATTCTGTTAGGTATGTCTAGGTCAGGGAGGAAATGTGCTAGAGCTGTTGGGTTTTCTGGTGCAGAATTTCCTCTAAGAATGTGGCTGGAAATGGTTGGCATTTTAGGTGTAGGAGCTCCTTTGAAGATACTCTCTGGATTTTCAACTATTTCCGGTGGGTCAGGGTTGGGATAAGCTCTTGTGTGGATGGTTCTGAAAGCCATAATGTTGTTTATAAGCCAAGCAGCTTAACCCTACTCGTTACTTCTACTGTGGTTAATGTTGTCTCAGGAGCTGGCCTCCCAGTGGATTCTGATTGTGAAACCAAGATAATCAGCAGGCCTACTGATCACCAGTGGAGTCTCTTTATTTAGGAACAATGGAGTCGCCAGGTGGAGGGTTTAGGATGTTTCTAGGGAGTACACTGTCCGCCACAGTGCTCAGGCACTATCACCTTTCAGGAATCTCCTCTGAATCAGCAAGCTCCAACCAGAGATTGACTGGGAGGACATTTACCAGATATGTCACCTCTGAAAAGAGGATGAGATCTGGCGGCTACCTGGCCCCTTCCAGGCTCTATATAAGAGTATGGTGGATATTCAATAATGGAGGTTGATCCAAGAAAGGGGTGAATTACTGTCAACCTAACCAGAGTTCTAAGTTTCTGAGGATTTTTACGAATTTTTTAAGGTGAAATGTACTCAGAATTCCCCAGTGGAGTCGCCATTATGTTGGGGGTCCCATGTTTTGGCTAGGTTGACAAGACCAAAAGGTGAGACAGCATAGAACCACTTTCGGACCTTAGGATCTAGCCCTCCTAGGTCCAGAGAGGGATCTCTCTATATTTTCCAAAGCATATGTCTTTGAGGCTCAATGTTTCAATGTTAGGCTAGTTATGGGGCTCAGGGTTTGTTTGTTTGACTGAGTTTGGTTGTTGGGAGTCAGGAAAGAAGTATCCAATACAAGACAAGGATGAGCAAAGAGGAAGCTTAGGCAGAGACAGATAACTCAGAGAACATCAAAGCCATTGGGCTATGGAGACAAGAAAGGGTTTACTTGTGTTCAATGTGCAAGCTTTCAGTTGGGCAAGTCATCTAAATCATCTGGATTTTAAAGGATAGAAGATGGAATGGAACATTAAGGACTGAAAATGAAAGGAGGAGAACCAACCAACTCTATCTATAGATCAGACCAGAGGTCATTTAACTCCAGGCCTGCTTGGACAAAATCAGAGGCAATACAAGGGACCTTGGAAAGGGTTAATTGAGATGGACAGATCCTAGAGGGGTAGAGACCAGGTTCTAGGCCTCCAGTGTTCTCAACACATTCAACTAATCCCAACAAGAACATCTAAACATAGATTTCATTAATTCATACATCAGAGAGCAGGCAATAACATCCACTACACTGGTTAAACCAATTGAAATCAACATTCAGATACACATATAAGCAGAAAACGTTGAGGTAGGGAGAGCAGGAAACATAGGGCACCTAACAAGGGTGAATCCTATATTATACTTATGTTTCCTACTAGTAGAAATGAAACGAAACGGAACATAACATAAGAGCAAGTCAATCACAAATACAGAGAGAGAGGAAACATCACCAGCTGCCTTAGATCAGGATCCAAAGAAACATGCTTTTCATATTAAAAACAACACCAATCAGGTACATCATAGCCCATAGCTTGAACATTCAGTCTGAATACATCTAGCCTCACTCTATCTTACAATATTACACAGAGAACTCGTCTCAAGAGGAACAATGCTTGTGTTTCACTGATATCTCATCAACAACCATTACAAAGTTTTTTTCTGTGCTTTATAACAAAGGATGAACCTAAGATCGACTGAAGGAGTGGGTGAAAATTAAATGTATCATTAAACATATCAATGAATGCAGGGCCGAAACCCATTCTGCTTGACCTGCTATGTATTTAATCTCTGTGCCCTTCCTTGTGAAAGAATGATCTTCTTTGGATATGATCTTGACCCTTTGGTCGAAGTACTCCTGGTGTCGTGAACAAAAAATAAAATAAACTACTGAAAGGTCTGTCTCATAAATGTTCTGGCATTTTCAGGTCTGTTGTCTGGTGGAAAACACTTCAGGGACATGGTGCATAATAAAAGTTGTATGGACGCCATGTACTTGATGAAGAACAAACATTCTGCTGATGAAAAACCCTGATATTACCTTTTGCCTGTGCTCGAGATCCTTTGATCGATCCTCGGGGTCTGTAATCTGCTGCTTTGTCTCTGAAAACATTGACTTAGGGCTCGAGATCTTCATTAGCTTGCCTTGATCTTCTTGCTTGTACTAAATGAATCTGCCTTTTCATTTTGCTTCTGACAGGGTTGCTCGGACTTTTAATAGCACTGAAAGGTTTTCCATAGAGTTTTGGATCCTCTTCTTTAAAGAAAATCATGTCAGCCGCTTTCTTTGACTATCCCATGGCAGTACCAACTCTTGGATTTAATACTATCTGCACAGCTTTGCCATGTAGGATCACGACGGTCTTTCTCCTTTGGAAACCCTGCAAAACAATGAAATGTGAAGAGAAAACATGGGCAAGAATAGTGAAGGTGACGAGGACTACGATCATGGCTATGCTGACGAGCTGGAGGAGAAAATTGCAGATGAAATGGTGAAAATCACTCTGGTATATGGTTGGCAGAGCACGAAGAGAATAAACACGAAAAATGAATGAAAAACACGTAAATAAACCAGTTTATGTAATGGACTAGGAATATGTACGGAGGGTACTTGTGGCAATGACGTGGCGAGACGGGGCAAGGCGGGAGACCATGGAATGGTCAAAAATGCATGGACAGATCTGGACCGTCAGACATCCAGAGAGATCGACAGTGGGACGCAACGCACAGTGGGCCATGGGGGCGAGGGACAGCAGGTTAAGTAGTGTGCAGCTTCGGTGAATGAGTGCCATTGGATGAGGGCTCCAAGATCTGACGACCTTCATTTATTCCGCTACCCGTCTATCACCCAAACAATAGCACATGAAATGAAAGCGGTTTCAGGTTCGTACAGAGGACACGCGACGATTGGCTAGTGGAATCGCTGGGTGATGGAAGAAATCCGCTAACTCGCAGATGGTGGTGTGGAATTTACCGGTGGGTTTTCTGAAACTGCGCAGGCTGGGGGGGGTCCACATGTAAAGTCACGCGCCGCACCGTTGGATCGGATCTTTAACGGAAGGTTGAGATCCGTCGATTTAAATCTACGCGTCAAAACCATATACATGCTCATTTTAAAGGTTTCGAATGATTTTTCGCGCGGAGACAGATTTGGAGGGGCTAAGCGCCTGGCAGATTCGGTGTTGGTCACGGCGCCGGGTCTTATGGAAAAAGGTGCGAAGGCTAATGGGGAAGGGGGCTAAGGCCTCATATGTGAAATGTATGAATTTTTACTCATTTTCAATGCAATTTGGGGCCAACCAGGGGTAACGATAGAGAAATGAAGGGTAGGAAAGGCCAAAATAGGGGTAGGGAAAGGATTTCAAGGGGGTTTCGAGGCATTTTAAGCATAAGGAAGGGGGGATTTTGACAAAGGGAAAACAGAGGTTGAGATGGGGAGGTTTGCAGGATATAGGGTTGAAAAGGCCCATTTTTAGGAATAGATCAGCAGAGAGGATGTATATTAGGCCTAGCACAGAGAGACTCCAAGGAGGATGAATTTTGAGGGGAAAGGCATTCCTTGGAGGCTCCAGAACAATCTAGCCCCCAGCTTGCTTGCCAAGAATTCCATAGGGGGGCTAACAGGTGTAGTTGATGCTATTTCTGGTGTATTGGGGGTATGTCGGGCCAGGTGTCAATATGGTGCTCTACGATATTAGGACTAATCCCAGAAATTTCTAAGTAGTGTTGCATGAATATATATCTATACTCTTGTAGAAATTGGGTGTAAGATTTTATTTCTTCTAGAGAACATGCTGCCCCCAATGAGATTTCTTCGACCTTTCTAGGATTTTGGGATATATTCACCTTGATGGTAGGTGAGATATTTGACATGTTCCCTTATTATAATGCGTCGGGCGCCGGGATAGGATTCTTGAACCAATTGACTTTCCCTAATGGGGGGAAATATTTTGATTCGATCACATAGACCTGTTATTCTTTTTTCTTGTCATGAATGAACAATTTTTTGGGGAGAAAAAGTGAATGGAGATGCATCGCATCCCATGGATAATCCGGCTCAGTCATGGCCTCTAGGATGTCCTCATCTGAATGAAATAGGGATCCTAAGGGGGATTTATCCAGTGCAAGGTTGTGCTGAAGAGGTTCAGTCTGCACATAGCTATTTGATAGACATGAGAAGGATTCCATCATCGACGTGGTGGAACTAGATGTGGTCGATAGAGTGTACACAGATTAGGTCTGCATTGTCATAGGTACAACTACTCTCATAGTTGCAGCTGACTTGACACCTATGGCAGATGAGCAGACAGTTATAGTGATAGTTCCAATACATGACGATATGAATCGTATATGGTGTATCGTGTCATCGGCGTATGGTGGGGGGAGAATCTCCGTGATGGGAGCTTGCATGAGCCCAAGGCTGGGTTTCCTGTTAGGATGGTCAATTTCCTGTCGGTGGAAATTGTGCCTAGTCTAGACGTGCCTGAAGGTTTCCATTAGCGAGCATGCCTCTGGTTTGTGGTTATGGCTGGTGCAGATGGTGTACGGTACCACTATGCCAATTGAGTAGATTGTATGGGAATTAACACTACTCCTCGTCCCAGAAGTGGATGCTTGGAAAGGATCTGTTGTAGAAGATGAGGTCTTTTGCTTCCATTTTCGATTATTTGGCTTGGGTATGTCTAACTCTTTTGGGGAGTGTAGACTTAACACTTCTCTTTCTACCCTAAGCTTCGGGAGATGTTCACATTTTATTGTATGATGGAAGTGTGAAAAAATCCTATAATAAGTGTGTGTTATCTTCTCTTGGTTAGAGAAGAGTCTCTATGAGAGGGAGGATATTGTGCAAAAACTATTTGCGAGGTGCTTCAGTTCTTTGCACTGATTGAATTAGTGGCCAATTTGGTCGCATAGTCCACATGTTATCCTAGGTTGGACCTGGGTCTTACTTGGTTGGTGCGTCGTTCTATTTTTCCCATCACGTTGATGTGGGTGTGGAGTTGGCGGCTTAGGGGTGATAGACTTTCTATACCGATTGAGGACATTGTCATGTTTATTTTCTAATGTATGTATCATATCAATTAGAGGATGAACTTGTGAAATATAAGTACAATGATGTTCATGGTTATTGCCCTGACATACTAGGAAAAATAGCCTCGATACGGGGTTCCCATCTGTCTCGCTCGATGGCGTGACTAGGTACCAGGGACGTAGCACTTCTAAGTCAGGTCAAGTGGCGACCACATGATTGGGCGTTTTACACAATGAACATGTCAGTCTTCTCTGTAGAGTGTGGTTAGGGGTAATTGTTACACAACATTTTGTCACCGTCCCTACAATCCCCATCCCACACATTGGAGGAACATTTTTGTGACTTATATGTAGTGTCATGCCTTGCAAAAAGTGTTATTTCATCCCTTGCCATGAGAAGAACATTTCCTCTGTTGACTATTCCTGGAACAGACCATCAAAAATATGTGATTTTGGGTTGGTACTGGCAGGCAGTTATGGCCTCGTGCTTGTAATAAAATTTAGCAATGGGCCCTGCATCCATTGGCGCTCTGTCTCAATGGAATGCTCGCACCAAGATGTTTTTGGAATTATTTTTAAATATAGAAGCAAAGTTTCCATTGCCAACCACTTCGTGAGCGGAGTCAACATTAGTTGTTCGACTTAATAACATCGAACATCTTCCTTTGGCTTCTTATTTCCTACTTTTGAGCAACCTCCCAAAGGATAAGGCCTCCCTTCCACCATTTGAGATATCCCAACCTCCTCCTCCTCTCCTATATATACATCTCTCTCGCATAGATTTTGCTAGCTGAACATTTTTTAGAATAGCTAAAATAGTCTGATATAGTTGGTGTGAGATAGAGCAGAGAGACACCGTTGTCGAGAGAGAGAGTCTAGGATAATTGCCTCACCAAGTCTCATTCCCCGATGAATGCTTGAGATGTGTTTCGACTAGACCCGCTGAAGGAGGCTGCGACGTCAAGGCTCATTTGGTTGTATCTTTTTATTTCTCTTAATTAATACATGACTAATGTTTTGGTTCGCGTCTTGCGTTTGATATGATTAGTATTGTGAAATATATTTAATTCTCCTTGACCAGTTAGAAAGCTATGAATGTAAATATTTTTTCATATGCTTCTATCGTTCTTTGATCCTTGTGCAGGCACCTGAGTACTACTATTGAAGGACCGCGACATGCTGGGACAAAGATCAGGAGACTGCTGCCATAGCTATGACAATTGCGTTGGAACAAAGGTAGGACATCTATCCCGACTTAGTTTCATTAATTAACTAGGAATCGATGCATTAGCATGTCCTCTTGCTGCTAGACCCACCCTAGGGCTAGAGGGATCGCCCCTATTAGTAGAGGGGATTTACCTACATAACAAGTTGGAAATTCTGCTAGGGAATAGTGTGTGTTTTTCGTCTCTTTTTTTTTCGAGTGTTTGATTGTCAAGTTGACTTTGGTTGTTTCATCATTATTTTGGATTGATTGACTTACCTGACTATTTTCAACAATCTTGTTCAGTTCCAGAGTGTCAAGTCTAACCTCTGCTCAATGGTTTTATATTTTTCCCATAGTTTTCTAGCTCGACACGAAATTTCTTTGAACAGTAGCACCGATTGGCACACGTTGCTTTTGTCACAGGTGTTCTAACCCTTGTTTAGCACGGATTACAGCTAAACAGTCATGTTGAATCCTATAGGATTTGATTTGACCTCTTTTATGAGTTTTTTCCAGTGTTTTTTGTCTCTAGATTGGTTTTTCACCTTGCAATTGGTCTATTGTGTTTGTTTTCACTCTGTAGTATAGGTCTTCTAAGCTTTTTGTCCATCATCTTATCAATGGATTTTGTAGCCCTATGGTTTCTAGGTGCCTTGTGCTGTTTTTTCGGCCCTTTCCTCACTGAGCCTTCTGAGTTAAGTTTGAGTCACTTTGATCTTTGTCGTTTCAATTCACCAACTGATTGTGTGTCTTTCTCTCGACTCTTCATGTCTTTGGTTTGTTGGATGATCACTTTTGTTTTAGTTTGAATCTCCATTCGTCACTTCGATCATAGATTACATTGCTCGTTGGATCATTCCGAAATCCCTTTGTGTGCTTGGAAGAGTGCATCCTTGTTTTGAGTGTGTTTTATGTTTGTATTACATTGGTCTCTTTGTTTTAGATTGTTACATTCATAGCACTCAAAACTAGTGTTTATTTTTCTTTTTAGTGTAACAGTGAATTACATGCCTCATTCATTTAAAAAGACAAAAATTTGCATTCTTTTGCTTAAATTGAAAATGAAAACGTTCTTTGCATTACTAGCTCTTAAAGAACTAGGAAAGAGTTTTCGTTTTCTTGTTTCGGTTGTATTAGATGCATTAGTGAAATTCCTATTATGTTTCAATTGATTGCTACTTTGTCAAAGATTCGTATCCTTCTCTTAGCTAGCATTCATTGGATGGAAATGATGCTCTTTTACATGTAGTGTGCATTTAGGAATTCGAGATCACATTCAATAAGGCCTTGAAATCACAACTTTAATTCAAGGTCCACCTTAAAATGAATTCAATCAACCTAAGCAAGTATTGAAACCTAACGCACATATTTTAGAGGTCTAGGCTAGTGATGTGTTCTGACATTGTTAAACCTAGTAGTTGTCATTCGCCACCTGGAACTAGATAGCACAAGTACAGACTTGTGCTCCCCGTACCGTCTTGCATATAAAGGGAGACCTTCATAGGTTGCAATCCTTTATTCATAGGAAGTCGAGTCTGCTGCCTTGTAACTATGATACACTGAACACAACATTTGGGGAGACTACCTTCACATACGTCAAGTCCTTGGTAATTTCTCTTTCATTTGATCACCAAGGTGTATATGGAAGTTCACAAAAACTTGGTACACCTTATTGCTTAGATTAAACAAGTAGTCATTTGGGCATTTTCATGACTCTCTAAAAGTGAAAAGATCATCGAGCACTTGTCCTTTCATGCTCATTCAATCTGAAAGTGACTAGAGTCATCCTTTGCCTATTTCTCAACTCTTAAAACATGAAACATCAAAGTTTTGTTTCAATGTCATAAAATTACTGCCTACGATCACATGCTCGTTAAAAATATTTTCTTGGCTTATTTTTAGTAGATACTTAGTGTTTGGTCTTGAAGCCTTGAGTAAGCTATCTCATTTCCTTTTCTGTTTTAGAACATTGTCACAGTGACGAAACCACTAGTTTCGTCATCCTCTTCATTGCCTCCTAGTGTTGATCCATTTCCTCACGTTTCTTTGGAAACACCTCATTCCTCTAGGTCTGTCAAGTTTTGGCAGTCTATCCTTCCTACTATCTTGCCTCTTGCTACCCGGTATCCTCCTGAAGGGTTAGTTGATATCAATTGGTAACCTTAGGGTTCTTGGTTTGGTTTTGGGAGCGAGGAAAAATTCCCTCCTCTTACTTTTGGATCACCGCTATTAGCCGTTGCTTTACTTGCTAGTCCTCGTCATCTTTTCGGCGATCTTACAACCTAGTCAGACATGGATTATTCGAGTCCTATCGGTAGTGAAAAGCTTCATGTTTATACCAGAGAGTATCAACTCTTCCCATAATATTTCTCGTATGTCTCCAATGAACCTTCCCCATAATCAGTGTCTCTTCCACCCAGTTATCATACTTTAGGTCAGATCATTTTTGGTGTTGCATCCATGACACAGTATGGTACATCGACTCCCAAAGGAAGCTCGTCTATTCTTGTATCAAGAATATCACCTTCGACACCCATCTAGTCGGTCATTGTTACATCTGTCCCGGTTTGAACCACCGTTTGTGTGGCTTCATCAGCACCAGTTGTTAGTATGACTCCATCATCAGGGTTTGTTGTAGTTCGCAGGTATATCATTATCAATCCCACGATGCCTGTTAGGTCCATTGTGACTGGATCATAGCCTCGCGCTGTGGAAATCCCATCTAATTGTACTGCGCCTATGGTTTCTACTTCTATTCCTAGAGGTTATACATTCGATGACTATCTGTTGGCTATTCAACAATGATATGCTCCCTCTCCGGACCCTTAGCAGCAGAATTCCACACCACAGGGTTCTCAGTAGCCACAAGCTTCTGGAAATCCTCCAAATCATTTTGATGTATATGGTAATCCCATATATTTTCTTCTGATTGATCCCAATCAACCGGTTTACTAGCCAGGACAGCCCTTGGACCTACAAGGACAACCCTTTCAGAGACAACCTTTATTCCAACAGGAAAAACCCTCTAGTCCAAAGGGACAACCTTATGGCCCGCAAGGACAACCTTTACTGGGACAACCTTTAGCCCAACAAGGACAACCCTATGGTTCTTCTAGTCAACATCAATTTTAACAGGGAGCATCTTATGTTCCCAGGGGGGGGGGGAATCTGTCCACCATAGGGACAACCTTTTGTGCAACAACAACAACCTTATGTTCAACAAGGCCAAACTTTTGTACAATAAGGACAACCCTACGATCCTGCACCAGGTCAACCTAGTTTTCATGGGTAACCTGTCCCATCCCAACTATCAGGCCAATCTCTTCCACAAGGGAAACTCGGTGGCTCTCAGTATCCAGGCCAACCTGCTCCATGGGGACAACCTGCCCAACCTCAGTATCCAGGTCAACCTTACCCACAGGGACAACCTATCCAACCTCAACATCTGGGCTAACTTGCTCTGCAGGGACAACCTGCTCAACCTCAAGGTGCTACTTACCCTCCTCAAAGTGAATCTCAGGCATTATATAGTGCGCCCCAAGGTTTCACTTATTATCCTCAAGGTAAATCCCAGATGGTGTATAATCCACCTCAAGGCACTACTTACATTCCGTAGAAAAATCCATATGTTACTCATCAAGGACCTCAGTGGTATGCTCAGAATCAATATCTCGATCCTCAACCCATGTATGGGAAGAAATATCTGTCTTATAACCCCTATGGTCAGAATCCTCCCATACAAAACATATGGGGGCAAAATTTCTCTCAACCTAGGTGGAATGCTAACTTCCCTTTATCAATGACCTAAAATTCCTTTTAATCCTCAATTTCCTTTTCTCGCTACATTGGAACTTCCTGATGTGTTAAAATTGACGAATAATTCGATCTTTCATAACCTGTATTGGCCTCTAGTTCCAACCAAAATTCCTGGTGATTGTCCCAAATTTTAGGGCAACTCCAAAGAAGACCCCCAAGCGCATGTTATGACATACCATCTTTGGTGTTCCTCTAACTCTTGGGTTGAGGATTCTATCCGACTCTATATTTTCCAACAGACTCTTGCTGGTGCCACTGCCAAGTGGTACATCAAATTATCTAGTGGTTTATTCCAAGATTTCAACTCTTTAGCCATGGTATTTCTCACGCACTTTCAGTTACCAGTTCAGTATGAAACCAAGACACACCTCCTCACATCCTTGAAGCAAGATCGAGCTACTCATATCTCATATCATATTCATGAATGGAGACATCATCGTTGCTTGATGAATTTTGACATTCCTAACCAGCTTCTATTGGAACACGGTCTCCCGTAAGCTGCGAAAATGGTCCATTTTGTATATTTTTTTATTATATTTAGTCTAACATAGGGGTTTTGGGGTGGGTCAAAGCCCCTAATGCATTTTAAATGTGTCAAGGGTAGACCAAGAGTCCGCAAACCATGGTTTGTATACCATTATATGCGTAGGCTAAAATATTATAAGTAGTTGAACCTTTTGAGTTGTAAGGCAAACTTGGAATAGAGATTGATGCTAAGTGCGAACTGATAGATTTGGTTAGGGTTGTTGGGGAAGGACTCCTGCTGCTATGTGCACAGAGATTATCTATCCTGCTGTGTGCAGACCTTGCTGCTGTGTGTGTAGGTTGGGTTTTGGGGTATTATAAGTAGAACTGAAGGATTAATGAATGCGGAAGTATTGTTGAATACCTGAATCTATTAGAATTACTGTGATCTGAATCTGTGATAGTTATATACTATTTTGTTATTGAATTGAGCTGCAAACATACTTGTGTTACTTGTTTATGCTGTGATCTAGGTCTGTTCTGTTGCACTTCATATAAATAGTTGCGTTATGATCTGCTGATTATTGTGAATATCATTGTTGTTTCACACATGGACGTGAAGGGAATCTATAGATATAAGCTTCGTGATATAAGATCTAGTCACTATAAGGTCAAACATAGGTCTGCTTGACTTACCTACCCTCTCCTAGAGTGTGGAAACCTGGTTCCAGCACCCACCCATATTACTTCGGGTGAGAATTTTGCCTGCACAAGCCAATCACTTCCGAAAGGGCCAGTAGTATAGGGGTTTTTTGGCAAACCTTGAACCTCTGAACCTGGGTCAATACCCCTTGAGCCAAAAACTTCTAACATGTTGGTTTACTACCTCCTTCGTTGCTCTGATTGCTAAGGACATTGCTATGGTCCATGAGTTACTGAGGAACAAGCCATTTCTCGTGCCCAATACCTTGATCTTGTGTACTCTCAGTCTGGCACGTTGTATGAAATCTTGCCTGATGCTCCTAGACCTAGAACTTCCAAAGCACCAGAATCGCCATCCTTTGATGGTATCATTGGTTCCATGTCTCAGACTTCTTGGAAGTCTTCTCCTCCAAATATTGGGAAGAAAAAATCCACTCCTTCCAATGACACATCTTCTCAGTTGGTCCCTAATTCTGGTAAAACCATGGGAGTGAATGTCATTCAGGAAAATCCGACAGATAAAACTTCCAAGGGTAAAAATAAGGGTAAAGTTAAGGCCAAAGCCGATACCCCGAAACATTATTCTCAAAAATCTTATGCTGATGATGGTTCATAGCGTAAACCAAAGTATCCTTGCTTGATTTGTGATGAAGAGAACTACACCAAGGAATGTCCTCGACGGGTCGAAGTGAGTCGATTGCTCAAAGGCACCCAATAACTCCGATTGTTCTCAAAGAACCGTTTCCATCACAAAAGAATTAGTTGGTAGAGAAATCTTAGTCCTCTACCCCATTTGGTTCTCAGGTTTTCATGATGAACGTTCCTACATTTTTTTCTATTACTACCCATTCGAAATATTATATCGAACTGCGTCAGGAAGAGGGGAAAGAGATCATTAATGGTCCTCCTCCTCTGCCTACTTTTGGCCCTCTTCAGATTGAAAGGCCCAGTATTGAGCTCATTGTCTGGCCAGCTTCTAAAGGTGTACTCCATAAGTCTTATTACAATCCCAACACTTGTGTTGCTCAACATTACAGTGTTGTTGAGGATTTGGCTCAGGCGCCATCTGCTATGTCTACATTAGAAGTACTTCAGATTTGTCCGTCTCAACAGAAGGCTTCACTATCTACCATCAGTGGGGTTGGTCATGCTGATTTGAGACTTATCACTTTCGACTTGGAGAATTTCGTCCCACGTCTCCCTCACCAGCTTGCACTCATCATTCAAGTTGGGATTAATGGATTGAATATCCATCGAGTGGTCAGGGATGAGGGTGTGTATATGTTCTTCAAGTCATATGCCTTCTAGAAAGCTATTGTTTCTCTAGCTCTCAATTCATCTCCAAATGATCTAGAAGTGTTTGATGGAAAGGAATCTAAAACTCTTGGTGTTCTCTATAGTTTATTAATCACTCTAGAAGGGAAAACAGTCAATGTCAAGGTTGAAGTAGTTGACACCAAGCTCAATTACAATCTTCTACTCAGTCGTAGTTGGACTCACACCATGCTGTGCGTTCTGTCTACTCCCTTTGGTGTTTTGTGATTTCTACACAAAGAAAAGATCATTATTTTTGATCAGTTTTCTTTTTTCACTTCTTCATCTTCCGAGAGAAATGTTCTGTACGTTGACAAAATTTCTACACCTTATGAGAGTGTAGGGCCCGGTCTCTTCAAAGATCCTTCCCTCATGGGAATTTTTCCTCTTCCTCCACCCAACACTGTTCAGGTCAATATGATCTCCAGGTCTTCTGATCCATGGATCATCCCTTCACTCGAACAAATTGATTCATTTAGATATTCAATGTCGTTAAGTCTAATCAAGATTGATTATTGTGAACTTATTTCGGCTTCGGATCCTCCGCCTCCTGATCATGCTCCTTTAGGCATGTCTCTTTACACTTATTCTCAATCCCCTTGGCTCAGTGATTCAGATTCGTCCGATTCCTTGCGAGAGATATTTCCCTCCGATGAGGCCATCGTGGAAACTATGTCTCTTGAGGATCCTCCTTGGGATGATAGCCATCATCGTTCCTCATTCATGCCCATCCTTGGGGCCATGTCAACGTATCTCGAGAGGTTTGTTTCTCAATTTCATTCTCCTCTGCTTCAAACGCCTATACTAACACATGTAGTCTTTGTGAAAGGTAACTTGAGCAACATCACACAGACGATACCTATCGACATCTCCATTAAAACAGGGGTTGTCGAGAACATCCATGTTGGGGTGACCTGTTCTCCTGATGAGATACATGTCTATACTAGTCTCTTCTGTGAATCTTGCGATGTTTTCGCATGGTTTTACGAAGAGATGCCCGGCATCGATCCAATTATAGTGGTGCATGAGATTCCTACCTATCTTGGTGCAAAGCCTGTTCACCAGCTTCTTCATCCTATGCATCCTAGAAAGGTTGCCACTATTAATGGAGAAGTTGAAAAACTTCTTAAAGCTGGTTTTATCTATCTGATTCCCTTGACAGAATGGATTTCCAATATTTTTCCTATAGATAAGAAATAGGGTACCATTCATGTCTGCATTGATTACTGTGGCATTAACCATTCTTTCCCTAAGGATAATTATCCCACTCCTTTTATTGATAATATCATTGATGAATGTGTTGGGAGTGAGATTGTCTCCCTTGTGCACAGGTTTTCTAGTTACAACCAGATTAATATTCTTCTAACCGATCAACATAAGACCACCTTTATATGTCCTTAGGATACTTTCGCCTATAAAAATCTCCCTTTCGGTCTTAAAAATGTTGGGGATACATTTCAGCGAGCATTGCGATATGATTTTCACGATATCAAGCACATTGTTTAACCTTATCTAGATGACCTTCCGGATCATTCAGCTAAGCATAAAGACCATCCTGATCATCTCCGTTAGATTTTTATTTACTTTCGACACTATAACATCCGGCTCAATCCGCATACGTATGTCTTCTGCGTTGACTCTGGTATACTCTTATAGTTTATCATTTCCAAAGATGGGATTTGTCTTGATCCACTCAAAGTTGAAGGTATCGTTAATCTCCCTTCTCCTTCCTCCTTACATCAGTTGCAGAGTCTGCAGGGAAAATCTAACTTCCTACTTCATTTTATACCTAACTATGTTGAAGTGGCCAAAGGATTTGCGCAATTACTAAAGCAAGGCATCCTGTTCCTCTGGGATGAGATCGACCAAAAGTCCTTTGATGCACTAAAGACATTACTTGTCAATGCTCCTCTGTTTCATCCTCTAAATTATCATCACGATTACTCCCTCTATTTGGTCGCCGCATTTAGCACAATTTCCATGGTTTTGTACAAGACGATGATGATGGTGACGAGCATGTCATCTACTATTTGCCTCATAACCTTCTCAATACTGAGACCCATTATGCCCATGTCGAGAAGTTGGCGTTGGCTGCTATTCAGGATGTTCAACATTTTCGTCACTACATCCTATTGTGCACAATGACTGTGATTTCTGATTGCAACCCTATGACTTACATATTGACTCACTAGTTGCTGGGGGAAAATACTTGAAGCGGATTGTCATCCTCCAAGATTTCGATTTATATTTCAATACCTCCAAGTCAAAGAAGTAATTAGTCTTTTTCGATTTGATCTGCTCTCTCCCTTCCGATTCCACTCCATCTGGTTCCGAGGAATGCATTCCGGATGACACACTTTTTCTAATTAGCACCCTCGATCCTTGGTATGGTGATATCATCATATATCTTCAAATTTCCACCTTTTGATCTGAGTTGATGAAGGATGCTCGTCAACACATCTATCATCAATCACAACCCTATAGCATAGTCAGAGATACACTCTACCGCATCGGAGTTGATTGCATTCTCCACCGGTGTTTGACTCTTGAGGAGGCTGAAAAGGTCCTGAATGATTGTCACAATGGTGCCTGTGGTGGTTACATGTCTAGATATTATACTACACAAAACATTCTTCGGGTTGGGTATTTCTGGCCCACCATCTTTAAAGACTGCATTGTTGTTGTGCATAAGTGCCATGATTTCCAGATCTATCAATGCAAGATGTGTGCACCGTCTTCCCATCTTCACCTTGTCATTACCATTGGTCCCTTTGCGAAGTGGGGCATTGATTTTATGACATGTAACCCTCGCTTGGTTGGGGGGCATGCCTATATTATTGTAGCCGTGGACTACTTCACCAAATGGGTCGAAGCAATGCCTACACTTACGATTGATGGTAAGACAACAACATTGTTTCTATCCAATCATGTCATTTCTAAGTTTGGTGTCCCTCAAGCCATTGTTACCAATCATGGTTCCCATTTTTGGGATTACATGGTGGTGGAGTTGACTTCCAAGTTGGGTTTGCATCACGACAGCTCAACATCATACTACCCTTAGGCCAATGGCCAGGTTGAAGCCTTGAACAAAGTTCTCATCACTATGCTTCAACGTACGATTGGGATGCACAAATCAAACTGGAATCTCATGTTTTTTTAAGCTCTTTGGGCTTACTAAACCTCAGTGAACGATGTGACTGGATTCACTCCATTCCAGCTTGTCTATGGTCTGGAATTTACCCTTCCGATTGAATGTGAAATTCCTTCTCTCAAACTAGTTGTTGAATTGTTGCCGAATACTTCGCCAGAAGAAGAGTGTCTTCTATATTTAGAGAGGCTTGATGAAACTTGTCGCTTTGCTGATATTTTCATTGAATCATAGAAAAGCGGGTCAAAGATCATTTTGACCAATCAGTTTCCCCTCATTCCTTTATATAAGGAGACCTCATCCTCCTGTACGACCAAGCTCATAATAAGCTGGGGGCAGAAAATTTTCAACCCATGTGGCATGGGCCCTACATTATTAAGCACGTTTTGCAGAATGGGGCTTATGAGCTTATTGATTATGAAGGTCATCCTCTGGATCAACCCAGAAATGGGTTTAATCTTAAAAAATACTATGCATGAGTCATTCATGCATGTTCTTATACATAGGTGTTTTTTTGTTTTTGTACATTTTTATCTTGGTGTGCTTTGCGAGCGTTTTCCTGCTTATTGGATCATTGCTTATTGTGTAGATGTCCATTACCCCTTATGTAGGTTTCGTGGATGGTGCTTCTCTCAGTACTCAAAACCTATGTTCAGCAACCTGGGTGATTTATGATCCTACTGGTGAGTTCATAGACCTTAAAGGTATTTGTCTAGGAAAAACCACAAACAATGTCATTGAATATAGTGTTGTTATTGAACTATTAACCGAGGCCATTGCTCTTGACATTTGTGCATTGATTGTTAACCTAGACTCACAACTTATTGTTCTTCAACTTAACAGGAATTATTCTATTAGAAACCCTCACATCTTAAGGCTATATTTGTGTGTTCGTTTACTAGAAAGAAATTTTGATTACATTACATATCAACATGTTAGGTCTCTATAGTTTGCAAGATTGTAAAATACAAAGCTGCAGAGCCTACATATGAACCACTTTAGGATTCTAGGATCTAGCCCTCCTGAATCCAAAGAGGGATCTCTCCATAAGTGTAAAGATTGATTTATCTTTTAAGGTTTTGGTATGATATTAGGCTAGTTATTAAGAACAAGGATTTTTTGTTTGTTTGGTTGGTCGGGTATGATTTTTAATTGGATGGAATATCACAAAATAAAAGAGTTCAAAAGGTGAAGATGCAAGTATATTGAGAAGTGTTCAGCAGATAGGATTAGTGTGAAAATATCTTTAAACCATTGGGCAATGGAGTCACAAAAGGGTTTAATTGTACAACAATTTCAAGAGTGGTCCAAGAGGCAAGTCATCTATATCAAAAGATCCTTTAGATTAAATTCTGGAGTGGAACATTAAAAGTGCTAAGAAGGTGGGAAAAGCCAATAATTTCAACAAGGATTTATCAACTTTCCATACAAGAAAAGCCCTTTTAAGCTACTATTTGAAACCAACCAAAGACAGGGCTAACCATAAACTTCTTTGGACAAGTTTGTATTAGAGCTAACTTATCAGACAAACAATCTAGTAATCCACATGACTACTTTTAGAAGGGATGAAAACAGATAAGAAAACAAAGTGTAGCTTAAGATCAAGCAAGATACATTAAAATCAAATCCTGTTTTCAGCACACTCTTAGGGAAACCTTCAAAACAACCTTTGGAGAAAGAACTAGAAGACATGGAAAACCATAAACTTTCCTAGATTAACTTTACTTAGAATGCATTGAAAATATAATTCAAGAACTTCCTTTCAAGTTTTGCACATCAAGACATGGACTAACCAACATTCCTTGATAATGTTTACACTTAACTTAAGTCATTCTTAAATACACAATTGGAGGAAAACATAAACATAAAGCTTATCAGTGAGAGTAGGGTACTTTTAACAGTAAATCATAGCTCTATATTTGTTGTTCTTTATCAGAGAAAAGTGAACAAAATGGCATACATGAAAGGAAAAAAATAACAGTAAGAGGTACTTCACCAATGATATAGACCAGGATCCCAAAAATCAGCTTGTATATTGATGTCAATCCAGTCACAAACTACATGTACAATGTTTCATCTCAGCAACAACTTCTCTTCTCAGCCTAACTTCTTCAACAACTTAACAGAGCTTTAGAGATTCAGAATTTATTTACATTCAACAATGATTCGAATCCAGCAACTATTACATTAGAAATCCAATAACCAACCCTTTACAATGTGCTCCTCAAGGAGATTTTATAAGAAGATGAGGAGGTGGGATGAAAGAAAAGATCTCTAGGTTCAATTAATACAAGTTAATGCCTCTTTGCCTTTGAGAAACTCAATAGAGAAGATTTATGATATTTCCTCTATATTAATGGGTTTTCATTAAGTTTTTATCCTCTTATCAGATTTTTTTGACTTAAAAAGTCTTTAGGCAGGCTATCAATAACTTTGGCTTCTTTAAACAAAATATCAATGACTAAGGCAATAACAATGCCTTCTTTTGATTAAGTGAAGTTATAGGTGGCACTTTGGTAGTTGAAAGGATATTTTAACCTTTGATGTGGCACTGGAGGCTTACTTCGACTGATGTAACTTTCTGTTTAACCTTAAAAAACTTTTAATTTGCTTTCGGTCTGTGTTTTAGGCTTAACTAGCCTTGATCTTCGCTTTGGGTCTTTGTTCTTTAATATTGTCTTTATCTCTTTAAACCTCAGGATTAAAACTCTGATCCTTTGGCTTTGGTTTTAATCACCCTTTAACATTGATTCTTTATTACTGATATACTTTGTTTGGCTTGTTTACACAGGTGGCATTTTGCTATTGTAGGGCTTCTGTTAAACCCTAGATCATGATCCAGATGTTTTAAACTTGGATTTCATACCCTGCAGATCCTTTTCTTCATTGGATTAAGGCATAGAATCGTCACTCCGAGCCTTTTTGTCACCTGTCTGTGACTGTGAAAAAACACAGAACAACCACCATAAAGAACCCTGCAAAACACACAAACTCATTATAAAATCCTGTGGAATTTAGTTAAGACTACTTCAGGGGCTCATGAGGGTGGAGGAGCAGTGAGGAAAAAGGTGGATGCAACGGAAAAAGGGAGGAAAATCTTGGCAGAACAGCTAACCAGGTGAAAATGGAGTCTGGGCGCGACAGTGAATAGGAACCATTGGATTAGAATAATCAACGGTGGAGATTGCTCGATCAATTCGTTTGGGAGAAGTTTGGGTGAAAAGTGAATGGGGGCGAGATTAAAATAGGATTGTCCGATCTCAGAGATCGACGACCAGGATTAAAAGAAGAAAAATCAACGTTGGTGGAGGGAGCAGTATAGCGGAAAACTGACAACGATTTTTGCATTACGTTTGGGGGGTAAGCAGTATTGTAAAAAAAATGCGATTCCATACAATTAATGACACATGGGAAATGAAAACCACCTTTTTTGGGTGGAAGTAGTGCACTGGGAAGTGGGGTAAGAAATTATGCGATATATAGTTCAAGCCGTTGGATGATGGGTAGTAGATCGAACGGCCAGGGTTAAGCGCAATCGATGAAGAGTTGTGCAGAGGATGTATGGGGCCCGATGGCCTTTTATCTTTGTAGATCAATGGTCAAGATTCATTTAAAACTATTTTTGTCGAGAGACAAAAATGTAGAAAAGGTAAGGTTTTGAAGGAATTTGGTGAAAAACGTGGAGAAGGGAGGGCCCACCTTTTTATAAAGGGCAGAAGGAAGGATCAATGGGAGCCGTCGGATCATGAGGATCGACGGCCGAGATCTGTCGATGGGGGAGAAAGAGATGAGCGGGGTATGAAAAGCAGAAGTATTGTGGGCTATTGGATTTGAGAAGATCAACGGCGGAGATTGCATCACAAAATATCACAGGACGTGATATGGTACGAGGGGAGGGGAGAAAGGCGATGATGTGATTGAGTGTGGACCGTCCGATCTAAGGGAGATCAACAGTGGAGATTTAATCGTAGGTTGGGATGGCGAAGGATCATGTGATGGATGAGCACTATGCGATGAAGTGCAAAACGTCAGATGTGGCGGAGTGAACAGTTGGGATTACATCACATTGGAGAAAAGGAAAGAGGCTAGAGCACTAGGGCGTTAGAATTTGCGATGTATGATTAAGCAATGGCCGTTGGATCGGTATGAGAGATCAATAGTGGAGATTTGATTGGTAAGCATGATGTCGGAGGGCTATGGGCGGAGTGCGATTGAATATTAGGCATCAGTTCTTGTGGATTCGACAGCTGAGATTAAATCGGGGGATCGGCATTAGAAGAGGGAAAGGAAAGGTCAAAGGGGAAAAATGCGATTGCCGATTTATGATGAAGCGAGAGCCGTTGATCTGAAAACTAGATCGACGGGGGAGATTTAATGATGAAAAAAAAGGAGTAATGGAAGGTTTTAGAACAGGGAGAAATATGAGCCATTAGATCTAGGGGTAGCAGATCAAATCAACAGTGGAGAATTGATCGTGAGATCACATTAGCGGGAGTTAAATAACCATGTAAAATAAGTAAAATGTGTTTTTTGCGATGCTATGAATATTTGTGATGCGACGAGCGCTTCGCGCCCGGTCACAGCACAGGTCATATGTGGAAAAGGGGCTGGGGCTTAAGGCCGAAAGGGGCTTAAGGCCTTTATAGAAAAATGAAGGTTTTTAGGCCAAAATAAAGGTTTTTGAAGGGTTTTCAGGGGCTCCGATAAGGAAAAAAGGGTCTTTTAAACCAAAAGAAAGGGGGACATAAGGTTTAAAGAGGGTTTTGGAATGGTTTAGAGGCTAAATGAAGGTATTTTTAGGGTTTTTATGAAAGGGAAATAATGTGTGAAAATGGAATTTGATAAGAGTGAAATGGAGAAGTGTAAATGAGGGAAAATGGAGCTTCTTAAACAATTTTCTCTTGGTAAAACAACAGGTTCCTTAGGATTAATAGGGAAACAGTAGTGAATATTAACTCAAAGGGTAAAGATCATCATAAGAATTTAAGAACTCACAATTGGGACATGAATTGTTTCTTGAAGGCTAAAAAGATTTAGCCACCATTTGATATGACAAATTTTATAGGTGGCTAACAACGGCTCCAACTTGGGATGGTAGCTCCTTGGAGGTGTCAAGAACCACAGAAATTCATCACTGGAATGTAGATCAATATCTTGCATTTTTGACAACTTTTCTTGTTTTCTGATCAGTTGTTTGAAAGATGAGTAGAACATTTGATATATCAGCAGAAAAGTATTTCCCAAACATCTACCTACACAGCCTACTTTCTAACATTTTTTCTTCAGAAGGTGCATTTGGACTTGCAAACCTTTTCATCAATCATTTTATTCTTTTTAAAGATAGGAAACTAATCTAATTCTAATCTTATTTCTCCATGAGTTCAGATTAAGCAGTTGAACTCATAAGTTTCTACCTAAACTATTATCTGTCAAGATTAAATTGTCTGCCAGATCTTTATTCTCTAAATTCTAAAAACAAAAATTAAAAGAAACCAAGCCATGATTAAGCATTCTAACTTGTTGTTGGTCTATGGCATAAAAACAAGTTGCACATAGAATAAAAATTTGCAGAAAATTAAGAAAAAACTGTGAAGGCTTAAGACCTGATTTTTTTTTTTTAAAACATCCTTCATTTTTTCTTCAGCTCTGGTTTTGAATTTGTTTGAGCTTTTTCCTCTTTCTTTCCTGGTTCAAGTTTTGAGCATATTGGAACCAGCTTGTTTTCTATTTAAAAGGCTCATGATTTGAGCATGTTTGAACCTTCTTTCTTCTATCCTAATCTACCTTAATGATAAGCCAAGATTGTGTTATTTGGCTAATCTAATTCACTAACCTATCAGTAGTAAATTGAAAAGCTAATTAGTCATGATTAGGCTGTATGACTAAATAGAAGTGTGTTTCTAGGAGTGGCATTTTAGCTTGCACACTTTCAGATTTTTTTCTCTTTTTTGGTATGGGGTTATACCTTTCTTGTTTTCATTCTGCCCTCTTTTTCACTTTTTATTGTTTTTGTAGTTTTCTCTTTTTCTTCAAAGAAAAAATTGAAAACTAACTAAATGCTCAAAGGCTGAGCTTTATTTACATTCCTATCTAACCTAATCTAACTCTTGAAATATTTACATGCTTCATATGATAGAATAGTGCCAATGTAGCCAGTTAAGTAGTGACAAAAAGGAATAGAGAAATTGGCTACTAGTCAGAGGTAACCATAGTACATAGTGAATCTCAATCTTTAAAATCAAGGCTGTCACAGGAGGTGATAGTGTTTTATGTCTTTGGCTCCTGCAAAGGATCCATGCTTGAAAATTTGAGCCAATTGGGGCCTCCACACACTCTTCCATAGGATCAACAAAGAAAAGATGAGAATTCTCTTCTTTGTGGCCCTCCACAATAGGTAGATTTTCTGCCTCTAAGATATCAGCTTTGAGGACTGCACCTTCAGCATTTTCCTTGGAAGCATCATCATCCTTAACCTGTAAATCAACAAGTAGTGAAATTTCTTCTTTCTCTAAATACATGCTTGTTTCTTATGTGAATTCAGGTTCTTTGGATGACAGATTGATATTAATAACGGGAGAAGAATTCTCTTGAAAAGATAATATATCCTCAGTAGGATAGTCTTTTATTTGTTTTTCTTCCCCAAAGACTTTCCAGTACCTATTATTGTTTGGGACAGCTGGTCTGAATTTTTCTTGAATTTCATATTGTTTTCTTTCCCAAGGTCTCAGACATGTACAAGCAATAAGGGATGATCCACTAGAAAAAGTGTTTTGGTCTTTAGGAACAAGGGTAAGTTGGAATTCTGTAAAAGATTTTAACAAATACATGGCATCATCCCTATAGGCTCTAAGTTTGGGATGTTTAACCATGCATTCCTCATTCACTTTCCTAATTACCAATTCTGCATTTCCATGAACTGTTATCCTCTAGGCTCCTAATTTCTTCAATAAGTGCAACCCTAAAAGAAGTGCCTCATACTCTACTATGTTACCTGTGCATTGAAAATTCAATTTATATCAATAGGCTTTAGAATAACTATTTTCTGTATTGTAAAGCCATATTCCTTCACCTGCACTAGTTTTAGTATATGACCCATCAAATTTCATACTCCAAAGAGGACTAGTTTCAGTATTATCATTAATTTCCTTACTATCCTCTTTATCTTGAGTGCCATTGGGTTGTTCTATGGAGTAGGCACTATGTTGATAATTGTCTTATTCAAATGAAGGTTTGGAGGGTAGCTGTTTGTTTAATATTTGATCAATTTCTTCTTCTGTGAAAGGAGAGATCTCTCTTTCTGCATAGACAGAAGTACAAAAAACTTCCTTCTCTTGTGTTAACTGGTTTTGAGGCTAGATGTCTTCTTGAGCCTCAGCTATAAGGGATGATGAATCATTATTTGGGTTTTCAAGGATATCTTGAGGAATTTCCTTTATTTCTTGGTTGATTTCTTCCTCCACTAGTTCATCTATATTCTTATAAATTTTCAATAAGATATTAAACTCATGAATGGTTGTTAAAAGGTATTCTAGATGTATTTTTTCCAAATCCTCATTATTGTCTATAATGTGTTGGGTGATGTTTTTTGATGGATCATAATGTATTTCACCCCATGATAATGATGTAGTGTTTCCTTTATAGTTCTCATAAAACACATATTCAAGGTCCTTTAAAGAAAACTAACTACCAGATCTCAACCATTCATACCAATCCCTAACTTTTCCTTCTAATGTTAACATTAACATTTTCATTAGGTAGTCTTCATGTCATTCAACTTTTAACCTCCATAAATGTATGTGAAATTTGATAAGATGTAACAATGGGTTATCAAACTTTTCACTCTGAAAAACAGGAAGGTTGTCATCCCAGTTCACCTGGGGCATCTTATGTGGAAACCCAGGGATATGATCTCTACTCAATAGGGCATATCTTTGTTGTATCCTTGGAATCATGTTTGTAAATTAGGAAAGAGGTCACTGTGTCTGGTCAACCAATTCAGAGTCTTCTACCAGTGGAGTCATTTGGTCTTCTGAGAGTTCTGGAGTGTGGAGTCGCCAGGTGGACGATTTAAATTTTTCTGTCCACCAACAGTATGATTGGGTTTGCTCAATGCATTCCCAAAGGAGTCTATAAATACTGGAGGGGTAATAGGCCTACTGGAGGCTAGTGGAGTCACCAGGTGGAAATTTTTAGGTCTTTTGGAGGTAAAATGTTTTATGGTCCACCACCATTGTTTATTATGAATACCAATCTAACAATTTTTTTGGGTTTTCTGAGTTCCTTAGTCCTATAGGTTATGAGAGTGTCCTAAATCTGTTTCAACACTTAGCTATAGTGATGAGACAAAAAGAGTTTACTCTTATGGCTTAGCTAGCTGATTTCTTCAAGGTTTGATAAGGCTTCTATGGGAATCCTAAGGGTTACTTAGTTTTTCATTGATTCAAAATGAGTCATATCATAATTACCATTAGCTTTGGTAGTGCTTGAAGAGAGCTACTTATACTGCACTGAATGCTGCATGTTTTGTTTTAAGGGTTTCACCCAGAATTACCAAATGGAGTTTCTTAGAAAACTAAGGAAAATCAGCAGGCCTACTGATGTTCAATGGAGTCACCAAGTGAAAGATTTTTACTTGATTTCAGGGCTTGAAAGTTGTTCACCATCAACAATCAAAACCACTATGGGTAGACACTTGGTTCATTGTTAAAAAGGGATTATCTGAGTTGTGAAGTTATCTATTACTTCAGAAAGTTCCCCAGTGGAGTCACCATAATGTTAGGTCTTTGTAGTTTGCATGATTGGAAAATACAAAGCTGCAGAGCCTACATATGAACCACTTTGGGATTCTAGGGTCTAGCCCTCTTGAATCCAGAGAGGGATCTCTCTATAAGTGTAAATATTGATTTATATTTTAAGGTTTTGGTATGATATTAGGCTAGTTATTAAGAACAAGGGTTTCTTGTTTGTTTGGTTGGTCAGGTATGATTTTTAATTGGATGTAATATCAGAAAATGAAAGAGTTCAAAAGGTGAAGATGCAAGTATATTGAGAAGTGTTCAACAGATAGGATTAGTGTGAAAACAACTTTAAACCATTGGGCAATGGAGTCACAAAAGGGTTTAATTGTACAAAAATTTCAATAGTGGTCCA
The DNA here is from genome assembly GCA_034641835.2 of Pinus albicaulis. Lineage (NCBI taxonomy): Eukaryota > Viridiplantae > Streptophyta > Pinopsida > Pinales > Pinaceae > Pinus > Pinus albicaulis. The sequence goes on from CM076582.1 coordinate 949,365,646, forward strand.
AGGGGCAAGCCATCTATATCAAAAGATCCTTTAGATTAAATGATGGAGTGGAACATTAAAAGTGCTGAGAAGATGGGAAAAGCCAATAATTTCAACAAGGATTTATCAACTTTCCATACAAGAAAAGCCTTTTTAAGCAACTGTTTGAAACCAACCAAAGACAGGGCTAACCATAAACTTCTTTGGACAACCTTGTATTAAAGCTAACTTATCAGACAAACAATCTAGTAATCCACATGACTACTTTCAGAAGGGATGAAAATAGATAAGAAAACAAAGTGCAGCTTAAGATCAAGCAAGATACATTAAAATCAAAGGCTGCTTTCAGCACACTCTTAGGAAAACCTTCAAAACAACCTTTGGAGAAAGAACTAGAAGACAGGGCAAACCATAAACTTTCCTAGTCTAACTCTACTTAGCATGCATTGAAAATATCATTCAAGAACTTCCTTTCAAGTTTTGCACATCAAGACATGGACTAACCAAAATTCCTTGATAATTTTTACACTTAAGTCATTCTTAAATACATAATTGGAGGAAACATAAAGATAAAGATTATCAGTGTGAGTAGGGTACTTTTAACAGTAAATCCTAGCTCTATATTTGTTGTTTCGTTATCAGAGAAAAGTGAACAAAATAGCATACATGAAAGGAAAACAATAACAGTAAGAGGTACTTCACCAATGATATAGACCATGATCCCAAAAATTAGCTTGTATATTGATATCAATCTAGTCACAAACTACATGTCCAATGTTTCATCTCAGCAACAACTTCTCTTCTCAGCCTAACTTCTTCAATAAATTAACAGAGCTTCAGAGCTTCAGAATTTATTTACATTAAACAATGATTCGAATCCAGCAACTATTACATCAGAAATCCAATAACCAACCCTTTACAATGTGCTCCTCAAGGAGATTTTATAAGAAGATGAGGAGGTGGGATGAAAGAAATGATCTCTAGGTTCAATTAGTACAAGTTAATGCCTCTCTACTTTGAGAAACTCAACAGAGAATATTTCTGATATTTCCTCTGTATTAATGGGTTTTCATTAGGTTTTTAGCCGCTTAGCAGATTTTGTTGACTTAAAAACTCTTTAGGCAGACTGGCAATAACTTTGGCTGCTTTAAACAAAATATCAGTGAATAAGGCAACAACTATTCCTTATTTTGATTAATTGAGGTTATAGGTGGCGCTTTGGTAGTTGAAAGGATATTTTAGCCTTTGATGTGGCACTGGAGGCTTACTTCGACTGATATAACTTTCTGTTTAACCTTTAAAAACTTTTAATTTTCTTTCTGTTTGTGTTTTAGGCTTAACTAGCCTTGATATTCACTTTAGGTCTTTGTTCTTTAATACTATCTTTATCTCTTTAAACCTCAGGATTAAAACTCTGATCTTCTGGCTTTGACTTTAATCACCCTTTAACATTTATACTTTATTACTGATATACTTTGTTTGGCTTTTTTCCACAGCTGGCCTTCTGTTATTGGAGGGCTTCTATTAAACCCTGGATCGTGATCCGGATGTTTTAAACTTGGATTTCATACCCTGCAGATCCTTTTCTTCATTGGATTAAGGCATAGAATCGTCACTCCGAGCCTTTTTGTCACATGTTTATGACTGTGAAAAAACACAGAACAACCATCATAAAGAACTGTACAAAACACATAAACTCATTATAAAATTGTGCGGAATTTGGTTAAGACTACTTCAGGGGCTCGAGAGGGTGGAGGAGCAGTGAGGAAAAAGGTGGATGCAACGGAAAAAGGAAGGAAAATCCTGGCATAACAGCTAACCAGGTGAAAATGGAGTTTGGGCACGACAGTGAACGTAAACCATTGAGTTAGAATAATCAACGATGGATATTGCTTGATCAAGTCATTTGGGAGAAGGTTGGGTGAAAAGTGAATGGGGGCAAGATTAAAATAGGACCATCCGATCTCAGAGATCGATAGCCAGGATTAAAAGAAGAAAAAACAACGTTGGCGGAGGGAGCAATATAGTGGAAAACTTGCAGCAGTTTTTGCATTGCGTTTGGGGGGTAAGCGGTGTTGTCAAAATAAAAGACGCGATTCCATACAATGAATGACATGTGGAAAATGAAAACCACCTATTTTGCACGGAAGTAGTGCACTGGGAAGCGGGGTAAAAAATTACGCGATATGGAGTTCAATCCGTTGGATGATGGGTCGCAGATCGAACAGTGCGGGTTAAGCGTGATTGATGAAGAGTTGTGTGGAGGATGTATGGGGCCCGATGGCCTTTGATATTTGCAGATCAACGGTCAGGATTCATTTAAAACTATTTTTGTCGAGAGACAATAAATGTAGTAAAGGTAAGGTTTTGAAGGAATTTTGCGAAAAATGAGGAGAAGGGAGGGCCCACCTTTTTATAAAGGGCGGAAGGAAGGATCAATGGGAGTCGTCAGATCATGAGGATCGACGGCCGAGATCTGTCGATGGGGGAGAAAGAGATGGGCGGGGTTTTAAAAGCATAAGTATTGTGGGCCGTTGGATTTGAGAAGATCAATAGGGGAGATTGCATCGCAAAATCGCGCAGGACGTGAAATGGTATGAGGGGAGGGGAGAAAGGCGATGATGGAACTGAGCGTAGACTGTCTGATCTAAGGGAGATCGACGGTGGAGCTTTAATCAGAGGTTGGGATGGAAAAGGATCATGTGATGGATGAGCACGATGCGATGAAGCACGAACCATCAGATCTGGTGGAATGAACGGCTAGGATTACATCGCATCAGAGAAAAGGAAAGAGGCCAGAGCATCGGGGCGTTAGAATTTGCGATGTGCGATTAAACGCTGGTCGTCGGATCGGTATGAGAGATCAACGGTGGAGATTTGATCAACATGTGTGATGTTGGAGGGCTATCGGTGGAGTGCGATTTAATCTTAGCCATCAATTCTTGTGTATTCGATGGCTCAGATTAAATCAGGGGATCGACATCAGAAGAGGGAAAGGAAAGGTCAAAGGGGAAAAATGCGATTGCCGATTTGTGATGGAGAGAGAGTCGTTGATCTGAAAACTAGATCAACAGGGGAGATTTAATGATGAAGAAAAAGTATGAATGGCGGGTTTTAGAATGAGGAGAAATATGAGCCATTAGATCTGGGCATAGTAGATCAGATCAACGATGGAGAATTGATCGCGAGATCGAATCGGCAAGAGGCAAATAACCATGTAAAATAAGTAAAATTTGTTTTATGCGATGTGATGAATATTTGTGATGCGATGAACGCTTTGCGCTCAGTTACAGCGTGGGTCATATGCGGAAAAAGGGGTTGGGGCTTAAGGCCTTTATAGAAAAATCAAGGTTTTTAGGCCAAAATGAAGGTTTTTGAAGGGTTTTTGGGGGCTCCAATAAGGAAAAAAAAGGCTCTTTTAAACCAAATGAAAGGGGGACATAAGGTTTAAAAAGGGTTTTGGAATGGTTTAGAGGCTAAATGAAGGTATTTTGAGGGTTTTTATGAAAGGGAAATAATGGGTGAAAATGGAATTTGATAAGAGTGAAATGGAGAAGTGTAAATGAGGGAAAATGGAGCTTCTTAAACAGTTTTCTCTTGGTAAAACAGCAGCTTCTTTAGGATTAATAGGGAAACAACAGTGAAGATTAACTCAAAGGGTAAATATCATCATAAGACTTCAAGAACTCACAACTGGGACATTAATTGTTTCTTGAAGGCTAAAAATATTTAGCCACCATTTGATATGACAAATTTTATAGGTGGCTAACACAACACATTTTTAGATGAATGAATGCGTTAACTGATACACTAGCTAATATTTTATTAGATAGAAATTTGCATAGTTTGTAAAGAAATCATCATCACATGATAAGATCCATACAGGAAAATAGATGTATATATATATATCGAGTGTTTGCATCCACGTGCATTATAAGTTCAAAAAATATGAATGTTTCAGTAACATGCTGAGACATAATGTCCCTCAAAAAATATGTGGAAATGAAAGCCTAGGTGTCCAGTAGGTGTGGTTCTCATGATAGCACATCATGGCCCGTACAAGATGCCTCAATAAGTGGTGAACATGGTTTGACACCCCTGCAGTGTGTCTCTAGTATGTGCGAGGAACATCACCGAATCGCGCATAGTCTGGAATCCCATGGGAGATTCCCTCCAAGTTTCATATGATTTCCTCCTCCTCCCTTCCCTCACCATGAGGGGCCACATCAAAGTCACGAGGAATCCTCCGTGCTATTAGCGACATCCCTGTAGGCCTTTCTTGGCCAACATCTGCAATTACATGGATTAATGTCAAAACATTTTTAACAAAAAAAATCACAATACTCATCAAAATAAAAAATTAGTCTTACCCAGTACTTCATCCCAATCCTCTACTTGTAGGAGTGGAAGATCTGCATCACCGGTGAAATCCGTGCTAGAGTAGGGTTAGTACTCCATGAAAATCAACTGTCGGCGGAGCCACTCAAAGAACTCTGGTCTCCAGGACATATGTTGACCACCCCCTGACCTTGGCATCAAAGCTACCCAACGGACCATTCATGGCTCCTGGGCTGGTGGTGTCAGAACTATTACCTCTTGATGTTCGAAGATTTGTAACTGTTCCAAGATGAAAGGTACCAATATGGACCCGTAACTGAAATGCGTTAGCTTGTTTTTCTTGCATTTTGTCAGTTGGAATTTCATGTTGATTTTTATCACCTCTACCTAGTCGTAGAGGGTCGATGCCATGCAATCTACAAAAAGAATTAGTTGTGTTTTTGTGGCCTTGTATGAAGCATGTTATCCAACATCTCGCGTGTACTACCTTTAGAGCCAAGTCCGGAATAGTTTGGATGTCCACCTTTCCGCTTTTAGACCATTTCCTTGCCCCCGAGCACACTCTATCGATAACCATATTCATGTTTTCCATTGTGGGCTGAATACTAGTCAAGATTGGTATTGCCCCCGTTCGCAACAATCCAGTTATGAAGTAAATATCTGAGACCTCAATCTCAAGTTCCTTATCATGAATAATAAATTTTCTTGATCAATGTCCTAGACACTGATCAAGTACTGCAACAGCTCTGGTTGAGCTCTGAGACATGATTCCATAAAGATTTTCTTAAGCCCACAGTCTCTAAGAGCCTCCATGTATCTCACATTTCTCATGGTTGCCTCATCTTCTTCACTGTGTTCTCATTATTGCCATTCAATCACCATTTTGTCCTTTCACACCTACAAAAACATCCATATGGTTGCCATTAGCCAAATACAATTCTTTTGAACTCATTATATTGGGCTCATTGTTTGAATATGCAAGCTAAAAATAATTGTCGCAGTTGGCGGAGCGCCCTCGTTGAATTTTTAGGTCGGTTGGCGCGAGTCCGTGCCTGATACTCATGTCGACTGATGCACCCTAGATTTTACAAAATTCCCCCATAGATCTACAAAAATGGGATTGCAGGTACTGAAAATGCTATCAAAATGCAAGGAAGGATGTGAGTTCTTACCTGGAATAGACGGATTCACGATTGGTCGTCTAGATTGCCCGTCATCAGCTCCACAAAATCACAGTGAAAAATGGGTAACAAATTGCTCACAAGAGGTAAAAGTGAAAAGTAATTTATTTTTTACCATTTTTTGGCATTTTATAACTTTTCAGAACCCTAATTAGGTTTTAAAGCATATTTTTTTATTATTTTGCTATTTTATTTCGAGAAATGGGTTTTACTTACATCTCTTGTGTAGCGACAGGTCATCAACATGACAATGATGAAGCAATGAGTTGTATTTTATACATTTTTGGACTCAGTAAAAACATGAAAAGGTCACTCTTGGAGTCATATTTGAACTCTTTTTTTACTCTCAAAAATTGAAAAGACTGCCGAGACTCTTATCATTTTGAACTCGTTAAATGGTTGCGAAATGATATCTACCCAGTATATGTTTAGCCCTTTTTCGGGCTGGGATAGATTATTTACGAAAAAGGAATACCTTAGCCTATCGTGACTAAGTGGTTCTCTCAAACGTGGCTTTCTACCTTTTCAGATTTGTGAGACTCTCTACGAAAAGGGAGTTGTTGAATTTTTCTTTTCCACTTCTTTTCAAACTCTCTAAACATGAAAAGATGTTGAGTTCTTCCTTTTTTAGACTCGTTAAAATGTACATGACATCGGAAACCGTCACTATGACATAACCGAATTCCTCCTTCCTAGGGCTCGTAAAATGTAGTAGGATGGATTTGTTCAAAGAAAAAACTTACATGACAAGCATATGATATCCCCTTCAAGCTTGTTTTCCAAAAATAATTTGGGTACTCGCCAGCCATGGTGGGGGAAAATGGAACCAATTCTCAGTTGTGTCGGCAGTATGTCGCTCTTGAACATGACACTCATCTACATTCGTGTCAGGTTGGGGACATCTCATTTCATCATTTTTTCCACCATGGGTTCAAGTAATCTATTTTTACCACTCATTCTCTCTTTTCCATGTCATCATGACCTAAGATCCCTTGATGTCAAATACTTACAACTCCGGAGTCATGTCACTGATGTGTTCAAGAGAAGTTTTCGTTTGGAATTTTCAACTTCCCTCTAATCCTATTTTTGGTCCTGATTCACTATCATCATATTCCTCTATCTTGTGTCGATGATGTGGGAAAAATTATGGCCCACCCTCGACAAGGTCACTTCTTGTCGACTTCAGCTCATTATCCAGGAATTTTATCTAGAGACTCCCTTTTAGTACCTTAGAGCTTGCATGCCTCAATGGAAACTTCTTCACATTCGATGATAGGTCCTCATCATTGGCCTTCGATTGAGTGATTATGCATGTGTTCAGCACCAGATCACTATTCAAATTCAGTGGATTGTACTTGTTGTACCTTGAGAGCCATTATAATTATTGGTGGTTTCTGTTTGGTCAATTTAGTGTGTCCTAAATTGCTAACATAAATTATCAACCAGGGATTCGTAAGCTGACGAAGTGTGGCGCACTATATGTGCAAGATAACCTATCTCTTACTTTTTGTCGTTTTTGGATTTTTATGAAATTCTAAAAGACAAGTATGGTTATGGATATTCAAGGCAATGATGTCCTTTATAATGATTTACCAACTTGCAACTGAAAAAAGGAATTTGAAACATACAATGACAAAACTTGAAAGGAAATGAAAATGTGCTGTTGAAATGAAAAAGGTGCTGCTAATCAAATAAATCAAAACAGTGAACTAGTGAGCATGAAACCAAACTATTCTTGTTGCTGTCTAAACATAAAAGAAACTATGCTGAAAGAAATCCAAAAGTTGCAATAAAGTAAATCTAAATCAAATTACATCAACTTGTCTTCTGATCCCTCATCATTAGTCCAGCTATGATTTTCGGAAGTAACCATAAACAACTGAGTAACTGATATCTAACTTGCAGAAAGTAAACTAATATCAAACCACACATTCATAATTCAATCCCTCACCATCAGTCCAGCTGTGGCTTTCGGAGGTAACTGAAGATGTCATGCACAATTTAATATTTCTAACTTGTAGAAAGGAAACTAATATCAAACTACACATCCATAATTCAATCCCTCACCATCAGTCCAGCTGTGGCTTTCGGAGGCAACTGAAGATGTTATGAGCAATTTAATATATCTAACTTGCAGAAAGGAAACTAATATCAACCTACACATTTCATAATACAATCCCTCACCATCAGTCCAGCTGTGGCTTTCGGAGGCAACTGAAGATGTTATGAGCAGTTTAATATATCTAAATTTGCAAAAAGGAAACTAATATCAAACTACACATTTCATAATACAATCCCTCACCATCAGTCCAGCTGTGGCTTTCGGAGGTAACTGAAAATGACATGAGCAATTTAATATATCTAAATCTAACTACTGAAACAAATGTGCAAGACTGAAATAAACAAAGCAATACCGGAATTAAACAAAAACTAAGAAAAATAAATTAACAGCGAAATAATATTGATTCCATGTCATTAGTCAAAAGATATGCAAATGCCCGGGCTGCCATGAAAAATTATGTTAAAAGCTATGATTTCAGAAAGCAATCTAAGTAAGGAAATATGACAAAACAGAATTGAAAGCAACTTATCTAGAAAACATGTAAAAGCTTCCTTGGATAGCAGGGGCCCTCTGCTACCAATTTGGTGAAGTCCTTCAGCTCCTTAAAGTTGTAATCAAAACAACATCAAAGAACTGAATTTCTCTATTAAAAAGAACTCACAAATCTACATCCCATTCCATCTTGAACTTAGTTACAAATCTACTTCTTTATTACTTTCTCATTACTTCTTCATTACTTTCTCATTACTTCTTCATTACCTATGATAGGAGAAAGCTTCTCCTATTTATACAAAATATGAGGAGACATCTCATTAATGGGAGTCCATGAATCTCTCCCTCCATCTCTAGAGTTACAATCAAAATAGGAAATGATAAGACACATGTCTTTCTAGAGTTTTAACACAACTTGAGGAATGAGGCACATATCCTCTTAGAGTTTCAATACAACAAGGAAGTGAGACACATATCCTCTTGATCCCATAATCTTCTCCAACCAAATTCGAATTTGGCCTTAGAGTGCCACATAAGGGTCTTCTAGAAGTCTCTTTTTGACCTACACATGTCATAAAACTCATAACACATATATAGATATATGAAACTATGTTAATTTTCTAGTTTCTAATCATAAATTCACTTAAAATACATAAAATAAATAACTTTGGAAAACAAGGATCCTAACCCATATATTTATGTAAATGGTTATTTGATGTAGGGTTTTAGGTCAAATGACTATGAAATAAGAGCTAAATGGTTATGACATAATGGAAATATGTATGAATATGGAGAACATTTTTGAGACTCAACATACCCCCCAACTGAAGTTGTTGCATGTCCTCATGCAACCATTGCAATGATTCATTTGTCCATGAGTTGATCTCTTATGAGTTTTGACTCATATAGATTCATTCCAAACTTTGCTTCTTGATTTTTCCTTTTTGGCAAAGTATAATACATTTGATTGCAACATTTTTTTTTTCAATGGTTGGTTCTTGTGTAACAACCATTTTTTTTTCAATGGTTGGTTCTTGTGTAACAACCATTTTTTTTTTTTTAAGCATTGGTTCTTGTGTAACAATGCTTTATTTTCTTTGTTGCATCAAAGTTCATGAAAACATTTAGAATCAATTACTTCATCAATGAATTGATCATTTGCAAGGCATATAATCTTTTTGGATCATGTTGCAACAATAGTTGGTTGGGAAGTATATGTGGGTGGATATGAAATGAAAATGTGTGATAGTGTATGACATGTGGATATGAAATGATGTTCCTTCCCCCCAACTAAAGATATGACAATGTGGAAAAGGGAGTGAGGAATTTTTCCAAAGTTACAATTTTAGCATTCTAATGAATTACATGACTAAAAATTAGAAAACAACATACCTTCACTTACCTTAAATGTGTATGAGTTGTGTATCTGTGGTGGCTGCAAAATTCTGATCATATTCTTCTTCAAGTGGCTGAACAAGAGGAGTCATGGATAAAGAAATGAGATGACTTTTTATTGCTCCTACTAAAACTTGCTGAATCTGCTCCAAAATGCTGAAAATAATAGTCTTCATGTCTTCAAAACTCATTGGCACAATTCCTACTATGTGAAAAGATGTTCTGATGTCGAACATAGTAGGAAATTGTTGAATTAGTGGCCATTAATGGATGCCACTAGTCAACACAAGAACTCTCACCATTGATGACAATGAGAGTCAAGATGCCCAAACACATCTTGCTAGGTACGAATGATTTTGTTGATGTCGAGTCACCTAGAAGATCTGACGAACAAGGGACATTAATGTATTCCCATTGTTTGTCAGCATGAGAACTTGCCATTAAGGCATGCAAGCCTCAAGGTGTTTTTTACAAAGAACTTAGACTCAAAGGACTATGGACTCAATAATTTGCATTGAAGTAGGGCTTATTTGCGGAATGAAAATGACAAGAAATGGAAGATGAAAATGGAAGATGGAAATGGAAAGTAGAAATGGCAATGGGCAATAAGCATGTGAATGAGCCTTTTGCTTTTATTTGTGGGTTATGAATGGACAAAAAGAAATGGAAAGTGGATGTGAATGTAAATGGAAAATATGAAGTGAAATGAGGTGAATGGTTTATTATGAGGTATGGATGTGATGGAGACAATAGTATCTGAAAGTTTTTCAAGTGTTTGGATCTAATTTTGCATCAGCATATTTCCTCCTTTTTGTTGCTGATCATCCTCTTATGAAACAAATTGGTCTCTTAGAGAGACACCATTCTCTTGTAGTCATTTGTCCTTCCTCCTGGAACCTGCAAAAAAAACTAATACTTTTTCTGCAATGGAATGTAAGATTATCAAAGGAAGAGAGGTGATCAATCTCTCTAGTTATGATATTTACACACACAACTAAAAATTTGTATTAATGAAACAAGTTCTCAAAGGAAAAATCAAAAGAATTTATACCTGTTTTGGAATTAGTGCCTCAAATTGAATGTAGCTTCTTTTCAGCAATTTATTTCATTATTTGCCATTTCAAACTCTAATGATGGATTTCTCATTGTATAGATCTTGTTGAGACCTTTCCAACGATACTTAAATCATCAAAATCTGATTTTGTATGAGAAAGTTATGCTGATTTGAACAATGAGGTTTTTCAGCTGCGGAATTGCAGAACAGCTACGGAATTGGACTTCAGCTGCGGAATTGGAGAACAGCTGCGGAATTGGACTTCAGCTGCGGAATTGAAGAACAGCTGCGGAATTGGACTTCAGCTGCAGAATGTCGACGGTTTCTGTAGCTAAAAATCTTGAATAAAAAGTTAGCCATTCATCCTTCATCATCAATCCAAAATTAATCAATACCTTCAGAAAAACGAACAAATAACTTGTTCATTTCATTGATTCAAAATTATTCATTTTTTTTTTTTTAAACAACAAAAGAGAAATGCAATCAAATAATGCTAAATAAAACAAACTCAGATACATTGACCAATCGTGACCTTGCAATGACATTGAATGGTAAGTGAAGATCACATAAGATGAAAAATAATATATTGGTAAGCATTGAAGAACATAAAAGGCATGATTGCTATTTCAAAATATAATCTTTCATCTCTTCAAAATTTATTTTTGTATCTGTTTGATCCTTGAGGGCTATCACAATCAGTAACTGTTCAGAACCACCCCCCTCAGTTGGAATTCCAATTGCAGCAGTTGCCATTATAGACACGTTCAATCTCAATTGAGCTTACCTTTATGCTACTAAGGTTCATTGTGCCATCTGCACGACCATGTGCTTGATAATATCCTCCTGTAGTTTGCTAAATTCATCCCCATGTCCTCTTAATGTCTTTCCATAGTGATGTGGCATCCCTTTGAAATAAACATCATAATGGTTGGTGTTTAATAATGTCATTGAAGCACCAAAAATTGCTGGGCAGATGATAAAAGAGATGTGAAATCCAACATTCAGAAAACGAAATTGAATTAAATTAAAAAATGAGTGGAATGTGCATTGAATGCCATGATAAGAGTTTGATTTTGATTAGAATTCCTCTTCCTAGAAATCAGGAAACCGAATTATCAATGCAGAGTGCCGTTTTCAAATTCTTCACTCAGAAAAAATCGTTTTTCCTCACGCGGCAGGCAAAAATGGCCTTCAAAGAACCGAGAATTTCTCCCAGACCGCCACGAATTTCTTAAAATGGTTTCTGTGTTATCTAATTGACCATGTTGGCGAAAAAACCCATGTTTTATTTTTTTCAAATTCATCTCCGTTTGGCCAAATCGTGCTTTCAAAGTTTAACCTTTTTCTCTGTTTTGCGTTTTCCTGTTCTGCTACATTCGGCTGTGTGAATGATTTTGAAATTTTTTTTAAGATTCGATCACAGCACAGACAGATCACTGAACAATGCAATCATGGCATCCTCCTCAAAATTTCTCTTATTTTCATTTCTAAGCTGTGCATTACTTTCTCTTAACAAGTTTGTTTCTGCTACCTGGCATTGCAGAGAATTGAACTCTTCATCTTTTCTTGTTCTTTACGTAATGCAGCTTGTGCTATTTCTATTTCAGACAACTTGAACTCTGTAGAGACAACCATCGTTTGGACTTACATGTTTTTGGTTTCAGGGAAATGTCAAAGCGTGTGACAGATAGACATGTATAGCTGGAGACTGCAAGTTTGTTTCAGGCCAAAGCTTGAACAGGAATGCAGATTTTCTACTGAGGCCACATCGAAAGCTAGGATTAAAGATAGCCATAGATTGGTTTTCTTTTCTTCTCCTTTTTTTTTTCTCTGAAATTGTAAATTTTTATAAAAATGATTAATAATTTTCAATTTCAGGCAGCAAAGATTTCAAGAAAAACATGCTGAAAACAGGACTTTCACTGAGATTTAAGCTGATTTTTTATCAATCTGGGTTGGGTGACTAGGTTCACTTGACTGACCAATTTCTGAATGCAGTACAAAATGAAATCCATGGAGTTGCCTATGGCTTTGTTTATTGATTTGTTTTGTTTTTGTTTTTCAATTTTTTTTTTTTTTTTTAATAAAACTATATGTTATATTTTTAAAAATTAAAAATACACATATATATCTTAATTTACACATGTTAAATTTTGAAAAATTAAAAATATACATATGTAATTTACTAAACAAAACAATTTATTGATTTTTTTTTTTTTTTTTTTAATGATTTGTTATTAAAATTATATATATATTTTCAAAAATAAAAATATACATATATATCTTAGTAACAAAACAATTAAATTTTTTTTTATTTTCATTTTTTTTTTAATTGATTTGTTTAATAAAATTATGTATGTGATATTTTCAAAAATTTAAAAATACACATATATATTCATTAAACAAAACAATTTATTGAAATCAAAGTTTTTCATGAAAACAAATTTTTTTTTTTAAATTGTTGAATCAATTGAAATGATGAAGTTTTATTTTGTCTCCTCTTTTTTTTTTTTCTTTTTCACATAACAATTCTTTTTCTGATCCTCCAGATCACACAAAGTGCAAGAGGAGAGCATACTCAAGAATTATTAATTTTTTTTTTTACATAACAATTCCTTTTCTGATCCTCCAGATCACACAAAGTGCAGGAGGAGAGCATACTCAAGAATTATTAATTTTTTTAGATGTAAGAAATAAGGCTACCTAGTTACACTTCCCCGGCAACGGCGCCAAAATGTTTGGTCAATTTAGTGTGTCCTAAATTGCTAACATAAATTATCAACCCGGGATTCGTAAGCTGACGAAGTGTGGCGCACTATATGTGCAAGATAACCTATCTCTTACTTTTTGTCGTTTTTGGATTTTTATGAAATTCTAAAAGACAAGTATGGTTATGGATATTCAAGGCAATGATGTCCTTTATAATGATTTGCCAACTTGAAACTGAAAAAGGAATTTGAAACATACAATGACAAAACTTGAAAGGAAATGAAAATGTGCTACTGAAATGAAAAAGGTGCTGCTAATCTAATAAATCAAAACAGTGAACTAGTGAGCATGAAACCAAACTATTCTTGCTGCTGTCTAAACACAAAAGAAACTATGCTGAAAGAAATTCAAAAGTTGCAATAAAGTAAATCTAAATCAAATTACATCAACTTGTCTTCTGATCCCTCATCATTAGTCCAGCTATGATTTTCGGAAGTAACCATAAACAACTTGAGTAACTGATATCTAACTTGCAGAAAATAAACTAATATCAAACCACACATTCATAATTCAATCTCTCACCATCAGTCCAGCTGTGGCTTTCGGAGGTAACTGAAGATGTCATGCACAATTTAATATTTCTAACTTGCAGAAAGGAAACTAATATCAAACTACACATCCATAATTAAATCCCTCACCATCAGTCCAGCTGTGGCTTTCGGAGGCAACTGAAGATGTTATGAGCAATTTAATATATCTAACTTGTAGAAATGAAACTAATATCAAACTACACATCCATAATTCAATCCCTCACCATCAGTCCAGCTGTGGCTTTCGGAGGCAACTGAAGATGTTATGAGCAGTTTAATATATCTAAATTTGCAGAAAGGAAACTAATATCAAACTACACATTTCATAATACAATCCTTCACCATCAGTCCAGCTGTGGCTTTCGGAGGTAACTGAAAATGACATGAGCAATTTAATATATCTAAATCTAACTACTGAAGCAAATGTGCAAGACTGAAATAAACAAAGCAATACCGAAATTAAACAAAAACTAAGAAAAAATAAATTAACAGCAGAACAATATTGATTCCATGTCATTAGTCAAAAGATATGCAAATGCCCAGGCTGCCATGAAAAATTATGCTAAAAGCTATGATTTCAAAAAGCAATCTAAGTAAGGAAATATGACAAAACAGAATTGAAAGAAACTTATCTAGAAAACATGTAAAAGCCTCCTTGGATAGCAGGGGCCCTCTGCTACCAATTTGGTGAAGTCCTTCGGCTCCTTAAAATTGTAATCAAAACACCATCAAAGAATTTAATTTCTCTATTAAAAAGAACTCACAAATCTACATCCCATTCCATCTTGAACTTAGTTACAAATCTACTTCTTCATTACTTTCTCATTACTTTCTCATTACTTCTTCATTACCTATGATAGGAGAAAGCTTCTCCTATTTATACAAAATATGAGGAGTCATCTCATTAATGGGAGTCCATGAATCTCTCTCTCCATCTCTAGAGTTACAATCAAAATAGGAAATGATAAGACACATGTCTTTCTAGAGTTTCAACACAACTTGAGGAATGAGACACATATCCTCTTAGAGTTTCAACACAACAAGGAAGTGAGACACATATCCTCTTGATCCCATAATCTTCTCCAACCAAATTCGAATTTGGCCTTAGAGTGCCACATAAGGGTTTTCTAGAAGTCTCCTTTTGACCTACACATGTCACAAAACTCATAACACATATATAGATATATGAAACTATGTTAATTTTCTAGTTTCTAATCATAAATTCACTTAAAATACATAAAATAAATAACTTTGGAAAACAAGGATCCTAACCCCTATATTTATGTAAATGGTTATTTGATGTAGGGTTTTAGGTCAAATGGCTATGAAATAAGAGCTAAATGGTTATGACATAATGGAAATATGTATGAATATGGAGAACATTTTTGAGACTCAACAGTTTCTCTCATGCTTTTCAATAACTTACATTATTGGCTAGTAATCAAGCGACTTTCTTGCATGTTCGAATTTAGCTCACATATTCTCATGCTTTAATTTGTACTTGTTCGGGTCGAGATGGAGCACAAGACCCTAGGTTTTGTCTGATAAAATCCAGGCTAGGGGATATTTTGGTTTATCATGACTATATGCATGAATATTTTGATTGGATGGCTGCGACCATACCTGAGTCTATTTATTGATCCTTACTACTGGATGGATGCGTCCATACCTCAGATCTTGTTTATATATGTACTCTATTATGGATGGTCGCGCCCATGCCACATGTTCATGTATCAGAGATATCAGTTGCATTTTTACTTGTAGGTATTTCGACGATGGTGTTTGGTTTGAACGCGTTCTCCTAAAGCATTTCACTCCTCCCTCTCTCTCGGACCTCATGCTTTAGGGGGCATCTATTACACAGCATTTTGTCACCGTCCCTTCAATCCCCATCCTGCACATTGGAGGACCATTTCTGCGACTTATATGTAGTGTCATGCCTTGCAAAAAGTGTCATTACATCCCTTTCCATGAGAAGAACATTTCCTCTGTTGACTATTCCTGGAACAGACCATCAAAAACATGTGATTTTGGGTCGATGTTAGTAGGCAGTTATGGTCTTGTGCCAATAAGAAAAGTTAGCACTGGGGCCCGCGCCCATTGGCGCTCTGTCTCAGTGCACTGCCCACGCTGAGCTATTTTTGGAAATTTTTTTAAATATAGAAGCAAAGTTTCCATTTCCAACCACTTCGTGAGCGGAGTCAGCATGAGTTGTTCGAATTAATAACATCGAACATCTTACTTTGGCTTCTTGTTTCCCACTTTTGAGCAACCTCCCAAAGAATAAGGCCTCCCTTCCACCATTTGAGGGATCCCAACCTCCTCCTCAACACCTATAAATACATCTCTCCCACATAGATGCTGCAAGCTGAACATTTTGGAGAATAGATGAAACAGTTTGATATAGCTGGTGTGAGATAGAGTAGAGAGAGACCCTTGTCGAGAGATAGTCTAGGCTGATTGCCTCGCCAAGTCCCATTCCTCAACGAATTTTCGAGACACGTTTCGACTGGACCCGCTGAAGGAGGCTACGACGTCATGGCTCATTTGGTTGTAATCTCTTTCTTTCTCTTAATTAATACATGACTGATGTTTTGGTTCCCGTCTTGCGTTTGATATGATTAGTCTTTTGCAATACGTTTAATTCTCCTTGACCAATTATAAAGTTGTGAATGTAAATATTGTTTTGTATGCTAATATCATTATCTTATCCTTGTGCAGGCACCTGAGTACTACTGCTGAAGGACCATGATGTGCTAGGAAGAAGATTAGGACACTGCTACCACAGCTACGACAACTGCGTTGGAACAAAGGTAGGACATCTATTCCAACTCAGTTTCATTCATTAACTAGGAATCAATGCACTAGCATGTCCTCCTGCTGCTAGACCCAACCTAGGGCTAGAGGGATCACTTCTGTCCGCAGATGGGATTTACCTACACAACAGTAACTAAGGGTTCCCTAATTGGTTGCTTTTCAGCTGACAGAAATAGGATGGATCTACTCATCACATCTTCTTGTGTTGTCAATTTGCTCATAGATTCCAAGTCAGAGCCATATTCTCGGGAGAGGCAGATTGTGGCTGAGTGCAAACTAGCTAGCGCTAAGCAGAATCATCAGATGTAGTGGCATTGCTCTTACATGTGGTTTCTGGTACATAAAGGGCATGTGAATTGTGCTGCCCGCAAACCAACATAGTAAACGCACTCTATAGGATACCATTTGTGGATGAGTTCTAGGGCTGCACATTCCTCAATAAAGTGACCACATTCATTGCACAGTGTGCAGCATATGATAGGAGGAGGGAATATGAACAGGAGTCTCTCAGGTGACTTTCGATCCTCCTGTAGGTATAGGATGGTGCGAGGTTCATCTGCAAATGACTAGGTGGAGGGATTCTCTTGGTAGGATTGATCGATGGCATGTAAGGTGTCCCTATATCATGGGATCTCTGGGAAATGATGGGCATAGTGTCCATGATTGTTGTAGATAGCGCATGCATGATTGGTACTCAATTATTTTCCTTGACTTTTGGTGGCAGGTTCATTCTTACAAGAATGTGGTGCTGTGGTGTCAATCGTAGAGCTAAGGAGCAGTTTTAATTCGTCCATCTCTAGGAAGATGTGGGTAGGGTGTCCTACTACATCACATATGGTGCATCGTGGTCATTCCCATTGCGTGGTGGGAGTCTCCACCTTATTTCCTCTTCTATCAGGTTTCTTAGTCATAACCATCGACTTTGCAATGGAAATTTCCTTTGCAGAGATGTTTTGACAGTCTCTTGAATGGCTTGGGCCAGTTCATTATTGATAGGGATTAACCTTGTAGAGGTGATGTGTGCGACTCCCATTGGATTAGGTGGGACTAGGTACCAAACCGATATTGGAAATGATAAGTTTGGTAGGACCACCATGGCCATGACCTACTGCGACACGAAACTAGCTGGGGGGGAGAGGAAAGGGGTTTGGGAGGTAGCATAGGCTAGAGAGGCTTCCATGGTTGCGATCTCCATGTCATTACTACTTGTCTCCGTGTATTGACTAGCTTCGGTGATATATGTGGACATCATGCACACCATAGCCCCTATGACATTAGGTGATGACTCAGGTATAATAGGGGGATCTCCTAGGAATGACCTTGGGATTGATGATGGTTTGAACTAGTTGGGGCCATATTCTTGGTACCATGTAAGCACATCAGCATATGTGTCTACATAGGGTAGAATGACATCAGTTTTTTTTAGGGGCTGATGTTCTCTATGTGTCAATTAGTCAACATTAATGATGCGATCCTCATGGGGGAACATCATAGTTCAAAAGACAGAGGAGGTGATGGCTGACATGGCATACATGTAACTCCATCCAAGGAGTATATTGTAATCCAGCTAGGCATCCAAGACTTCAATGTATATAAGGACCGTCTTTCCGACTAAGTAGACTGGAACATTTTGGTAGAGACCAATGGGGGTTGAAGGGTGACCGTCGTATGCTCTAAGCGTGATGTTTGATGGATTTAGTTTGGGAGACCCTAACTTTTGCCAAATTTTCTTTGACATGATGCATGTGGATGCACCTTCGTCAATGATACATCGGTGAATAGTAATGTTTTGGACTGACACTGGTATCTGAAAAGCGACCATTGAAGGAAGCCTAGTGGTGGATTTATCTAAATCAAAATCCATTAGGCTCGAATTGGCATGGTCGATGGCGCCTAATGCAAAGAGTAAGGCTTTCCGGTGCTTTGGGAATGATTGTAATACCTCTAAAGCTGACATAGCAGCGGGTGATTGAGCTAGATCATCCACAATGTTATAGTTATGGGCTACTTTTGAATAGTTTCATGCCCGCCTAATTGGTCCTTTAGCCATTTTTGGCAAGGTTTCAATATGCATCTTTGATATTGTCAAAGGTGATATTGGTGAACTTGTGCTAGCCCCTGATGCATTGATGTCTGGTGGGGTATCATAATTCTGACTTTGTGTCTGAAAGAGCATTTCTTCGCTATTCATGTAGATTTCGTGGCCGTTTTTTCCGAAATCGTCAGGAGTTTGTTGTTGCATTCTAATTGTCCCTTGATGGGGAAAGGCTCCTATATGACTATTATCTACTAGGAGGATCCCCCTTGTCCACGGTTACTCTGCAGCTTCTTCAGCTCAGGGAGGTTGGGATAGTGGTGAGTGTAATGGCCATACTTACCACAGATCGAACAAGAGTGGTTTTTCCAAAGAAGTTTCCTTTTCTTTTGCCTCTGGGAGTTGCTTGGCTACTGGTTTTAATTTTGGTTAGATTTTCCTCCAACCTGAGATCACGGAGGGCGTTGTTGATTATTTCCCCCTTGTCCAAGATTTCCTTTAGGCTTTCTTTTTTCCTTTTTTCTTAACCATGTTAGGGGGATAATTTGGATTCTCTTGTTTTTATGGTTGGTGTGGTTGGTTTTGGGAGGGTTGCACCAAGTTCACCAGTGCATTATTCTGCATGGGCAGGTCTTGTGCTGGGGACTGGGCATATTTCGATCCCTGGTTTGTAAATGGTTGTTGGGGGGGAGCTCTTCCACCAGCATGTCTTGCTGTGTACGGGGTCCCCTAAGCTGAAGGATAGGGTCCTCCATGTTGATGGTGATACGATGACGCCATACTAGTCAAATTTTGCAGAGGCATGGGATGACTTCGGTAGTTGGGTTGTAGTATTTTCTGGGTAGAATCATACGTGTAACCAGGGTATTGAACACTACTGCTTAGGTGATTTTGGGTTAACAACCCGATTAAACCATATGCAGAGTTCGATGAGCCTAGAAATTCTTTGGAAGTTTGGAAGCACGGGGCATTCAGTAGGATATTATAAGTATACCCTGACTATGTATAGATCAACTTGAGATGTTGGCCCTTACTGATGGCATCCTCTTCGGATATGGGCTTTTGTTGCACCACATCTTTTGAAATCTCTATAGTGAGCGTTTTCAAGAACATGTCTAACAGAACGCGATCATCGAGTTTGGCTTTTCACAAACTACGATGTTGCCGCCATTCGTGGAGATGGTCCGAGATATGGACAATGGGCATTTGCATAAATTGGGTCAGTAATTCCATTTTAGAATTATGGTGTATGGGTAACCGAAAATAGGTTAGGAATGTAGTACCAAGGGTGCTAAAAGTTCCATGTGTAGTAGAGTGCTGCTCCACATACCATTTCGTTGTTATTTTGTTTAGGGTGCATTGGAACAGTCTTAGCCAAATAGTATCATCAACGATACTGTTCGACGAACACCACAGGTGGAAAGTCATAACATGATTTCCTGGGTCTTCTGCTTGCTTTCCTTTGAACTTTGGAATGTCCGAAGGGAGATTCATGGGAATGGGAGGCCATATGGGGTTGTGTGCAATGGGGTCGTTTGTCAACTTGTTTAAATATGGTAGATTTAACAAAGCCAGAAAAGGTGACTGCAATTTTGTAGTCATTGTGACTTGTGAAAACACAATGTTCTGGTTAGTAATAGGGTTTTTCTATGACATAACCTGTCATGCATTCACCTGGCTTCCCAAATGGGTAGCACTCCTCTGCCCTCTAGGGGTTGTGGGAGGAGTTGATCCAAGTGCATATCGGTGGCCACCCACCTATTCCATTTGGACCCACACCATCAATTCTTGCATCTTTTCACATTCAGCACCACTTACTATTTTTAGAAGGTTTTCAGGTCCTACACTCCCGAAGCCGTTTTGGGGCCTTTATGATCCAGGTGGATATTGGTGGCCACCCACATATTCCATTTTAACCCCCACCATTAGTTCATTCAGTTTTTAAGTTGCAGCACAAATTACTATTTTTAGTAGTTTTTTGGGTCCTGAACTTCCGGAGCCATTTTGAGGCCCTAAACGATGTTTTTTGGGAAAACCGAGAGCAACATGAGTCCATTGACCGATGTTTCTCACATCAAAATTTTTACTCCTCGGATAAATATTTCTAATGAGCTATTGAGCGCATCAAATGAAGATTGGATGCCAAAGTTATGTCCCCGGGAAGTTGAAACACCAACTTACCCAAACGAGGGCCCACAGTTTTGGCGCTTCATCTCCGAGAGTTAGTTTTTTGGACTTTTCAATTTTTCCATTATTTCTCAATAATAAATAGGCCCTTGAGCCTCATTGTAACATAGTTCAGAGGTTTGTAGCCACCACATCTCTTCTCAGAGATTCGCTACTAGCACCCTAGCTATTTTATTTCCATTATGTCTATAATCATATTTCTGTTATTTGATATTAATGAAATGACGCATTATTTCTACTGCATCTCTATGTTTATGGTTATTTCTGTATTCTGTTGTGTTCCTACATAAATTTGGATCAGTGGTATCAGAGCAGTCTTCTCTTTCTTCGTTTTTCTTTGCATGTCCCCAACGCAGTCAGGGTATAAGGAGTTAGGGCTCGATTTGGTTGAACACTTGCAAGATCAGCCTCGCAAACCCCAACGACCTCCCATGGTGGAAGAAAAGAAAGACGAGGGAGCAGGAGATCCTATCAAAATATTGCTCAAGGAGGCCCTCGAGAAATAAAGGAACACGATGATGGATAAATTTTCTCAAATCCTTCAACGACTACCCACCTATGGCGGATCTGCATCCAACAGCCACTCTGGAGGTGCCACTCCATTCAAGGTATAGGTAAAATTTGATATTCCTGTATTTGAAGGCCAAATAGATGAAGACACCATAGATAGATGGTTGAATTTGCTGGAAGGGTATTTCTCGGTCCATGATTTCTCTAACCGAGAAAAGATTATTTTTGCACTCCTCAAAGCCGCCCCCCATGTCAAAGACTGGTGGGAAACCTATTGTGAGAAAGAGGACGAAGGGAACCCTCTCTATTCTCAGCCACACCGACTTGGAATTCATTATAAGACGGCATCAAGGAACAATATTACCCTATGGGGAGGTATGAGGACAAATACATCCAATGGACCACGTTGCGGCAACAAAGGGATCAAGATGTGCACAAAGTTGGGTATTGAAGATTCAGAGAGACATTTGGTGCTCAACTACTGTGGTTGTCTACACAAACACATTTAGGAGGAAATGGAGTTCCTCTCCAGTACATCGCTTGGCACATCATATCTCTATGCCGCCAAGATCGAGCAGAAATTTAAGAAAAAGAAGCGAGACTTTGGATCTACGAATCTGAACGGTGCCCCTGAACCGAAGAAAAAGGGGCAAGGCCAAAGCGGTGCTACTCAGAAAAACACCACAAATCAAAATAAGGACACAGGGAAGTGGTGTGAATTTCATAATAGCCCCACTCACAGCGCAAATGAGTGTTGGGCCAAATAGTCATTGGTGGTTGAACTAAAGCCACCCAAATCAGATGCATTTTCTGATCCTGAGTCAAAACCAGACAAAGGCAATGACAAAGGGAATCAGATCATTGATGCGGATCCCAGTGCCATTGTTTCCACCACCAAGATCTAGAAGGAGGACCTATAGGATCCAGAGGAGGGAGAGCACCTCTTCCATTTGCAAATGTGGGTGAAGGGTTCTCTGCTGCAATTCCTTGTTGATAGCGGAAGCCAAAAGAACCTCGTTTTAGTATAGGTCGTAAAGCGGCTCGGCCTACCGACCATAGCACACCTGCAGCCATATACCATCAGGTGGCTTCACCCAGGGAGAGATATCCGCATCCGCCAACAATGCCGCCTTCCATACAACATCAAGCCATTCATAGATGAGGTATTATGTGATGTTTCTCCTCTTGATGTAGCTGAAGTATTATTAGGCCAACCATACTTGTCGAGGCGACATGTTGTGTATGAGTCTAAGCCTCATGCTATTATTATTACTTTGGGAAATAACTTTTACAGGATACCAGAGGTAGTACTGCCTCCTGTCATCTGTTTGACTACTTCAAAACAACGCAGTAAGATTGTTTCCCAAACGAGGAAATTCATTTTCCTTACAACTCGCTCAGAGGGAAAGAATAATATTGTAGCCACAACCTTAAAACAGGGCTCCCCTACACAGCTGCAACAGATGGAAAAATTCATGGAGGAATAACAGGACATTTTCTCCTCACTCACGGAGGTTCCTCTACACTGTCAGGACAAGTACTCCATTGATCTAACCCCAAATGCACGGTCGCCTGATGTTACCATACCTCCTGCAAATACACATACAGAATCCACACATGTACTGTCTAAGGTTGATAAAGAAACCAAATTTACTAAATGCATCTACCATGTTTACCCACAAGTCCATGAAATCTTCAACAAATCTAATACCCAGTTCAACAGAATTTGCTTCATCTCAGGGAGGATCTCAACACAATGGGGACCATTGTTTCTGTTAGCCACCTATAAAATTTGTCATATCAAATGGTGGCTAAATAATTTTTGAAGCCTTCAAGAAACAAGTTTTATTGCAAAATTGTTAGTTCTTGAAGTCTTATGAAGACATCTTATTCTTTAATTAATCTTCACTGTTGTTTCCCTTTTAACTTTGAAAATCTGATGTTTTCATGAAGAAAAGACTGCTGCAAAAACTCCCTTTTTCCCTCATTTTACCCCTCCTTCCACTCAAAATTAACCTTCATTTCATTCCCTTTTTTCCTCATGAAATTCCCCTGTTTTCCCTTATTTCCCATCTTCCCTTCATAAAAACCCCTTTATAAGGTTTAAAAATCATTTTTTACCTTATCTGAAACCCTCAAAATGCTTTGAAAATCCTTGAAAAATCGTTAAAATGAGCCTTCTTACATTATAGGCCTAAGCCCCTTTGGGTTAATCCCTAAACCACTTATCCACCATATACCTGCACCCTAGAACCAAGCACTAAGTCCAAAAGTGCTTATCACATCGGGGCATTTGTGACGGGTGCACGTCTTTTTGTTTCATAAAAGTTCCGATGCGATTGGCCCCCTTGTTCTAACTCCCGATCCCTTGTTCCCTTCGTAAAACCAATGGTCCCGCAATCAGGCGCTAAGAATTATGAATAAACCCACCCTGATGCATTTTTTTCCTTTCCATTTCATATAAAAACCCATTTTTCGTATTATAATGTGACCCGCCGTTCATTGGTTGAAGCCATTCCTCCACCGTTGATTTTGAACCAATCAATGGCCAACGCAATCTCACATTGGAGATTTCCATTGGGCGCATTTTATTATTTTATTTGCACCCCCCCTGATTGGCAGTCTCTCGATGGATCCTTAGCCATTGATCTCCCTCGCCAGATCTCATCCAACGGCCCTTATTGCTCCGTTCATAAGCCCTTTCCCCTACCTGTAACCTCCTCTGATTCATTCATCGTCGTTGATCTGGCCCTCAAATCAATGGTCCACATTTAATCACATTGATGCTCTTTTCTCTTTTTCCCCTGCTAATCGCAAACCTCTGATTGCATCTGGGTTGTCCATGCATCAAGATCCGACGGTCCAGATTAAATCCTCACAAATTTGGCTAAATTCATGAACTCCGCTTTGTAATGTTTTTTGGCCAATCTCCGTCGTTGATCTCTGCAAATCAATGACCCACACTGACCCTTTCTCTGCCTCATATTTTATTATATTAACCCAAGATTAAATCTCCATCGTTGATTTGTTTCAATGCAACGGTCCATAGTAAATCTGATAGGCCCAACTCTCTTGGGTCCTACTCATCCCAGATTTAATCTCCACCGTTCATTCCTTGATCTGATGGTCCAGATCAAAACCGCTCAGACCCTGTCCCACATATTATCACCCGAGAATCTCATCGCCATCATGCTCTTCCCTCAGCCGTCCGATCTAAGACCCCTGATCTGACGGCAGATGCTCCATGTCGCGTGATTTTTAGCCTGAACGTCAATTCTCCAAAATTACGCGATATGGGCGGTTTCAAAAGGCCACGTGTCGGCCTCTGATGCATATTGCGTTCAAAAATATAAAACCTCCTATTCCCCTTTTCATTTCACAAAATCAGTTGTTTCGTCCTCTGAAACCACTTTCCCCATTTACATTGCATCCCATCGTGTTTGTTCACCGTCGTTGATCTCTGTGGATCAACGACTAGCATTTGATCTCGCATTTCTTAATCTTCCTCTGCCCATCCTCCAAGGGCCTTCTTAGATCAACCTCCGCCGTTGATCTCCGTGGGCTAAACTAATCCAATGGCCCAGGATTGTTCGGAAACCCTGAATTTCCTTCCAACGCATTTTTCCTCCGCCAAAGGTCTTTTCCTATTTTTCTTCGCATTTTCACCTATGTTATTATAAATGACCCCTTCGCATTATATTATTACGATTTCTTCCAACTGTTGATCTCTGCAGATCAACGGCCCTAACTTAATCTCCCACCATTTGTTCCAACCACCTCCATTTGACCCCCCGCGATCAATCTCCACCGTTGGATGCTTTCATCCAATGGCTATGCTCTAAACCTAAGCCTCCAAAGAAGTTAAACCCAAATAAGCAGGATTTCTTAACTTTTTCTTGGTTTATGCAGGTTTTAAAAAGTTTTCAACTGATTTAAAGGAAAGTTGAAGGCCGGGGATGACGATCCCCCAAGCCTTTATTCTTTGAAGAAGATTTCTCTGCAGGGTTCGATGCCATGTTTCATCAGTCCCTCATGAGCACTGATGCCATTAGAAACCCTCTGCACACCTACACGTCAACAAGACACAACAAAATTTAATCAATTAAAGAGTATCAATGTTAAAGAATAAATTCACAGTAGAGATGAAGAATTGAAGACTGTTTGCATAGTTTCGAGGGATTATGGCCTAAATCAACAATCAAAAGCCTAATCCACTCGATTAAATGCATTTTAAAGAATAGAAGACAAGATTTAGGCCTAATTATGCCTAACACATAGATCAGAAGCAAATTGGTCCTGTTTTAGTTCAAAACAAAAATATCTATCAGACCGAGGAAGCCTCCACTGCCACATCAGAGGCTAATTGAATCCTCTCAGCTACCAAAATCCACTTGTAGCCTCAAAGCATTCAAAAGAGGCTGATTTATTACCATAATAGAGGATATCTGCCTTAATACAGCTAAACAATTATTCCAAGTCAAAGAGACTTATTGCAAAATATCAGCAGAGTTATTACAAAGATGACACAGAGCCTTAAAGTCAACAAAATCTCCCCAGTGAGCTTAATACTTAATGTAAGCCAATTAATATAGAGAAATGTTTTTAATCTTCTCCACTGAGCCCCTCAAAGGCCGAGAAGCATTAAAAATGTATTAATTGAGCCTGTAGATCTTTTCTCTCATTTCGACCTCCTCATTTTCCTATAAAATCTTCTTGAGGAGTTCATTGTAAAGGGTTGGTTGCAGAACTTTGAACTATACTTGTGCTCAAAATTTTGTACATGTAAATAGTGTTCAGAGGCTCTTGAAGCTCTGTTTGTAATCAAATAAGTTAGGTTGAGAAGAGAAGATGATTGCTGAACTGAAACATTGGACTTGAAGAATGTAACTAGATTGACATCAATATACAAGCTGATTCTTGGGATCCTGGTCTATATCACTGGTGAAGTGCTTCTTTCTGTGTTATTGTTTTCCCTTTCATGTATGTCATTTTGTTCATTATTCTCTGATAAAGAACAACAAGCATAGAGTTAGTATTTACTGTTTACAGTACCCTTTTTTGATTTGTTACACCAATTTTTGGTCATCTAACCTGTTATTATTAGATGAACCCAAGTACATCATGTAAGACCAATTTTACCCTAAGTAAAATTTATTTCACCACATAAAATAACTTATTTGTTTATATTTCCTGGTCATATTTAACCCAAAATAAGGAACTTAATTAAATAAATCCTTATTTATTTAATTATTCCCTAAGAATAAGTTATTTAAATCATTATTTAAATAATATTCTTAGTTAAATTTGACTAAATCATCCATAAATAATTAAATAAACCATTATTTATTTAATTATATTACCATCATTCCCCTAAAATGATAAATAAATCATTTATTTATTTATTATTTATAAATAAAGGAATTGACCCAAGTCAAGAATCCTTTTCCCTCCAACAAATATAATAAAATATTCTTAAAAGGTGCTTCTAGAATTCAATTAATAATATTTTATTCATGCACCGAGTTCTAGACCGCCCCAATATTTTGTTATAAATAGGGGGGTTTTCCCCATTCATTAGTCACCTTCATTGCATTAGATCACTCTAGATCTACTCTTGGTCACCATTTTCCATTTTGTTTTGTGAACTCCCATTGAGTTCCATGTTTTCTTTTCTACATCCATAAGAGAGAGAAATGTTAGATCTGAAACACTGAGGACTTCCAAGAACCCATCCCACTGAGGAGAACCGGAAAACACCTTTCTTGTTTTCCTCTTAGGTGCCCCATTCTTTAATATAATACAAAATATTCTTTTAAACACTTTGTTCTTGTCTTGTTCATTGGATGCATGGAGCTATGTTATATTTTATCTGCTTAATGTCTTTTCGTGCTTAGATCTGAATTTGTGCAGCAAACTTAAAGATATTTTGCAGCCATAATCGATGTTAGGGCTATTTTTTATGCGCAGCTAAAGTGATCTTTTACGACGAAAGATTCATACTAACTAGTCGGAGTGTGGACTCAGGGGAAGACTGACTCGATGATGATGGGAAGGAGGAAGTCGTCCAAGCGGAAACTGAGAATGAAGGCCAAGAAGTCTCCAGAAGCAGCGCCTTGGGGGCACAATGATGACAGGAAGAAGATAAACCGATGAGGGCAGGGGGGGACAAAATCAAGTGAGGTCAAGGGCAGAGAGGTGCAGTGAAAATTGATTTTAAGGTCTTTGCCAGGCGGTGTTAACCAGGCACTTCTTCGCTTAGGGTCAGTGTGTAGCGTGCGTTAATTTTAATTTTTTAAACCCAGACGTTTTGAGAGTAAAATAAAAAGTGTGCTGCGTAATGGAAAAGAAATATGCAGTAAATAAGACTGAAAGAACAGAAAATTAACAACTACTAATGCAGCAATATAACCCAAAAAGGCGGGGCTCTCAAAACTAGTCTACAAGAGGGAAAAAACTAGGCAAAGCATGTTAAAAGATGCCCATAGATCTAAGGTCCGAAGGGACTAGGATCCAAAGGGTGAATTTGCTGAAAAGTGGTGCAGAGAACAGCAAAGAGGCAGAGGCAAGGTTGCTTCTAAAAAGGAGGAGATCTGCTAAAGATAGGAGAGACAAGGCAGTGGCCTTAGAGATGAACCCAAAAAAAACGAGATAAGGTGGGTTTGAGAGGGAGAAGAGCTGATCTAAAGGGATCTGAAAAGGAGGTATCAGATCTGAGAAAAAGAGGGTTGAAACTCTGGAAATTCAGATTTCTGAAACAGTAAAGACTCGTCCACAAAAAGTGGAGGGTACTAGAGCCCTAAGGGGTAATATTCCCTCTTAGGTGAGTGAATCAAATCAGAAATAGGTCCAAACGGGCAGAGACAGAGGCTGGAAAACCCTGACAGAAGCTTCAGACAAACCCAGAAAAGGTGCTGAAAATTTTTCAGAAAAAGTGCAGGTCGCAGGTTTTGACCTATTTTCAGTCCAAGTCGTAGTTTTGGGGTAGAAAAGTGTGTTCTGAGGCTCAGGTCACACTTTTTGGGCCAATAAGTGTGACCTGCAGATCCGGTTGTCTCGGCGGCAGATTTCAGAAAAATTTTGTCGTCTCAGCTACGGCTGATGTTTGTCACCTGCACAATAAGGCCAGAAACACACGGAAGTTAAAAATTTGACTGTTTAAATGGTTTTAGGGGTGAAATCACCATAAAAATAGGAAAAAAAAAATGGAAGAGAAACCCTAAGGTTTGAAACAGTTGGATATGTAAGAATAGATAAAACAACAGTGGTCACAAAAGAAAACCCGTGTGGAGTCGCCAATTGTTAGTATGAATCTTTCGTCGTAAAAGATCACTTTAGCTACACATAACAAATAGCCCTAACATCGATTATGGCTGAAAAATATCTTTAAGTTTGCTGCACAAATTCAGATTTAAGCACGAAAAGACATTAAGCAGATAAAATATAACATAGCTCAATGCATCCAATGAACAAGACAAGAACAAAGTGTTTAAAAGAATATTTTGTATTATATTAAAGAATGGGGCACCTGAGAGGAAAACAAGAAAGGTGTTTTCCGGTTCTCCTCCGTGGGATGGGTTCTTGGAAGTCCTCAGTGTTTCAGATATGGAATTCCTCTCTCTCATTGGTGTATAAAAACAAACATGGAACTCAATGGGAGTTCATAAAACAAAAATGGAAAATGGTGACCAAGAGTAGATCTAGAGTGATCTAATGCAATGAAGGTGACTAATGAATGGGGAAAACCCCCCTATTTATAACAAAATATTGGGGCGGTCTAGAACTCGGTGCATGAATAAAATATTATTAATCTAATTCTAGAAGCACCCTTTAGGAATATTTTATTATATTTGTTGGAGGGAAAAGGGTTCTTGACTTGGGTCAATTCCTTTATTTATAAATAATAAATAAATAAATGGTTTATTTATCATCTTAGGGAAGTGATGGGAATATAATTAAACAAATAATGGTTTATTTAATTATTTATGGATGATTTAGTCAAATTTAACTAAGAATATTATTTAAATAATGATTTAAATAACTTATTCTTAGGGAATAATTAAATAAATAAGGATTTATTTAATTAAGTTCCTTATTTTGGGTTAAATATGACCAGGAAATATAAACAAATAAGTTATTTTATGTGGTGAAAGCAATTTTACTTAGGGTAAAATTGGTCTTACATGGTGTACTTGGGTTCATCTAATAATAACAGGTTAGATGACCAAAAATGGGTGTAACAGATTTCCCCCCAACGTACGAGTGTTAGGAGCAAATCGTATGACCGAAGTACGTTGTAAGAGCTTAATCACTAGGCATCAAGAGAGAGGTGAGAGAGAAATTTAAGGATGTATGAGGTGTGAAAGGTATAGACCCTGAGGAGACGAGACTTATAGGTGCAACAAGTCTATATGAAGTGGTACTTGTGCTAGAGGTAGCGGGGGAGGCATACCTATGCCCGCCGAGACAAAGTACAAAGAATAAGGTGCCCAGAAAACCACGGAACACAATAATTAAGCATGTGGTGGCCTAAAAAGGAGTTAGATAAATAACATGATTAATCCCACATACATGTGATGCCTGGAATAATCGTCAGGCCTTATACAATAATATGGTAGTACATGAGATATAAATACACCCAAATTCCCCCTACACGCGGGGAAGGGCTCACAAAATCTAACTGATACGTGAAAATCGAAGAGGCACTGCAAGCGGTTGAGGCCGATATCATCAAATGAGAGGAGCTGCATCAAGGGCAGAAATGAAGAAGTCATTCGGGCATTTGGGGGGCTACCTGCAGGGCCACCCCCTCATGAGGGTTGAGACATCTCACACACGCCCAGGAAGCACCAATAGATGTTGCTGCATCACTGGACCATCAAGTGTATAGATCACGATCATGCTGAGAAGAGCTGGAACCAAGGTACACTGCCCCCTAGACCTGGTTTCTGGAGTAAATGAGCTGATGTCGACCGGAGTAGGTCCACCATAGGTGAGGCAATAATGGAACCCCAACTAAGGCACGAGGGAAAATAGTAGAGCGACGAACAGACAAACAGTAATGATGATAATGAAATGGGGGATGATACAAAGGGGACCATAAAGAACATGAGTACAAAATGGTATCTCATGACGGAAATTGACACGAACAGGAATGAGTATAGAGGCAAGGTGGTGCCCCCAATGACATGTGTTGTAAGTGAGAAAATCCGATTTGTAGGAGAGGTGAATAGACTCTTCGTGGACAAAATGTGTCCTAGTGAAGTAGCAAGGTACTAAAAACTAAAAGGTACCCAAAGCTCATGAACAGGCCAGGGCGCACTTTTTGGGGTTTGTTTTGTGACCTGGGTAGTAGGTATTGGGCAGACAACTGCGACGTGTCCCAGGAAATGACTTGAAAAGTGTGACTTATCAGAGAAAGGGGGTTTCAGTGTTGTTGTTGGCTGAGATCTAGGATTTTTATGGGTGAGGGGCATAGGTGCCCCAAAGCATGTTGTGGTCATGCCAAAATGTATGTAGCAAAAAAAAGGGGAATCTAAACACATTTTAATGATATGGTGTGCCATTTGTTTTCGTTATGGGTATGCAGCTTGAGAAAGGAAATAGAGGATTACCAATCTCTTATAGTACTGCATACATGAATCAAATGGGCTTTAAGTTTTTGGGTTGGCATACCTAGTGCCACTATCCCAAACAAAGGATTTGGAGATAATGAATTGATGCTCTCTTATAAAACCTATTGGTTGGTCAACAACAATATCTAAACGATTGGGTTGCTGATGTAAGATGAAGGAATGATAAGGGGTATCATCCCTAGAGTGATCTGAAGTGATATGGGACTTTAGAGGTTCTTCTAAATGTGGAAGAATAATGGTACTAAAGTCAGCATGAGCAGATACACTAGGGGAGTTGTGGATAATTGCTTCTCTTGGTCTCTCAAATATGGGTGCCCCCTTACCCGAACATGAGGTTTCAATGTAATGGCCATGAGGTGGATGTGGTGCAGACGCACGGGGTCGATGTAAGGGGGAATAGATAAAGTTAGGGGTGGTGATTTTTGCCATACTGTTGTCATCGTGATAGAATATGGGGTGACTGGTGGGAGAAAGACCATCTGATGTGGCGAAGCTACCTAACTCATCATCATGAGAAGAGAGGTTCACATGCATGTCATCACAAGGGGTGACAGAGGAGTAAGTGGATAAAAGATCTACCGATGTTGAGCCCAAGGTGATCACCGAAGGAAGGGCAAGCGAAACAACAGGGGAGGATTTAGAGGGAATGTTCCCTGAGGGTCTCATGGATCATGATAGGTAGAAAATGGTGGACGAAGGCTCCGTCAGCTTGAAATTAGGAGGGGGAATTTCAATGGGAGCAGTCATGTCTGGTAGCTCTGCCGAAGCAAAATGTGAAAATAGGGGAGAGGTGGACTCGTTGCACTTGGCCTCAAATTAGCGGACCGCGGCTAGAGAGGTGCGAAAGTCCTTCAGGTGGGAACAAAGGTGGGTGTAATGGCCATGGAGAGCACACAAAGCACAGGGGTGGTTGGTGTGAATAGGTTTGGGGTTCGTGGCCGCAGTCGCGGAAGAAACAAAGGCTTCAGGGAATGCGACATTAACCATGGGCTTGAGATGAGGTAGTTCATGACTAGTATGGGTGGCGTGACCGACAACATCACACAAAGCACACTGGGTGGTATGCTTTGGAGACCGAGGAGGGGCAAGGTTTGTCGGGGCAGCCTTGTCCTTTGATGCCCCCCTGTGAGCTTTTCCATTCTTACCTAAAGCGGTCACAATAGGAGGTGGACCCTGTTGAGGTGACTGAGGCACTGTTGCAGTGGGAATAGTTATGGGGACCGGTTGAAATGGGGTCAAAGCAAGATAAGGTTTGGGTTGACCCGGCGGGGTAGCGACTGGAGGATCAAGGTACTAGACGGGAATCCCAAGGGTCAGGTTAGGAAGAGAGAGGGTGGCCATGATGGGTACCGTGTACACTCCTAGTGGGGGAGCTAGGGACGGTATCTGATCAGCGAGGTAATGGCCAGGAGGGACGGCTCCAAGATGATTGAGACCTGGTGGAACCGACCCAAGAAGGTAGAGAGGCGCATGGGTATTAGCGGTAGGAGAAGGGTCAGAAGGGAGAGGTCCATCTGGCTGAGGCGAAGGGCTAGGAGCGGGTTGCGACGGGCGAGGTTGAGGTTGCTGACTAGCTAAAGCGGACTGCGTGAGGGCGGCCCGAGACGATTGCATCATGTAAACATTCGCTGAGCTGGGATCCGAGACAAGAGGAGGAGGGAGACCAAGGAAGGTTCCAAGAAAGGAGGATTCCTTGTAGATGCTGGGGGGGGCACTGGTCAAAGAATCGATGGTTGTCTTATTGGCGATAAAAGAGATGATCGACTCAGGGGAAGTTTGAGATTTTGGCTCATGATACGTCAATTGGTCAACGGTGACTATCTTTCCATTATGAGGGAAAAACATCTTGCGGTGGACTGCGGATGGGATGACAGACATGGCATGGGTGTAACTACGCCCCAAAATAATGTTATATTCAAGAGGGGCGTCGATAAATTCAACGTCGACGCAAACAGTCTTGCCGGCAAGGGTGATAGGACGGTTACAAAATAGGCCAATGGGCTAGGAGACATGGCCATCCCATGCACGGAGGGTGATGGTGGAAGGGGCCAGTTCAGGGGATCTGAGTTGTTTCCAAACTGAAGCAGACATTATGCAGGTAGATGCCCCCTCATCAATAATACACCGAGCAACATTGGCGTTTTGGATCTTGACTGGGATTTGGAAAGCAACTGAAGGAGGAAGAGGGGGATGGCCTGACTGACGGGCATCGAAAACAATCAATTGGTCATCAACAGGATCTACAGCGCCCATGGAAGATAGTAGAGCCTTCTTTTGAGAAGGACACGACTGGAGGAGCTCCAGTGTTGAAATGGCAGCCGGAGATTGGGCCAGATCATCTACTATGATGTATGAATGGGCAGCCTGACCAGTGGCAGCATTTCAGCATAATGGTCCCATAGGAGGCTTGGGATGAACCGCGGCTTTGGGAGGAGGGAGTTGTAAGGGACCATTAGGTGTCGATAGAGGCTTTGTAGGACCTGACGATGGAGACTCAGAGACAGATGTTACGGGAGGTGTGGAATACTGACGGGACCGAGTTTGAAGGTTGAGGTCGACAGTGAGAGGTGGGTCAGAAGCCATCATGATAATCTGGTATTCAGAGGAACCAAAAGGGAAAGGGTGAGTAGTTACCGGGGTGTGAGGTGGTTGACTGGCCACAAATCCTTGTTGCGGGAAAGGATTGGTAAACACAGCAGGTTGAGAAGTAACGGGGGTGGGAGGGGCAGTAGGGGAGGAGTGTTGTCCCCATACGGTGGCCTGAGAATCCCAAAGTTGCCGCATTTGTGGTAATAAGAGACAATCGTGAGTGTAGTGACCATAAACACCGCAACACGAACAGGGCTTATTGGTGCGGAGTGGCATGTCCGGCTTGGGCTGAGAGCCCTGTGGCTGGTTGGCAGTGGTAGAGTCGATATTGGAAGGATTGGGTCCATGATTACCAGCAGTGGGTGGATTGGCCCGTCTCCTTCTTTGAGAAGGAGGAACGTTAGGTGCCCCTGTTGTGAAAATACCTGCCCTGGAGGGGGTAGTACGTGCGGTTGTGGGGGTGGAAAAGGAAATGGAGTGGAAGGTCCAAATGTTGGAGGAGCGGGGACATTAGGTTGCGGATATGGATAAGGGGTAGGGTGGGCAGTAGTAAGGTAAGCAGGAGGGTGGGCAAAAGGAGGAGGCATACTTTAGCCTGAATACATGCTACCAGGAGGGGAGAAAACACCGGAGGGGCTAGCTCCTGGAGGAAAACCATGGCTCGGAAGAGTTTGGGCGGAGATATGTGACAGGGCTCCAACGATACCATCGGCAGAGTGAGATGCCCCCGAGGCATTAGGGCCATTGGGTTTGGGAAGGTTGTGGAGTACCAAAAAGGTATGCTTTTGATGATTATTTCAGTGGCTTTTTAGTAGAATTTGTAAACCTTTTTGCATCATGAATGTGGAAAATAATAAAGAATTATAACAAAACATGTGAGAGTTGATATGCCAGACTTAACCGCTGATAATTGTTATTTTTCTGTGCAGGAAAAGGTGAAAATGAGGAGTTTCCGTTCCAAAGGAAAGGAAAAAGACGAGATAACTGTTGTCCCTTTGAAGGGGAACCGAATGCAAACAAGGCTACGCAGATCAAAGCAAATCGGCCCGGAAAAGGAGGAGAAGACACCAGCTCGGCGGAGAAGAAAAGAAAAGAGGAAGGATTAACAGTTTGGCGAATCCCTCAGGATCTTTGATCCTGATTATGCTGTTGTCATGTGGGTGTCTCATGGTACTTCCTTTATAAAAGAGAGCGACTTCTTGTTAACCAAGGAGGGATCATGAAAGACTTTTTATGTAATTTTCTGTTAAAAATCAACTTTGATCATCGATTCTCGTTGACAACTGGTTCATTGTACTTTTGTCTTATGCATTAATGAAAACTTGGTGATTATCTCACTTCTACGTCTGGATTAACTTAAGGCAGTGTACCCTTGGAGGCTAAGGGCCCGGCCCCGGAGGACACTTGCTTCTGTATCACTACGATTTGATTTCTGCGTGGTTTGTTTATCGTTGTTATTTGGTAATCTGATATGCTTTATAAGTTTCTATTACATGCTCTGTTAAGATTAAATCATTAATGGTTTTACAGATAGAATTGTGTATTGACTCTGCATTATGTTAGTGATCCTTTCAGAGTTAATTGCATGTTATTAGTCTTAACCGAATATTCTTACTGTTCTGTTACAGAGCTTTTATACTGAACATTCGTGTCATAGATTCATTTGAAGTAGTGTTCTTCATAATTGTTGGATTCAGAAATAATGTTGTTCTATTTGGAAGCACAGTCGTATCCCTGTTGATTAAGATTGATCAGATTATTATTCCAGCATGTTATGTGCGTATATGATTTACTAGTGCTGTTCCATAATTTATCAATAGTTAATGTTGTTCCATTAGTATGTTTTGCTTGATTTGCCTTAAGAGTGAAAGATTGTTATTTGATTGCGAAGAGTGCATTTGGGTTAATAGATCAAGACTCGCGAGACTTAGTTGTTCGATTGTTGTTCCATTTTAGAATTACTGTTCCATTCCAGATTTGCTGTTCAATTCTTTATTTGTTGTTCCATTTTGCTATCTGTAGTTCCATTTACTCGCATTTGTTGTTTTGGTGTGAGAGACGATCTAAGGCTGTAGTGAGCTTTGGCATTCACTGTCTAGCTCCTAGACCCGTGGTCTATTCTCTAATTTCCTTTCCATCAGTTTCCAAAGGGATGGGTTATCGCTGCCGAACCCTTGACTGATAAGCTGCCTAGTTTTCTGAATGTGTGATTTATTCTTTTGAAGTAACTTAGTTATAGACAAGCATCCATTTACTCTTGTATTTTTAAACACTGTACTACTAGCATTACTCTGACAAGTGATAGCCTCAGACTGAGACACTCTTTGGAATAACAAAACGCTTCCGGATTGACATATTAATGTGAGGTAATTAGAGGTAAAAGAGACCCTTTTTATAGCTCTACATTTTGGCGCCGTTGCCGGGGAAAGAGTGTAGCCATTTGTCTTTTTTCATAGTAGTGTACGAACCTGCTAGGGAAGAGTTGGATCTTAAAAACGGAAGGTAAGAACCTACGTGCAGAGCATGTAAAAACCCTGCTCCACTGTCCGCTTTCCTAACAGATTTGTTTTTGCTTTGTTTGAATAGAATTTGGTAGTTCATTTGAGTGCATGACTAAGCAGAAAAGACCAGAAAAAAATATCAAACCCCCATCCAAGCCTGAAAAAGCTAAGGGGCCGGTGACCCTTGGTCGAACGACCTTCATAGACGAAATCTATAAGAAAACAGAATCTCAGCCATCAGTAGGCCCCAGGAAAAACATTTCTAAACAACCTACTAGTTCCCTTCAAGCCACAGGATCACCATCTGTAGCCTTTGCTGAGGTGCATAGTCAAACTGAAGAGCAGGACTTTCAAGAAATCGAAAATTCTACTCCAGAACTATTGCAGGAAGGGAATTCCAGCAACTTTTGTGAAGGAGAAGGGGAAACAGGGGAAACCAAGGAACCAAAATCTCCTATTGGAACAAATCAGCCATTAGATAGCCCAGATAAGGGGAGTGCTGCGAAAATCATTGTTGAAGGAATCCGATCTCCTCAGACATCTGGTATTCTCATTATTCCAGATAAGGGAAGTGCTATTAAAACTATCCCTGTCAAAACCATTCCCTCTCAACCTAGGAATACCCTCCTAGATATCCCAGAAGGTTATTGGCATATATTCGATCCCATGGCTCAGAATCAGCCAAATACTCAAAACTCTACATTACAATATCCTATAGTGGATTCTGCAGCAAATGCACCCATGAAAGCTATCCCTCTTCAGCATATCCCTACATTTCACGGTCTCACATCAGAAGATCCAGATGCATTTTTATTCGAATTCGATGTGTTATGCAGGGGGTATGATTACACCACTGATCCCCAGAAATTGAAATTATTCCCCTGTACATTAAAAGGGGCTGCTCTAAGATGGTTTATGGGACTAGGTGGCGGGTTATCAACAATTGGGATCAAATGAAAGAATCCTTCTTAAAAAAATATCAGGATTATTGTAGGTCTAGAGAATTAAAAGACGAAATATTCCAAATGACAGCCAGACCGAATGAAACATTGGAGGAGTATGTGGAACGTTTTCAGTACAATCTACAAATATCTCCTTATGCATCGCTACCTTTACCTGATAATGTGTTAAAAACTGCATTAATAAGGGGCATGAAGGAACAATAGATTGAAACATTAAACATCATGGGAAAAGGGGATATTTATCAAGAGAATTTTCCTGACATCATTGATTTATGTATCAGGAGTTCGAGAGGCAGCACAAGAATAAAACCGACAAAATATGATCGGTTTGCAAGGGATAACAAAGTATCAACAGAAGGAGTAACACGTGCAGAAATTGGAAATTTATTAGAAAATTTCAAAACTGATATTCTGGGGACACTAACTACACAACTTGATATTGTGCAGGCTAAACAGAAGCAGATGGAGGCAGAACAGAATTTGGCGATCTTCTGCCCCCGATGCAGAAAAAAACATAGCCACTAGGAATGTCCACTGGATACAGTCCAAACATGCGCCATCTGTACAAAATATCACATTACGGAGAGCTGCCCCTCACTTCCTGGATTGAAAGCGGTATATAAGGAAGCGGAAGAAGAACCAGAATCGGTGTACTTGATCAACCAGCGTCGCCAGTGGCAGCCGGGACAATCTGGTATGTTTCCAGACTCAACCTTTTCTTTTCAATCTCCACAGTATAATGCTCAACAATATAGTATGTGGCAAAATCAATCTCAACCCCCATTTTCAAACTGGTCACCACAATCGTTTCCTTCTTCAAACCCATGGCTGAATCAAACAAGCCAATCTGGTTGGCCGAATTTCCCTTACACTCCACCATATTGGCAAAATGGCCCATATCCTTCACAATGGACTCCCCTTACTTCACAAAGTTCACCCTGGCAGACAAGCTGGCAAAGACCGATGCACCAGCCAGCTGGAACTATTCCGCTCCCTCAACCTACTCTGCCAGCCTTACAACAAAATCCCCAGTCTAACCTAAGACCGCAACTCCCAGCCCAACCCGATCCCAATCCAAATAACAGACCGGTCCAATCTATCCAAATCATAGAATCACCAGAAATAAGACCCGACCTGAGGGAGTGCAATGATCTTCAGTTAAGATCTGGACGTATAATTGAAACTGAGGGAGATAAAACAGTTCATACTGAAGATCAGTTACCACGAGAACATCAGTTGCAACAAGAGGATGTAAATAAGCAGCGGACTCATAATCAAGCAACCACATCCTCTCCTCCGTTCACAGAACGATTAGTCATACCTCGACCCATACAATATCCTGACTTTGACATTCTGGGAGAATTACAAAATCTGTACATAAAAATCCCATTCCTCCAAGCAATTCAAGACATTCCTATATATGAAAAAACTATCAAAGAGTTGTGCATAAAGAAACCAAGGAGGAATATAAAAAATAATCCAAGAGTCCAAGTAGTCGGTACTTTATCTGACTTATTATCTGGGAAAGAAACACCCATTAAATATGAAGACCCAGGAAATCCAATTATAACTGTTCAAATTTATGGTCAGACCCTGTCTAATGCCTTAGTTGATCTAGGAGCTGCAATTAATATTTTAACAACTACTACTTGCCAAAATCTCGGCATTACATCTGTAGAACCCACCTCTACTTTGTTAGAATTGGCTGACCGATCTGTGGTTAGACCAGAGGGTACTCTACATGATGTCATGGTCTCTGTAGATTCCTGGGAGTATCCAACCGATTTCCTGATAATTAATCCAAAAACCCGACTTGATGGACACCCGCTAATTTTAGGTAGACCTTGACTTGCCACTGCCGATGCCTACATTGGCTGCCGGCAGGGAAATATGACCATAACCAGAGGACCGAATAGCAAGAATTTAGTTCTATATCCTCCAGCGCAGCCAAGTGTCACAATAATCAAAACTAATAAGCACCCTGTATCATACCTTACTGATAACATTAGATCTCCATTAACTATACAAGAGGCACTTGATTTTAAAGACCAAACAGAAGATGATGCCATTAATAATTTCATTAGTCAAACTGAATCTCGCACACAGTGTCACATGATAGAAGCAACATTTGATAATGAATTGGAGGAAGATCCTCTGAAAGATACGCATGACCAAACAATACCTGTTACTTCTGTTGCAAATAGTAAAACTGTGGAAATTGCACCGGGAAAAAATTTAAACATCAATTCCAATCTCACACCTGAACAAGAAACAAAGCTCATCCATCTGTTAACAAAATATCAAGAAGCATTTGCATGGGATTACCCTGATATGAAAGGAATCGATCCCCAGTTATGTACACACCACATTTATATAGAAAAAGATGCCAGACCTGTTCGTCAGCCGCAAAGGAGACTTAATCCCCATCTAAAGGATGTGGTAAAAGGTGAACTTCAGAAACTTTTAGATGTCAATTTTATCTATCCTATTTCTGATAGTAAATGGGTCTCTCCGCTTGTGGTGGTACCAAAAAAGAATGGAAAATGGAGAATCTGTGTGGATTATAGGGAACTAAATAAGGCAACACAGAAAGATCATTTTCCTCTCCCATTCATAGACCAAGTATTAGATACTTTATCAGGAAAGAAATTCTTTTCTTTCTTGGATGGCTTCAGTGGATACAATCAGATTCAGATTGCCCCTGAAGACGAGGATAAAACTACTTTTACTTGTCCCTGGGGAACATTTGCCTATCGAGTTCTACCTTTTGGCCTATGTAATGCTCCTGCCACATTCCAAAGGGCTATCCTTAGCATTTTTGCAGATTTAATAAATGATGGACTTGAAGTTTACATGGATGAATTTACACCATATGGAGATGATTTTGATCCAGCACTAGACACCCTAGAAAAAGTCCTACAACGCTGCATTACTACCAGGCTTTGCTTAAGCCACGAAAAATGTTTCATTATGATGACTAAAGGACTTATCCTAGGACATTATGTTTCAGCAGCCGGCATTCAGGTAGACCCGGCCAAAATCCAAATACTTTTGCTCATTCCCACTCCTACTACTCAAACAGAGGTACGCAGCTTTCTTGGATTTTCTGGTTACTATAGACGATTTATAGAGCATTATTCGCACATTGCTGCTCCTTTATATGCACTAACTAGTAACGTTGATTTTCTTTGGACAGACAAATGTGACCGTGCTTTCGAGGATCTAAAGAAGCTTGTATCCACAGCCCCAGTCCTTCGAGGACCAAACTGGGACCTACCATTCCAGATATCATCTGATGCCTCGGATACAGCCATTGGCGCAGTCCTTGGGCAGGAAGAGGATAAAAAACCATATGCTATCTATTACATCAGCAAAAATTTATCCCCTGCTGAATTAAATTACACCGTTACTGAAAAAGAATTCCTAGCTGTAATACATGTTGTCAATAAGTTTAGACATTATATTACAGGCTATCCTGTTATCTTGTATACAGACCATTCTGCCATAAAATATTTAGCAAATAAGCCTGTCACAAATGCCAGAGTAACTAGATGGTTGATTTTATTGCAGGAATTCGATATCACAATCAAGGATCGGCCTGGCATAGAAAACCTTGTAGCCGATTTTCTTTCGAGAATACCAAAACCAATCGATGCAGCAGCAGTTGAAGATCAATTTCCGGATGAGCACCTGTTTGCTGTTGCCATTCAAACACCCTGGTATGTTGATGTTGCCAATTACCTCGCAGTAGGTAAACTACCAAAACACTTAACCCCTAATGAGCGCAAGCAGATTGTTCAGAAGAGTGCTCGATTCTCGTGGATTGGGGGCTATTTGTTTCACACAGGGGCAGACATGCATATCCGGCGATGTGTTCGAGAAGATGAAATCTTTGACATCCTAAAAGCCAGTCACGATGGACCGTGTGGTGGGCACTTCGCTGAGCGTAGAACTGGACATAAAGTATTGCAGACAAGATATTACTGGCCTACGATTTTCAAAGATGCAAAGAAATTTGTCCAAGCCTGTGACAGCTGCCAGCGAGCAGGACAACCTGGTCAAGCTGATGAGATGCCCCTGAAACCACAGTTAGTCATTGAACCATTCGAGCGATGGGCTCTTGATTTCGTTGGACCCATCAACCCATCATCAAATCAGAAAACATATATCTTGGTGGCAACAGAATATGTCACCAAATGGGTTGAGGCAGAAGCATTGCCAAGAGCCACAGAGGACTCTGTCATACAGTTCCTGTTCCATCTATTTGTTCGTTATGGCCTTCCTAGGGAAATAATTACAGATGGAGGACCATAATTTTTTGGGCATAAATTAGCTGCAACACTCAACAATTATCACGTCCAGCATAAAATCACTACTCCATATCACCCACAGGCGAATGGGCAGGTAGAAAGTAGCAATAAGATAATAGAATCAATCCTAACGAAAACCATTACGTCACATAGGCGTGATTGGGCTACCCGACTACCTGAAGCACTCTGGGCCTATAGAACCACATGGAGGAGCACCACCGGTTACTCACCTTATCAATTAGTGTTTGGAAAACAACCCATTTTTCCCATAGAATTCGAAATCCAAACATTACGGACAGCACAGGAAGTTGGCCTAGATCTAAGCGAGGCACAAATCAATCGACTACAACAGATCAATGAATTGGACGAAATTAGGCTCTCCGCACTACAAAATACAGCATTGATTCAACAGCAGCGAGCTAAATGGCATGATGCGCTCATCAAAAACAAAGTCTTCCACGAGGGAGACTGGGCTCTGTTATACGACTCTCGGTTTCGGGACTTCCCTGGAAAACTTCAGACTCGATGGTTGGGACCATACGAAATCCAGAAGGT
The DNA here is from genome assembly GCA_034641835.2 of Pinus albicaulis. NCBI lineage: Eukaryota > Viridiplantae > Streptophyta > Pinopsida > Pinales > Pinaceae > Pinus > Pinus albicaulis. The sequence goes on from CM076582.1 coordinate 949,407,544, forward strand.
GCATGACAACGGAACCCTTACTCTAATTACCATTGACGGTTCTGGATATGCATTCAAAGTAAATGGCCACCGAGTTCGTCTCTATCGCAAACCACTCACTCGGGAATCCTTCTGCCAGCAGCTACGCCGAGACACTGATATGGAGATTTTAGGAGAGAAAGAGAAATCTTCCTCACCTGTAATTCATTAAGGAATTCATTTCTTTTTACAATTTGTACATAAGTTCTTGTCTTTGAGTCGTTCTTGTACATATGTTTGAATTAAATGTTTTCTTGTCATTTTTTTGCTGTTCCTTTTCTTTCTCAAAGTTTCGATTTTTGCCGTTCTAAAAAATGGCATTTGCGTGTTTTTTATGATGTTGGCTTTGCTTGTTTTGCTGTTCCTTTTCTAAAGGAACATCATTCTGATCTCTGCTGTTCCTTTTCCAAAGGAACGACATTTTTACGTCTTTTGCTGTTCCTTTTCCAAAGGAACAGCATTTTTGGTTACCACTGTTCCTTTTTTTTTTCAAAAAAACAGCATTCTTTTGTTGCTGTTGTTCCTTTTTCAAAGGAACGACATTTTGAGTGTTTTTATAGTATTTTTATTTTTGCTGTTCCTTTTTCAAAGGAACGGCATTTGCATTTTTGCGATCTATCGTCCGTCGTTGTTTCTTTTTCAAAAGGAACACCACTAGCATACTTTTGCTCTCCTTGTGAAACAGCTTATTCCTTTTGCTGATCTAAATTGAGGATGCTTCTTGCCCATATTCTTTCAAGTCTTTAAGATACAGCTATGTACTTGTGCAATGAATATAAAATCACAACATACTGAAATCCGCAAACCATAAATCGCTATATTTATAAGGCTCTGCATTGGTAAGAGGACAAAAGGAAGGACATACTTATTTCTTATCTTTTGTTGTCATTGTTTTACTAATTTTGCCCTGATTGGTTATCTTTATCATGTTGATCCCTTTAACCCTCTTTGATTATTATTTAGGAATAAGAGCAAAGGGCTTATATCTTCCTATTGAGATGATAAGACTTCTTCCACCATTCCTACTCTAAAGGAGTGTTGAACCACCCTTTGTGTATAAATAAGGAAAAGTACTCTATGAAAAAGAAAAAATATGTGAACATGATATGTAAGATGTCAAATGCAGGATAGGGGGTCTCATCAAGAGCCAGCCTACCATGATCATGAGGATGGAAGTGAAGTGGCATTCCCACTATGGCCACCACACCAGGGATATGGTCCAAAAGGTATATCAAATAATAGAACCTTGGAACAGGAGGTCTCATCACGAGCCGGCCTGCCCACTTTTCGCTCCTTCCTCGTGAATGTCATTATGGTTAACTGGTCACCAAGCCAGCATAATGGTCTACACTTTGACATAACAACATTCCTAAGTATACACAAAGGATCATGGTTCCAAGGGTGAAAAAACAACTCTGCCAAGGTTATGGACACCTGTCGGCAGCAGAGCACTATTAATGGTATTGAAGTCACCTTGGTTACACCAATGGGTAAGATACTAATACTCTTTTGTTTCTTATATCCTAGGAACTAATCATATATTATTTCCCGATTTATACATCGCATGAACACTTATTACCACCAATCATGGCAAAGGAAGTGACAATGACCACTTGAGATTTGGCAAGTACGACAGATGTCCTACCCACCAGCCTCATATCATAACACAGTAGCCTCTTACGTAATACACGATCAACTCTCCGCCTCGATTTCGGTAATTCGTTGTCTTTCTAAACATGGCATAATTTCATACGCTGTTCCTTTATGACTCGGTTGCAGATCGGGTGCTGCTCCTTTATTTGACGGCTGGGACAGCCTATCACATTGCGGGGGGGAGGTTAACCTCATTATTCCCTGAATTACGTGTCAGCTCACTATTCAGGAAAGATAGTGTACGACGGTATGGCATGGCTTAACGGCATGACATTTCTATTTTTACACAAGTTGCTGTTCATAATCCATTTCTGTTGCATACTCTGTGTTTTTTTTTTGAAATATTGCGATTATCACCCTCTCTGTGTTTTTCGTGTTTCAAACAAAGACCAGCAGCTGTCGTTCCATTGAGAATCCATGTTGAAACCATGAGGGTGCACCAAGCGAACCTCGTGATGATCTCTGTCACTGCCTGTGAGATCAATAGTGAGCAAAGACACCACCATAGCCTGGGCTACTGCAGAGTTCATCGAAACAGAGGCGATGGACTTTTGCAGAACTTGAGGACCACCCTGCCGCAAGGGGGGTTGATATACGTTCACCTACTTACATACTGCAGAAGTTTCTGGACTATCACCACCTCCATCAAAGATGGACACTAAAGAGTTGGAAATATTACAGAAGACTGCGTTGCTCAACCGCATCGGCTGCCGCAGCTGACAATTATGAAGGAGTTCTCGCCGCAAACTCCTAGGAGAACCCTGGACGGAATTAGCAAGAACAGTGCAGAGCTACATCACCTGCGAGGGGAGGAAATATGTGGTAAGACCACGACATCTTAAACTCTTAGCTGTTTTAAAGCGGAAATGCTCTGTAAATCTACCTGCACTTCTGAATTCATTACTGCATGATGCTGCATGAAGCATAAAAAAGGCACAGCATGTAGAGTCAGTCGTCAGTCACCATGGGTTAATACGATTAATAGTTATTCATAATCTCACCCAGCAGCAGAGCAGCTGGGAAGAGCTGATTGTAATGATTGAGGGGGGATTGACAGCACCATCCCCAAAACGTAAACATTCTACAAGCACACCAGAACGTCCGGCAAAACGCAGAGAATTAGTAAAAAAAAAACATGTTGCTAGTGCATCAGAACGACCAGAGATACACCAGGAATCGGCAAAGCGCAAGCATGCCACCGATACACCTGAACAGCCAGACAAGCCCAGAAAATCAGCCCGGTTAGCTCGGATGCGAGGAAGGCTAGAGAAGCCCAGAAAATCAGCCCGGTTAGCTTGGATGCGAGGAAGGCTAGAAAAGCTCCAGGAAAGCACCAGCCAACCAGTGGTAATTGAGGACGAGCAATCCAAAGAGGAAAATGAGGAAGGAGCTGAGCATTCAGAGGCAGAAGCTGAACAATCCAAACAGGAGGAGGAAATGGGACAGCAGGAAGGTAGCCCACTACAAGACCCAGTGGGAGAAGATGAATTGGCTGCAGTCCTAGCCAATATGGGTAAGTATGGCCAACCTTCTAGTCCAGTAGACCTAAACGACAAACCCCAAGAAGAAAACACATATGAAAAATCACATGCAGAAGAGGCAGAAAAAGGAAATCTGCATGTTCATGATGAAGAGGAGATAAGAGATACTGAACGGGAACAATCTGTTCCCAAGACACCAGAGGAAATTCTGGAGGGAGTAGGAGCAGAAAAAGCAGTTGCCCAGGAAGAGACGGAACCAGTCAAGGTTCCTACCCCAGAACAGCCAGAGCAGAACAGCGAGGAAGCACCCCAAGAGAAAGATCCAGAAACTAGTCATGGACCAAACCGCAGCAGACAGCCTGTTGTTCCTTCTAATGAAACGCTGGAAATTAAGAAATTGCGAAAGGAACGGCAGAAATTATTGAATAAAATAACCCAACTCAGACAGCAAATTAGAATTCTGAAAGCAAACCAGAGGGTAAGAAAGACCGCTGGGAAGAAAAAGAGGGCCACTTCAGTAAAATCCCGCAATGCAAAAAGGCGAAGGACCAACAATCGCCCTGCTGTTCAAAACCCTGCTGAAAATCCAGCTGCCGTTCCAAATGATGTTGAGCAACAGACTGATATTCGTGTTAAAATAGAAAGGGATGATATGAGGACCAGTGACAAGAAAATCCAGACAGAGGCACCACCCTCAGGGGTAATAAGGATTCTGAACTCCAAACAGTGTAATAAGAAAGTTCAGGTAAAACTCCCGGCCTCCACTGACCTATGGAAAAAAGATCCGAAAACAAGAACCTTGCATAAGATGATGAAGCAAGCCCAGCAAGAAGCCGAACAACTTAGAGAGCAAACGGTCCCCCGAGAGAAATATGAAGAGTTACAGCAGCAACTAAGGGACGTCAATCAATCCACAAGCTAGGCCTTTGAAGGGTGGCGAAAGGAACAAGAGGAAGTTGCAAAGGTAACCCGTAGACTAGATACTGTTATCAAGCAGATGGATACCTTGTGTTCTTTATACAATGACGTTTTAGCATGTAGGGCCCCTGCTAAAAACTATGCTTTGTTTTTATTAGAACGGTATTTACAATTAAAAATAAAAGCTGTTAAAGCAGGCGCCCCTATACAAATCAACACTGTCAATGACTTTATAGACTGTTGTAAACATTATGGGGTGAAGGTCCAGAGATTTTTGTGTGAAATTTATTTGCATGACCTTGTGCTAGATCAGGAGACTGAGTTGAACCCTGGCCCTTTCGTTGGAGACATCCAATTACAAGCATTCATTTCATTCGGGGTTAATCAGATTAAGTGGCTCAAAGCCTATGATACTTTCCAGAGTCAAGAAAATGGCCTAGATTTACGGGTAAGGGCTGAGCCTAGGAACCCAGTGCAGTTGTGGAAAGCTCATAGAAACCTCATAAGGACTCTGGGTGTCATTGAAACGTTAGGACCCATGCATGAGGCACTCATTCGACAGAGTTTAGAATATTTTCTTTCCATCAAAGACCTTGCCATTGATGCAGCCAAATTTCGGTACCGAATCTCTAATCCAAACATCCAGCTCAGGGAACCATTTAAGTATGAGAATTTTGAATTAGCTGCCAACCGTTTGAACCTCTATGGCGAGAGCATTTTGAAAGCAGGGCCATCCTGGTTAGGATATAGATTTCGCACTCCAATTATTTGGCACCCTGCACCTGGATATCAAGCCTTGTATGAGATGCCTGAGGGGCAAACAGGTCAGTTCTTTGACTATATAATCACTCATCATGGCTGTAGGCCTCCGCATGAGATTCCTTCTCCAGCTTATTCTCTCACTGCCTTGCATGTCAACTACAATGTTTTCATGAGGACATGAAACAAGGTAAGCAGGGGGGTGTGTGGAGTACCAAAAAGGTATGCTTTTGATGATTATTTCAGTGGCTTTTTAGTAGAATTTGTAAACCTTTTTGCATCATGAATGTGGAAAATAATAAAGAATTATAACAAAACATGTGAGAATTGATATGCAAGACTTAACCGCTGATAATTGTTATTTTTCTGTGTAGGAAAAGGTGAAAACGAGGAGTTGTCATTCCAAAGGAAAGGACAAAGACGAGATAACTGATGTCCCTTTGAAGGGGAACCGAATGCAAACAAAGCTAAGCAGATCAAAGCAAATCGGCCCGGAAAAGGAGGAGAAGACACCAGCTCGGCGCAAAAGAAAAGAAAAGACGAAAGATTAACAGTTTGGCGAATCCCTCAGGATCTTTGATCCTGAGGGATCGCTGCTTTATTTATCTTGTTACTTGGACATCTCCGCCGTCACCTTTATATAAAGGGGCATCACTGTTAGCTTGAGAGGGATAATGAGAAGACTTTTTATGTAATTTTCTGTTAAAAATCAACTTTGATCATCGATTCTCGTTGAGAACTGGTTCATTGTACTTTTGTCTTATGCATTAATGAAAACTTGGTGATTATCTCATTTCTGCGTCTGGATTAACTTAAGGCAGTGTACCCTTGGAGGCTAAGGGCCCGGCCCCGGAGGACACTTGCTTCTGTATCACTACGATTTGATTTCTGCGTGGTTTGTTTATCATTGTTATTTGGTAATCTGATATGCTTTATAAGTTGCTCTGTTAAGATTAAATCATTAAGGTTTTTACAGATAGAATTGTGTATTGACTCTGCATTATGTTATTGATCCTTTCAGAGTTAATTGCATGTTATTAGTCTTAACCGAATATTCTTACTGTTCTGTTACAGAGCTTTTATACTGAACATTCGTGTCATAGATTCATTTGAAGTAGTGTTCTTCATAATTGTTGGATTCAGAAATAATGATGTTCTATTTGGAAGCACAGTCGTATCCCTGTTGATTAAGATTGATCAGATTATTATTCCAGCATGTTATGTGCATATATGATTTATTAGTGCTGTTCCATAATTTATAAATAGTTAATGTTGTTCCATTAGTGTGTTTTGCTTGATTTTCCTTAAGAGTGTAAGATTTTTATTTGATTACGAAGAGTGCATTTGGGTTAATAGATCAAGACTCGCGAGACTTAGTTGTTCGATTGCTGTTCCATTTTAGAATTGCCGTCCATTCCAGATTTGTTGTTCAATTCTTTATTTGCTGTTCCATTTTGCGATCTGTAGTTCCATTTACTCGCATTTGTTGTTTTGGTGTGAGAGACGATCTAAGGCTGTAGTGAGCTTTGGCATTCACTGTCTAGCTCCCAGACCTGTGGTCTATGCTCTAATTTCCTTTCCATCATTTTCAAAAGGGATGGGTTATCGCTGCCGAACCCTTGACTGATAAGCTGCCTAGTTTTCTGAATGTGTGATTTATTCTTTTGAAGTAACTTAGTTATAAACAAGCATCCATTTACTCTTGTATTTTTAAACACTGTACTACTAGCATTACTCTGAAAAGTGATAGCCTCAGACTGAGACACTCTTTGGAATAACAAAACGCTCCCGGATTGACATATTAATGTGAGGTAATTAGAGGTGAAAGAGACCCTTTTTATAGCTCTACAAAGGTCAGGGAGGACGGTATAAACATAACCAGATTGGGCGTAGATAAGGTCATACTTCAAGGCTATTTGGAGGGCGGCTTCTTCAGTTTGGGGAAAATGGGATGCGACATCTTTGCCAATGGGAGGTAAGAGGGAGCGAAGGAACCAGTCCATGTAAACCTGATCTTCAAAGGGGGGAATGAGGCACAAGCTCCGTCTTCGCCGCCATTCCTGGACATGAGCAGAAAGGCGGGTTGAAGAGGATTGATGGAAAGAGGTTAAAAGCTCGGTACCAGTGTTGTATTGGAGGGGGAGCTGGAAGTAGGATAAAAAGGCTTGGGCAATGGTCGCAAAAGTGGTATGGGAGGAGGTGGCCTGTTCAACATACCATTTAGAAGCGTCGCCTGTAAGCGTGCGTTGGAACAATCAAAGACGGATGGAGTCATCGGTGATGGAATTAGAGGAGCACCACATGTGGAAAGATCGGATATGGTTAGAGGGATCTTCGCTAGCAAGGCCTTCGAACTTGGGAATGTCAAAGGGGAGCTTGGTTGGCATAGCAGGCCAACTCACATCGTGGCGAATGGGATCATTAATCAACTGATTGAAGTCGGGGAGACTGAGGCCAGCCATATAAGGGAGTAATGGGGTAGTCGAGGTAGGTCCCATAGTGGTTCCACTGGAAATGGACCCTGCAGTAGAACTGGGGTTAGGGCTAGGTCTGGAACTAGACATGGTGAAGGGAAAAGAGGGGGAACTAGAAGTAGGGGCAGAACCCGAATAATCAGAAGAGGAGTCGGAGTGCGGACTCAGGGGAAGACTGACTCGATGATGACGGGAAGGAGGAAGTCATCCAAGCGGAAACTGAGGATGAAGGCCAAGAAGTCTCCGGGAGCGGCGCCTTGGGGGCGCAATGATGACAGGAAGAAGATAAACCGACAAGGGTAGGGGGGGACAAAATCAAGTGAGGTCAAGGGCAGAGAGGTGCAGTGACAATTGATTTTAAAGTCTTTGCCAGGCGGTGTTAACTAGGTGCTTCTTCGCTTAGGGTCAGTGTGTGGCATGCGTTAATTTTAATTGTTTAAACCCAGACGTTTTGAGAGTAAAAGAAAAAGTGTGTTTTGTAATGGAAAAGAAATCTGCAGTAAATAAGACTAAAAGAACAGAAAATTAACAACTAATAATGCAACAATCTAACCCAAAAAGGCAGGGCTATCAAAACTAGTCTATAAGAGGGAAAAAACTAGGCAAAGCACGCTAAAAGATGCCCATAGATCTAAGGTCTAGAGGGACTGGGATCCAAAGGGTGAATCTGCTGAAAAGTGGTGCAGAGAACATCAAAGAGGCAGAGGCAAGGTTGCTGCTAAAAAGGAGGAGATCAGCTAAATATAGGGAGACAAGGCAGTGGCCTTAGAAATGAACCCAAACAAAATGAGATGAGGTGGGTTTGAGAGGGAGAAGAGCTGATCTAAAGGGATCTGAAAAGGAGGTATCAGATCTGAGAAAAAGAGGGCTGAAACTATGAAAATTCAGATTTCTGAAACAGTAAAGACTCATCCACAAAAAGTGGAGGGTACTAGAGCCCTAAGGGGAAAGATTCCCTCTTAGGTGAGTGAAGTAGATCAGAAACAGGTCCAAACGGGCAGAGACAGAGGCTAGAAAACCCTGACAAAAGCTTCAGACAAACCCAGAAAAAGTGCTGAAAAATTTGCAGAAAAAGTGCAGGTCGCAGGTTCTGACCTGTTTTCAGTCCAGGTCGCAGGTTTAGGGCAGAAAAGTGCATCCTGAGGCTCAGGTCGCACTTTTTGGGCCAATAAGTGTGACCTCCAGATCCGGCTGTCTCGGCGGCAGATTTTAGAAAAAAAAATTCGTCTCAACTACAGCTGATGTCTGTCACCTGCGCAATAAGGCCAAAAACACACAGAAGTTAAAAATTTGACTGTTTAAATGGTTTTAGGGGTGAAAATCACCATAAAAATAGGGGAAACAAAAAATGGAAGAGAAACCCTAGGGTCTGAAACAGCTAGATATGTAGGAATAGATAAAATGACAGTGGTCGCAAAAGAAAACCCCTGTGGAGTCGCCAATTGTTAGTATGAATCTTTCGTCATAAAAGATCACTTTAGCTACGCATAACAAATAGCCCTAACATTGATTATGGCTACAAAATATCTTTAAGTTTGCTGCACAAATTCAGATCTAAGCACGAAAAGACATTAAGCAGATAAAATATAACATAGTTCCATGCATCCAATGAACAAGACAAGAACAAAGTGTTTAAAATAGTATTTTGTATTATATTAAAGAATGGGGCACCTGAGAGGAAAACAAGAAAGGTGTTTTCTGGTTCTCCTCAGTGGGATGGGTTCTTGGAAGTCCTCAGTGTTTCAGATCTAACATTTCTCTCTCTTATGGATGTAGAAAAGCAAACATGGAACTCAATGGGAGTTCACAAAAAAAAATGGAAAATGGTGACCAAGAGTAGATCCAGAGTGATCTAATGCAATGAAGGTGACTAATGAATGGGGAAAACCCCCCTATTTATAGCAAAATATTGGGGCGGTCTAGAACTCGGTACATGAATAAAATATTATTAATCGAATTCTAGAAGCACCCTTTAGGAATATTTTATTATATTTGTTGGAGGGAAAAGGGTTCTTGACTTGGGTCAATTCCTTTATTTATAAATAATAAATAAATAAATGATTTATTTATCATCTTAGGGAAGTGATGGGAATATAATTAAATAAATAATGGTTTATTTAATTATTTATGGATGATTTAGTCAAATTTAACTAAGAATATTATTTAAATAATGATCTAAATAACTTATTCTTAGGGAATAATTAAATAAATAAGGATTTATTTAATTAAGTTCCTTATTTTGGGTTAAATATGACCAGGAAATATAAACAAATAATTTATTTTATGTGGTGAAAGCAATTTTACTTAGGGTAAAATTGGTCTTACATGGTGTACTTGGGTTCATCTAATAATAACAGGTTAGATGACCAAAAATTGGTGTAACATGACTGATAAGCTTTATCTCAATGTTTTCCTCTGAATTGTGTATTTAAGAATGATTCAATACAGTTCAAGAAGTTAGGAATGCTAGCGTTCCCTCGTCCTACTGTTTAAACCAAACATTGTTCTTGAATGTTATTTTCAATATTTACTCAGTAAAGTTAGACTAGAAAAGTTTATGGTTTGCCCTGTCTTCTAGTTTCTTTCTCCAAAGGTAGTTCTGAAAGTTTCCCTAAGAGTATGTTGAAAGCAGTTTAGATTTAAAAGTATCTTATCTGATCTCAGGGTGCACTTTGTTTTTCTTATTTGTTTTCATCCCTTCTGAAAGTAATTATGTGGATTACTGGATTGTTTGTCTATTGAGTTAAATTTAATACGAACTAGTCCAAAGAAGTATATGGTTAGCCCTGTCCTTTGGTTGGTTTTAAACAGTTATTTAAAAGGCTTTTCTTGTTTGGATAGACTGATAAATCCTAGTTGAAATTATGGTCTGTTTCCACCCCTTCAACACTTTTATTGTTCCATTCCATCATTTAATCTCAAATATCTTGTGATATAGATGTCTTGCCCCTTGGATCACTCTTGAAATTATTGCACAATTAAACCCTTTTATGACTCCATAGCCCAATGGACTAAAAAATAACGTTATATCTATCTTATTAGCTAAAACTTGTTCTGATTGCTTGCAACTTCACACCTTTGGAACTCTTGCATTTTAGGACTTACCACTCAACTAAAAATCATGCTCAACCATCCAAAAACAAACAAAAACCCTTTTTCTTAATAACTAGCCTAATATCTCATATAAAAGCCTTAAAGAAAAATCAATATTTCACTTATAGAGAGATCCCTCTCTGGATTCAGGAGGACTAGATCCTAGAATCCCAAAGTGGTTCAAGTGTGCTCTCCACAGCTCTGGTCTCACCAATCTGCTGGAATTACGGGGAGCTAACATTTTTGGCGACTCCACTGGGGGTTTTCTAAGAAAACTTCATCCTACATACTTTGGAACTTTAGGAAACCTCTTGATTCAATGACATTTGTTATGTTAGCAAGTTGAGCCACCAAGCATCACATTTCTGGTGACTCCGGTGGGGAACTGAGTCAAATTTCATCTTAGGTACCCTTAAGATCTTATTAAGACCCCTTGAGTACAAGCATCCCTCTTCAAGCACTACCAAGCAAATGGTAATCATGATGAAACTTATTTGAATCAGTGACAAACTAAGGAAACCTTAGGATTCTCATAAGAGATTATCAAAACTTGAAGGATCAGATAGCTTAGCCATAAGAGTAGGCTGTCTTTGTCTCATCACCATAGCTAAGTGTTGAAACTAATTTAGGACACTCTTAGAACCCATAGGACTAAAATAAACTCAGAAAACCCAAAAAATATTTTATATTGGTAATAAAATAAACGTGGTGGTGGACCATAAAAGCTTTTACCATCTGGTGACTCCACAATCCTAAACAAACCTTAAGAATCCACTGGGAAGACCCATTATCATCATAACATCATTTAAACTCAGTAAGAGGATTTTAGGATTAAATTTTTCTTGCTTAAAAGATCAGTTTGCCTCTTAAAGATTGTCATATTTGGTTAAACTTTTCTTGTTTACTTGGGTCTGAAAAACACAACATAGTGGCTCCTAGAAAGATTTATACTAGAGCCTATCCTGACCCAAACCCACCTGAGATAGTTGATAACCCTGAAAGAATTCTTAGGAAGTCTCCTGAGGTTAAATCTTCAACTATTTTCATATCACCCTTTAGAGCTAATTCTGTTCCTGAAAACCTTGCAGCTATACAATGATCACAAGTTGACTTAAGAAATCCATTTAGAACTAGGTTGCTTGATGATTTAGATCATCTAGATTCAGAGTCTTCACTTTCATCTCTAGAAACAAGTGATCATCCTGGTAGTAGAGAAACAACACCACCTTATTTACATTTCCTTCACAATTTAGGTGTCTCTCATCCAAGATCAGCTCAACAATCTAGTGTTGTTCCATCCACATCTATTCTTCATACATCCACTGTCCAAACCACTCCATTCCAGCCCACTTTCCCTCTTGTTAATCCACCACTTATAAACCCCCCATTTTTTCCACAACCCCCTATCATGGCAACATGGTATGCTCCCTTAGTCCTTCCTTTACCATTAGTCAATCTTCCATAGGACTATCAGTCCAAGATACCATTATATGATGCTAGTAATGCCACTACTACTTCACAACATGTGGATAAGATGAATGACTAGTTTGATAGAAATGAAATTGATGATGAAATTGTCAAACTTAGAATATTTGCTCAAAGTTTAGGGGGAGAAGTAAGAAAATGGTTTAAAGGCTTAACCCCTCACAGTATTAATGATCTCCAAGCCTTCCATCAGATATTCTTAAACAAATGGGAAGTGAGAAAAAACCCTCTTCAAATACTTTCTTATTATAAAAATCTCCAAAGAAACGCCAGGGAAAGTGTACAAGCCTATTGCACTAGGTTTAACAGTGTTTACAATGCCCTTCCCCTAGACCTAAAACCTCCACAAGGCTCAAATTTAAACAAGTTTCCTGAAGGATTTGATCCCGATATGGCCTATCAGCTGAGAGAGAGAGAGATCCTTTAACTCTTGAAGATATGCAAAAAGGAGCTCTTGATGTGGAAGTGAATTTAATGGAGAAAAGAGCAAAAATGAGGAATGAGAAGAAAGTGTCCTTTAGAGAGGAATCTACACCTTCCACATCCAGCTCAAAGATGGAAAGAATGATGGAGGAGATGATGAAAAATATGAGCATACTTGAGAGAGCACAAGCCATTCAAAACCAAACTGCTCCTCAAAACAGAAATCAAAACCAAAATCAGAATTTTAGGAGAAACCAGCCTCAAAACAGACCAAGGGAGGATGGTCAACATATCACTCCTCCTTTTCATCAAAATTATGTGAGTGAGGTTAAAGACACAATAGAACAAATAGAGGAAGATGATATAATATGTTGGGAGTAGATAATGATAACTTTGAAGTCCATTACAATATAAAACAAGGTCTATATACACCCTATGATCACAAGAGACCAGAGGATGAATATTATTATCAGGAAATGGAGAGTGTCATCATAGAAACCACAAAGGAATATGACCTTAGAAGTAAAAAGAATCTGGAAACTCCCAACAAAAAAAACTCTAACAATTCTTCACAACACAACATTGTAAATAAACCCAAATCTACAAAACAGAAAGATAAAACAGTGGCTAGAAATTCTGATAAAAGTTAAGAGAAAAGCACTCAAAACAATAAAAAATAGAGTGCAGATCTCAACAGTGTTAGCACCTCAGCTAGTGCTCCTGCTAAAACAATTTTGACAAATGTAAATAGAGGAAATCAACAAACTGATTTTGCTGATAGAGTGGCAGTTAATAATGCTGAAACAAGCACTTCAAAGAATCAGATGCCTTTAGTTTGGAGCGGGAAATTTCCAGAATCAAAATCTTTGTTTCTCTCACTGAATTAGCTGCCCAAAATGTATATAGGTCCCAAATTTTGAAGGCTTTAAACATAGAAGAGAATAATGACACTATCAATCTTAACGATGAATAGCTAGAGCTCATTTTTGGCCCTAAGATTGAAGGTAGATATCAGGAAGGACCAGTTCCTCCTTTTTATGTTAGTTTAAATGTTCATGACAAGATTTTACATAACGCTATGCATGATTCAGGGGCCTCTCATAATTTAATGCCCAAAGCTGTTATGGATAGCCTAGGCCTTGAAATCACCAGACCTTATAAAGATCTTTACTCCTTTGACTCAAGCAGAGTGAAATGTTTAGCATTAATCAAAGACCTCTCTGTAAACTTAGCACAAATTCCAGCCAAATGTTTAGTCATGGATATTGTTGTGGCTGATGTACCACCAAAGTATGGTATGTTGTTATCAAGATCTTGGGGAGCTAAGTTACAAGAAACTATGCAGATGGACATGGCATAGGCGACCATCCCTGTTTTTAATCAAACTAGAAGACTTTACAGGGAGTCCCATATGCAATACATGGTTACTAGCCAAGAGAGACTGCAAAACTCTCCCCCTTATTCTGTAAACACATGCCTTGATTCATTTATCCTTTTTAACGATGAAACATTCACTGAACAAGTGACCTTAAATGAATTAATGGCAGACAGAGAGGAGGAGGAAGACAACACAGAAACGTCAAAACAGTTTGCTAAATCAAAAAACTACAGCAAACAAAACATAGGTCTAGAGCTACAAATCATCCATCCTTTGCTTTTAAATCTTGAGATTCAAGAAAAGATTCCTCAATGCAGTGAAAAACCTGAGGAATTAAAACAGATTCAATAGAGTGCTGATATTCAAGAACAATCTGAAATAACACTAGTTGAAGAGGATGATAGTCAAACTGATGAACCTGAAACTAGTCGTCTTTGGAGTATGAACTTCGACGGGTCTTGCACTAGGAGAAATGCTGGTGCAGGTGTCTGGATACGTAACACTGAGAACAACCACATGGAAGGCCATTCCTACAGATTAAATTTTTAGTGTTCGAATAACATAGCGGAGTACGAATCCCTTCTTTTAGGCTTACACTTGTTGAATAAATTAGGAGCCAGAAGAATAAAAGTGCATGGAGATTCAGATTTAATCATTAGGCAAGTGAATGGGGAATACAACACCAAAAACCCCAGACTTAGAGCCTATCGAAATGACGTCATGGATTTATTGAAAACTTTTGAGGAATCCCAACTGATTTTTGTCCCAAGAAAAAAGAGTATCATGGCCCACAGTTTAGCTTTTGCTGCTAGAACATGCTTAACGCCTTACGAAACCAAACAATGTACAACCCAAATTAAATTTAGACTAGTTGTCCCTGATAACGAGAAATATTGGCAAGTGTTTGATGGAGACAAACAAATAGAAGACTTCCTGCAGTCTAGAAACGAATTTGAACTACCAAGTTCAGATTCAGATTATGAAATAGATTGTTCCAATGAAGAGAATCTACTTGATGATGATGAAAAGTCTCCTGAGGTTGCTGATATAAATATGCTATCTATCAAACTTGAAAACACAATAGAAACTGTTGCAGAGTTAGAAATATAAGACCTAAAAACTCTGCAATCTAACAATCAAAGTTTGCCAAAAGGTCTAGAGTCTAAAAATTTACCAGCTCACATTAAACTGAAATACATAGAGCTGTTTAAAGAATTTTCTGATGTTTTTGCATGGATTTATGAGGATTTGAAATCCTATGACACTGAAATAATGCAGCACAAGATACCTCTCAAGGAAAACCAAAAGCCATTTAAACAAAAACTGTGCAGAATAAACCTTGTTCAGTTACCTTTGGTTGACAAGGAAATCAAGAAAATGTATGAAGCTGGTATTATTGTCCCTATTAGATATTCTGAGTGGGTGTCTAATCTGGTGTCAATCAAGAAGAAAACAGGAGAGATTAAGCTTTTTATTTACTTTAGAGACTTAAAAAAAGCCTCATTGAAGGACAACTACCATTTACCAAAGATGGATCATATTTTACAAAGGGTAGTTGGTTCTAAAATAATTTCTTTGTTAGATGGCTACTCAGGGTACAATCAGATTTTAGTACATCCTGATGATCAATTAAAGACAACCTTTACTACACCTTGGGACACTTTCATGTATGTGAAAATTCCCTTTGGTTTAATGAATGTTGGTGCTACTTTTCAGAGAGCCATGGACATTGCATTCTCAGAAGAATTGGGCTACTTCATCATTATTTATCTTGATGATGTCACTGTTTTTCAAAGACATATGAAGAGCACTTAGAAAATTTGATAAAAGCATTCGAGAAATGCAGAAAGTTTGGGATATCTTTAAATCCAAAGAAAACACTATTTGGTCTCCAAGAAGGTAAACTTCTTGGGCACATCATATCAGAAGAGGGGATAAAGATAGACCCAAAGAGGATCAAGGCTATATTGCAAATCACTCATCCTCAAAACATCAAGGAACTCCAATGTTTCATTGGAAAGATTAATTTCTTGAGAAGGTTCATACCCAACTTGGCTTAACTCCTTAGGAACATAACAAACATGTTGAAAAAGGAGCAAGGGGTTAAATGGACCTTGAAAGCAAAGAATTCTTTTGAACTGGTCAAACAAGCATTAACCAAAACACCAGTTCTAATAAGTCCTAATTTTTCGAAATATTTTTATATTTTTTTCATTCGCATCAGAACATACATTAGTTGCTGTCCTATTACAGAAAAAACCACAGGGACAAGAGCAGCATATTGCATTCTTTAGCAAGGCTTTGAGAGATGCACCTCTGAAATATAACATTATGGAAAAACAAGCCTTTTCCTTAGTCAAAGCCTTAAAAGACTTCAGAGTTTACATTCTGCACTCTCACATCATTGCCTTTGTCCCAAATTCAGTTGTGAAAGACATTCTAACGCAGGACCTAGATGGTAAGAGGTAAATGGATAGCTATGATACTTGAATATGATTTATAAATCAAGCCCACTAAGCTCATTAAAGGCCAAGGTCTAGCTAGATTAATGGTTGAATCGAATTTTGAAGTTCTTGATATTAATATGATAAATGCTTTAGATGAACAAGAATAATTCTCAACTCCCATTGTTGAAGACCATTTTATGAATTCCTCTTGGTATGCCGATATTCTATATGTTTTTCTTAATTTGAATACACCTCCTGGTTTATCAAAAACAAAGGCAAGGTTTTTAAAGTTAAAATATGTAAACTACTGCGTTATAGATAAATGTCGTTATTGGAAAAATGCAAGTGGGATATTGCTTAAATGTTTGCCTGAGAATGATGCAGAGAATGTTAAGCAAGAGTTCCATGAAGGAGAATGTGGAGGCCACCTCTACTAAAAGACAACAGCCAACAAAATCCTTAGAGCTAGTTACTATTGGCTGACCCTCTTTCTAGATGTACATAAAATGATAATTACCTGTCATAAATGCCAACTTTTTTAAGGCAAAAGAAATTTGTTGCTCTTACCTCTTCATCCAATCACTGTTGAAGCTCCTTTTCAATAGTGGGGACTTAACTTCATAGGAGAAATCTATCCACCATCATCTACCCAACATAGATGGATTCTCACTGCAACAGACTACTTCACCAAATGGATAGAAGCCATCCCTTCTAGACAAGCCAATGACTTTGTCATCATAAAATTCATTGAGACTCATATCCTCTCTAGATTTGGTTGTCCTAGGAATATCATCACTGATAATGCAGTTGCATTTGGATCCAAGAATATGGTTTAATTCTGCCACAAATATCAGATTACATTGGGCCATTCTACTACTTATTTCCCTCAAGGTAATGGGCTAGCAGAATCCTCAAAAAAGAGTTTAGTGAACATAATCAAAAAGTTGCTAGAGGACAACAAGAAGAGTTGGCACACAAACCTGGCGCATGCATTCTGGGCTAATAGATTAACACTTAAAAAATCCATTGGAA
The DNA here is from genome assembly GCA_034641835.2 of Pinus albicaulis. NCBI lineage: Eukaryota > Viridiplantae > Streptophyta > Pinopsida > Pinales > Pinaceae > Pinus > Pinus albicaulis. The sequence continues at coordinate 949,424,705 of CM076582.1, forward strand.
TGTCACCCTACCAGCTTGTGTATGGGATAGATGCAATTTTTCCAACCAGCCTTGGTGTACCAGTTATGAAGTTGATTCAAGAAGTGCAGTCTGAAGACAATGACATGATCAGAAGGATTAATCAGACTATACATCTTCAGCAAACCAGAGAGGAGGTCTACAATAGAGCATTACAAAAGCAAGAGAGCATCAAGAAGCTTTTTGATAGAAGGACAAAGGCCAATAATTTCAATGTTGGGGACAAAGTGTTAAAGTGGGACTCAAGGAGATAAGACAAAGGAAAGCATGGGAAATTTGATAAATTATGGCTTGGCCCTTATCTCATTCATTCTTCTGACGGTAACAATGCTTATTTCTTGCAAGAATTGAATGGAGCAGAACTCTTTGGGGGTCCTGTCAATGGAAGGATGCTCAAACATTATTTCTCTTAATCCTATCATATTTTTAAGCCTTTTTATCTTTTTTCTCATTATAAATATTTCATCCATCATTGCATTCAAAGTTGGAAAAATAAAAAATACAAAAACAATATAAAGAGAAAAGAGGGCCGATTGCAAAAACAAGAAAGGTACAGCCCCATACCAAAAAAGAGAAACAAAATCTGAAAGTGTGCAAGCTCAAATGCCACTCCTAAAAACACACTCCTAGTTAGTCATACAACCTAATCATGAATAATTAGTTTTAAATTTACTGTTGATAGGTTAGTGAAATCAGATTTGCCAAACAGCTTAATCTTGGCTTATTAGTTAGGTAGATTAGGATAGAAGAAAAAAGGTTCAAACAAGCTCAAAATATGAACTTAAGTTTTCAAAAGAAGAATGACTCTAATCTGTTTTAATTTTGAGTCAAAAGACAAAAGTAAACTAGTTCTAATCGACTCAAAACTTGAACCAGAAAGGAATGTAAAACATCTCAAACAAACTCAAAAGAAAAGTTGAAGAAAAGAGAAGGTCGTGCTTAGAACTTTCAGATCTTAAGCCTTCACCATTTTTTATTTAATCTTCTGCAAAATAATTATCTATGTGCAGCTTGTTTTATGCCATAGATCAGCCACAAGTTGGACTATTCAATCCTTACTTGTATGCTTTTAAATTTCTATTTTAGAAATTAGAGAATAAAAATCTGTTAGACTGTTTAATCCTAACAGATAGTATTTAGGTAGAGAAACTTATGGACTCAAATATTTAATCTGAGTTCATGGAGAAATAAGAACTAGACTTAGATTAGATTTTTTTCTTTCAAAAGAATAAAATGTTTGTAAAAGAGTTTGCCAATCCAAGTGCACTATGAAAGAAGAAAAATGTTAGATCAGTAGGATTGGGTAGGTAGAAAGCTTGGTTTGATATTATTCCATTGTCTTTCATGGCTGCTAACATTTTCAGAGCAAAAGAAAATCATCCAAGTAAATAAAGTTGCAGCCCAATGGATGAGGCACTGATCAGCCCCCCAGAGAATACAAGTCTAAAGTTCTTAATGTCTTCAAGAAGGGACCATCCCCATGTGGAGCCACTGTTAGCCACCTATAAATTTTTCATATCAAATGGTGGCTAAATCATTTTTGAAGCCTTCAAGAAACAAGTTTTATTGCAAAATTTTTAATTCTTGAAGTCTTATGAAGACATCTTATTCTTTGATTAATCTTCACTGCTAATTCCCTCTTAATTCTGAAAATCTGTTGTTTTCATGAAGAAAAGACTGCTGCAAAAACTCCCTTTTTCCCTCATTTTACCCCTCCTTCCACTCAAAATTAACCTTCATTGCATTCCCTTTTTTCCTCATGAAATTGCCCCGTTTTCCCTTATTTCCCCTCTTCCCTTCATAAAAACCCCTTTATAAGGTTTAAAAGTCCTTTTTTACCTTAGCCGAAACCCTCAAAATGCTTTGAAAATCCTTGAAAAATTGTTAAAATGAGCCTTTTTACATTATAGGCCTAAGCCCCTTTGGGCTAAGCCCTAAGCCACTTCCCCACCATATACCCACGCCCTAGAACCAAGCGCTAAGTCCAAAAGCGCTTATCTCATCGGGGCATTTGTGATGGGCGCATGTCTTTTTGTTTCATAAAAGTTCCGATGCGATTGGCCCCCTTGTTCTAACTCCCGATCCCTTGTTCCCTTTGTAAAACCAACGGTCCCGCAATCGGGCACTAAGCACTATGAATAAACCCTCCCCGATGCATTTTTTTCCTTTGTATTTCATATAAAAACCCATTTTTCGTATTATAACGTGACCCGCCGTTCATTGGTTGAAGCCATTCCTCCACCCTTGATTTTGAACCAATCAATGACTAGTGCAATCTCGCATCAGATATTTCAATTGGGTGCATTTTATTATTTTATTTGCGCCCCCCCCCCCCCTGATTGGCAGTCTCCCGATGGATCCTCAGCCATTGATCTCCCCTGCCAGATCTCATCCAATGGCCCTTATTGCTCTGTTCATAAGCCCTTTCCCCCGCTTGTAACCTCCTATCATTCATTCCCCGTCGTTGATCTAGCCCTTAGATCAATGGTCCACATTTAATCGCATCGGTGCTCTTTGCTCAACCTCTGATTGCATCTGGGCCGTCCATGCATCAAGATCCAACGGTCCAGATTTAATCCTCACAACCTTGGCTAAATTCATGAACTCCGCTTTGTAATGTTTTTCAGCCAATCTCTGCCATTGATCTCTGCAGATCAGTGGCCCACACTGACCCTTTCTCCACCTCATATTTTATTATATTAACCTGAGATTAAATCTCTGCCGTTGATTTTTTTCAATCTAACGGTCCATAATAAATCTGATAGGCCCAACTCTCTTGGGTCCTACTCGTCCTAGATTTAATCTTCGTCGTTCATTCCTTGATCTGACAGTTTAGATCAAAAACACTCAGACCCTGTCCCACATCTTATCACCCGAGCATCTCATTGCCATCGCGCTCTTCCCTCAGCCGTCCAATCTACAATCCCTGATCTGATGGCAGATGCTCCATATCGCGTGATTTTTAGCCCGAACGTTAATTCTCCAAAGTTACGCGATATGGGCAGTTTCAAAAGGCCACGTGTCAGCCTCTGATGCATATCGCGTTCAAAAAGCTAAAACCGCCTATTCCCCTTTTCATTGCACGAAATCAGCTATTTCGTTATCTGAAACTGCTTTCCCCATTTACATTGCATCCCATCACGTTTTTTCACCATCGTTGATCTCTGCGGATCAACGGCTAGCATTCGATCTCGCATTTCTTAATCGCCCTCTGCCCATCCTCCAAGGGCCTTCTTAGATCAACCTCCATCGTTGATCTCTGTGGGCTAAACTAATCCAACGGCCCAGGATCGTTCGGAAACCCTGAATTTCCTTCCAACGCATTTTTCCTCCGCCAAAGGTCTTTTCCTATTTTTCTTCACATTTTTGCCTATGTTATTATAATGTGACCCCTTCGCATTATATTATTACGATTGCTTCCAACCGTTGATCTCTGTAGATCAACGACCCTAACTTAATCTCCCACCTTTTGTTCCAACCACCTCCATTTGACCCCCCGCGATCAATTTCCACCGTTGGATGCTTTCATCCAACGGCTACGCTCTAAACCTAAGCCTCCGAAGCAGTTAAACCCAAATACGTAGGATTTCTTAACTTTTTCTTGGTTTATGCAGGTTTTAAAAAGTTTTCAATTGATTTAAAGGAAAGTTGAAGGCCGGGGATGACGATCCCCTAGGCATTTATTCTTTGAAGAAGATTTCTCTACAGGGTTCGATGCCATGTTTCATCAGTCCCTCATGAGCACTGATGCCATTAGAAACCCTCTACGCACCTGCACATCAACAAGGCATATAAAAATTTAATCAATTAAAGAGTATCAGTGTTAAAGAATAAATTCACAGCAAAGATGAAGAATTGAAGACTGTTTGCACAGTTTTGAGGGATTATGGCCTAAATCAACAATCAAAAGCCTAATCCACTCAATTAAACTCAGTTTAAAGAAAATAAGACAAAATTTAGGCCTAATTATTCCTAACACACAGATCAAAAGAAAATTAGTCTTGTTTTAGGTCAAAACAAAAATATCTATCAGACCAAGGAAGCCTCCACTGCCACATCAAAGGCTAATTGAATCCTCTCAGCTACCAAAAGCCACCTGTAGCATCAAAGCATTCAAAAGAGGCCAAGTTATTACCATAACAGAGGATATCTTCCTTAATACAAACCAACAGTTATTCCAAGCCAAAGAGACTTATTGCAAAATATCAGCAGAGTTATTACAAAGATGGCACAGAGCCTTAAAGTCAACAAAATCTCCCCAGTGAGCTTAATACTTAATGTAAGCTAATTAATACAGAGAAATATTTTTAATCTTCTCCATTGAGCCCCTCAAAGGCCGAGAAGCATTAAAAATGTATTAATTGAGCCTGTAGATCTTTTCTCTCATTTCGACCTCCTCATTTTCCTATAAAATCTTCTTGAGGAGCTCATTGTAAAGGGTTGGTTGCAGAACTTTGAAATATACTTGTGCTCGAATTTTCTACATGTAAATAGTGTTCAGAGGCTCTTGAAGCTCTATTTTTAATCAAATAAGTCAGGCTGAGAAGAGAAGATGATTACTGAACTGAAACATTGGACTTGAAGTATGTAACTGGATTGACATCAATATACAAGTTGATTCTTGGGATCCTGGTCTATATCACTGGTGAAGTGCTTCTTTCTGTGTTATTGTTTTCCCTTTCATGTATGTCATTTTTTTCATTATTCTCTTATAAATAACAACAAGCATAGAGTTAGGATTTATTGTTTACAATACCCTTCTCTGACTGATAAGATTTATCTCAGTGTTTTCATCCAAATTGTGTATTTAAGAATGATTCAATACAGTTCAAGCAGTTAGGAATGCTGGCGTTCCCTCGTCCTATTGTTTAAACCAAACATTTTTCTTGAATGTTATTTTCATTATTTACTCAGTAAAGTTAGACTAGAAAAGTTTATGGTTTGCCCTGTCTTCTAGTTTCTTTCTCCAAAGGTAGTTCTGAAAGTTTCCCTAAGAGTATGTTGAAAGCAGTTTGGATTTAAAAGTATCTTATCTGATCTTAGGCTGCACTTTTTTTTTCTTATCTGTTTTCATCCCTTATGAAAGTAATTATGTGGATTACTGGATTGTTTGTCTGCTGAGTTAAATTTAATATGAACTAGTCCAAAGAAGTCTATGGTTAGCCCTGTCCTTTGGTTGGTTTTAAACAATTACTTAAAAGGCTTTTCTTGTTTGGACAGACTGATAAATCCTAATTGAAATCATGGTCTATTTCCACCCCTTCAACACTTTTATTGTTCCATTCCATCATTTAATCTCAAAGATATTTTGATATAGATGACTTGCCCCTTGGACCACTCTTGAAATTGTTGCACAATTGAACCCTTTTATGACTCCATAGCCCAATGGACTAAAAACCAGTGTTATATCTATCCTATCAGCTAAAAATTGTTCTGATTGCTTGCAACTTCACACCTTTGAAACTCTTGCATTTTAGGACTTTCCACTCAACTAAAATTCATGCTCAACCATCCAAAAACAAACAAAAACCCTTGTTCTTAATAACTAGCCTAATATCACATATAAAAGCCTTAAAGATAAATCAATCTTTTCACTTGTAGAGAGATCCCTCTCTGGATTCAGGAGGGCTAGATCCTAGAATCCCAAAGTGGTTCAAGTGTGCTCTCCGCAGCTCTGGTCTCACCAATATGCTTGAATTACGGGGAGCTAACAGTTTCCTAAGGAGGGAGGAATGATCCAGGTGGATATCGGTGGCCACCCACCTATTCCATTTTGACCCACACCATCAATTCTTGCAGCTTTTCACATTTAGCACCACTTACTATTTTTAGCAAGTTTTCAGGTCCTACACTCTCGGAGCCATTTTGGGGCCTTAATGATCCAGGTGGATATTGGTGGCTGCCCACCTATTCCATTTGAACCCCCACCATCAGTTCGTTCAATTTTTAAGCTGCAGCACAACTTACTATTTTTAGCAGTTTTTCGGGTCCTGAACTTCTGGAGCCGTTTTGAGGCCCTAAATGACGTTTTTTGGGAAAACCGGAAGCAACATGGGTCCATGGACCCATGTTTCTTACATAGAAATTTGTACTCCTCGGATAGATCTTTCTAATGAGCTATTGAGTGCGTCAAACAGAGATCAAATGCTAAAGTTACGTCCCGGGAAGTTGAAACACCAACTTACCCAAACGGGGGCCCACCATTTTGGCGCTTCATCTCCTAGAGTTAGGTTTTTGGACTTTTCAGTTTTTCCATTGTTTCTCAATAATAAATAGGCCCTCGAGCCTCATGGTAACACAGTTCAGAGGTCTGTAGCCACCACATCTCTTCTCAGAGATTTGCTACTAGCACCCTAGCTATTTTACTTCCGTTATGTCTATAAGCATATTTCTATTATTTGATATTAATGAAATGACGCATTATTTCTGTTGCATCTCTATGTTTATGGTTATTTCTGTATTCTGTTGCGTTCCTGCATAAATCCAGATCAGGAGTGGTGTGTGGTGACCCTGTGGGGGTGTTAGCCAGTGTGGCATTGGGAGACTAACTAGGGTTCCCAAGTAAAGATGCCTCAATAAAGGATGAACCGATAATGGTGTTCATGTTCCATATTTGATACCTAAATGGCAAAAGACCTGGAACCCATCCCAGTAAAAGACGTCTAGATCAACGAGGTCCCATTGGGTCCATTCTAGCATTGACTAGGTATGGTTTTGGAAATATTTGAGAGGATAGAGATTATAATTAAAGGAAAAATCCGATCGCATACATAAAACAAAGCGAAAATAAAATGAATTTTCCCTTTAGATTAATCATATATGATCAGTCAATCAAAAAACATTGTTTTTTGTTGTTTGTGTATGATACTCAAATCGTAGAAGACCTAATGATCCTCACACACTCAAATGTAACTTGGTCTTGAGAAGATATCTTGAGAATATTGGTAGAATGTCCCGAAAGAACTAGCGACGCCCCCAGTCAACCGAATAAAATCCACCAAGGTAAGGGTAGAGGATATAGTGCTTGCCTGCACCATCACCTATAGGGAAAGGATGCCCTAATATTGGCCACTAAGCACCGCCTTCCCACGTGAGCATTCGAGTCTTGGGCTTCTTGGTAGTTCATCTACCAGTACCAAGTATCATCCGAGTCAGGTAGCCCCAATTGATACTGAATGGACTGGGCCTAAGCCTAACGCCCTTTGAATCGGGTCTCTGTTGCACTCGGGTTTTCTTTTCCATGGGATGATAGGAGGATTTGAAAGTTTCCTAATCAATCAACTTCTATGTTTCAAGATGAAGACTAACCAAGGTGGCTAATTTGATGTCTACCCCCTTGGTCCTAACTTAGACTATAAATTATTTTGTGGCCCCTAAGGGGAGAGTTTAGTGAGTTTTGTTAAGTTATTTTTAGGTGTCCTTACTTTAATTAGGGTGTGGGTGTGTGTGAACAAAATGTTAAAAGCACATAGTTTGAACTGTGGATATGTGATGATCCTTGTGAAAATCCCATATTTAAACTATGTTCTGTTGTTCCTTGCTCAAAATAAAAACATGCGCAGATATGGGCCGCTTTCAGTTTTTCCTAGTTAATCTAAATGACCAACTATAGGGATATGGTGAGTTTTCAATAGAGAGTGTTCATATTCTTGCCTAGGATCACATGAAGGTGCAAAGGTAGCAGAGATTACTTTCTCTTCTATTGACAATTCGATCCTGGTCCCGAAATCCTAGTGCAAAAATTGAACTAAACTAATGAATTTTACACTAGAAAAATGAAAGAGAACTAGCTAAGCATGCATGGACTTGGGCCACTTACTTTCACTAATTAACTAGGTGTTTTGTACCTAAATTTGCAAAACAATGACTTTTACACTAGAAAAATGAAAGAGAACTAGCTAAGCATGCATGGACTTGGACCACTTACTTTCACTAATTAACTAGGTGTTTTGTACCTAAATTCACAAAACATAAATTATTTTGGAATGCAAGTTAATTTTCTTCCTACTTAAACTATGTGTTAACTTTGCAAAAATCAACTTGAAATAAAACTAACACCTAAACTACTTAAAGCAGCTAAAAGTGAGCTTTAACAAGATGCGGGGCACCTCAACCAGTGTTGGCAGATGTATTATGGGATGCTAGGCAATTTTAAAAGAAATAAAAGATGGAAATAGTAGAAAAAATTCTACTTTTGGTTTCCGCACGGAGAAGGATGAAATAGGTGTGAAGGCTGCACGCAGGTCAACTTTGAATGTGCCCATTGGGGCGCGTCTGTCTCCAAAAAATCCGCGCAAGTTCCTGCAAAGTAATTTTTTGGGAGCTCTTCAGCTTCAGCATGTCACTAAGGGTGAATCAAGCAATTAAGGAGAGAAAGGGGGCAGTTCCAGCCCAGCTCCTCAGTAAAGAAAGAGGTTCTCTTAAAAAAAAAAAAAGGCACAACCATATAAACTTGGAAATAAAAGTTAGTGGAGTCGCCAATCCTGTGTTAGTGTGTTTGGCGCACGAATGTACCAAATTAGACTTGCTTAATAGGGGTGGTTTTTCCCTCTTAAGTTATTGGTCACAGGAAGAAAATAGATGGAGTCAAGAAAGTTAGTGGAACATGCTAAAACATAAACATACTAGATAGAGAAATAGCATGCATATTCAAACATAAAACTAAACTACAACAAATAAAAAAAAAGCTTTGAATAGAGTCAAACAACTTCGATAATCCAAACGACGACGCTTATGACCCATCTTATTGAGTGATGGTAGGAATGAAGGATGAAACTTGTAGCCACTTGCTAAGGGGCCCTTAGAATTATGGAGTTCCAAGTCCCGATGCAAGGATTTATTTACTTCTGAGCTGCCTTGGTGCAAAAGCCTCCCTCTCTCTACTATGGTGGACTGGAATTGTTGGATGGCCAACAAATGAGTCCCCTCTATCTCTGCTCTGGATCACACACTGCTGGTATTTCTTGGGGAAATTCTAGCCATCATAACAATGTGTTCTCCTAATGTTCATCTCTTGGTGGCCTTTTATAGGAGAATTCAAATCCTCCTTACCTCTCTTGGTACATTGTGGATGGTGACCCAAGAGAGGAGGGTGATTCCATTGTGTGCCACATTTATTCTATTGTGTGCTCCCTTGAGGTCCTAAGGAGGCTTGGGCGACTGCCCTTAGGTGGCCTCAAGTGTGTGATCAATGTCCTGGAGTTTGGCTTGTGTTCCCAGAAAGTGATTTATGCCACTCTTAGGACCGCATGACTTTTTGAGGAAAAGTCTTGCAAAGGTGCACTTATCGAAGAATTATGCGTACAAAGGCACATTTAACTGGTTCCTTTTGTGCGAAATTTGATTTTTCCTTTTATACCTTAGATATTTTTAAATACGTCATATTCTCTAATGTCTTTCAACCCTGTAAATCCTTCTACCTAACATTATATAATGTCACCTTTGCTTTTCCGATTTTCCAGTGATAACAATGTGTTCTAAGAACCACCAAGAAACATGTTGCAGTCACGGTGGTGGAAGATAAATTAATAAAGTTAGATCAATTTATTCCTATGAAATCCACCTATAATGTAATAAATACTACACATATTTTTATGAAAGATATTTTCAGTTTGCATGGCATGCTGAAGAAAATCATGTCTGATAAGGATGCCAAGCTTACTTCAAATTTTTGGAAATATTTCTTTGTAGTTTTTGGGATACAATTGAAATTTAATACATCCTACCATCCTTAAATTAATATATAAATATAAAGGATGAATAGATTTTTAATTATGATAATAATGTATCTGATGTATTAGTTGAAGAAGTGGGAAGACTACTTATTTATAGTATAATTTTCCTATAACACTGGCTACTAGGATTCACTTAAAAGGAGTCCCTTTGAAGCACTATGTGGAAGAAAATGTAGTATTCCAATCACCTATAATAATATGGTGGATCATATTACACTTGGAACCAACATGTTAAAACAAATGGAACAAGAAAAGAAAAATATCAAGTGGAATCTTGAAGTGACACAACACCGACAAAATATCTGTGTAAATAAGAAAGAAACTCTTAAGTAATTTCAAGTAAGAGAGCATGTCCATATCATGATCAAACCAAAGAAAAATTATTTGAAAGTGGGATCAAGTGCAAAGTTGGAACCATGTTGTTGTGGACCCTTTGATATCTTAGAGAGAGTGGGGCTAGTAGCATACACAATTCCCCTACCTCCTACTGTAAAAATACATGATGCATTCCATGTATCTTCTCTTAAGAAAAATGTGTTGATGCTAATTATATTATTAATTGGGATGTGATATTTAACTCAAAGGAGATTTTTAGTAAAATCCTCAGTGCAATCTCGATAATAGGGAGACCTTGCTACATAAGCAATTAATTTTGTAGGTCAAGGTGCAATGGAAACACTTTGGAGTAGAGGATGCACCATGAGAATTGGAGGATACCATGAAAATGGAATACTGATTTTTTGTTTTCTATACATTTTTGAAATTATAGCAAGAAAAGGCTTCAGTTTACTAATGCCTTATTCAATGGAGAAAAATTATTTTTCCACGTCAGCAAGATGACTTGGATTGCAGTTAGCTAGAGTGACATGGTCTTGTCTAGTAGTTAAGTCAGTAAATTCAAGTTTGTAGGCTAGAAGTAGAGTTGTGCATGATTTGATTGCTAAGATCTAGAAATGTAGTTGATTTATTGTTAGTTGAACTCAGTTAACTAGGCTCTAGTTATTAGTTGAGTCAATTGAAGGCCAGTTGACTAGTTAATATTGTTGCTAACTCACTCATCTCGCAGTTAACTAGTCAATCAGCTAAAAATAGACCCAATCATGCATGGAATTTGAATGCTCTATTTGAGTGGATGGAAAAGGAACATTTGTATTTATAATTGTATATTATTAAGTGTACAATGATTTTTCACTAAGCATGTGATAAATTACCTTTGTATTTGCGGAAGGGAATAGGGGATTTCCCTATTTTTTAGGAGCTTGATTCCTCTAAGATGGCACAAAGAAATAGGAGGAAGTTGGGGCCTTGAATTGGATAAGTGTTGGCTAGATTAGGATAGTTAGCAGGATAATAGGTTTAAAGTGAAAGTTTTTCTTGAGGATTGACATTGTAATAGTTTCTCACTCTCATCTGATTAATGAAAAGCTTCGGAGGGGTTTTTCCCAGCTGGGTTTCCCTGTAAATCATTGTGTTCTTGTGGCTTTTATGGTTGCATGTCATTGTATGTGTTTCTAAATTGTGATTTTCATTCCACAGTATTGTAGAGGAAATTTTTAATCTCTTGTTTTCAGTTCAAATACATCATTAGTAGAAAATTTCCATTAATTTATAAATGTTATCATAGCAAAAATCACACTAGAAACTAGTTAATAGATATTCTCCTTCAGATATTTTTATATGTCGATTCAATGAAGAAGTTTTCTTTCGTGCAAAAAAATATTTTTCAATGGATTGAGATTGGAGTATGCCCTAGAGGGAACCTCAAATTTCATATATTGGAAGGACAAGATGGAATTTTTACTCATAATGGAGTGTTGGAGCACACCAAAACTTACATTCCAAAACTAGCAGTATTAGATGCACAACAATTAGCTTAGTGGAAGAAGGATACCACAAAATACAAGAGGATCATCCTGGAGGGTGTGAGAGACCACATAGTCTCAAATTACATCGCAACGAGACTCCATTTTCTATGTAGAAGACCCTCACTTATTTATTCAAAAATGGAACTGATGCGAGGAAATTCGAATTAAGGGTCAAGTTCAAAAACATCCACATGAAGAAAAATGAAACTATTCCACATTACCTATCCAGATTCATTTAGTTTCAAGATGAACTTGGAGAATTTGGAGAAAATATTCCATCTTCAAAGCTAGTGAGCCTAACTCTCCTAGGCCTTCCGAAATCCTGGCACAACTATCAGGATTCAGTTAATGTAATAGATAGTCTACCATATTGGGAGAAACTTTGGTCTGATTTGGTGTAGGACAAGATTAGAATAAACACTAGAGATGAGACACATCCATTGAATATCAGGAAGAAGACTTTGCTCTAGTTTTCAAAGGAAAGAAGGCCAAAGGTGAGGCAAAATCCATCGAGAACCATGATAAGAAGAAATACCTCAATAAAATTAAATGAATTTACTGACATGAGTATGGACACTATGCAACCAAGTGTTCGCATAAGAAATCCAGTAAATATCCTGCAACAATAGTAGGTGGAGATTCTCTTGCATCAAAATTCAAGTTTGATTTCACCCTCATTTATTGCTTGGAAAGCAGAGTAAGAGGGATTGAGGGGTACCTAGAATCTAGTGCCTCATATCATATGACATGAAGTAAGGAGTTCTTCAACATCCTAAAGGATAAGGACTTACAATTATAGACAGAGCTTCGAGAAGATGGAATGTATAATACCAAAGGGATTGGCATGATCACCTTTAAGAGGGAGTTTGGATCTCATCTTAATTTTAAAATTGTAATGTATGTACCTAGGCTAGAGAAAAAAATTATTTTTATAGTTGCATTGGAGGAAAAAGCTTATGATGTTGTGTTTAGTAAGGGAAAATATTTTCTAAAGCATGTTTATATTGGACAAGTGAAACAAATTGGAGTTAGAGTGAAAAATATCTACAAGATAGAGGTAGGTTTCACCATGCATGCAGCCATACCTCCAAGAGTGAGGTGGGGCAATGTAGAGCCTTAGTCCTAGAGTTTCAAATATTTGGGAAGGGTCCATAGGAGAGGAGTAGTAGTTATTGTGTAATATTCTCATAGATCATTAACCGTGCTATAGGGGCCCACAATATTCAATAGCAGGAGGATCAACTCTAGTTGGAGTAGTAAGATACCGAGGAGCACAAAGAAGTGTTGAAAACAAAGCATGAGGCTCAATAGCTGAGTCAGCAGTAGTGCATATTTCTCAGTAAAAAAAAACAAAGACTAGTAGCAATAAAATTATCATGAGACTGTTACAACTCAAAGATAAAAACAATTCAGTATTTTGGATGCCTCTAAGTTGCAGTTGTTGCAGTAGAAACAACAATAGTGAGAGGGAGTTTTGTTATATTACATTCCTATAGAAGCAGGATTATTTGGGCAAAACCATTTTCTTGCTAAGAGGGAGTGTTGACATTGTATCAAGAAAAAGGCTTCATTTGACTAGTTTCTTGGTCAAATGGATAAAATTTAATTTTCCACATCAGCTGGATGACTTGGATTGCAGTTAGCTAGAGTGAAATGGCTAGTATTTAAGTCAAAAAATTTGAGTTTGGAGGCTATAATTAGAGTTGTGCATGATTTGATTGCTAATATATAGCAATATATTTGAGTTATTTTTAGTTGATCTCAGTTAACTGAGCTCTAGTAATTAGTTGAGTCAATTGAAGGTCACTTGAGTAGTTAAGAATGTTTACTCACTGATCTCTCAGTTAACTAGTCAACCAACTAAAAATAGAACCAACCATGCATGGAATTAAAATTGTCTAGTTGAGTGGATGGAAAAGGAACATTTGAATTTATAATTGTATATTTTTTAGTGTACATTTATTTTTCATTGAGCATGTGATCAATTCCCCTTGGATTTGTGCAAGGAAATAGGGAATTTCCCTAATTTTTAGGAGCTTAATTCTTCCAGGATTGTGCAAGGAAATAGGGAATTTCCCTATTTTTAGGAGATTAGTTCTTCCATGATTGCACAAGGAAATAGGAGGAATTTGGGGCCTTGAATTGGCTAATTATTGACCAGAGTAGGACAATTAGCAGGAGAACAAGTTTACAATGTAGGTTATGCTTCAGGATTGAAGAAAGAAACTATAATAGTTTCTCATTCACATCTGATTAATTAAAAAAAATGAATGGGTTTTTCCCGGTTGAGTTCCCCTCTAAATCATTGTGCTCTTGTGGTTTTGATGGTTGCATGTCATTTCATGTGTTTCTAAATTTTGTTTTCCATTGCTCAATATTGTAGAAGAAATTTATAATCTCTTATTTTCAATTCGCATACATAAATAGTATAAAATTTCTATTAATTTCTACACACATGTCTTTTTCTATGAATAGTAGAATACCAAGGATGACGTACCTTTAAGGGGGAGGGGATTTCAGCACCCATTTTTAAACTCAAAATTTTGTAATATGTAACTAAGATTAATAATGTTGGAATGACCAACATGGGTACTTTGATAGACTTCATTTGATGTTTATATTAACTCTCATTTAATATAATAATAAAGATAAAGAAGAGAGAAGCCAACACAAATCCCGATGCCTAAGGGGAAAGATGTAAGGTGGAATTTGGAAGTTTCTTATCATACCTCAATTAATTGGTCAGATAGCTAAATTGGTACTTCAACTACCCAAATGCCAATTCTTATGAGAATAATGATGGGGAGTGCTACCAAACTACTCGAGGAGTATGATGTACATACACATTTTGGATAATTATGGTTAACCACATAACCGTAGGAAAAAACTAGAAATATCATTTTGTGAAGTTCACGTGTAAGTGAGAACAAAGAAACAATAATACAAACCAACTGAGAGATAGAGATGTGGAGAGAGGGCAGCGAAGAGAAAGCAACTGATGAATGTGAGAGTGGTGTGTAAAGTCCATAGAATATGTGCGAGTGAACTAGTGGAATCCATGAGAAAAAAACGATCCATGCGTGAAGCTATGAGCATAGCTCTAAAAAGGGGTGACAAAAAGACTTCTAAGTCACGAAAATCCTATGTGGAATTGTGATTTTAATTGAATTGGATAAGGAAATTAGTGTGGAAATATTTATCCTAAGATAGAAGGCTAGGGATACTATATGAATAATTTGTTTAAATAAGCATGCAAGGCACTAAGAAAAGGGAAGTATTAAGGGATTTTTGTATTAGTGAAGGAATCCCTTTGAGCTACACAAAATAATGGTGTCCATACTATGAGTATTAATAGGGCTTGACTCAGTGGTTTAAAAGTAGAATATTGATTAATCCTTCATGTACTCTACCTTGATTTGAAATATTTATAATCCTAAGAGAAGATTCCTCTTAAGACATCAAATATTGCTTGGGAGTGGCCAACTACAAGAAATATACAATGTAGTTATGCCTATGATTTGGTGGAGAGTGGATCTAAGCTTATTTAGTTTCCAACAACCCTAAGTGGATTAAATAAGTGTATATATTTATATGTTAATGAAATGAAATTTTTGTTTAGAGTTTCATGATTATCGCTATGCTGATCACTGGGTATGTTTTTAATGATCAGATGAAAGTTGCGGTAAATTATTTTTGGCTAATAACTACAAATTCTTTTATTCCATAAAGGTGTAGGTAGAGATAATATTTTTTTAAAAAAATTTACCTATGATGGATAGGTGATCTATTGTTTGGTAAGGGGGGTGTATGAGTTTAATTGAGCTTCGAGGCTCTTTATATATTCTGTAATATGAATGGCTATTATCATGCTAGTTGTGGGAGGAAACAATTGTGACTATATCCATATTTTGAATGAGAATAATTAATAGTTCTTCAGTGATGGAAGACCTTTTTTCCTATATAGATAAGCTAGAAATTTGTCCCAAGTTTGTTTGTAATAGTTTTTATTTGATAGTTTAGCGGTGTAGTTTGTAGTCCAAATGCGTGAAATTATTTCATCTCAATTAGATTGAGTTGCGAATATTTTAACATTGGACATTACAATGTCTTTATTTTGTGGAGATTCCAAGTTGAAGGTAGTGTTGTGGGATGCCTGGAAATTTAGAGAATATTTTTGAGTCTTCATAATCTTTGGGTAGGGTTTCTTCCCTATTAGGGCCATTTTCAATATTTTGAAACTGGCTTGGGAGCTTAGAAAATGTTTTAGAATTTTGGGGATGACACTTTGAATTTTTGTTATTGTTAGCGAATTTTTTGGAAATTGGGGATTAGAGGCTTTGGAAATAGCCTTGGTCATAGGGTTCGGTAGGGGGGGCATGTGAAAGATATTATTCGAAATGAGATTAAGTACGAAAGGACAAATTGTTGGGCTATCTGGACATCTGGATATTGGGTGTTGGGTAACACATTGAAAAACCTCCAACTCAAATCATTGATACTAGAAAATACTGAAACATATGTTGACTAATAGAGATTATTCCCATAGGTTGGTGTCCATTATTAGATTGAGTGAGTGTTATGCACAGAGTTTTTATTTTTTCTAATGACTCAGTGACCCAATGAATATAAATGTTAGTAGATGGAAAGGTGGATCTCTGTCATTTAATGGTTTGTTAATTAAGTATTATGACTTCGTTTTTTCTAAATATCAAATGTTGAGGTATAAAGTGTCAAGACATAAAAAATTCAACTAAGTCTCAACTACTAGCCTTTCCTTGATATTGAGTTATCATATATCAGATGATTGGGTATTTAGACATTGGGACGCCACTATCAAGTTTTCCTCCTGATACCGACGAAACCGGATAATGTTTTGACATGGTATATTAGTGTGTTAGGTTGATGTGGCATGTTGGAATGGTGAGTTTGAAATGCATGGTGTTGTATAAGGAGGGACACAAGGGAAAATTTACTACAAGGTGTGTAACATGCCCCTCTTAACCGTAGCCCCAACTAAGGGTAGAAGGAGGCAATTACTATGATGACCCAACTCCCAATGTCACATTATGGAAATGGGATCTATTTTTATGACCTTTTTGGCCTTTAAAAAAATATGAAATAGATGGCATCGTTCCATTCAACTTGTTGAGACCTTTCTAATGATATAAAATTTGTCTCGATTAGACTCCTGACTCCAAATATATGGCAGATTAAACCTTGGGCCAATTAAAAAGTACCACATCATCAGTCCTTCCACGTGGCACCTACATGGCATGCATGTCATTTTCAAACTACATGCCACGTCATGCCAAGTGGAAGCTTCCAACCTGCTCATACCAAGTCACGTGTGACCTCGTTTATATGGTCCCCAAAACCTAATTGTAGCATTATATATATATATATATATATATATATATATATATATATATATATATATATATATTAGATTTATTTTTTGCGGGCCTTCCCTGGCCACATCACCATGCCTCCTAGAACCCCAATGGGTCTCGACATTACTCTTTGCTGGAACTTCCAGGGAAAATTATTCTATCCTATGTGGTGTACACACCTCATGATATGGCTTGGATTACCCCTCTTTTTCTTATGCGTAAACACATATACACCACATGGAATTTGTTTCCATTGAACAAGTCTCACATGCTAAGACATCCTAGGGATTTGATCCTGACAGGATTGCACCCTTCCCCCAAAGAAAATGTCAGGGAAAATTCATTGGGGTGACATTATTGACCCTTCTCACCAAGGTGATGTTTCCCTCCTTGTGTACCCACCTTAGGTGTGTAACGTATCACCCTGTTTTAAGCCACTTGAACCCTAAAAACCCTCAGGTCTGTGAAACATGGGTCTTTGACATGGGTCCCACATAGTTCGTTGAGGAACTGTCTATCCAAAATTTCATTTTATAATATTTTTGGGGGTTTCCTCTGCCCGACGCATCAACACGTAATATTGGCTCCACTATGTCGAGTCACTAGAGACTTGAGTTCTAGTGGGGTTATACCATGTGCTCCATTTGAAACCCTTGGGAAAAACCTTTGGGAAGAACCTCTGGGGTCACCTAGTGGCCACAGATAATTTTCCATTGATGTCCCACATATCTGTTCTTTTTCCCTTAGATGTGGTCCTTGGCCATATGGTGCCTAAGGTGTGAGTGTCTTCATACTTCTCAGGACCCAAACTTATGACACCATGACATAAACGACTGTGTAAATAATGTATCTTTTCCTTCAAAGATACTTAACTACTAGTACACTTATAAGGAGCCTTTTCCCCACTCCGGTCACATCACTTATAGATGTATAGGGGAATACAAATTCCCACCTAGGCTATTCCTCCTAAGCTCTGCTAGGACTCAACCACAACCATCATGCTACTGTATTCATACGTTCAACTATATATATATATATATATATATATATATGTGTGTGTGTGTGTGTGTGTGTGTGTGTGTGTGTGTGTGTGTGTATATATATATATATGTATATATATATATATATGTATATATATATATATATATATATATATATATATATATATATATATATATGGACACAATGTTACCTCTTCTTATCTTTGTTGGGACTCGACCTACAAAAATTACCTTTATATATATAAACACACACACACACACAGATATGGACACAATGTTATCTCTTCTTAGCTTCGCTGGTACTCGACCTACAAATATTACCTTTATATATATATAAATACACACACACAAATACATAGATATATAAACACACACACACACACAAATAATGCTAATCCTCCTGTGCCTTATAATTTATCACTCAAGCCTACTGGCCACCTCATTTTCACACAATCATCCAATAATTTATTATATATTATCTATCTCTTCACACACAAACCATTTAGATCGACTTCGGGACTCAAGATGAAAACATGAATGACCTACTCCTAAATGTAGACCTAAGCAACCATCAACTATGATATCAATTAATACTAATGATGTGAGGAACATGAATATACATCAACATATCAACTCTTTTCTGTTTTATAATTCATGCACAAAGGTATGCCCATTCATTTTCATTGTGCCTTATTAGGCCACTTCCAGTTCATTAAAATTCAGGACACTATAGGCCTCTCAGGCCAATATTATGCAGAGAAAGAAACCCAGGGTACATGTAGGAACCTTTTATCTACCTAGGACATATACAAGAATTAAACAATCCTTAGGCAGGTAGAAACTCATATTTCATGACATTTCATTGGTTCAGAAACAACATATTAATTCCATATCAAAATAGTATTCAGGCCAACAGATGAAATCAAACCAGTCCATATCCATACCTTTAAGAAACTATACTCATTTGAGCAATAACACCACATTCCTCAACATTATAAACCACAATAAACAATACATTAAACAAGCATAAACATACATTACTTGAGATTCATAAGAAGATACTTATCTTTGATAGGTTAAGTTGGGCAACTGAGAATGGGACTTCAACTCTTAGTAGCCAATTATTTCTTGCAGTAGTCACCCACGATCCATATTCTAGAGCTTGAGGATGAGTGCTTAAGGGATCAACCAATTTTGTCACCTAAAATAGGGACTCTAGAGGACCATCCACCTCCACCTACCAACTACTTCATGCAATCAATATCTCATGGGGAATCTAATGTTCCACCACCTCCACCCTTCAAATCAACAAGGGAATCCAGAGGTTGATACCTATGCCCTCAATTCAGAAAGGGAATCCATAAGTTGTGCCTCCACCCTCAAAATAGAAATGGAATCCAAAGGTTGTGCCTCCACCCTCAAACAACAAGGTAATCCAGAGGTTTTGCCTCCACCCTCAAACAACAAGGGAATCTAGAGGTTGTGCCTCCACCCTCAAACAAAAAGGGAATATATAGGTTGTTCCTCCACCCTAAAAAAAATAAGGGAATCCATATGTTGTACCTCCACTCTCAAAATAACAAGGGGATCTAGAGGCTACACCTCCACCCTAAAAAAAACAAGGGAATCTAGAGTTTGTGCCTCGACTCTCAAACAACAAGGTAATCTAGAGCACACTGTGTAACCAAGAAAAATAGATAGGAGGGATAAATAATTTCTCATACCCAAAATTAAAGGAGTAGGTATCCACCCAAACTATCAAGGGAATCTAGAGGAACCATCTACACCCTCTAGGATTATAGGGAATCCAAATACTACTATCCTCACCTGAGATTTATTCTTCCACCTCCCAATTCCTAACCAAAGAATGTCTCTTCACCCTCCGTTAAAACGACATCATAGTGTTACTCTTTTCTTGTTCTTACTTCGCTACTTTCTCCTACATTATCTCTATTTTTCTCTTCTCCTCTTAGAACCCGCTCCCCTCAATGCATGGGATTTTTCTCTTCGAACATTATATATTATGTAGTTTGCATCATATGATAATCCTCCTCCCCATTACTTAGCTGTAAAAATTTGTTGGTTGTGTGGGAAGAGAATTTTGTCGCCATTTCCTTCTTGTCCATGATGGTTTTTTCCTACATGGTTGTGGGGAATGCTATGTGTCAACACTTCCTTCCACCCACTTCCTGTTGGATGACTTCTCTGTCCACACTACCCATGAGGCCATTTTATATTAATTTTTTCCTTTCTGCCTTGTATATTCTTCCAAAGTAAGCATGCTTAATTGTCCTTCTTCTTCAATTGGAATAATTGCATAACCAATCCATTTAATCACATAACTACCAACCTTCCATGCCCATCATACATTAATAAAGCTTCATTTTAATCCCAAGAAATATCCTCCCCAAGCTCTATAATATGTGTCCCAATTCTCAATGCACCCCCCCCCCCCTCTTTT
Source organism: Pinus albicaulis (assembly GCA_034641835.2). Classification (NCBI taxonomy): domain Eukaryota; kingdom Viridiplantae; phylum Streptophyta; class Pinopsida; order Pinales; family Pinaceae; genus Pinus; species Pinus albicaulis. The sequence continues at coordinate 949,445,174 of CM076582.1, forward strand.
TATTTTTTTATTATGATCAAAATAGTTAAAATATTTACAATGAAGGGGAATTAGCCTAGGGTTGTCACAATGTGGCAATGGTATGAATGTTGTCGAAGCACTTGGAGGATTTTTTTTCAAATAAGCATATATTTGTGTCCATAACCCAGATTTGGATCAAATTTATATAATTGAAAGATATTGATGAGTAGAATACAATGGTGGTATTAGAAAATATGTTTAAGATGGTTAAAGGAAGAAGGAATTCAACAATCCCATGTCCATAAATTAACCTTTGATTTTGGGTCTGGATACCCCATATCCTTAATTAGGAATTAAGGGACTAGGTATGTAACAGTCAGTATAAGAATATGCATTCATATACATATTTTGTTTTTCATATACAAAATTGTATATTAACATTTATACATCATATAAGTAGGTCAAAGGTACACTAACAATAGAAAATGCATACTCGACCCAATTTGAACTTATTTGTGCCATTTTTAGCTCTCCTATCGGTGCATATACATCAATAAAGAACTGAATTATTTTCTGTCTAAAAAAATGAGAAGGGCCCTTTCATATCGACATTGCCTAAATGCTACAATTCAAACAATCAATAGTACATTGCATATTTAGGGAGCCTATATTGCATGAATGACTCCCTATTCTAAGACAAATTCCATATGAAATATATCTACAAAGAAATCCAATCACTATCTAGATGCTACATGATTTTTGAGTTTATAAAAAGTTCACATTTAATGAAGACAATGTAGTCTACTTGTTGGCTAACAAACAAAAGGTACAACAAAAAATAATATAAAAGAAAATTTTCCCAACTTTTCTTTTGTTTCATAGATTATGATATCAATTTTGTAACTTCTCTTTTGCTTCATAAATTAATAAAGACTAGTGGGGAGTAGAGTGATAGATATTTCTTTCCCAACAACCTAGAATTCAAGAAGCATCGTCCTTGGATCATTTTATTGTTGAAGTTTATAATTTGTGACTTTATCATTGGAAAATGTTCATAATTACATTTGATTTTATGTATTGTCAAAATTTATAGTTTGTGATTATATTATTAGAATTTTTTATACTTTAAAGTGTATTAAATTGAAACTTAGTGTCATCTTAAACAACTTTTAGATTACTTTCATAACATTTAAATAGCTTATTTATGATTTACTCTTATTTATGGTATTTTCCCATTCATTTCTTTGTGTTGTTTCACTTACTCTTATACCTACTATGTCAAGTACATCCTTTGACAACTTGTTTATATGTCATTCGGTATTGGGTTAACTGGCTCCACATGCTTGATAAGAAAAACACTTGGAGCAGTATGATGATGCTCTCTCACCCACAAATTGGGAGTGGTTCCAACCTCCTTATCTTGACACCATTCATCTTTAACCAACAAGTAAATATTCTATCTATGGCCCCCATTAAAGTGAATTAGGTTTTCCCATTCAATCCCATTGATATTTTCCTCCACGAGATGATGTGATGCAACTTTCACCTTATTTTTTCATAGAATATTTACATCTTTCTTATTTTATTGTATTCTCACTTACCTATATTAAGTGAGAAATAAAATCTTCATTTTTACAACATGAGTACTAATAGTTGGTTGGTGTAAACATATGCACATAGTATTATCTGTCCTTTGAAATTTTTAGCTCATTAAAACAGATCAAAACTGAAATTTTGTTGCAGACTATATGTATGCTACTAAATACGTTGTTAAATATAAATGTGCTTGAAAATTCACAAATATAGTTGTTTTATACTATATACCCACATTAGTTAATATTAACTTGTTAGAGTATTAAATTTTGGAGTGGATGGTTATGTATTTTTATATAAAATATCAAAGTTAGCAATTATGGTTGCTTTTACTTAGAGGTTTACCCTATTTTTACTTAATATTTTTTTTGATGGAATACCATTTTTTCCTTGATGATCCCCGAACTTATTTATTTATGCTTGACATACTTGTATAGTTATAGCACACTGCTCATACACATATTTAATGCATTGGAATTATTTTTTTGAACAATCGCTTGGTTAAGTAGGAGATAGTACACATGATAAGTTACATCCCTAGAAGTGGGTTCTTTGAGTAGATCAACTCATCTTCTATTTACTTGATTTGAACATGAATCATGTTGAGTTTATCTACATATTATATATGCTTCCCATTGGTCCTTTGCTTATTGTTCTAGATTCTAAATGTTTTAGCTCCCCAATATTGGTTTGGTGTAGAAGAAGTTTCAAGGGAGTCATCTTATGTCAAATTGAATATGTGTTCTTTAAGTTTTGGATTAATCACTACTTTTGAATGTTTATAATCATCTCCACATCCTTGAAATACGGATGCATTAGAATAATCCCCACTTTTTCTCCTTTCCTTACCTTCTATGCTAAGTATTTCCCTATCAAGAGGAAATCCTACACCATTTCTTTTCATATGATGAAAACATTGTTAATTGATTTAGAAGGGATTCTAATTTATTCTACTATGAAGATGGGTTCAATTTATTTCTAAAGTAGGATTTGATTCAATATTCCTTCCTTTGAGATTAGTCTCTTCATACTTTTAGCTACAACAACCTACCCAAAGTGGAAGATGTATCTTAGTCTCCAACCCTCCTAATCATTTGAGATTAGTCTTTTCACACTTTTAGTTGCAAAATGCTACTCAAACTAGACTATGTATAATCTATTGAACTTATTTCCATGGTTTTCTGGTCTTAGGTATCTTTGAAATTCCTTCTATAAAATTTTTCCAATGGATTATACTACCCTAAGTCACCTTCACAAATTGTTTATGGTGATAATATGAACTTGAATTGACTTAGATGATTGTAATTCAATATCAGTTTTTTTTTACTAGTAAATGGTTTATGAGTACAGTCCAAACATTGTAAAGCTTTGTTGATTAAGGTAGCATACCTTCACTGCCCCACCTAAACAAACCACCTCACTTAACATCCCTTCCAATCCCTTTTTGGTAGGGAAAATGAAACTACAATGACACTTGTTCCTCAAAGTCACATTTCATAATTTTAGAAAGTGGCTTGTATGGAATTAATCTCTTTTAGAACCACAAATTTATATTAAATTTTTTTACAATGCTTATTAGGCACATGATGTTACATGGGAAACTAAATGGCTCCAATTTGGCCATGCTCTCATCAATGTGGCATCCACTTTCCATATCCAAATGCCAAGCAATTCCTCTTATTAGTTTGAAAATGCTTCATCATCCATTTGACAGAATAATAACCCAAAGCACACTTACCGAATAGTAAACAATTTGGTTTTGTTACATTGGAAAACCCTTCAAGGGTCTCTTTTCTTTACCTCACCATAAACCTATGTGTGATATTTCCATGGTTACAACCTATAAGGAATTGGATGATCAACATTGTTGGGTGAAGCTAGTGTTATGGAAGGAGTTGGCACTGTAATGGAACTAATTTAGAGATACATTCTCCCGTGGTGTTGATGTGTAAAAATTTAAAAATGTTGGTTTTGGTAGTGAATATTGCACAAGGGAAGCTTGTTGCATCACATCTATGAATTATTTGTGTTGTGCCATCTGCACTTGAAGTATACAAATTTCTCTAGAGACATTCCTTAATGTTTTATCATGATAGTAAGCCTTGAGACATCGTCACTCAATTATTATAAGTGGGTTGGATTTATTCCTACCTTTATCGACAATTTTACATCCCTACAACATCTATGCTTGAAAAATATATTCTAAAAGGAGAAATCACCTCTTAATTATGTAATTTGATGAAGCTAGAGTGATTGGTTCTCTCTATCAATTGTTTATCAAGAAACATTCACACTAGTTTGATGACACTATCCAAAATTACATGACTCTATGTTTATGGAAACCAATATTATAGACATAAAGCTTTGACTCATCCATTGATTTCAGAAGGAGGAGAATCCAAGTATGCCCATGGTATCTCCATTATTAAGTTTCGACATTTTTCTATCTTTACTTGACTTAAACTCTTGATATCACCATCGCTTAGATCCTTAAATTCTTAGCTTAATCCTTATTATACTTGAATTTATCCTTTTCTTCTTAATATCTTCCTTCTACAAATAGTAGAAGAGTGAGGCATCATTTTAGGGATGAGAAGTACTAGGATTTTTCATTGGTTTCCCTCATGCTTGGAGCTTATTTCTTTAGCAATAAAAATGGATGCCATAACCTAATGCCTTCTACAGATTTGTAGGTGGTTATAAAAACACTAAAGAAGGTTTGAAGGTGGTTGCAAAAGTAGTGAAGAAGAAGCCTAAATGAGAAGCATATAAAGATGATGCAAAGAGAGTGGAAAGAAGAAATACCTTGCATGGATAGTGGAAAGAATCAAGATAACAAGAAGATGGTGGGATGAAGTAGGAGAAAGCTTAGTTAGTGCATTTGTATAGACAACACCAACCTTCCCCTTGTGAGAAGTTCATGCATGGTAGGAAGGTCACAACTTCTAGACATGGTCCAAGAATAATGAGAAGAATGAAAACCTTGAAAGGACAACTAGAATCAGCATGAGAACATGAAGACATTGGGATGAAACATGAGAAGGCTCAACCATTGCATTTGTAGAATTAACACCGACCTTATATTTTCCAATGAGAAGTTGCTAGCAAGAAGTTCCTACATTGTTAGAAGGTTTGCCACCTAGAAGATGTCGACGCTAAGAAGGTTGTAGGTGATAGTAACAACAAGCTAATGCAGACAATTCATGGAGAAAATGGGAGGGTTATGTCAAAGTGTGGAGAAGAATGAATGCAACTTTAAAAGTTTCAGAGTATTTATTATGAATTAAGAATATGGACAATGTGGATGTCTAAAAATTTTTAAAATTTTGTATTTGAAAAAAAAAAACAAATAAACTCCTACTTATGAAAAACAATTAAATCTCTTCCTAACATATAAACTAACAATCAAGTCCCATAACATATGAACCAATAAAAAAATTAATAAATAAAATTTGAAAATTCACAAATTATTTTTAATTTTTCAAATAATAATTTAATATAGCAATTCAATAAAACATTGAATATTTTGAAAACATAAAAATTAATTAATATAAATTTGGATGAAAAAGAAAACTATAATCCAAGGAGTATTAAAAAGAAAATCAACTTCTTGAACTTATTAAAAAATACATAATTTTAAAATGGCATAATCTAATTAATTATAAATAAACAAATTATCTAAAAATTAATATATAAATAAATAATTATAAAAGTATGTCTCATAGAGCCAGTTCAATTGGTGATAAAATAATGTGTTATAAGATATCTGAGAGAAGGACAAGCCCCAATATGTTTATTGGTCGCCACTTGTCAAGCAAGCTACTTGACTTTAAAACGAAAATTATAAACATGTGCGATGCTAGCAATTGATTTCTATAGAATACAAAAATAAATAAATAAATTATAAGAGTGTTTGAAAAATCATATTTTTAAATTTTTACTAAATATATATATATATATATATATATATATATATTTTATCACACATGAAAATAAATATTTTTTAATAGTGTGTTTAATAGTTAAAAATATATATATATTTTGTGATATTTATAAATTAAAATTTGGAAATAATAAAGGGATTTGTCTTTAGTAAGATTTTTTGGAGTTTCAGGTGTCGGAATCTGGTGAAAATATTTGAGGTAAAATTTTGATTTATGTGATTTAAACTGGTTTTTTTGACTATTTATATGGATTTAGCACCCTAAAAAACCCCTAGGGCACTTTTATTGTGCAACGTTACCCATTAAATTTCTATTTTCACTAAATTTCTACCGAAATTTAGAGAAATTTGATAGAAAAAACTACCATAAAAGCCTTCAAAAAGTCGCATTATAGACTACTCAAAGATAAAGTACATTTTTTGAAATAATGAGAAAATCTATCATAACTTTTGCCAAATCATTATTAAAGACAACAATTACTATTAACTCATCAGTATTATATTCACCTTCGTAAATTTTTATAATATATATATATATATATATATATTACTAAAATATAATTAAATATGTTTTTAATACAAGGTAATTTTTCATAATTTTATAACTAGAAATTGCACCACATGTTGCAAAGGAAACACGGTAAGGTTGTGGTATAGGAAAGAATAACATGTAAGAAAGAAGAGGTAGTAGGAAATTTCTCGGCTCCAACTATCCTCCAGAATAAAGGGTGGAGAATTATGTTTAGTGGACCTCAAATCAAAATATCCATATTGGGTAATTGATGTGGAACAAATTATTTGTTATTAATTGCATGTAAGATGTGTTATTTCATAATGGAAGGGACATTTTGGCCAAAGCACTCAAGACCTCTATATGACGATATCTGCATGTTTATTTTTTTCTGCATGAAGGATGTACTTGGTTTTTATGACCAAGTTGGCTAGAATTCACCCTTCCATGAAATTATTTTCTTTTATCACATTCGCAATGTTGAATTCCTCTGATACTACTCCTATAACTCTGACTCTGGTCTACAGCTATAATTATTTAATGGAATAAAAACTTATCACTATGACATGTTGTACTTCATAAGAGACTACTAAGAAGCTTAAGTGTGGTAAATCCACCTTCACCTGCCATTTGAACATAGAGCATAGAGTTATCTTAATCACCAATTTTATGGATAAGAGACATTTGGACCCTTTTTAACCCTTGGGGATGATTAATTAATCTCAATTCAGATAATTTATATTAATAAATTATCTACAATCATATTTCCATAATTCATCACTATGACATGTTGTACTTTTTAAAAGACTACTAAGAAGGTTAAGTGTGATAAATCCACCTTCACCTGTCATTTGAACATAGAGCATAGAGTTATCTTAATCACCAATTTTACGGATAAGAGACATTTGGGCCCTTTTTAACCCTTGGGGATGATTAATTAATCTCAGTTTAGATAATTTATATTAATAAATTATCTACAATCATATTTATAACAAACATCATGAAGACCCAAAAGTAAGAATAAAAAATCAGCTTATAATCAAGGAATCTAGCGACTTCATTTATTTTCCCATCAAATAAAAAGAAACAATCAAATTTTGTAGTGACAAGAATGGGATCAAATTTTAAATGTAATAACCCCCTTCCCTAGTGATAGTACAATTTTGTTTTGAAATGAAATTATTTTCCCAATCTTTAAAGTAATAGATTCCTCCCCAAGTGACCCTTTAGAGATGCTTTTTTTTCCAATTGATTGCAATAGGTAAGTGTCTTTTGTCTATTTTTTCCAATTCATTGAATTTAAGGGCAGAGGTAAGGAGACTACTAGACAAAAAAGAGCAGAGTGACTAAATGTCAAATGAAAATGACATTGAGGAATCTCTTCTGATTTTCTCATGTAGGCCTTCTTCAATTGATAAGGTAGTAGGAACTTTCTCCTCCACAATAAGTGGTGGAGAATTATGTTGAGTGAACTACTACTCATGTAACTTTGACTCCTTACAATTGGAATGCTTTTCTTTCCATAACTCTATCTCGGGTTATAATCCTATCTTTCTCCTGTTTATGAATAAATTGTCTCTATATCACTATTGTGTGTCTCTTTTTTAGCACTTTCTTGAATCAGTGAGATAATGTAGCTCATCTAGATTCCAAAATCCTTGAGTAACCCATTTTCTGAAGAGTCCTCTTCTATTTTTAATTCTGCTATTTTTTCCTCCATAGCCTTGTCAACGTCATTTTCTGAAGATTCCTCTTCTATTTTTAATTCTGCTATTTTGTCCTCCATAGCCTTGTCAATGTCGTTTCCTTCTAAAGAATCATACATTTTTGATAACTATCTATTGTCCTGCTTTTGTTCTTCCATATACTTTAGATCTAAATGAATGGAACATGAGATAAGCTTCGTGACATTTTCCAAATTCCAAGATTTTTCATTGCACTTCTCATGGGTATAAGGGAAAATGGATTTTATACATTCAACGTTATATCTTTTTAGGGCTTGTTGTAAGGTTGGAAGCTTCTCTTCACCATGTCTCCTTTCTTTTGTATCCTTGACTTTGATACAAACAATTGTTACCAACCCCTTTAATGGTAAATTTAGTTTTATTTAAGAAATGAGAATTATGAACATTCATCATTATTGGTCAAGATAAATCATGTCCTGAAATAATTTGGAAATTTAAAAAAGATCACATATTTTAAAAAATGTCATTATTAATTTAATTTTTTATATATTAAGAAATAATACTCATGAATTATAAAACAGTTATAACATAAATAATATATAAAAAAAAAAATATTGATTTTTGGAATAATAAAATAGTTGTAACAAAAATAGTACATAACAAGAAAAACTATGTATATTTGGATGTATGAAAAATTAGATACATTTTATTAAGTAAAATTTTAAAAGAATAATCATTATAAACATTTAAAAATAATTAGTTTAAGTCCAGAGTTAAGATTGATTTAGGCCATCTTAGTTCCCCATATAAAGAAACTACATTCCACATTAATACCATGGGTCAATACCATGGTTTGTATTTATAGTTTATCATTATTTTATTTTTTATTGTATTTTGACTTAGTTAAAATGTTCATTACATTATGTCAATCTTTTTATTTAATTTACTTTTATTTTTAATTTTGTGTAATTTGACATAGCAGAGTTAAGATTGGTTTAGGCCATCTTAGTTCCCCATCTTAGATTGGTATTGCACATGAATACCATGGGTTAATACATACATTCTTGATAAGTATAAAGAAACTGCATTGCACATGAATACCATGGGTTAATACATACATTCTTGATAACTACATTCTTGCTTTTATTCTTCCATATACTTCAGATCTAAATGAATGGAATATGAGATAAGCTTCGTGACATTTTCCAAATTCCAAGATTTTTCATTGCACTTCTCATGGGTATAAGGGAAAATGGATTCCATACATTCAATGTTATGCCTTTTTAGGGTTTGTTGTAAGGTTGGAAGCTTCTCTGCATCATGTCTCCTTTCTTTTGTATCTTTGACTTTGATACAAATGATTGTTACCGACCACTTTAAAGGTAAATTTAGTTTTATTTAAGAAATGAGAATTATGAACATTCATCATTATTACTCAAGATAAATCATGTCGTGAAATAATTTGGAAATTTAAAAAAGATCACATATTTTAAAAAATGTCATTATTAATTTAATTTTTTATATATTAAGAAATAATACTCATCAATTATAATAAAGTTATAACATAAATAATATATATATAAAACATTTATTTTTGGAACAATAAAATAGTTGTAACAAAAATAATACAGAACAAGAAAAATTATGTATATTTGGATATATGAAAAATTAGATACATTTTATTAAGTAAAATTTTAAAAGAATAATGGTTATAAACATTTAAAAATAATTAGTTTCAGTTCAGAGTTAAGATTGATTTAGGCCATCTTAGTTCCCCCTATAAAGAAACTACATTCCACATTAATACCATGGGTGGGTTGTATTTATAGTTTATCATTATTTTATTTTTTATTGTATTTTGATCTAGTTAAAATGTTCATTACATCATGTCAATATTTTTATTTAATTTAGTTTTATTTTTTATTTTGTGTAATTTGACATAGCGGAGTTAAGATTGATTTAGGCTATCTTAGTTCCCCATTATAAAGAAACTACATTCCACATGAATACCATGGGTTAATACATACATTCTTGATAAGTATCTATTGTCCTGCTTTTGTTCTTCCATATACTTCAGATCTAAATGAATGGAACATGAGATAAGCTTCATGACATTATCCAAATTCCAAGATTTTTCATTGCACTTCTCATGGGTATAAAGGAAAATGGATTCCATACATTCAACATTATGCATTTTTAGGGATTGTTGTAAGGTTGGAAGCTTCTCTTCACCACGTCTCTTTTCTTTTGTATCCTTGACTTTGATACAAATAATTGTTACCGACCCCTTTAAAGGTAAATTTAGTGTTATTTAAGAAATGAGAATTATGAACATTCATCATTATTGCTCAAGATAAATCATGTCGTGAAATAATTTGAAATTTTTAAAAAGATCACATATTTTAAAAAAATTCATTATTAATTTAATTTTTTGTATATTAAGAAATAATACTCATAAATTATAAAACAATTATAACATAAATAATATATATATAAAAAAACCATTTATTTTTGGAATAATAAAATAGTTGTAACAAAAATGATACAGAACAAGAAAAACTATGTATATTTGGATATATGAAAAATTAGATACATTTTATTAAGTAAAATTTTAAAAGAATAATGGTTATAAACATTTAAAAATAATTAGTTTAAGTGCAGAGTTAAGATTGATTTAGGTCATCTTGATTCCCCTTATAAAGAAACTACATTCCACATTAATATCATCAATCAATACCATGGGCTGTATTTATAGTTTATCATTATTTTATTTTTTATTGTATTTTGACCTAGTTAAAATGTTCATTACATTATATTTAATTTTGTGTACTTTGACATAGCAGAGTTAAGATTGATTTAGACCATCTTAGTCCCCCCTATAAAGAAACTACATTCCACACTAATACCATGGGTTAATACCATGGGTTGTATTTATGATTTATCATTATTGTATTTTGACCAAGTTAAAATGTTCATTACATTATGTCAATTTTTTTTTATTTAATTACTTTTATTTTTAATTTTATGTAATTTGACATAGTCAAAATGTTAAACATGACATTACAACCTTTCTATCATATTTTGTTGGAGAACATAGTAGCACAAAAATGTAATATTTAAATATATAAATAGCTATTTTCCTTTTTTTATATTGTTTTTTATCCATGTAATATAAATTAATTGGTTTTTGTGGATAAAAAACATATATAAAAATATTTACGCCTAAAACATTTCAATGTCTAACATTCGATTCAATGCTCAAACATGGACACAGAGACAGCTAGGGGAGTTTTGTTTTCAAATAATAAGGCCTTACAGCAACATAGATAAAAATTCTTAATAAAACAAGTTTATAGGTTTTATAATGTAAGATTTTATACATAATTTATGGATCACAGAAGCCAAATTTCTAATAAAGTTTACAAGTATTAATATTTTGAAATTCTTTCTCAATTAATAAAAATACAGTGAAAATAATTATAATTAAAATTTCTTAATATTATATGAATTTTTTATTTCATTATTCAATTTAAAATCATATAAAAATAACCATCAACCAATTTATAAGATTCCTTTTAAAGATCTCAAAGAAAGTGAGTTTTTAGTTTGACACAGAAAACAATATAACCTGCCTTAACCTGGATTAATGCATTAAGCATATATAATAAAAAATTACCTCTGTAACATGTAATCAAGAAATAAAAACATACAGTAATCCACACATTTTTACCATTGGTGTCCATTGACTTCACCTTGACAAGCAGAGCATTGATTGCTGAATGCCTATTAACATTTACATACCGGATAACCTTTTACAATTTTATAACATATTCATATTCCTGTATACAATGCTAAAGGCGTACAGACTTGGATTCAGAGTATCTTTGAATTCAATGACTCAAACCTCCACATGCAGAGCGCCTGATAGTTATTGATAACCCACACTCACATACTATTGAGAACCCTTTTATGTTTCAACAGTACATTTAAACTTTCCATGTTTACAGTTATGTTTTCTTAAACTTGTTCAGTATGGAATGCAGAGGCCATAAATTCATAAAAGCTTGTTTTCTACTAACGGACAGTACAGTGCACATTATGCGATTCTTCTCATTCAGCATTATGAAATGAACGGTGTGGAATTACCTAGTGAGACGGCCATGAGAATCCCTATTCCATGGTCCCTCTGTTACTGGTGCTGGTGTGAATCCTGTGTTTAGGCGGGTGGAATTGAAGCAAAAGCAACAGTCCAGCTCCACTTTGCCCAAGTGATGCGCCGCGTCTGCCCATGCTTCTTCGTAACGCCCTTCCCCCGACACCAAAACTCCCAATCCTAACCCCATCCACCGCCCATTCGTGTTCTTCTCCTTTCTGTTCCTGTTGCTGAGGCAGCTTAGGCTCATCTCCCACCGCTTTCTCTCACCGTCCCCTGCTCTCCTGCATTCCACTTCACGTTCCCACTCTCTCGTTTCATTCTGAGTCAACCAGCGTATCATGAACCGCGCACCTACATGACATTATCCATTATCACTTGGTAAAGGCTTTGCTCTCGCATGAGAAAAGTGCCAAGTTCAAATCTCTCAACCCCCGGGTAACGCAGTGAACCACGCACCTGCAAACGCCACAAGTAGCAGACGCCAAAGGCGAGCAATCTGCCGAAGCGTCTCAGAATCATCCGTTCCGGTGCCCGGAAGCATCAGGATCATCGGCTTCTGCGGGCACTGGCAGACACTGGCCCTTCCGGAGTTTAAATGAGAAGGCCTTGGGCTAATAACAGGCAAGATGTCCCACGCCACAACTAAAACAAGCGCATAAGCCTCTTCTTTCCGCTCCAGATTCTCCGTTTTGCCTTCCAATTTCATGCCATATACAAGGATTTCCCTTTAGATGCAGAGCTATTTGGGATCTTTAAAGGTCATTACAAGGATTCTTTCTTCGTAATGTTAAAGATCCGGCTTCAGAGGATTTAAATTTTAAAACCCTAGATACCCTAGATAAAAGAAATTCTAGTCGAAAATAAAACAAGAAAGCGAAATGGAGGCCTGTACCTTGTTCCGGCGGACTCTGCGCGCACGCACAGATGTTCTGATCGACACTAATGGTTATATCTAGGCGCTGAGCTGCCCCCTCTCGAATAACAAAGTAACCTTTCCACAAGCTTTTAATACATTCATTTTGCCTGTAAACATCCAGTGACAAGATTCCCGCGCTCTGAATCGCCAAATTTTGTGGTACTTTGAAGGCATAAAACCTCCATTTCAATGGCTGCTGCCAATTCTGTCTCCATGCATAATCTTTTCAGGTTACTTACAAGTTCAATTAAATATCCATCATTTTAACCTTCTGTAAATGCAATTTGAAAATTCAACTCACATGGCTACCGATTTGCACAGCGAGATGATATTCGCATAGACAATGCGTATTCTCCATGCGCACTTCAACATTCCTGTCATGAAATTTGCCAGAATTAATTTAAACAAACAAGAAATCATGCAACAAAGGTAAACCCAGGGAGCCTGAAGGAATTGTTTGTGTAACTTCACCCGTAGAGGAGGAAATCCCTGGCATTCGCATCTGCTGTATTTAAATGGAAGAGGATGACGATAACGATCAACAAGATGCTCATTTTACAGGGGATCGATATGCTTGAGGGGCATGAGCGGCGGTTACAGAGTTCCCTAATCGCTAATAATCAAACTCCGACGCAAAGAATTAAATCGATCCAGAGCAATAGCCGCGAGTGGCAAAATATTCCATCAAAGACTCTACACACAACAATTAAAAGTTAAAATTACTTAAGAATTAAAACGCTATATAGAGGGGGTTAAATTAAAACTATTCCTATCAAAGACTCTACACACAAGAAAGTTACTTAAGAATTCAAATTAAAAAAAAATTATTCAAAAGGGGGTTAATTTTTTTATTAAAACGCCTCTTAGTTAAGAATTCAAATTAAATAATAATTAATTAAATTTATTTAAAAAAAATTTTATTTAAATATAAGCGGGAAGGTTAAACATTTTAATTTAATAAATAAAAATAAAATAAATAAAGTAAGTAAATAAATAAAATAAATCCATTAATTATATAATCAATTAATTAAAAAATAAATAAATTAATAAATTAATAAATTAATTAAACTAATTTTTTATTAAAAAGTGGAGTTAAGAAATTTTTTATTAAAAAAGAATTAGTAAGAATTCAAATAAATAATAAATCAAGTAAATTAAATTTTTTTATTGATGATGATGATGATGATGATGGTTAACGTCCACTGAGACTAATCTTCGGTCTATGGGACCTAAAGAAAAGAGTTATTTACTTTGATTTAAGATTTTATTCCTATGCTCGAAAAGCTTGGAGAGAAGCCTCCTGAGCTCACTATAATTTTGACATCTTAAAAAGCTCTGAAGGTCAGTATTGCAAATTATGAAATTGAGCTCTAATGTGGTTATACGCGCGGCACTCTAAGAGGAAGTGATTTTCATCCTCGATGTTCATATTCTCACAGAGATGGCAGATCCTTTTCATCCATGGTGTTTTAGGAACTGTCCAACGACTTGTTTCACTATGGAGCTCATGAGAGTTCGTTCTAATCTTGGCTATATTAATTTTCTTCTTTGAGCTAGTTAAAACAGAGAGATACTTTTGATCTTCTAGGGTGGAGTTGATGACCTCCTTATAATATCCTAATTTTCTTTTAGCTACTAGATCTTTCTCACACCACATTTTTTCTTTGAACTTAGAAGTAACAATTTTGTTAATGTTATTAATGTTTTGCAATGCAACATTCTCGTCGATCTCCCAATGGTTTAACCAGGCCCTAGTGTCTTTATACCAACCTATTTTAAGCCTTAGGTGGTTTTGGCTGGAATTTAAAGCTAGCTTAGGAAGTCTATGGTCTCCTATGTTATTGAGCTTGTGCTTGTACAACAGAAGCCTAGTCATAACTAGGCTCTCGATAGGGGAAAGACCCACTTCTATAAGGAGAATAGGATAGGGTGTATTGCTTTTAATTTTAAGGTTATGTGTTATAAAACGCTTCTAGATTTGCTCAATCTTTCTCTAGGATTTTCTAGAGATGCTGCAACCCCAAACTTCACATCCAAAGAAGATAACAGGAGTGACTAAAGTTTCAAAGAGGAACTTCTTTCTATCCCACATTACAAGGTTTGTCGTTTTACAATTATTTTCAAGACCAAAATAAGCTTTCCACCCTCCATTAATCCTTTTATGAATGCTATAGTTCCAGTCGAGCTTGTGATGAATATCAATTCCTAGGTACTTGTAAGAAGACACTTCCTCCAAGTTACTATTGTCATACATAAAATTAACGTAAGTGTCCTTCTTGGATTTGATAATCATAACTTTTGTTTTTTCAGTGTTAACAGACATACCCATGGTCAGCATAGAGAAGAAGGATGATGACTATCCCAGCTAAGATTGTGCTAGCACATCCTGCTTCCTCTAAACAACCTAGAAACTTTTATATAAATTATTATTCAATTAAATATAGTAGGGAGGATTATTTTTATTTTATTTTATAGATAAATAAATAAATAAAAACAAAAATAAGGAAATAAATAAATAAATAAATTAATTAATTAATTAGTTAAATAAAATAAATAAATATATTAAATAATCTATATATATATATATATATATATATATATATATATATATATATATATATAAACCAAATTATCTAGCTGGGTCGAGTTCTTACTTAATTTCCAACTATACTATTAAAACACTCATTAAAAAAATCATAAAAACTAATTAAATAGTAATTTTATTTTTAATTATTATTATTATTATTAATGTAATTTTATAAATTAAATGATTAATAAAATAAAACATAATTATAAATATTAAAACATTTATTTTTTTATTTATAAATTTATAAAAATTAATTTAATTATATTATATTATATATAATATTTGACAAATTTCTTAACCATGAAGATTCATTTTACTTTATTATGAAGATTTTTAATTTATAAATAAGCTTTGGCACAATATTATGACTTACCAATATCGCATATCTAAAAAATCGTAACTCATTTCATATCACACTTATTTATATGGTATTTTTTTAATTGGACAATTTAATTAAAAAGGCATAACTACATTGGAGATAAATCTCAATCTTTGATTTGTGAATACTATTGAGAATATTCTAGGATATTTCATGGAGGTTAGATCTCTACCATATCTTAATAATTAATAATAATTACACTAAAATTATGGAAGTTTTATTGGAAAATAAAAACACCTATCAATGTAATTATTATTATGAATTATAAAAAGAATCAATATATAGTTAAATATACATACATTTAAAAAAACATGTGACAAGTTTCTTAATCATGATGATTTGCTCTCATTTTTCTATGGAGATTCTTAATCTATAAATATAATTTGTACCATGGCTTACTAATACCACATGCCAAAAAAACCATAATTCATGTTTATATAACACATAGTCATAAAATGTTTTTTTTTTTTTTTTTTTTAATTAATCAATTTAATTAAAGGGAAAAATAGACATAACTACTTTTGAGATCAATCTCAACATTTGATTTGTGACTATTATTAAAAATATTCTAGAATATTTGATTGAGGTTAATCCCTATCATTCACTTTATAATTACAAATAATTAAATTAAAATTTTGGAAACCCAACTCCAAAATAGACACATCCCTTAACATAATAAAACAATGATACAATATTAAAAATTTATATAGTTTGCATATTCAAAAATAACATTTGAATTAAATAAAAATTTAATGGAATAACATAAAATTTATCTATGTCAAAATCCTATTTTTTATAGAATTATCAAATAACTAATAATTAGGTTTGCATACTGTGTTAACCTTCTTGAGAAACACATATAACTTCGTGAATATATCTCTCTTTCAGAAAAGCAAATTGTTCTATGGAGATAGAACAAGAGAGGATGGGTTTGACTCTTAAGGCGGTGATTTTGGCTAAGACATTATATATGGAATTGCAAAGGGAGATAGGTCATCTAGAGAAGATCGATGGTCCGCTTTGGGAATAAGGGTGATGAAAGTCGTATGAAATGCAGGAAACATATGCCTCTCCCTTCTAGATTCTTTAGTCACTTTAAGAAGATCTTGGCCTATAGTATCAAACAACTCAAGGATGAATTCTGTTGGAGTCCTATAATTTACAGTATCACAAGGTCACTGATTATTGCTTTTATTGTTACTAAAAATAATATTCCATGGATCTCATTTAGTTTTAGAGAAAGTAAGGAAGGTCCTGATTGTCAAGAGTATCAAATGAGTCTATCTACCATTTAGTTCAGTTGAAAGAGGAGAAGCATTGCTAATTAAGTATGATGATGAGAAATATCCCTACTGCCTTCATTTATTCCATATACCCTTTTCTTTCATTTCATTTTACCAAATTTTGACACTCCCCTGCTCTGAAATCCCATTCAAAGTCCTAGGACCCACATACATAACCTTTTGGACTTACTGCTTCATAAGACCCACTTGTGTTGAAAAATATGAAAATTTCTGAGCTTTGCTTGCATTCTGCGACATGCAAGTTTCCAACTTCTCTTTGCAAATATTTTCCGAAAACTTACAATTTGCCGAAGCAATATGGTAGGACCCACCTAAAACCTTTTTACATTACCAAAATCCGCATATAAACCTTTGAATTTCATATTTTCCTTACCTTCTGCTTTTTCACACTTGCCAACATTTAGCGCGTCACATGGCGCACTTCACAACATTTATAACTTACCTGTAAATGCCCGCAAGTTAAAAGTTTTAACTTGCGATGCGACCTCCCCGCATGCCGCAAATCACAAGTTTTAAAGGACAAGTGTGGAGGTAAATGTTAAAATCTCCAAAGCGCGATGTGTGATGCCTGACCCTGGCCCACATAGCACATATCACAAATTTCAAAGGTTACTGCGGGAGGTAAAATGTTAAAAATGCCGACGTGCAATGTGCGATGCCCGGTGGGACTCGATCGCACATTGCAGATCGCAAGTGATAAAGGATAAGCGCAACAGATCAATGTTAAAGTCTATGGAGTGCGATATGCGATGTTTTTGCGGATGTGATGTGGCTCCAAGGTAAAATCTAAAGGTTATCAGATCCGAGTAAATAAAGTTTTACGATGTTTTGCTTTGAAAAAGGGTTAAAACACGACAAAGAAAATCTTGGGTAGAAAAAGACACCACAAGTCGAGCCGGGCAGCCAAGGGCATTTCATACATGATTATTGTGTTATAACGGGCAAAAGGCATTCATGGGGGAAATAAGCCCCGACCAGGCGTGCAAGAAAAGGAGGTCAAGATAGGCAAAGGGCATTCATTCTGGACTGTCATGGTATAGCAACAGAGATGGAAGAGGTAGAAAAACACATCAGCACACGCATCAATAAATGAAAAGTGGCCAGCACTGCACAAATTTGATTACCCAACGCTAGTTTTCTGCAAAACAGAGCCAGATGTCGAAGTTGTGTTCCTTGCTTCTTCGTGACCGCCTCAGCCACCATTCGGCCTACTCTCTTGATGTACGAAGAGTTGCAGAAGTTAATGTTCCCGTTGGTTTGCCAAAGATATTTTGAATATCATCTTAGAAGTTATTATAGAATTTAATATTGTAGGTGATCTACTAGATGATATTTTAGTTCGGGCCCTGTGTGGCAGCAATTGTCAAAATTCAATTTACTTTGTAGTTAATGCAGATTGTTGATCTAGATTAGGGAAACTACCTTCGTCACAGTTAAATACTGCTTGAATGTTCATTATCAAGGGTTGGACTTTGTTTAGACTCTGTGTTGCTAGATTATTGTATTGGAGTTTTGTAACAGTTCTGAGCTGGGCATCAACAATAATAGAACGTTCACAAGATCCCTGGGCTATGTTAATGGTGATGTTCTTTCTTTTGTGTTAATGTTTCCTCTTTTTTTCCATGCTGTACATCAATTTATCTTATTACAGAACATAATTTTTAGAATAAGATATGTTGAGAAAGCACCTTAATTCTATTTGTTTTTGTTATCTTAATGTTTTCCTCTGATGTACAACTAAAGAATTATTAATTTATCTTTAGCTCTACTGAAATTTTTTTCTTTAGGGTTCTCCTCTGAAGTAAAGTTAAAGAATTCTTCATTGATATTTAGCCTTACCAAAGCTGATATCTTTAAAGTTTCCCTTGTGAAGTTTAGTTAAAGAATTCTTAACTGCTCCTTAGCTTCACGGAACTAGTATCACAAGTGTTTTTCTTTGAAATTATAGTTAAAGAATTCTTAAATGCTCTTTAGCTTTCACTACCTCCTATCATATCATATTCACACTACTAGTAAGATCAATTTTATATAGTTACCTTGCCCTATGAATGACCTTGAAAAGTTGATGTACAACTCAGCCCTTTATGACTCCATTGCCCAATGGATTAAACTTCTCACATTTTATCTGTCCAACCACCCAATCAATCAAACAACAAAAAAATCTCTATAACTAGCCTAAAATCAGCATTATCAATCACCAAAGTTAAATCCTAAGTCATAAAGATACAGAGAGATCCCCCTCTAAGCCCAGGAATGCTAGGTCCTAGCCTCCAAAGCGGTTTGATATTGTCCTCTGCTAATTTTTCTTGCCAATATTACAAATTACATAGGGCCAACATAATGGCGACCATACTGGGGAACTGAGTTATTGAAAAAGCTTAAATATTTCATCAGAACTTAGAAACACCATTCAAAATCTTGTGTGATTCAAGTATGTTCCAAGATTGGTATCGGGTTTTTGATGGTGGAAAAAATCCAAACACGATAAAGTTGAAATCATCCACCTGACGACTCCACAACCTTCAGCTGACCTAAAGACTCCACTGGTAGAAGAATCCAGATTGATTGTGAAGATACAAGTAACCTCTTTCTCTAACTGATTGACAAGATGGATCCGAGGATATAATGCAGGTATGCTCTAATGAACAAATATCATATTCCTGGATTCCCACACAAAATGCCTCAGGTAAATTTGGACAAAAATATTCTTGTTTTCAAGACGAGGAGGCTGATGATGCTTTGTTACATCTCATTAAATTTCATATAGACTCATGGAGGTTGAAGGTCGAATGGCATGAGGACTGCCTCATGAAGATTTTCATGCTAACATTAGAAGGGAAATAAAGGGAATGGTATGAAGGTTTGAATCCTGGTGGTTTGTTTTCTTTAAAATATTTCTACAAATGAGCATTTCAAAGAATATTCTCCATCTTTATCATTTGCTGAAAATTATTGTGATCAATCTGAGGATCTCACACAACACCTTGTAAATATTTATGAAGATTTAGGAAATTGGCATCCTGAGGATGTCTTAGAAGCAATTCATGATTTTCATGCTCAAGTTAACTGTCATAACAACCAAGAGAAGTTAGTTGAGAATGAAATCAATCAAGAAATGAAAGAGGATCCACAAGATCTCCCTGTGGGGACAAATGATAATTCATCTACTCTTTTATGTGAGGCTAAAGAATACATTCAGCCTCGTGATCAGTCTTCAGAAAATAAAGAAAAAAATTGTGATTCAAGCCAAAGAAAAAAAAGTCTCCCTCCTCCTTTGGTTGAAGAAGAAATCTATCAGATTCTAAGCATGCAACCAACCTCCAAATTTTTATATGATGAAGGGATTATTCCTATTTTTTCTATTGATGATTTATGTACTGAAGTGTTTTCTCATGAAAAAATGAAAGAATAGATTGATACTAATGTTGTTCTACCTTCTCAAGAAGGCCTATTTCCAGAAAGTGATCCTATTCCTCAGAATGATGGCCTTCCAACAAAATTCAGCCAACTCAGTCAAGACATATCAGGTTTGCTTAGGGACAGCATAATAGTTTATTATGAGGATGCCATATCAGATGACCATGAGGAAGGGGTAGAGGTTCTCTTTCATAGAAATCCTTAGCAGGACAAAGTGGGACAAGGAGGCATCCTAGGTGAAGTTTGTTATTTAAATACTCTGGGCCATGTATTGTTCCAGGATCCTTTTGCTGGTATCTTAGAATCATCTAAAGAAGGAGTATGTTATTCCACGAATGATTTGTTTCAAGGTTTAAGGAAAATTTTGAGAACTGTTGTTCAAAGGAAAGTAAAATGAGAGTGGCCCTTTTGTTATTTCAACATACTCAAAGAGTTGAACATAAATCAATCATGTGGCCATTTACTTGATTGGTTGCATTGGAGAAAGGAGTTCACTTAGTATATATGTGTCTCCAAGTTAGATTAGGGTAGGTAGGTGTGCAAATAAGCTCAGTAATCTGAGCATCTTTCAAAATTTTACTTTTGGATTTCTTTCTAGTTTTTAGATCAAGTAGGTGCCAGACTTCATTTTATAGAGAGTGTTGACTTCAGCTTGAAGGTTTTCTGATCTAGGGTAAATTCTTTATACCCTTAACCAAGACCTCTTACTTCGGCTGATAATTAGAATTTCATTTAATTAATACGTTAATGAACTAAAATGAACAATTTTAGTTGTAAATAAGAGGAACATAAATGAACAAGATCAGCAATCATAAGAACACGTCGTTTGATAGCAGAGTTCGTCCAGGAGGGACTACATCTTTGGGCCTTGGTGTCAAGATGGTGTAGGCCACTGTATTATGTGCTGTAAGAAGAAGATGTACATGGACGTGTTTCCCTATGACATACAAGGAAAAATTACCCTCACGCAGGAGTGGCTTGACTTCTTTAAGAGATGTTCCACTTCAGAACTCTCATACATAAAGAAATAATCCTATTAGTATGACCATAGCTCACATGTAATAAATAAGAGTATCCCACCAATCCTGGAAAACAAGGGATCTCAAACAACAGACATATGAAATTGAGCATCCCGCCAATATGGCATAAATGGGATCTCATACATAACAAAAATCCATAACTGAAAGTACATCAATAACAAAACAAGGCAAGATCCCACGACTCATGTATCAACCGGGATTTGCAAGACATAATGCATCTCAAAGAGAAATAAATGAAGAAGTACATGGAATCCACATCATATACCTCATGTTGACATTTTCTGAAAGCTAAGCTGCTCTGCGACTGAATCATAAAACACCATCAATCTTGTGGCGTCGAAAAATGTGAAAACGACTACTCACACATGGAAATCTGACACCTTCATAACCCACTTCCAAAAGTGGCTGAAAAATTGAAAACTCAGATGAAGAAACTGAGCATGCCATCAACATCGTGGCATCGAGTAGTGTGAAAATGACATAAAATTTGTCCCATATGGACAAAGTCAAAATTTCACCCTCCTGAAAGTTGGCC
This sequence comes from Pinus albicaulis, assembly GCA_034641835.2. NCBI lineage: Eukaryota > Viridiplantae > Streptophyta > Pinopsida > Pinales > Pinaceae > Pinus > Pinus albicaulis. The sequence goes on from CM076582.1 coordinate 949,467,201, forward strand.
TCAATCAAGGTTCCGTCTGCCTATTTTCTAGCTCATGGTTCCACATGACCTGCAATAAAAAAATATAAAAAAATTCGATCTATGTGCATTCTCTCCGCTCCTCCATGGCCTGGCGCACTTCTGAAAAGTCAAGTTTATATTACTGTGAGTGGGCGGAATCACCAAAGAAACTCGTTGGACAAGTTGGTTAAAATTATGAGTTTGTGGAGGGAGGTCGGGTGGTCAAACCCCGCCCCCTCCATTTTAAGTTGAATTGAGTTTAATTAACTTTTAAAAACCCTTTAAACATACCACCGTATCTTTTTTTTAACATAATGTATGGGCAAGTGGGGGGCCGGGCCCACATTGGGCAGCCCGCCCCCATAAATTCCATCGGCCTCTGTATGCAGTTGGGATAAGTGCCATTTGGGTTACGATTGAATGGTGGTGGTGTTATAACCATTACCATATTATATATATGGTCATAAAATATATTACACTTATATGTTATGGTTGGCAAAGAAGGGCTTATGGTTGTTGCGTCTGTTCCGTCGTATGGGGGGTTGTCGCGTGGTCAGGGCTAGCAGGGCCGGTTGCGGGTTCAACTCCCGCCAGCCTTATATGCAATAATATGATATATGTCATGCGGAGGGGTTGATGAGGTTTGGCCACCCGTTGCCCCTTTTTTTATATAACAAAATGGACATTTTGAAAACACCTGATTTTTTACCGTAGGAGTCAAATTAAGGATCCCACAAATTCACCTGGAATCTGGTGGCCAGGTTTGGTCCAATTTGTGTCCTTCTTAAGGCTGCCCAGTCACCAATTCAACTCAAAACTTTGACCGCTCCTAACTCCTTCATATGGACTCGGAATTGAGTGGCGTCTGCGTCGTTGGAATTCGAAAGACGAGATCTACAACATGAACCTAGTTCAAGATATTTTCGAACACTTTGATTTTTGAGCCCTTTGTGCTTAGCCACTTGTACTTGTACCTATTTAATCCACCTAGATCATTCCTCCCCACTGAGGAGCTTTTGGTCCTCCAAAAGCATCAAGCTTTACCTATCATCAACTGTTTGCAACTATCATTAAAAGGTACATCCCCACATGACTCCTTCACCTGGCGTACTTTGGAATCAAGATGCAAAACCATCATCTACAATTACTGCAATGTGATGTCTAAAAATGAACATCCCTTGAAGAATCCTTCACCTCTCGTACTTCGGAATCAAGATGCAAATCCATCATCTACAACTGCTGCAATGTGATGTCTAAAAAGGCATATCCCTTGAGGAATCCTTCACCTCTTGTACTTCAGAATCAAGATGCAAATCCAACACCTGCAACTGCGGAAATGCAAATTTCTAAAAAGGCACATCCCTTGAAGACTCCTTCACCTCACGTACTTCAGAATAAATATGAAAAGCCATCATCTACAACCGCTGCAATGCGATGTCTGAAAAGGTACGTCCCTTGAAGACTCCTTCACCTCTCGTACTTCGGAATCAAGATGCAAAGCCAACACCTACAACTGCGGAAATTAAAATGTCTGAAAAGGCACATCCCTTGAAGACTCCTTCACCTCGCGTACTTCGGAATCAAGATGCAAAGCCATCATCTACAACTGTTGCAATGCGATGTCTGAAAAGGCACATCCCTTGAAGACTCCTTCACCTCTCGTACTTCGAAATCAAGATGCAAAGCCAACACCTGCAACTACAGAAATGAAAATGTCTAAAAAGGCACATCCCTTGAAGACTCCTTCACCTCACATACTTCGGCATCAAGAAGCAAAGCCAACACCTGCCTAAAGTTGCAACGAACATTACATTCTCAATGTGTCCAACAATGACCCAGATATTTCCATACTTGCCATGAGTTTATAACATGTACTCGGTGGTCAAGCTTACAGTAAAATGGAAATCATACCTCAACAAAATTACAAGACCAGACCTCATCATAACATTTCGAAGTGATGGAAAAACTCCTCATCACTTTTACATGAAAGAAATGCATTAGACAACTCATAGAACATGACCAAACCATAATCTTCGCATCTCGAAGTGATGGAAACACATAATCACTTTTACATGAAAGAGATCCAACACTCGACTTATAACACAAGGCCAAAAAAAAAAAAATATCATGGTCGCTTAAATGAGTGATGGAAACACATCATCACTTTCATAATAAAAATGCGAGAAGTGGTTTACAAACATGGCCATGAAAAGCTTAACATCTCTAGAAAAAAATAATCTAGAAGAACCACTTCTCACTTATTAAGGCGAGTGGATCATTTCCCTCTGGCGAACTTGCTTGTCAATCAACTCTTTCGACTTTTGTATGCACAGGCGCTTTGTCTTTAAGGCACTGCTCTGGATGAAGTTTCCAGCATGTCGCTCTTTGGTGGCCAGCTCGGCCGCAATGGGTGCAAAAGTTCTTTTTCCTCCAAACCTGCTTAACTGATTTCTTTTCCTGTTGGGGAGAAGGATTTTCATGCCTCTTCCTCCTTTTTGCTTCCATCCTATTCCAGCACTCATAAATCACATGGTTATTTAAACCACAAAATAAACAAGTTTTATGATGCCATATTTTACGACCATGGTTATCAACATTCTTATAATTAAAACGCACTCTGGAATAATGAGACTTAGTATACCTTCTGGGGTGGTCTCTGGTGTGATCATGATGATGGGAGCTCGCCTCAGTTCCTTCACTGCAACGTGCATTACCATGGAACGATGGTGAAATGTCCCCATCATTCCTCTTCCTTGGAGAGTTCATCATTATCTGTTTGCCTTTGACATCCTTTGAACATCCTTCGTCAATGTACCCCAAACCTGCATAATGACATCTTTGCACAACCTCCAATGGTTCGGTTATGCCTTGGCCACGAATGCCAAGTACTCCTCCTCTATACCCCATCTTGGTGAGGAGTCTCATGTCGGTTCCTGCAATGGGTATCTCCATACTTCCAACTAAAATTATATCATGTGAAGAAATTGAAGAAAAATCAACACTGTTTACCTTAGGTGTTGATTGCGAAACAGATGAAGAAAGTTGTTGTAAGCCTTCATTGCACTTCACTTCTATCAATGCCTCTGACATGGCTTGTAGCTAAAGCTGCAACTGTTGTGTCTCATCCTTCTCTTTCTGTAGCAATGATTTCAAGGCATCATGATCTGCTTGCAGAATTTCGTTGTTGCACTTCAACTCTTCCCACGCCTCTGTCGTGGCTTGCAACTGAAGCTATAACTACTGCTTCTCCTCCTTCTCTTCCTGTAGGAGGGTCTTCAATGCATCATGATCTTCTTGAATAATTTCATTGTTGCGCTTCCAATCTTCCAATGTTTCTTTTGTGGCCTACAATTGAAGCTGCAACTTATGTTTGTCCTCCTTCTCTTCGTGTAGGAGGGTCTTCGATTCTTCATTCTCTGCTGCTTGTTTTTCATAAGCCTCGTACAACATGTCCGCTTTCTCGAACACCCTGAGCATGGTTTCGTACATGTCCTTGACATTCTCCACGGCTCAACTTAGCAAACTTTCAATGTTCATACCTGCAATCCAATCAGCAAGAAGACCTGCTCTAATACCACTTGATCCAGGGTAAATTCTTGATACCCTTAACCAAGACCTTTTACTTCAGTTGATAATTAGAATTGCATTTAATTAAGACGTTAATGAACTGAAATGAACAATTGTAGTTGTAAATAAGAGGAACATAAATGAACAAGATCAGCAATCATAAGAACACGTCGTTTGATAACGAAGTTTGTCTAGGTGGGACTACATCTCCGGGCCTTGGTGTCAAGATGGTGTAGATTGCTACATTATGTGTTGTAAGAAGAAGATGTACATGGAAATGTTTCCCTATGACATACAAGGAAAAATTTCCCTCACGCAGGAGTGGCTTGACTTCTCTAAGAGATGTTCCACTTCGGAACTCTCATACATAAAGAAAGACTCCTATCAGTGTGACCATAGCTCACATGTAATAAATAAGAGTATCCTACCAATCCTGGCAAACAAGGGATCTCAAACAACACACATATTAAATTGAGCATCCCGCCAATTGATCCGGATTTATGCACGAACGCAACAGAATAAACACATAACCATAAATACAGAGATGCAGTGGAAATAACACTTCATTTTATTAATATCAAATAACAGAAATATTCTTACAAACATAATGGAACTAAAACAACTAGGGTGCTGGTAGCGAATATCTGAGAAGAGATGTGGTGGCTACCAACCTCTGAACTATGTTACAATGAGGCTCGAGGGCCTATTTATTATTGAGAAACAATGGAGAACTCTAAACGTCCAAAAAACCAAAACCTAGGAGATGAAGCGCCAAAACTATGGGCCCCGTTTGGGTAAGTTGGTGGTCCAACTTACTAGGGACGTAACTTTGGCATACGATCCCTGTTTGATGCGCTCAATAGCTTGTTAGAAAGCTCTATCCGAGGACCACAAATTTTGGGAAGAATTTCATTCCATGAATTTCGCTGGTAAAACGATGCCCAAAAAACGTCGTTTAGGGCCTCAAAACGGCTCCAGAAGTTCAGGACCCGAAAAACTGCTAAAAATAGTAAGTTTTGTTGCAACTTGAAAACTGAAAGAACTAATGATGGGGGTTCAAATGGAATAGGTGGGTGGCCACCAATATCCACCTGGATCATTAAGCCCCCAAAATGGCTCCGAGAGTGGAGGACCCGAAAACTTGCTAAAAATAGTAAGTTGTGCTGAATGTGAAAAGCTGCAAGAATTGATGGTGCTGGTCCAAATGGAATAGGTGGGTGGCCACCGATATCCACCTGGATCATTCCTCCCTCCTTAGGAAGCAATGGTCCCCATTGCGTTGAGATCCTCCATGAGATGAGGCAAATTTTGTTGAACTGAGTATTAGATGTGTTGAAGATGTCATGGACCTGCGGGTGGACATGCTGGATGCGTTTAGTAAATTTGGTTTCTTTATCAGCCTCAGACAGTACATGTTTGGATTCTGTATGTGTAGTTGCAGGATGTATGGCAACATTAGGCGGTGGTGCGTTGGGAGTCAGATCAATGGAGTACTTGTCCTGATAGTGTAGAGGAACCTCTATGAGCGAGGAGAAATTGTCATCGTATTTGTCCATCTGCTGCAGCCGTGCAAGGGAGCCCTGTTTCAAGGTTGTGGCCACAATATTCTTCTTTCCATATGAGTGAGTCGTAAGGAAAATGAATTTCCTGGTTTGGGAAACAATCTTACTACGTTGTTTTGCAGTAGTCAAAGAGATGGCAGGAGGGAGTACCACCTTCGGTATCTTGTACAAGTTATTTCCCAAAGTAATAATAATAGCACAAGGCCTAGACTCATACACAGCATGTCGCCTCCACAAGTATGGCTGGCCCAATAATACATCAGCTACATCAAGAGGAGCAACATCACACAATACCTCATCCATGAATGGCTTGATACTGTACGGAAGGCGGCACTGCTGGCGGATGTAGAGATCTCTCCCTGGGTGGAGCCACCCGATGGTATATGGCTGTGGGTGTGCTATGGTTGGTAGGCCGAGCCACTTCACGACCTCTGCTGAGATGAGGTTCTTTTGGCTTCCGCTATCGACGAGAAATTGCAGCGGAGAACCCTTTACCCACATCTGCGACTGGAAGAGGCGCTCCCCCTCCTCTGGATCCTCTGGACCCTCCTTCGGATCTCGTGGCAACACGTGAACTCGGCGTTGGATCCGCATCAATGATCTCGCTTTCCTTTTGGTCGTCAGCTTCGGTTCCGTTCAGAATCTCTAGGATCGAAAATGCATCTCATTCTGTGCTTTAGTTCATCCACCAAAGACTGTTTGGCCCGACACTCATTTGTGCTGTGAGTGGGGATGTTATGAAATTCACACCACTTCCCTGTGTCCTTCTTTGGATTTGTGGTGTTGTTCTGAGTCGCATTGCTTTGGCCTTGCCCCTTGTTCTTCGATTCGGGGGCACCTTTCGGATTTGTAGATCCAAAGTCTCGCTTCTTCTGCTTAAATTTCTGCTCGATCTTGGCAGCATAGCGATATGTTGTGCCAAGCGATGTAATGTCGAGGAACTCCATTTCCTCCTGAATTTGTTTGTGTAGACAGCCGCAGTACTTGAGCACCAAATGTCTCTCTAAATCTTTAATACCCAACTTTTTGCATAGGGCATGGAACAGATTCTTCAGTTCGTGCACATCTTGATCCTTTTGTTGCCGCAACGTGGTCCATTGGATGTATTTGTCCTCATAGCTCCCCATGGGGTAATATTGTTCCTTGATGCCATCTCGGAACGAATTCCAAGTGGGTGTGGCATGAACAGCAGAGTGTTCCCCTCCCTTCCCTCTCTTGCTCACGGTAGAGCCTCCACCGCCTGACATGGGGGCGGCTTTGAGAGTGCAAGAAATAAGCAATAGACACCTCAAGTCGCAACGAGAACACCCTTCTAGAAAATTCTAACCATCCGTTTCACGGCCGACTATTTTTCTCTTCAAACAGGCGGGAACGTCGAAAGCTTACCTCGCACTCGAAGGGAGTGGCGCCTCCGCAGTGGCCTGGATGCGTGAACATGCACCATATGTGTTACCGTTGAAGGATTTGAGCAAATTTATCCATCATCGCGTTCCTTTGTTTCTCGAGGGCCTCCTCGAGCAGTATTTTGATAGGATCTCCTGCTCCTCGTCTTTCTTTTCTTCCGCCATGGGAGGTCGTCGGGGTTTGCGAGGCTGATCTTGCAAGGGTTCAACCAGATCGAGCCCTAACTCCTTATACCCTGACCGCGTTGGGGACATGCAAAGAAAAACCAAGAAAGAGCAGACCCCCTCTGATACCACTGATCCTGACGATGGTGGAACGCAACAGAATAAACACATAACCATAAATATAGAGATGCAGCGGAAATAACACTTCATTTCATTAATATCAAATAATAGAAAGATTCTTACACACATAATGGAACTGAAACAGCTAGGGTGCTTGTAGCGAATCTTTGAGAAGAGATGTGGTGGCTACATACCTATGAACTGTGTTACAATGAGGCTCGAGGGCCTATTTATTATTGAGAAACAATGGAGAACTCTAAACGTCCAAAAAAACAAAACCTAGGAGATGAAGCGCCAAAACTATGGGCCCCGTTTGGGTAAGTTGGTGGTCCAACTTCCTAGGGATGTAACTTTGGCATACGATCCCTGTTTGATGCACTCAATAGCTTGTTAGAAAGCTCTGTCCTAGGACCACAAATTTCGGGATGAATTTCATTCCATGAAATTCGTTGGTAAAACGATGCCCAAAAGACGTTGTTTAGGGCCTCAAAACGGCTCTGGAAGTTCAGGACCCGAAAAACTGCTAAAAATTGTAAGTTTTGTTGCAACTTGAAAACTGAAAGAACTGATGATGGGGGTTCAAATGGAATAGGTGGGTGGCCACCAATATCCACCTGGATCATTAAGCCCCCAAAACGGCTCCGAGAGTGGACCTGAAAACCTGCTAAAAATAGTAAGTTGTGCTGAAAGTGAAAAGCTGCAAGAATTGATGGTGCTGGTCAAAATGGAATAGGTGGGTGGCCACCGATATCCACCTGGATCATTCCTCCCTCCTTAGGAAGCAATGGTCCCCATTGCGTTGAGATCCTCCATGAGATGAGGCAAGTTTTGTTGAACTGAGTATTAGATGTGTTGAAGATGTCATGGACCTGCGGGTGGACATGCTGGATGCGTTTAGTAAATTTGGTTTCTTTATCAGCCTCAGGCAGTACATGTTTGGATTCTGTATTTGTAGTTGCAGGATGTATGGCAACATCAGGCGGTGGTGCATTGGGAGTCAGATCAATGGAGTGCTTGTCCTGACAGTGTAGAGGAACCTCTATGAGCGAGGAGAAATTCTCATCGTATTTGTCCATCTGCTGCAGCCATGCAAGGGAGCCCTATTTCAAGGTTGTGGCCACAATATTCTTCTTTCCCTGTGAGTGAGTCATAAGGAAAATGAATTTCCTGGTTTGGGAAACAATCTTACTGCGTTGTTTTGCAGTAGTCAAAGAGATGGAAGGAGGCGATACCACCTCCGATATCCTGTACAAGTTATTTCCCAAAGTAATAATAACAGCATGAGGCCTAGAATCATACAGAGCATGTCGCCTCCACAAGTATGGTTGGCCCAATAATACATCAGCTACATCAAGAGGAGCAACATCACACAATACCTCATCCGTGAATGGCTTGATACTGTACGGAAGGCGGCACTGCTGGCGGATGCGGAGATCTCTCCCTGGGTGGAGCCACCCGATGGTATATGGTTAGTAGGCCGAGCCGCTTCACGACCTTTGCTGAGATAAGGTTCTTTTGGCTTCCGCTATCGACGAGAAATTGCAGCGGAGAACCCTTTACCCACATCTACGACTGGAAGAGGTGCTCCCCCTCCTCTGGATCCTCTGGATCCTCCTTCTGGATCTTGGTGGTGGCAACAATGGCACTCGGATCCGCATCAATGATCTGCTTCCCTTTGTCATTACCTTTGTCTGGGTCTAACTCAGGATCAGAAAATGCATCTGATTTGGGTGCCTTTAGTTTGGCCACCAAAGACTGTTTTTCCCGACACTCGTTTGTGTTGTGAGTGGGGCTGTTATGAAATTCACACCACTTCCCTGTGTCCTTCTTTGGATTTGTGGTGTTGTTCTGAGTCGCATTGCTTTGGCCTTTCCCCTTGTTCTTCGATTCGGGGGCACCTTTCGGATTCGCAGATCCAAAGTCTCGCTTCTTCTGCTTAAATTTCTGCTCGATCTTGGCGGCATAGCGATATGCCGTGCCAAGCGATGTAATGTTGAGGAACTCCATTTCCTCCTGAATGTGTTTGTGCAGATAGCCATGGTACTTGAGCACCAAATGTCTCTCTGAATCTTTAATACCCAACTTTGTGCGCAGGGTATGGAACAGATTCGTCAGTTCGTGCACATCTTGATCCTTTTGTTGCCGCAGCGTGGTCCATTGGATGTATTTGTCCTCATAGCTCCCCACAGGGTAATATTGTTCCTTGATGCTGTCTCGAAACGAATTCCAAGTGGGTGTGGTCGAGAATAGAGAGGGTTCCCCTTCGCCCTCTTGCTCATGGTAGGTTTCCCACCAGTCTTTGACATGGGGGGCGGCTTTGAGGAGTGCAAAAATAATCTTTTCTCGGTCAGAGAAGTCATGGACCGAGAAATACCCTTCCAACAAATTTAACCATCTGTCTACAGCGTTTGCATCTATTTTTCCTTCAAATATAGGAATGTCAAAGTTTACCTGTACCTTGAAGGGAGTGGCGCCTCCAAAGTGGCTATTGGATGCAGATGCACCATATGTGGGTAGTTGTTGAAGGATTTGAGCAAATTTATCCATCATCGCATTCCTTTGTTTCTCGAGTGCCTCCTCAAGAAGTATTTTGATAGGATCTCCTGCTCCCTCGTCTTTCTTTTCTTCTGCCGTGGGAGGTTGTCGGGGTTTGCGAGGCTGATCTTGCAAGGGTTCAACCAGATCGAGCCCTAACTCCTTATACCCTGACCGTGTTGGGGACATGCAAAGAAAAACCAAGAAAGAGCAGAACCCGCTTTGATACCACTGATCCGGGTTTATGCAGGAACGCAACAGAATAAACACATAACCATAAATACAGAGATGCAGTGGAAATAACACTTCATTTCATTAATATCAAATAACAGAAAGATTCTTACAAACATAATGGAACTAAAACAGCTAGGGTGCTGGTAGCGAATCTCTGAGAAGAGATGTGGTGGCTACCGACCTCTTAACTGTGTTACAATGAGGCTCGAGGGCCTATTTATTATTGAGAAACAATGGAGAACTCTGAAAGTCCAAAAAACCAAAACCTAGGAGATGAAGCACCAAAACTATGGGCCTCGTTTGGGTAAGTTGGTGGTCCAACTTCCTAGGGACATAACTTTGGCATACGATCCCCGTTTGATGCACTCAATAACTTGTTAGAAAGCTCTGTCCGAGGACCACAAATTTCGGGAAGAATTTCATTCCATGAAATTCGATGGTAAAACGATGCCCAAAAAACGTTGTTTAGGGCCTCAAAATGGCTCCAGAAGTTCAGGACCCGAAAAACTGCTAAAAATAGTAAGTTTTGTTGCAACTTGAAAACTGAAAGAACTGATGATGAGGGTTCAAATGGAATAGGTAGGTGGCCACCAATATCCACCTGGATCATTAAGCCCCCAAAACGGCTCCGAGAGTGGAGGACCTGAAAACCTGCTAAAAATAGTAAGTTGTGCTGAATGTGAGAAGCTGCAAGAATTGATGGTGCTGGTCCAAATGGAATAGGTGGGTGGCCACCGATATCCACCTGGATCATTCCTCCCTCCTTAGGAAGAAATGGTCCCCATTGCGTTGAGATCCTCAATGAGATGAGGCAAATTTTGTTGAACTGAGTATTAGATGTGTTCAAGATGTCATGGACGTGCGGGTGGACATGCTGGATGCGTTTAGTAAATTTGGTTTCTTTATCAGCCTCAGACAGTACATGTTTGGATTCTGTATGTGTAGTTCCAGGATGTATGGCAACATCAGGCGGTGGTGCGTTGGGAGTCAGATCAATGGAGTGCTTGTCCTGATAGTGTAGAGGAACCTCTATGAGCGAGGAGAAATTGTCATCGTATTTGTCTATCTGCTGCAGCCGTGCAAGGGAGCCTTGTTTCAAGGTTGTGGCCACAATATTCTTCTTTCCATATGAGTGAGTCGTAAGGAAAATGAATTTCTTGGTTTGGGAAACAATCTTACTGCGTTGTTTTGCAGTAGTCAAAGAGATGGCAGGAGGCGGTACCACCTCCGGTATCCTGTACAAGTTATTTCCCAAAGTAATAATAACAGCACGAGGCCTAGACTCATACACAGCATGTCGCCTCCATAAGTATGGTTGGCCCAATAATACATCAGCTACATCAAGAGGAGCAACATCACACAATACCTCATCCGTGAATGGCTTGATACTGTACGGAAGGCAGCACTGCTCGTGGATGCGGAGATCTCTCCCTGGGTGGAGCCACCCGATGGTATATGGTTGCGGGTGTGCTATGGTTGGTAGCCCAAGCCGCTTCACAACCTCTGCTGAGATGAGGTTCATTTGGCTTCCGCTATCGACGAGAAATTGCAGCAGAGAACCCTTTACCCACATCTGCGACTGGAAGAGGCGATCCCCCTCCTCTGGATCCTCTGGACCCTCCTTCTGGATCTTGGTGGTGGCCACAATGGCACTCGAATCCGCATCAATGATCTGCTTCCCTTAATCATTGCCTTTGTCTGGGTCTAACGCAGGATCAGAAAATGCATCTGATTCGGGTGCCTTTAGTTCAGCCACCAAAGACTGTTTAGCACGACACTCGTTTGTGCTGTGAGTGGGGATATTATGAAATTCACACCACTTCCCTGTGTCCTTCTTTGGATTTGTGGTGTTGTTCTGAGTCGCATTGCTTTGGCCTTGCCCCTTGTTCTTCGGTTCGGGGGCACCTTTCGGATTTGCAGATCCAAAGTCTTGCTTCTTCTGCTTAAATTTCTGCTCGATCTTGGCGGCATAGCGATATGCTGTGCCAAGCGATGTAATGTCGAGGATTTCCATTTCCTCCTGAATTTGTTTGTGTAGACAGCCACGGTACTTGAGCACCAAATGTCTCTCTGAATATTTAATACCCAACTTTGTGCGCAGGGTATGGAACAGATTCGTCAGTTCGTGCACATCTTGATCCTTTTGTTGCCGCAACGTGGTCCATTGGATGTATTTGTCCTCATAGATCCCCACGGGGTAATATTGTTCCTTGATGCCGTCTCGGAACGAATTCCAACTGGGTGTGGCCGAGAACAGAGAGGGTTCCCCTTCGCCCTCTTGCTCACGGTAGGTTTCCCACCAGTCGTTGACATGGGGGACGGCTTTGAGGAGTGAAAAAATAATATTTTCTCGGTCAGAGAAGTCATGGACTGAGAAATACCCTTCTAGCAAATTTAAGCATCTGTCTATAGCGTCTGCATCTATTTTTCCTTCAAATATAGGAATGTCAAAGTTTACCTGTACCTTGAAGGGCGTGGCGCCTCCAGAGTGGCTGTTGGATGCAGATGCACCATATGTGGGCAGTCATTGAAGGATTTGAGCAAAGTTATCCATCATCGCGTTCCTTTGTTTCTCGAGTGCCTCCTCTAGCAGTGTTTTGATAGGATCTCCTGCTCCCTCGTCTTTCTTTTCTTCCGCCATGGGAGGTCGTTGGGGTTTGCGAGGCTGATCTTGCAAGGGTTCAACCAGATTCAGCCCTAACTCCTTATACCCTGACCGCATTGGGGACATGCAAAGAAAAACAAAGAAAGAGTAGACTCCGCTCTGATACCACTGATCCGGATTTATGCAGGAACGCAACAGAATAAACACATAACCATAAATACAGATATGCAACGGAAATAACACTTCATTTCATTAATATCAAATAACAAAAAGATTCTTATAGACATAATGGAACTAAAACAACTAGGGTGTTGGTAGCGAATCTCTGAGAAGAGATGTGGTGGCTACCGACCTCTGAACTCTGTTACAATGAGGCTCGAGGGCCTATTTATTATTGAGAAACAATGGAGAACTCTAAACGTCCAAAAAACCAAAACCTAGGAGATGAAGCGCCAAAACTATGGGCCCCATTTGGGTAAGTTGGTCGTCCAACTTCCTAGGGACGTAACTTTGGCATACGATTCCCGTTTGATGCGCTCAATAGCTTGTTAGAAAGCTCTATCCGAGGACCACAACTTTCGGGATGAATTTCATTCCATGAAATTCCTTGGTAAAACAATGCCCAAAAAACGTTGTTTAGGGCCTCAAAACGGCTCCGGAAGTTCAGGACCCAAAAAATTGCTAAAAATAGTAACTTTTGTTGCAACTTGAAAACTGAAAGAACTGATGATGGGGGTTCAAATGGAATAGGTGGGTGGCCACCAATATCCACCTGGATCATTAAGCCACCAAAACAGCTCCGAGAGTGGAGGACCTGAAAACCTGCTAAAAATAGTAAGTCGTGCTAAATGTGAAAAGCTGCAAGAATTGATGGTGCTGGTCCAAATGGAATAGGTGGGTGGCCACCGATATCCACCTGGATCATTCCTCCCTCCTTAGGAAGCAATGGTCCCCATTGCATTGAGATCCTCCATGAGATGAGGCAAGTTTTGTTGAACTAAGTATTAGATGTGTTGAAGATGTCATGGACCTGCAGGTGGACATGCTAGATGCGTTTAGTAAATTTGGTTTCTTTATCAGCCTCAGACAGTACATGTTTGGATTCTATATTTGTAGTTGCAGGATGTATGGCAACATCAGGCGGTGGTGCGTTGGGAGTCAGATCAATGGAGTGCTTGTCCTTACAGTGTAAAGGAACCTCTATGAGCGAGGAGAAATTGTCATCGTATTTGTCCATCTGCTATAGCCGTGCAAGGGAGCCCTATTTCAAGGTTGTGGCCACAATATTCTTCTTTCCCTATGAGTGAGTCGTAAGGAAAAGGAATTTCCTGGTTTGGGAAACAATCTTACTGCATTGTTTTGCAGTAGTCAAAGAGATGGCAGGAGGCGGTACCACCTCCAGTATCATGTACAATTTATTTCCCAAAGTAATAATAACAGAACGAGGCCTAGACTCATACACAGCGTGTCGCCTCCACAAGTATGGTTGGCCCAATAATACATCAGCTACATCAAGAGGAGCAACATCACACAATACCTCATCCGTGAATGGCTTGATACTGTACGGAAGGCGGCACTGCTGGCGGATGCGGAGATCTCTCCCTGGGTGGAGCCACCCGATGGTATATGGCTGCGGGTGTGCTATTGTTGGTAGGCCGAGCCGCTTCATGACCTCTGCTGAGATGAGGTTCTTTTGGCTTCCGCTATCGACGAGAAATTGCAGCGGAGAACCCTTTACCCACATCTGTGACTGAAAGAGGCGCTCCCCCTCCTCTGGATCCTTTGGACCCTCCTTCTGGATCTTGGTGGTGGCAACAATGGCACTCGGATCCGCATCAATGATCTGCTTCCTTTTTTCATTGCCTTTGTCTGGGTCTAACTCAGGATCAGAAAATGCATATGATTCGGGTGCCTTTAGTTCAGCCACCAAAGACTGTTTGGCCCGACCCTCCTTTGTGCTGTGAGTGGGGATATTATGAAATTCACACCACTTCCCTGTGTCCTTATTTGGATTTGTGGTGTTGTTCTGAGTCGCATTGCTTTGGCCTTGCCCCTTGTTCTTCGCTTCGGGGGCACCTTTAGAATTTGCAGATCCAAAGTCTCGCTTCTTCTGCTTAAATTTCTGCTCGATCTTGGCGACATAGCGATATGCTGTGCCAAGTGATGTAATGTCGAGGAACTCCATTTCCTCCTGAATTTGTTTGTGTAGACATCCGCAGTACTTGAGCACCAAATGTCTCTCTGAATCTTTAATACCCAACTTTGTGCGCAGGGTATGGAACAGATTCGTCAGTTCGTGCACATCTTGATCCTTTTATTGCCGCAACGTGGTCCATTGGATGTATTTGTCCTCATAGATCCCCATGGGGTAATATTGTTCCTTGATGCCGTCTCGGAACTAATTCCAAGTGGGTGTGGCCGAGAACAGAGAGGGTTCCCCTTCGCCCTCTTGCTCACGGTAGGTTTTCCACCAGTCGCTGACATGGGGGGCGGCTTTGAGGAGTGCAAAAATAATATTTTCTCGGTCAGAGAAGTCATGGACTGAGAAATACCCTTCTAGCAAATTTAAGCATCTATCTACGGCGTCTGCATCTATTTTTCCTTCAAATATAGGAATGTCAAATTTTACCTGTACCTTGAAGGGAGTGGCGCCTCCAGAGTGGCTGTTGGATGCAGATGCACCATATGTGGGCAGTCGTTGAAGGATTTGAGCAAAGTTATCCATCATCGCGTTCCTTTGTTTCTTGAGTGCCTCCTCTAGCAGTATTTTGATAGGATGTCCTGCTCCCTCGTCTTTCTTTTCTTCTGCCATGGGAGGTCATCGGGGTTTGCGAGGCTGATCTTGCAAGGGTTCAAAAAGATTCAGCCCTAACTCCTTATACCCTGACCGCGTTGGGGACATGCAAAGAAAAACAAAGAAAGAGCAGACCCCGCTCTGATACCACTGATCCGGATTTATGCAGGAACGCAACAGAATAAACACATAACCATAAATATAGAGATGCAGTGGAAATAACACTTCATTTCATTAATATCAAATAACAGAAAGATTCTTACAGACATAATGGAACTAAAACAGCTAGGGTGCTGGTAGCGAATCTCTGAGAAGAGATGTGGTGGCTACCGACCTCTGAACTGTGTTAAAATGAGGCTCGAGGGCCTATTTATTATTGAGAAACAATGGAGAACTCTGAACGTCCAAAAAACCTAAACCTAGGAGATGAAGCGCCAAAACTATGGGCCCTGTTTGGGTAAGTTGGTGGTCCAACTTCCTAGGGACGTAACTTTGGCATACGATCCCCGTTTGATACGCTCAATAGCTTTTTAGAAAGCTCTGTCTGAGGACCACAACTTTCGGGATGAATTTCATTCCATGAAATTCGTTGGTAAAACAATGGCCAAAAAACGTTGTTTAGGGCCTCAAAACGGCTCCAGAAGTTCAGGACCCGAAAAACTACTAAAAATAGTAAGTTTTGTTGCAACTTGAAAACTTAAAGTACTGATGATGGGGGTTCAAATGAAATAGGTGGGTGGCCACCAACATCCACCTGG
The DNA here is from genome assembly GCA_034641835.2 of Pinus albicaulis. Classification (NCBI taxonomy): domain Eukaryota; kingdom Viridiplantae; phylum Streptophyta; class Pinopsida; order Pinales; family Pinaceae; genus Pinus; species Pinus albicaulis. Next base: position 949,482,944 of record CM076582.1, read on the forward strand.
ATCATTAAGCCACCAAAATGGCTCCAAGAGTGGAGGACCTGAAAACCTGCTAAAAATAGTAAGTCGTGCTGAATGTGAAAAGCTACAAGAATTGATGGTGCTGGTCCAAATGGAATAGGTGGGTGGCCACCGATATCCACCTGGATCATTCCTCCCTTCTTAGGAAGCAATGGTCCCCATTGCGTTGATATCCTCCATGAGATGAGGAAAGTTTTGTTGAACTGAGTATTAGATGTGTTGAAGATGTCATGGACCTGCGGGTGGACATGCTGGATGCGTTTAGTAAATTTGGTTTCTTTATCAGCCTCAGACAGTACATGTTTGGATTCTGTATTTGTAGTTGCAGGATGTATGGAAACCACACGCGGTGGTGCGTTGGGAGTCAGATCAATGGAGTGCTTGTCCTGACAGTGTAGAGGAACCTCTATGAGCGAGGAGAAATTGTCATCGTATTTTTCCATCTGCTGTAGTCGTGCAAGGGAGCCCCGTTTCAAAGTTGTGGCCACAATATTCTTCTTCAAAGTTTACCTGTACCTTGAAGGGAGTGGCGCCTCCAAAGTGGCTGTTGGATGCAGATGCACCATATGTGGGCAGTCGTTGAAGGATTTGAGCAAAGTTATCCATCATCGCGTTCCTTTGTTTCTCGAGTGCCTCCTCGAGCAGTATTTTGATAGGATGTCCTGCTCCCTCGTCTTTCTTTTCTTCCGCCATGGGAGGTCGTCGGGGTTTGCGAGGCTGATCTTGCAAGGGTTCAACCAGATCGAGCCCTAACTCCTTATACCCTGACCGCGTTGGGGACATGCAAAGAAAAACAAAGAAAGAGCAGACTCGCTTTGATACCACTGATCCGGATTTTATGCGTAATCAATAATAAACACACAACCATAAATACGTAGATGCAAAGTAAATAACACTTCATTTCATTAATATGAAATACCGTAAAGATTCTTACGTACATAATGGAACTAAAAAAGTTAGGTGCCGGTGTAGCGAATCTCTCTGAGAAGAGATGTGGTGGCTACAGACCTCTGAACTGCTTTACAATGAGGCGCGAGGGCCTATTTATTATTGAGAAAACAATGGAGAACCCTAAACATCCCAAAAACCTAACCCTAGGAGATGAAGCGCCAAAACTATGGGCCCCGTTTGGGTAAATTGGTGTTTCAACTTCCCAGGGACGTAACTTTGGCAAACTAACTTCAAGTTTTGATGCACCCAATAGCGACAGGAAAGGTCTGTCCGAGGACCACAAATTTTCGAAATAATTTCATAGAATCATATTCGCCGGCAAAACGATGCCCAAAAACGTCGCTAGGGCCCCAAAACGGTCTTGTTTGGGACTCAAACTACAAAATATAACTTCAATGTAGTTCAAAACCGAAATCAATCGATGATGAGGGTTCAAATGGAATAGGTGGGTGGCCACCAATATCCACCTGGATCATTAAGCCCCCAAAACGGCTCCGAGAGTGGAGGACCTGAAAACCTCCTAAAAATAGTAAGTCGTGCTGAATGTGAAAAGCTGCAAGGATTGATGGTGCTGGTCCAATTGGAATAGGTGGGTGACCACTGATATCCACCTGGATCATTCCTCCCTCCTTAGGAAGCAACGGTCCCCATTGCGTTGAGATCCTCCATGAGATGAGGAAAATTTTGTTGAACTGAGTATTAGATGTGTTGAAGATGTCATGGACCTGCGGGTGGACATGCTGGATGCGTTTAGTAAATTTGGTTTCTTTATCAGCCTCAGACAGTACATGTTTGGAATCTATATGTGTAGTTGCAGGATGTATGGCAACATCAGGCGGTGGTGCGTTGGGAGTCAGATCAATGGAGTGCTTGTCCTGATAGTGTAGAGGAACCTCTATGAGCGAGGAGAAATTGTCATCGTATTAGTCCATCTGCTACAGCCGTGCAAGGGAGCCATGTTTCAAGGTTGTGGCCACAATATTCTTCTTTCCATCTGAGTGAGTCGTAAGGAAAATGAATTTCCTGGTTTGGGAAACAATCTTACTGCGTTGTTTTGTAGTAGTCAAAGAGATGGTAGGAGGCGGTACCACCTCCGGTATCCTGTACAAGTTATTTCCCAAAGTAATAATAACAGCACGAGGCCTAGACTCATACACAGCATGTCACCTCCACAAGTATGGTTGGCCCAATAATACATCAGCTACATCAAGAGGAGCAACATCACACAATACCTCATCCGTGAATGGCTTGATACTGTACGGAAGGCGGCACTGCTGGCGGATGCGGAGATCTCTCCCTGGGTGGAGCCACCCGATGGTATATGGCTGCGGGTGTGCTATGGTTGGTAGGATGAGCCGCTTCACGACCTCTGCTGAGATGAGGTTCTTTTGGCTTCCGCTATCGACGAGAAATTGCAGCGGAGAACCCTTTACCCACATCTGCGACTAGAAGAGGCGCTCCCCCTCCTCTGGATCCTCTGGACCCTCCTTCTGGATCTTGGTGGTGGCAACAATGGCACTCGTATCCGCATCAATGATCTACTTCCCTTTGTCATTGCCTTTGTCTGGGTCTAACTCAGGATCAGAAAATTCATCTGATTCGGGTGCCTTTAGTTCAGCCACCAAAGACTGTTTGGCCCGACACTCGTTTGTGCTGTGAGTGGGGATTTTATGAAATTCACACCACTTCCTTGTGTCCTTCTTTGGATTTGTGGTGTTGTTCTGAGTTGCATTGCTTTGGCCTTGCCCCTTGTTCTTCGGTTTGAGGGCACCTTTCGGATTTGCAGATCCAAAGTCTCGCTTCTTCTGCTTAAATTTCTGCTCGATCTTGGCGGCATAGCAATATGCTGTTCCAAGCGATGTAGTGTCGAGGAACTCCATTTCCTCCTGAATTTGTTTGTGTAGAAAACTGTAGTACTTGAGCACCAAATGTCTCTCTCAATCTTTAATACCCAACTTTGTGCACAGGGTATGGAACAGATTCCTCAGTTCGTGCACATCTTGATCCTTTTGTTGCTGCAACGTGGTCCATTGGATGTATTTGTCCTCATAGCTCCCCACGGGGTAATATTGTTCCTTGATGTCATCTCGGAACGAATTCCAAATGGGTGTGGCCGAGAACAGAGAGGGTTCCCCTTTGCCCTCTTGCTCACGGTAGGTTTCCCACCAGTCTTTGACATGGGGGGCGGCTTTGAGGAGTGCAAAAATAATATTTTCTCGGTCAGAGGAGTCATGGACTGAGAAATACCCTTCCAGCAAATTTAACCATCTGTCTACGTCGTCTGCATCTATTTTTCCTTCAAATATAGGAATGTCAAAGTTTACCTGTACCTTGAAGGGAGTGGTGCCTCCAAAGTGGCTGTTGGATGCAGATGCACCATATGTGGGCAGTCGTTGAAGGATTTGAGCAAAGTTATCCATCATCGCATTCCTTTGTTTCTCGAGTGCCTCCTCGAGCAGTATTTTGATAGGATCACTTGCTCCCTCGTCTTTCTTTTCTTCCACCCTGGGAGGTCGTCGAGGTTTGCGAGGCTGATCTTGCAAGGGTTCAACCAGATCGAGCCCTAACTCCTTATACCCTGACCGCGTTGGGGAAAAGCAAAGAAAAACAAAGAAAGAGCAGACCCCGCTTTGATACCACTGATCCGGATTTATGCAGGAACGCAACAGAATAAACACATAACCATAAATACAGAGATGCAGTGGAAATAACACTTCATTTCATTAATATCAAATAACATAAAGATTATTACAGACATAATGGAACTAAAACAGCTAGGGTGCTGGTAGCGAATCTCTGAGAAGAGATGTGGTGGCTACCGACCTCTAAACTATGTTACAATGAGGCTCGAGGGCCTATTTATTATTGAGAAACAATGGATAACTCTAAACGTCCAAAAAACCAAAACCTAGGAGATGAAGCGCCAAAACTATGGGCCCCGTTTGGGTAAGTTGGTGGTCCAACTTCCTAGGGACGTAACTTTGGCATACGATCCCCATTTGATGCGCTCAATAGCTTGTTAGAAAGCTCTGTCCGAGGAAAACAACTTTCGGGATGAATTTCATTCCATGAAATTCATTGGTAAAACGATGCCCAAAAAAAGTTGTTTAGGGCCACAAAACGACTCCGGAAGTTCAGGACCCGAAAAACTGCTAAAAATAGTAAGTTTTGTTGCAACTTGAAAACTGAAAGAGCTGATGATGGGGGTTCAAATGGAATAGGTGGGTGGCCACCAATATCCACCTGGATCATTAAGCCCCCAAAACGGCTCCGAGAGTGGAGGACCTGAAAACCTGCTAAAAATATTAAGTTGTGTTGAGTGTGAAAAGCTGCAAGAATTGATGGTGCTGGTCCAAATGGAATAGGTGGGTGGCCACCGATATCCACCTGGATCATTCCTCCCTCCTTAGGAAGCAATGGTCCCCATTGCGTTGAGATCCTCCATGAGATGAGGCAAGTTTTGTTGAACTGAGCATTAGCTGTGTTGAGGATGTCATGGACCTACGGGTGGACATGCTGGATGCATTTAGTAAATTTGGATTCTTTATCAGCCTCAGATAGTACATGTTTGGATTCTATATTTGTAGTTGCAGGATGTATGGCAACATCAGGTGGTGGTAAGTTGGGAGTCAGATCAATGGAGTGCTTGTCATGACAGTGTAGAGGAACCTCTATGAGCAAGGAGAAATTTTCATCGTATTTGTCCATCTGTTGTAGCCGTGCAAGGGAGCCCTGTTTCAAGGTTGTGGCCACAATATTCTTCTTTCCCTGTGAGTGAGTCGTAAGGAAAATGAATTTCCTGGTTTGGGAAACAATCTTACTGCGTTGTTTTGCAGTAGTCAAAGAGATGGCAGGAGGCGGTACCACCTCCGGTATCCTGTACAAGTTATTTCCCAAAGTAATAATAACAGCATGAGGCCTAGACTCATACACAGCATGTCGCCTCCACAAGTATGGTTGGCCCAATAATACATCAGCTACATCACACAATACCTCATCCGTGAATGGCTTGATACTGTACGGAAGGCGGCACTTCTGGCGGATGCGGAGATCTCTCCCTGGGTGGAGCCACCCGATGGTATATGGCTGCGAGTGTGCTATGGTTGGTAGGCCGAGCCGCTTCACGACCTCTGCTGAGATGAGGTTCTTTTGGCCTCCGCTATCGACGAGAAATTGCAGCGGAGAACCCTTTACCCACATCTACGACTGGAAGAGGCGCTCCCCCTCCTCTGGATCCTCTGGACACTCCTTCTAGATCTTGGTGGTGGCAACAATGGCACTCGGATCCGCATCAATGATCTTCTTCCCTTTGTCATTGACTTTGTCTGGGTCTAACTCAGGATCAGAAAATGCATCTGATTCGGGTGCCTTTAGTTCGGCCACCAAAGACTATTTGTCCCGACACTCGTTTGTGCTGTGAGTGGGGCTGTTATGAAATTCACACCACTTCCCTGTGTCCTTCTTTGGATTTGTGGTGTTGTTCTGAGTCGCATTGCTTTGGCCTTGCCCCTTATTCTTCGGTTCGGGGGCACCTTTCGGATTTGTAGATCCAAAGTCTCACTTATTCTGCTTAAATTTCTGCTCGATCTTGGCGGCATAGCGATATGCTGTGCCAAGCGATGTAATGTCGAGGAACTCCATTTCCTCCTGAATGTGTTTGTGTAGACAGCCGTGGTACTTGAGCACCAAATGTCTCTCTAAATCTTTAATACCCAACTTTGTGCATAGGGTATGGAACAGATTCGTCAGTTTGTGCACATCTTGATCCTTTTGTTGCTGCAACGTGGTCCATTGGATGTATTTGTCCTCATAGCTCCCCACGGGGTAATATTGTTCCTTGATGCCGTCTCGGAACGAATTCCAAGTGGGTGTGGCCGAGAACAGAGAGGGTTCCCCTTCGCCCTCTTGCTCACGGTAGGTTTCCCACCAGTCTTTGTCATGGGGGGCGGCTTTGAGGAGTGCAAAAATAATATTTTCTCGGACAGAGAAGTCATGGACTGAGAAATACCCTTCCAGCAAATTTAACCATCTGTCTACGGCGTCTGCATCTATTTTTCCTTCAAATATAGGAATGTCAAAGTTGACCTGTACCTTGAAGGGAGTGGCGCCTCCAAAGTGGCTGTTGGATGCAGATGCACCAAATGTGGGCAGTCGTTGAAGGATTTGAGCAAAGTTATCCATCATCACATTCCTTTGTTTCTCGAGTGCCTGCTCGAGCAGTATTTTGATAGGATCTCCTGCTCCCTCGTCTTTCTTTTCTTCTGCCATGGGAGGTCATCGGGGTTTGCGAGGTTGATCTTGAAAAGGTTCAACCAGATCGAGCCCTAACTCCTTATACCCTGACCGCGTTGGGGACATGCAAAGAAAAACAAAGAAAGAGCAGACCCTGCTTTGATACCACTGATCCGGATTTATGTAGGAACGCAACAGAATAAACACATAACCATAAATACAGAGATGCAGTGGAAATAACACTTCATTTCATTAATATCAAATAATAGAAAGATTCTTACAGACATAATGGAACTAAAACAGCTAGGGTGCTGGTAGCGAATATCTGAGAAGAGATGTGGTGGCTACCGACCTCTGAACTGTGTTACAATGAGGCTCGAGGGCCTATTTATTATTGAGAAACGATGGAGAACTCTAAACGTCCAAAAAACAAAAACCTAGGAGATGAAGCGCCAAAACTATGGGCCCCGTTTGGGTAAGTTGGTGGTCCAACTTCCTAGGGACGTAACTTTGGCATACGATCCCCGTTTGATGCGCTCAATAGCTTGTTAGAAAGCTCTATCTGAGGTCCACAAATTTCGGAAATAATTTCATTCCATGAAATTTGCTGGTAAAACGATGCCCAAAAAACATCGTTTAGGGCCTCAAAACGGTGCCGGAAGTTCAGGACCCGAAAAACTGCTAAAAATAGTAAGTTTTGTTGCAACTTGAAAACTGAAAGAACTGATGATGAGGGTTCAAATGGAATAGGTGGGTGGCCACCAATATCCACCTGGATCATTAAGCCTCCAAAACGGCTCCGAGAGTGGAGGACCTGAAAACCTGCTAAAAATAGTAAGTTGTGCTGAATGTGAAAAGCTGCAAGAATTGATGGTGCTGGTCCAAATGGAATAGGTGGGTGGCCACCGATATCCACCTAGATCATTCCTCCCTCCTTAGGAAGCAATGGTCCCCATTGCGTTGAGATCCTCCATAAGATGAGGCAAATTTTGTTGAACTGAGTATTAGATGTGTTGAAGATGTCATGGACCTGCGGGTGGACATGCTGGATGCATTTTGTAAATTTGGTTTCTTTATCGGCCTCAAACAGTACATGTTTGGATTATGTATGTGTAGTTGCAGGATGTATGGCAACATCAGGCGGTGGTGTGTTGGGAGTCAGATCAATGGAGTGCTTGTCCTGATAGTGTAGAGGAACCTTTATGAGCGAGGAGAAATTGTCATCGTATTTGTCCATCTGCTGCAGCCGTGCAAGGGAGCCTTGTTTCAAGGTTGTGGCCACAATATTGTTCTTTCCATATGTGTGAGTCGTAAGGAAAATGAATTTCTTGGTTTGGGAAAAAATCTTACTGCGTTGTTTTGTAGTAGTCAAAGAGATGGAAGGAGGCAGTACCACCTCCGGTATCTTGTACAAGTTATTTCCCAAAGTAATAATAACAGCACGAGGCCTAGACTCATACACAGCATGTCGCCTCCAAAATTATGGTTGGCCCAATAATACATCAGCTACATCAAGAGGAGCAACATCACACAATACCTCATCCGTGAATGGCTTGATACTGTACGGAAGGCGGCACTGCTGGCGGATGCGGAGATCTCTCCCTGGGTGGAGCCAGCCGATTGTATATGGCTACGGGTGTGCTATGGTTTGTAGGCTGAGCCACTTGACGACCTCTGCTGAGATGAGGTTCTTTTGGCTTCCGCTATCGACGAGAAATTGCAGCGGAGAACCCTTTACCCACATCTGCGACTGGAAGAGGCGCTCCCCCTCCTCTGGATCCTCTGGACCCTCCTTCTGGATCTTGGTGGTGGCAACAATGGCAGTCGGATCCGCATCAATGATCTGCTTCCCTTTGTCATTGCCTTTGTCTGGGTCTAACTTAGGATCAGAAAATGCATTTGATTCGGGTGTCTTTAGTTCAGCCACCAAAGACTGTTTGGCCCGACACTCGTTTGTGCTGTGAGTGGGGATGTTATGAAATTCACACCAATTCCCTGTGTCCTTCTTTTGATTTGTGGTGTTTTTCTGAGTCGCATTGCTTTGGCCTTGCCCCTTGTTCTTTGGTTCGGGGGCACCTTTCAGATTTGCAGATCCAAAGTCTCGCTTCTTCTGCTTAAATTTCTGCTCGATCTTGGCGGCATAGCGATATGCTGTGCCAAGCGATGTAATGTCGAGGAACTCCATTTCCTCCTGAATTTGTTTGTGTAGACATTCGCGGTACTTGAGCACCAAATGTCTCTCTGAATCTTTAATACCCAACTTTGTGCGCAGGGCAAGGAACAGATTTGTCAGTTCGTGCACATCTTGATCCTTTTGTTGCCACAACGTGGTCCATTGGATGTATTTGTCGTCATAGCTCCCCACGGGGTAATATTGTTCCTTGATGCCATCTCCGAATGAATTCCAAGTGGGTGTGGCTGAGAATAGAGAGGGTTCCCCTTCGCCCTCTTGCTCACAGTAGGTTTCCCACCAGTCGTTGACATGGGGGGCGGCTTTGAGGAGTGCAAAAATAATCTTTTCTCGGTCAGAGAAGTCATGGACTGAGAAATACCCTTCTAGAAAATTTAACCATCTATCTACGACGTCTGCATCTATTTTTCCTTCAAATATAGGAATGTCAAAGTTTACCTGTACCTTGAAGGGAGTGGCACCTCCAGAGTGGCTGTTGGATGCAGATGCGCCATATGTGGGCAGTCGTTGAAGGATTTGAGCAAAGTTATCCATCATCGCATTCCTTTGTTTCTCGAGGGCTCCTTTCCAGCGCATTTTGATAGATGTCCCGCTTCCCTTGCTTCTTTCTTTTCTTCCGCCATGGGAGGTCGTCGGGGTTTGCGAGGCTGATCTTGCAAAGGTTCAACCAGATTGAGCCCTAACTCCTTATACCCTGACCGTGTTGGGGACATGCAAAGAAAAACAAAGAAAGAGCAGACCCCACTCTGATACCACTGATCCGGATTTATGCTGGAACGCAACAGAATAAACACATAACCATAAATACAGAGATGCAGCGGAAATAACACTTCATTTAATTAATATCAAATAACAGAAAGATTCTTACAGACATAATGGATCTAAAACAGCTAGGGTGCTGGTAGCGAATCTCTGAGAAGAGATGTGGTGGCTACCGACCTCTGAACTGTGTTACAATGAGGCTCGAGGGCCTATTTATTATTGAGAAACAATGGAGAACTCTAAACGTCCAAAAAAACAAAACCTAGGAGATGAAGCGCCAAAACTATGGGCCCCGTTTGGGTAAGTTGGTGGTCCAACTTCCTAGGGACGTAACTTTGGCATACGATGACGCTTGATGCACTCACAGTTTGTTAGGAAAGTCGTCCAGACCTCACAATGGGATGAATTTCATTCCACATGAAATTCGTTGGTAAACGCATGCCCAAAACGTTGTTTAGGGCCTCAAAACGGCCCCGGAAGTTCAGGACTCAAAAAACTGCTAAAAATAGTAAGTTTTGTTGCAACTTGAAAACTGAAAGAACTGATGATGGGGGTTCAAATGGAATAGGTGGGTGGCCACCAATATCCACCTAGATCATTAAGCCCCCAAAACGGCTCCGAGAGTGGAGGACCTGAAAACCTGATAAAAATAGTAAGATGTGCTGAATGTGAAAAGCTGCAAGAATTGAATGTGCTGGTCAAAATGGAATAGGTGGGTGGCCACCGATATCCACCTGGATCATTCCTCCCTCATTAGGAAGCAATGGTCCCCTTTGCGTTGAGATCCTCCATGAGATGAGGCAAGTTCTGTTGAACTGAGTATTAGATGTGTTGAAGATGTCATGGACTGCAGGTGGACATGCTGGATGTGTTTAGTAAATTTGGTTTCTTTATCAGCCTCATACAATGCATGTTTGGATTCTGTATGTGTAGTTGCAGGATGTATGGCAACATCAGGCGGTGGTGTGTTGGGAGTCAGATCAATGGAGTGCTTGTCCTGACAATGTAGAGGAACCTCTATGAGTGAGGAGAAATTGTCATCGTATTCCTCCATGACTTTTTCCATCTACTGCAGCCGTGCAACAGAGCCCTGTTTCAAGGTTGTGGCCACAATATTCTTCTTTCCATGTGAGTGAGTCGTAAGGAAAATGAATTTCCTGGTTTGGGAAACAATCTTACTGTGTTGTTTTGCAGTAGTCAAAGAGATGGAAAGAGGCGGTACTACCTCCGGTATCATGTACAAGTTATTTCCCAAAGTAATAATAACAGCACGAGGCCTAGACTCATACACGGCATGTCACCTCCACAAGTATGGTTGGCCCAATAATACATCAGCTACATCAAGAGGAGCAACATCACACAATACCTCATCCGTGAATGGCTTGATACTGTACGGAAGGCGGCACTGCTGGCGGATGCGGAGATCTCTCCATGGGTGGAGCCACCGTGGTATACGAACGCGGGTGTGCTATGGTTGGTAGGCCGAGCCGCTTCACGACGTCCTGGCCGAAGTAGAGGTTCTTTTTGGCCAGCTTGCGACGAGAAGCTGCCGGCGGAGAACCCTTCACCCATGCGGCGGAAGGCGCTCCCCCTCCTCTGGATCCTCTGGACCCTCCTTCTGGATCTTGGTGGTGGCAACAATGGCATTGGGATCCGCATCAATGATCTGCTTCCCTTTGTCATTGCCTTTGTCTGGTTCTAACTCAGGATCAGAAAATGCATCTGATTCGGGTGCCTTTAGTTCAGCCACCAAAGACTGTTTGGCCCGACACTCGTTTGTGCTGTGACTGGGGCTGTTATGAAATTCACACCACTTCCCTGTGTCCTTCTTTGGATTTGTGGTGTTGTTCTGAGTCGCATTGTTTTGGCCTTGCCCCTTGTTCTTCGATTCGGGGGCACCTTTCGGATTCGCAGATCCAAAGTCTCGCTTCTTCTGCTTAAATTTCTGCTCGATCTTGGCGGCATAGCGATATGCTGTGCCAAGCGATGTAATGTCGAGGAACTCCATTTCCTCCTGAATGTGTTTGTGTAGACAGCCGTGGTACTTGAGCACCAAATGTCTCTCTAAATCTTTAATACCCAACTTTGTGCACAGGGTATGGAACAGATTCGTCAGTTCGTGCACATCTTGATCCTTTTGTTGCTGCAATGTGGTCCATTGGATGTATTTGTCCTCATAGCTCCCCACGGGGTAATATTGTTCCTTGATGCCGTCTCAGAACGAATTCCAAATGGGTGTGGCCGAGAACAGAGAGGGTTCCCCTTCACCCTCTTGCTCACGGTAGGTTTCCCACCAGTCTTTGACATGGGGGGCTGCTTTGAGGAGTGAAAAAATAATATTTTCTTGGTCAGAGAAGTCATGGACTGAGAAATACCCTTCCTGCAAATTTAGCCATCTGTCTATGGCGTCTGCATCTATTTTTCCTTCAAATATAGGAATGTCAAATTTTACCTGTACCTTGAAGGAAGTGGTGCCTCCAAAGTGGCTTTTGGATGCAGATGCACCATATGTGGGCAGTCGTTGAAGGATTTGAGCAAAGTTATCCATCATCGCGTTCCTTTGTTTCTCGAGTGCCTCCTCGAGCAGTATTTTGATAGGATCTCCTGCTCCCTCGTCTTTCTTTTCTTCTGCCATGGGAGGTCGTCGGGGTTTGCGAGGCTGATCTTGCAAGGGTTCAACCAAATCGAGCCATAACTCCTTATACCCTGACCGCGTTGGGGACATGCAAAGAAAAACAAAGAAAGAGCAGACCCTGCTTTGATACCACTGATCCGGATTTATGCAGGAACGCAACAGAATAAACACATAACCATAAATACAGAGATGCAGTGGAAATAACACTTCATTTCATTAATATCAAATAACAGAAAGATTCTTACAGACATAATGGAACTAAAACAGCTAGGGTGCTGGTAGCGAATCTCTGAGAAGAGATGTGGTGGCTATCGACCTCTGAACTGTGTTACAATGAGGCTTGAGGGCCTATTTATTATTGAGAAACAATGGAGAACTCTAAACATCCAAAAAAACAAAACCTAGGAGATGAAGCGCCAAAACTATGGGCCCCGTTTGGGTAAGTTGGTGGTCCAACTTCCTAGGGACGTAACTTTGGCATACGATCCCCGTTTGATGCGCTCAATAGCTTGTTAGAAAGCTCTGTCTGAGGACCACAAATTTCGGGAAGAATTTCTTTCCATGAAATTCGCTAGTAAAACGATGCCCAAAAAAAGTCGTTTAGGGCCTCAAAACGGCTCCAGAATTTCAGGACCCGAAAAAATGCTAAAAATAGTAAGTTTTCTTGCAACTTGAAAACTGAAAGAACTGATGATGAGGGTTCAAATGGAATAGGTGGGTGGCCACCAATATCCACCTGGATCATTAAGCCCCCAAAACGGCTCCGAGAGTGGAGGACCTGAAAACCTGCTAAAAATAGTAAGTTGTGTTGAATGTGAAAAGCTACAAGAATTGATGGTGCTGGTCCAAATGGAATAGGTGGGTGGCCACCGATATCCACCTGGATCATTCCTCCCTCCTTAGGAAGCAATGGTCCCCATTGCGTTGAGATCTTCCATGAGATGAGGCAAATTTTGTTGAATTGAGTATTAGATGTGTTGAAGATTTCATGGACCTGCGGGTCGACATGCTGGATGCGTTTAGTAAATTTGGTTTCTTTATCTGCCTCAGACAGTACATGTTTGGATTTTGTATGTGTAGTTGCAGGATGTATGCCAACGTCAGGCGGTGGTGCGTTGGGAGTCAGATCAATGGAGTGCTTGTCCTGATAGTGTAGAGGAACCTCTATGAGCGAGGAGAAATTATCATCGTATTTGTCCATCTGCTGCAGCCGTGCAAAGGAGCCCTGTTTCAAGGTTGTGGCCACAATATTCTTCTTTCCATATGAATGAGTCGTAAGGAAAATGAATTTCCTGGTTTGGGAAAAAATCTTACTGCGTTGTTTTGCAGTAGTCAAAGAGATGGCAGGAGGTGGTACCACCTCTGGTATCCTGTACAAGTTATTTCCCAAAGTAATAATAACAGCACGAGGCCTAGACTCATACACAGCATGTCACCTCCACAAGTATGGTTGGCCCAATAATACATCAGCTACATCAAGAGGAGCAACATCACACAATACCTCATCCGTGAATGGCTTGATACTGTATGGAAGGCGGCACTGCTGGCGGATGCGGAGATCTCTCCTTGGGTGGAGCCACCCAATGGTATACGGCTGTGGGTGTGCTATGGTCGGTAGGCCGAGCCGTTTCACGACCTCTGCTGAAATGAGGTTCTTTTGGCTTCCGTTATCGACGAGAAATTGCGGCGGAGAACCCTTTACCCACATCTGCGACTGGAAGAGGCGCTCCCCCTCCTCTGGATCCTCTGGATCCTCCTTCTGGATCTTGGTGGTGGCAACAATGGCACTGGGATCCGCATCAATGATCTGCTTCCCTTTTTCATTGCCTTTGTCTGGTTCTAACTCAGGATCAGAAAATGCATCTGATTCGGGTGCCTTTAGTTCAGCCACCAAAGACTGTTTGGCCCGACACTCGTTTGTGCTGTGAGTGGGGATGTTATGAAATTCACACCACTTCCCTGTGTCCTTCTTTGGATTTGTGGTGTTGTTCTGAGTCGCATTGCTTTGGCCTTGCCCCTTGTTCTTCGATTCGGGGGCACCTTTCGGATTCACAGATCCAAAGTCTCGCTTCTTCTGCTTAAATTTCTGCTCGATCTTAGCGGCATAGCGATATGCCGTGCCAAGCGATGTAATGTCGAGGAACTCCATTTCCTCCTGAATGTGTTTGTGTAGACAGCCGCGGTACTTGAGCACCAAATGTCTCTCTAAATCTTTAATACCCAACTTTGTGCGCAGGGTATGGAACAGATTCGTCAGTTCGTGCACATCTTGATCCTTTTGTTGCCGCAACGTGGTCCATTGGATGTATTTGTCCTCATAGCTCCCCACGGGGTAATATTGTTCCTTGATGCCATCTCGGAATGAATTCCAAGTGGGTGTGGCTGAGAACAGAGAGGGTTCCCCTTCGCCTTCTTGCTCACGGTAGGTTTCCCACCAGTCGTTGACATGGGGGGCAGCTTTGAGGAGTGAAAAAATAATCTTTTCTCGGCCAGAGAAGTCATGGACTGAGAAATACCCTTATAGCAAATTTAACCATCTGTCTACGGCGTCTGCATCTATTTTTCCTTCAAATATAGGAATGTCAAAGTTTACTTGTACCTTGAATGGAGTGGTGCCTCCAGAGTGGCTGTTGGATTCAGATGCACCATATGTGGGCAGTCGTTGAAGGATTTGAGCAAAGTTATCCATCATCGTGTTCCTTTGTTTCTCGAGTGCCTCCTCTAGCAGTATTTTGATAGAATCTCCTGCTCCCTCATCTTTCTTTTCTTCCGCCATGGGAGGTCGTCGGGGTTTGAGAGGCTGATCTTGCAAGGGTTCAACCAGATTGAGCCCTAACTCCTTATACCCTGACCACGTTGGGGACATGCAAAGAAAAACAAAGAAAGAGCAGACCCCGCTCTGATACCACTGATCCGGATTTATGCAGGAACGCAACAGAATAAACACATAACCATAAATATAGAGATGCAGCGGAAATAACACTTCATTTCATTAATATCAAATAACAGAAATATTCTTACAGACACAATGGAACTAAAACAGCTAGGGTGCTGGTAGCGAATCTATGAGAAGAGATGTGGTGGCTACTGACCTCTGAACTGTGTTTCAATGAGGCTCAAGGGCCTATTTATTATTGAGAAACAATGGAGAACTCTAAACGTCCAAAAAACCAAAACCTAGGAGATGAAGCGCCAAAACTATGGGCCCCGTTTGGGTAAGTTGGTGGTCCAACTTCCTAGGGACGTAACTTTGGCATATGATCCCCGTTTGATGTGCTCAATAGCTTGTTAGAAAGCTCTGTCCGAGGACCACAACTTTCGGGATGAATCTCATTCCATGAAATTTTTTGGTAAAACGATGCCCAAAAAACGTTGTTTAGGGCCTCAAAACGGCTCCGGAAGTTCAGGACCCGAAAAACTGCTAAAGATAGTAAGTTTTGTTGCAACTTGAAAACTGAAAGAACTGATGATGGGGGTTCAAATGGAATAGGTGGGTGGCCACCAATATCCACCTGGATCATTAAGCCCCCAAAACGGCTCCGAGAGTGGAGGACCTGAAAACCGACTAAAAATAGTAAGTTGTGTTGAATGTGAAAAGCTGCAAGAATTGATGGTGTTGGTCCAAATGGAATAGGTGGGTGGCCACCGATATCCACCTGGATCATTCCTCCCTCCTTAGGAAGCAATGGTCCCCTTTGCGTTGAGATCCTCCATGAGATGAGGCAAGTTTTGTTGAACTGAGTATTAGATGTGTTGAAGATGTCATGGAGCTGCGGAGGACATGCTGGATGCGTTTAGTAAATTTGGTTTCTTTATCAGCCTCAGACAGTACATGTTTGGATTCTGTATTTGTAGTTGTAGGATGTATGGCAACATCAGGCGGTGGTGCGTTGGGAGTCAGATCAATGGAGTGCTTGTCCTGACAGTGTAGAGGAACCTCTATGAGCAAGGAGAAATTGTCATCCTATTTGTCCATCTGCTGCAGCCGTGCAAGGGAGCCCTATTTCAAGGTTGTGGCCACAATATTCTTCTTTCCCTGTGAGTGAGTCGTAAGGAAAATGAATTTCCTGGTTTGGGAAACAATCTTACTGCGATGTTTTGCAGTAGTCAAAGAGATGGCAGGAGGTAGTACCACCTCCGGTATCCTGTACAAGTTATTTCCCAAAGTACTTGGTGCGGTACTTGAGCACCAAGTGTTTCTCTGAATCTTTAATACCCAACTTTGTGCGTAGGGTATTGAACAGATTCGTCAGTTCGTGCACATCTTGATCCTTTTGTTGTCGCAACGTGGTCCATTGGATGTATTTGTCCTCATATCTCCCCACGGGGTAATATTGTTCCTTGATGCCGTCTCGGAACGAATTCCAAGTGGGTGTGGCCGAGAATAGAGAGGGTTCCCCTTCGCCCTCTCGCTCACGGTAGGTTTCCCACCAGTCGTTGACATGGGGGGCGGCTTTGAGGAGTGCAAAATAATCTTTTCTCGGTCAGAGAAGTCATGGATTGAGAAATACCCTTCTAGCAAATTTAACCATCTGTGTACGGCGTTTGCATCTATTTTTCCTTCAAATATAGGAATGTCAAAGTTTACCTATACCTTGAAGGGAGTGGCGCCTCCAGAGTTACTGTTGGATGCAGATGCACCATATGTGGGCAGTCGTTGAAGGATTTGAGCAAAGTTATCCATCATCGCGTTCCTTTGTTTCTCGAGTGCCTCCTCTAGCAGTATTTTGATAGGATCTCCTGCTCCCTCGTCTTTCTTTTCTTCCGCCATGGGAGGTCGTCGGGGTTTGCGAGGCTGATCTTGCAAGGTCTCAACCAGATTGAGCCCTAACTCCTTATACCCTGACCGTGTTGGGGACATGCAAAGAAAAACAAAGAAAGAGCAGACCCCACTCTGATACCACTGATCCGGATTTATGCTGGAACGCAACAGAATAAACACATAACCATAAATACAGAGATGCAGCGGAAATAACACTTCATTTAATTAATATCAAATAACAGAAAGATTCTTACAGACATAATGGATCTAAAACAGCTAGGGTGCTGGTAGCGAATCTCTGAGAAGAGATGTGGTGGCTACCGACCTCTGAACTGTGTTACAATGAGGCTCGAGGGCCTATTTATTATTGAGAAACAATGGAGAACTCTAAACGTCCAAAAAAACAAAACCTAGGAGATGAAGCGCCAAAACTATGGGCCCCGTTTGGGTAAGTTGGTGGTCCAACTTCCTAGGGACGTAACTTTGGCATACGATCCCCGTTTGATGCGCTCAATAGCTTGTTAGAAAGCTCTCTCCGAGGACCACAAATTTTGGGATGAATTTCATTCCATGAAATTTGTTGGTAAAACGATGCCCAAAAAACGTTGTTTAGGGCCTCAAAACGGCTCCGGAAGTTCAGGACTCGAAAAACTGCTAAAAATAGTAAGTTTTGTTGCAACTTGAAAAATGAAAGAACTGATGATGGGGGTTCAAATGGAATAGGTGGGTGGCCACCAATATCCACCTAGATCATTAAGCCCCCAAAACGGCTCCGAGAGTGGAGGACCTGAAAACCTGCTAAAAATAGTAAGTCGTGCTGAATGTGAAAAGCTGCAAGAATTGATGGTGCTGGTCCAAATGGAATAGGTGGGTGGCCACCGATATCCTCTTGGATCACCAATATGGCATAAAAGGGATCTCATACATAACACAAATCCATAGCTAAAATTACATCAATAACAAAACAAGGCAATATCCCACGACTCATGTATCAACCGGGATCTGCAAGACATAATGTATCTCAAAGAGAAATAAGTGAAGAAGTATATGGAATCCACATCATATACCTCATGCTAACATTTGTTGAAAGCTGAGCTGCTCTGCGGTTGAATCTAAAAACACCATCAATCTTATGGTGTCGAAAAATGTGAAAACGACTGCTCACACGTGGAAATCTGACACCTTCATAACCCACTTCCAAAAGTGGCTAAAAAATCGAAAACTCGGATGAAGAAACTGAGCACGCCATCAAACTCGTGGCATTTATTAGTGCAAAAATGACATAATATTTGTCCCATTTGGATAAAGTCAAAATTTCACCCTCATGAAAGTTGGCCTCAATCAAGGTTTCGCCTGCCCCTTTTCTGGCTCATGGTTCCACATGACCTGCAATAAAAAAATATAAAAGAAACCTCGATCTGCGTGCACACTCTCTGCTCCTCCATGGCCTGGCGCACTTATAAAAATTCAAGTTTATATTACTGTGAGTGGGCGGAATCACCAAAGAAACTCGTTGGATGAGCTGGTTAAAATTCTTAGTTTATGGAGGGAGGTCGGGTGGTCAAACCCCACTGCCTCCATTTTAAGTCGAATTGAGTTTAATTAACTGTGAAAAACCCTTTAAACATACCACCGTATCTTTTTTTTAACATAACGTATGGGCAGTTGGGGGGCCGGGCCCACATTGGGCGGCATGCCCCCATAAATTTCGTCGGCCTCCGTATGTAGTTGGGATAAGTGCCATTTGGGTTACGGTTGAATGATGGTGGTGTTATAACCATTACCATGTTATATATATGGTTATAACATATATTACATATATATGTTATGGTTGGTAAAGAAAGGCTTACGGTTGCTGCATGGGTTCCGTCGTATGGAGGGCTGCCACGTGGGTGTGGCTGGCAGGGCTAGCTACGGGTTCAAATCCTTCCATCCTTATATGCAATAATATGATATATGGAATTCGGAGGGGTCAACAAGGTTTGGCCACCCGTCGCCCCTTTTTTTATATAATTTTTTATTTTTATATAACAAAATGGACATTTTGAAAATACCCGATTTTTGACCGTAGGAGTCAAATTAATGGTCCCACAAATTCGCCTGGAATCTGGCCTAAGTGTACCGAAATCCAGTGGCTAGTTTTGTTCCAATTTTCATCCTCCTTAAGGTTGCCCAGTCACCAAGTCAACCCAAAACTTTGACCGCTCCTAACTCCTTCATACGGACTCGGAATTGAGTGTCGTCTATGCCATTGGAATCCGAAAGACGAGATCTACAAAATGAACCTGGTTCGAGATTATTTCGAACACTTTTATTTTTGAGCCCTCTGTGCTAAGCCACTTGTACTTGTACCTATTTAATCCACCTGGATCATTTTTCAGCCACAGATATTTTAGCAAATTGAATAGCAGAGTGGGATCAACCCAATGGATCAGGCTACTAGTCAAAAAATGTTATTAAAACCTCTCGAAGGAGCTACCATCCCCAGCTAGAGCCACTGTTAGAGTCTTGTAATTTACAGTATCACAAGGTCACTAGTTATTACTTTTATTGTTACTGAAAATAATATTCCATGTATATCATTTATTTTTAGAGAAGTTAAGGAAGGTCTTGACTATCAAGAGTGTCAAATGAGTCTATCTTCCATTTAGTTCAGTTGAAAGAGGAAAATCATTGCTAATTAAGTATGATGATGAGAAAGATCCCTATTGCCTTCATTTATTCCATCTACCCTTTTCTTCCCTTCCATTTTACCAAATTTTGACACTCCCCTTCTCTGAAATCCCATTCAAATTCCTAGGACCCACATACATAACCTTTTCAGACTTACTACTCCATAAGACCCACTTGTGTTGAAAAATTCAAAAAATTCAAAGCTTTGCCTGCATTCCGCGACTCGCAAGTTTCCATCTTCTCTTTGCAAATCTTTTCTGAAAACTTAAAATTTTCCGACGCGATATGTTAGGACCCACCTAAAACATTTATACATTACCAAAATCTGCATATAAACCTTTGAATTTCATAATTTCCTTACCTTCTTCCTTTTCGCACTTATCGACAGTTAGCGTGTCACATTGCGCACTTCACAACATTTATAGCTTACTTGTAAACGCCCACAAGTTAAAAGTTTTAACTTGTGCTGCGACCCATCCACATACTAAAAATCACAAGTTTTAAAGGACAAGTGTGGAGGTAAATGTTAAAATCACCAAAGTGCAATGTGCGATGCTCGGCCCTAGCCCGCATAGCACATATCACAAATTTTAAAGGTTATCATGGAAGGTAAAATGTTAAAAATGCCGATGTGCGATGTGCACAGATTTGATTACCTAGCACTGGTTTTTTGCGAAACAGAGCCAGATGTCAAAGTTGTGTTCCTTGCTTCTTCGTGACCGCCTCAGCCACCATTCGGCCTACTCTCTTGATGTACAAAGAGTTGTAGAAGTTAATGTTACCGTCAGTTTTCTAGAGATATTTTTAATATCAGCTCAGAAGTTATTATAGAAGTTAATATTGTAGACGATCTACTAGATGATATTTTAGTTCTGGCCCTACATGGCAGCAATTGTCAAAATTCCATTTACTTTGTAGTTAATGCAGATTGTTGATCTAGATTATGACAATCACCTCTATTGCAGTTAAATACTGCTTGAATGTTCATTATCAAGGGTTGGAATTTGTTTAGACTCTGTGTTGCTAGATAATTTTATTGGAGTTCTATAACATTTTTGAGCTGGGCATCAATAGTAAATGCACGTTCACAATATCCTTGAGCTATGTTAATGGTGATGTTTTGTCTTTTGTGTTAATGTTTCCTTTGTTTTTCCATGTTGTACATCAATTTCTCTAATTATAGAACAAAATCTTTAGACTAAGATATGCTGAGAAAACACCTTAAATTTGTTTGTTTTTGTTATCTTAATATTTTCCTCTGAAGTACAACTAAATAATTCTTAATTGCTCTTTAGCCCTGCTGAAATTGTTGTCTTTAGGGTTCTCCTCTGAAGTATAGTTAAAGAATTCTTCACTGCTCTTTAGCCTTACCAAATCTGATATATTTAAAGTTTCCCTTGTGAATTTTAGTTAAATAATTCTTAACTAGCTTCACGGAACTAGTATCACAAGTGTTTTTCTTTGAAATTATAGTTAAATAATTCTTAAATTTTCTTTAGCTTTCACTACCTCCTATAATACCATATTCACATTGCCAGTAAGATCCATTTTATAAAGTTAGCTTGCCCTATGAATGACCTTGAAAATTTGATGTACAACTCAGCCCTTTATGAATCCATTGCCCAATGGATTAAACTTATCACATTTTATCTGTCCAACCATGCAATCAATCAAAAAACAAAAAAATCTCTATAACTAGCCTAAAATCAGCATTATCAATCACCAAAGTTAAATTCTAAGTCATAAAGATATAGAGAGAGCCCTTTCTAAGCCCAGGAAGGCTAGGTCCTGGACTCCAAGGCAGTTTGATGTTGTCCTCTGCTACTTGTTCTTGCCAATCTTACAAATTACAGAGGGCTAACACATTCTATAGCCTAATTGCTCAGGCTTGGAATTTTCTCTCTCTGAAAATTGTGTAATTTTTTTTTTTAATTCATCTTCAAAAACTTCAGCACGATGGCCCTGTTCTCATCATCATCGACCAAGCTAGGAAAAATATGAGCAACTCTCATTACTTCTTCAATTGAGGCACAAAGATGGGAACATAAGAGGTTTTCAAAATGAATCTTACCTAGTGTAGCTAGACCTTAAAAGTGCATGAATTTTGTACCATTATAACCCTGAAGACTCCATATGATGTTGTGCATTTTCTTTCCCTTGACATAACCCTGAAAAAATTTAGTGTTTTCAGCCCCAGTAGCTAACCAGATGGCTCATATTTTTAATTTCTACTCATTCTCTTGCTCTTCTAAAAGCACTTTTTTTTTCCGTCTTTCCAAGGTTGTAAGAGCCTCTCTCGATTTAGGAGAGATGAATCCTTCCCCATCTTGATCAATAAATTTTTGTAGTTGCTCTTCAATCTCCCTTAGTTCTTTAACCCCAACCAACTTCTTCTTTTTATCCCATTATTTAATTTTCAATTCATTGAGCTTAAGGTTAGCCTCAAATGGGTTGGTTGTAGAGGAGTCGAGTTGAGGATTGAAGGATTTCCAATGATAATTAACAAGGGATACAAACTCCATCTCCTTTAACCAAGAATATTCATCTTGAAAGGGCTAGCTTGTTTAAGAGAGGCCCCTCTAATTTCCAGAAATATGGGAGACAGGTCTGAATCATCCCCCACTCCTATCCATTGTTTGATTAATGAGAATCTTCCCATGAGAGCCTCTGATATAAAGTCATGATCAATTCTCTTTGCCACTTTATGTAACCCAATATGACTATTTTTCTAGGTAGGGGATAATTTCACAAGTTCCACATCTACCAAATTATGACCCTGAATTTTATTCAAAAATTAATCAACTAAAGGGTTCAACCTAGCCCTGGGACCTCATGATTCAAATGAACCTAGGGAGAAGGTCAAATCACCACCAAGGATGAGGTTTGGATAATTGATAATGGTTTTGTTGGATAGCCTATCCTATAACTCCTTGCAATTGAGGGAAGGACCATATATATTTAACAAAGTGAATGAATATCCAAGGTCCTCTACAAAAGCCTGAACCCCCAACCTAGAATCCATACTCCAGAAATTAGAGACTTGAATATTCCTGACATTCCAGCCTATTTTAATCCCCCAATAACTTTCGTTGGCATCCAATGCCAAAAATCTTCAACTCTTAGAGAGAACCTCTAAAAATTTAACAATATCATCGCCATCCCCCAAAGTTTCTTGAAGGAAAACCAAATATAGAAAATTAGTTTCAACTAGTTGACCCAAAGCACGCTTTTTATGGGTACATGCTAGACCCTTGCTGTAACAGCCTTGGTGAAAATTCCATGTAATAAAAGTTAGTAAAGGAAAATTAATAACCAAGGTCATGGGAGACGTATTCCAAACTGAATGCTAGGAAAAACATCCTAGTGCATGTGTTCATATGGTTTATTATGGCTATGGAAATTGGAAAGGGCAATGGCTAAGGCTTTGAAAAGGAAAAGTGGCATTTATTGGCATTTATTCATGAAAATAATGGAAAATGGGAGAAAAGGGAGGTGAAAGGTCGCAGGTTGCATGTGAGGAGGAAAATGAAGGAAAATAATGGAAAATTGAAGAAATTATAGGCCTCATTAATAAAAATGGTTCTTAGGATCAGTTGGTAATATTTTCTCAGTTAAGTGTTGGAGATCTCATTCTGTTCTCTCTATCTCTCTCATTCTCTTGGACACTTAGAGTTTCTTGGAGAACTCTTGGAAAGTGTTGCATACTTAGATTTTTGGAGTAATAAGGCAAAGGAATAGTAGGAAAATGCAAGAGGACATCGAGATCATTAGCTTCATCGAGTTTGTTTTGCAGGTACCGAGTTGCATGTATGTTTTCCTCACTAGTTTTTGCATGCATGGCATATGAATGTGATTTATTGGTTATGATTTGTCATTGGCATGGAAGATTTCCTATATTGGTAGTGGTTTTTCCTAGCTTTCCATTTCTTGGATAACCATGGTGTTGTGGGTTCATTTTATTGTTTGTTTTTCTGGTTGGTTCTCATGTTTCTTTAGTTTTGGGTTGAGTTACTAGTTCTCAGAGCTTTGGTTGGAAAAACACTCTGGAGACCTATAACATCTTGGTTAAATTACTAGTGCTGGAGCCTTGGTTTGGAAAACACTTTGGAACCCTTCATGGGTTGAGTTACTCGTCCAGGAGCCTTGCTTGGACAAATTCTCTCGAGCCCGACAAAAACTGTGGGTTGATTTACTAGTCTTGGAGCCTTGGTTGGAACAAATGCTTTGGAGCCTTAGAAAACTTGGGTGGAGACGAACCTAGTGATGGTTAGTGATGTTAGACTGTGATGTGGAATCACTGGTTGAGGGTTGAGGTGGTTTGAACTCAAAAGCCCTAGTTTTTTTTTTATTGATGAGTTTCATAAGATCCCACATTCATGCTTGGAATATGGAACAAGGGTTACTAGTTGAAGAGAGATTTGTCTTAGCCATGTATATGGTCGGGTGGGATGTGGAATTCCCAGACTTGGTTACATTTTTCTTATGGAAATAAGAGATACTTCCTCTTATATTGATGGGTAAATATTCTTTTCATTATGTGGCTTATATGGTTGTTATATGCTTATCATTTGTGTGGTTTATATGTTGGTTATGAATGAGTTCTATGTTAGTAATGATATATGGCTCTCATCATGTTTTGATTTGTAAATGAGTGAAAAATTTATGTATGAAAAAATAGATGATAATGTAGTTAATATGATGAGGCAAAAATGCTTCTTAATTATTTTCAGATAAGTATGAGACCCCTATGCTCAGATATGTTATTTAAACCTATAGATTACACATTTATGACATGTTTTATGAAACACCTATCATGGCTAGTAGGGGTCAGTTAAGTCCTTGTTCAAGTGTTTGCATTTACATTTTTATTCTGCTACTATCTTTGAGTTGTAAAGGTTTCATGGAGTTTTGGGTATTGACTTGAGATTTGGGCCTGAAAAAGTGGCACAAAAATTAGGGTCATAGGCTCAGAACTACTGGGAAAAATCCACAGTCACATGAATACCCATGTTGTGCTTATGATTGGAGGTTTCCAGTCGCACTCTTTCCCATGTCAAGGGAGTGGTTGAGGGATTTATGCATGAAAAGTTCAACTTGGATCAGGGGCTAGCCTCACATAAGGTTGGGATGGATCATGGGTTCCTGTAGCATATCCAAAAGGTTTGTGTTGTTGTGTGTTGACGATTCCACTTCCTTAAAGTGGCCTAGGAGGTTTAATCAGATCATAGTAACTCTTCGTCACATGTTTACCCCGTTTTGTCGATTACTTGGGTAGATGTGGGAGGAGGGTGTTACAGAGTGGTATCAAAGCATGGTTCACCCCTCATATTGGATGGACGATGTGTTGGGCATGCATTCATGTCGCTTTCATATGTGTTACTCATATTTGTGCTTGTTGCATCCACATGGTGTTGGTCATGGTTGCAGTGATGTCTCCATGTGAAGGTTGATGGTGTTGTTGTGAAATGTGTTTTTATGAGTGTATGAATGGTTATGTGGTGTTTATACATGTTAAGTGTTCATGTATTTTCAGTGTACATTGGTATGGTTGTTGTTGTCATGTGTGAGGTCATGGTATGTGGTTGATATGGTCATGCATTGATGACTAAAATCTAGCTAGAATAATGTTTATGTGTTTGTATACCCATGTGTTATATGTCTATATGATGTTATGATTATGTCTATACATGTATTATGTTGATTGGTTGTTATTTCAAATGAGATATCCTCCCCGAATTATGATAAGGTGCATTGGTTTATTGTGATTTTGTTTAGCTGACATGAGATTCCTTGTAGGAAGAAATCAAATATGACTAGCAATATGGTAGACCACAAATATTATCCTTATGAATCAGATGTGCAACATGGTTTTAGGAATTATTTTGAATTAGAAGACACATTGAAAAAATTTAAGGAAGAAATAAGGAGCTGTAAAGAAGAAAATGACATAATCATACATGCACAAGAAAAACAAGCAAAGGTAAATGCATTAATCCTTCAGAGTTTTTCATAGTTGCAACGACAAGACCACTTCAGATCAGCTATGGACAGGAGGATGAGACTAATGGGGCATATGTTAATAGGTCTCATGGTGGTAACATGTCTGAAAGATATGACACAATTAGTGATGGTAGGTTCTTGGACACTCTGGACAAGAGAGGTGACAGACAAAGGTATTATTCTAGTTTTGGTTCTGACAGGAATTATGATCGTCATCAATCCTTATAGGGGGAGTGACATGGGATGTTTTCCGAATGTGTTTATGAAATAAAAACCACCTAAATTTGACGGGGAAATGAATAAATCACAATATCCAGAAGCATGGCTTCTTGGGATGAGGAAGCTCTTCAGATTGCATGATTACTCAGAAAACATGAAAGCTAGAATAACTGCATTCAGCCTCAAAGCTAAAGCATATATTTGGTGGGAATATGTGAAGAATTCCAGGGATATTTATGAGGAGGAATTGACTTGGAGTGAATTTGAGAGACTATTCCTAAAGAAGTATCTATTAGAAAGATACTATGATGACAAGGCAAAATAATTTTATGAGCGAAAGATGGGATCTATGACCGATGAGGAGAATACTAGCATATTTCTAGATTTGTTGAGATATGTGCCTTACCTCAAGGATGAAAAGGCTACGATTCAACAATTCATCAATGGGTTGTCGATATAATTTAAAGATAGGATTGAGTTTGATGAACCTATATCATTGGAGGAGGCCATATGGAAACTAAAGCATTGTTACGAGCAATCAAATCGTAGATCTGAGACAAATCCAGAATGGAAAGGTAATGATAAGAATAAAGTAAAATAGGACAAGAAGTGAGAAATACCTCAGGATACAGGTAACAAAGATAATTTTTCACCACCTAAGAATTTAAATACATATGGCATAGGACAAGGAATTTGGTCTTAGGAGTAGAATAAGTGTGAAAACATGGAGCTTGTGCGGTGTTGGACTTTTGGAGGAGATCATTGTAGAAGGGATTATCCATAACTTCAGGGTGGTAGACCATAGATCTAAAGTGCGCATGAAGCACAAATAGTGGGAGATGTTGGATAGAGCATTCCCATGATCTATGTAGCGCTAGATAACATATGAGAAAATCAATAGGCATCTATTACTGATATGGATAGTAAGATTTGTGATCAATTTGTTTCTATTTTTATTGACCCTCGATCTAATTATAGTTATGCTAATCATGAACTGGAGGATAAGTGTGGTTTGAATAAGGAAGTGCATGAAAAATCTTGGTTATTCTAGTTGGTTACATGTACCAAGAAGATAGTTCATCATTGGGTAAGGGATTGTGCATTTGACTTTAATGGTATTCCCACCTCAACACATCTGAATATATTGTCATTGCGATCATATAACATGATTTTGGGCATGGGTTGGTTGTATCTTCATAGGACCAAGGTGGATTTTATGACAAGGTTATCGAGTGCTTGGATGAAAATGAGGAACAAAGAGTCTTGAGAGGTTAGAAGAAAGCAACATTGGTGAGAGTGGTTAAAACTATGTAGGCCAAGTGTAGTTGCAAGAAAGGGTGTTTGTTATTTGCAGTGCACATTTCTAGCGACCAAGGTAAGGAAGTTGAGGATGCAAATATTTTGAGTAGGTACCCAGTTCTACAGTAGTTTCATGTTGTATTTCCTGCAAATATTTCAGAGTTTCCACCTCATAGGGAAGTAAAATTTTCTATTTAGTTGGTACCAGGGGTAGTTCCAACATCTAAGGCACCTTATAGGATGAGAACACCATAGTTAGTAGATTTGAAGCTACAATTCAAGGAAATGTTGGACAAGGGATACATTAGGCCAAGTGTATCACCATGGGGCACAACGATACTGTTTGTGAAGAAGAAAGATGGTGCTCTCAGGTTACGTACAAACAATTGAAAAAAGTTACAATCAAGAATAGGTATCCGTTGCCGAGGATTAATGACATGTTAGATCAGTTGAAGGGAGCAACAATGTTATAAAATATTTATCTGAGATTGGGATATCATCAGGTACACATTAAAGAAGATGTCATTCACAAGACAACTTTTCAGACCAGGTACGAATATTATGAGTTTTTTTTAGTTCCATTTAATTCTCCTACTACCTTTATGTGCTTGATGAATAGTGTGTTGCATCCTTATTGTATTCATTAATGATATATTGGTATATTTTACAAATGAATAAGATCATGCAGATCATTTAACATAGGTGTTGATATTGCTGAGAGAGCATCAGTTGTATGCTAAGCTCAACAAGTGCAGTTTATTTCATACAAAGGTACACTACTTGGGACATGTTGTCTCCAATGAAGGCATAGCAGTAGATCTAGAGAAGATAAGAGCTAGCATGGCACTAGCATATTTGGCCCAATTTCCGATGGCCAAAATGTCTCTATTGTGACACATAGGGATCCCAAGAGTGACACTTTAAGGTTGGTCAAAACGTCGCTTCCTCTACTGTCACATATGAAACACTTCTAATAACTATCGGTAGAGAAACACTAGACACGACACATGTCTTCATTTAGTCAACCTTTGAATCACGTTGTTTATTGTCGCTATTCCAACATCATGCGGAGACATTGGTATTATGACACTGAAGCCTTCCCAAAATGTGTCTCAATATCGATGGCCTGTCGTCGCACATGTCGTCACATGTCCAAATCTATTAGTTTTCCAGCGATGGAAACAATCGTTGGAAGTTCCATGACAATCATCGCTATTATGACAACTCGCATAACATTGTTGCAATGGCTGGGCCATATCAGCGATGAAAACAACTGTCGGAAGTGACACCACAGTAATTTCTATTCTGATACTTGGCATAACATTGTTGTGACGGTTGGGCCATACCAGAAACGGAAACAACCATCGGAATTGCAGCGCGGTAGCACAACCATTTTTATCAAGGAGTGATGGAACGAACTTTGCATTTACTGGGAGTAATTCCTCTTTAGTACAACAGAGGACATCTTGTCAATACTCCTATATAGGTAGTAGGGTAAATGAAGCATTTTAACCCTAGTAAAGTGCATGAGTAATCTGATATGATAAGAGTAGAGTCTAGAGTACCTTCCCTCATAGGTAATATATTTCATGATGACCCTCATCAAAGGTGCATACCTCTACAGCTAGTGTGAAAAAGGAAAAATAGATTTGCAGCCTTCTTTGTACCTAGGTTTGAGAAATGGCACATAACAGCTTATGTCTAACTTTTCTCTTTTGAACCAATTTTCACCAACATTGGGTATGCTTGTAGCATGGGCAATGGCATCTGATGATAGCTCAAATTCTAACCCTGCAATATTTACTTGTTTATTGTGTAGATTGAGGATAAAAAACCTAGTGAGCTCATGGTGACTTTGCACCTGTTGGAATTTTTCACAAAACTTAAAGCACCCTACATTTTGGAAAAAAGTGATAATCATAGGAGAGTCATTAAGATCCACAATGTCTTGGGGTTAAAATCTATTGACCTTCCCACCTTTGTGTTTCTGCCTCCTAGGCACTTGGCCTTCTTCACTACTCACATTTCCTCCTTCTCTTGACATTCTGATCTCTGCTTCCTTTAAACAAATCCTAGCTCTATTTGTGAAACTTGATATGAGGACTGATTTGGAATGAGGGTGAAAGGCTGCTTCTGCAAGTGAGTGAGAAGAAGGTGTAGGTGTATGACTGAGCCCTTTAAGCTTTGATGAATGGTTAACTTCAATTCACTGTTATTACCCTACTTCACACCCTTCTTGACTGATAAATCTTGCTTGGAGGTTTAAACAGGGTTTAGCATGAAGATGTAGGGTTTCTAATCCTTAGGGTTTGGTCAATTTCCTTTAATCATCAAATCATAAAATTCACTGGAGAATAAGAAAAAAAATCCACCTACCAAATTTCAATGCCTTTGAGAGTCCTTTTATGCAGCTTGGAGGAGTCTTGTTGTTTTTTAGCATTTGCAGGTGGAGGAGGGGTTTCTGGCGAAGGCGAAACACCTACACGCACAGTCGGGTCCTCTCTGCCCAACGCGTAGTGCTTGAACACTTTCCTGGGTTTCGGGCCCCCCAATGTGCAGTGCCTGCATGTAGAGCTGGGTGTCGAGCTCCTGAGCGCAGCACCTACACGTAGTTGGGGCCTATCGGGCTCTCCTAGGCGCAGTGCCTGAACGTTGATTGAGCCTGTCAGGATTTCCTGGGTGAAAGAGTAGCGCTTGCACGAACACGCAACATGTGTCCCTAAACACGTAGCGTAGTGCAATTTTGCACTGGAAAACCTCCTGTACATGTAGCGCCAGGAAAAATTGCTCAATTTTTCACTGAAATTCCCAAATTTGTCTCTGGGATGCTCTGACTATTTTTGCAAATGCATAATGAGTTGGGTGGAGGGAAAAAGTTCCTTTATAGATTTTGGAAAATAAATTTAAATCAAGAACCCACTTTGCTAATGTTTTTTGAGATTTTCCATCTAACTGATATTCCCTTGACCTTTTTGCTGTAGGTGGCTAAAAATTATTTAAAATGGATCTTTTTTCATTTTTGGTGGTAGCTTTCTTGGAAACATGAAAGGGTCCTTTTTCCTGAGGATATGTTTCACTCATCTTTTCATATCAGAAACCCAAAGCTGCCTTTTCTGCCATCTTGAAACCTAACACATCCTTTTTGTTCATTCGATAATGGTAGGCTTCTTAAAACATTTTTAGGGATTCCTTTCCTTATATCAGCACTGTCAAAACCCCTCTTTTCCTGCATTGTGAAGTTGAAATCATGTTTTTACTCCTTTTGACATTTTTGAGTGTGGGTGACCTGAAAACATGGTTTCTTCCCTTCTCAATGATTTTTTTTACTTCTTTGTCCTTTGAAACAGTGAGGGATCTCACCTTGGCAAACTCTGGGATGACAGACATAGTAGCCTTTTCAAACTTCCTTTATGTTGTATTGGATGGAGGCTTTACAACTTCATTTTACCTCTTTTAACCATCTTTGGCATGACAAATGCCTTGGTGTGAGTTTGGAAATTTTGCAAACAGTGATATCTTCAGGAAACCTTTGTTGTCATTATGGATTCTGAACTTACCCTTTTACCTTCTTTGATCACCTTAGGTTTCTGGGTTGTTTGAGAAAAAATATTAGTGTTGTCTTCTAAGTTCTCTATAGCCCTTTCAACTTCATTCATTTCTTTCCAGTTCACCTCACCTTTTTCCCTTTTTCATTTATAATTTCTAAGAAATATCTTCCATGCTTAGTTCATTTGGTGTGCATCCTCCACGTGTTCTACTGCATTGGATCCTTGCTTGGCACACTGCTAGCCCAATCAGGCTTAGAAACCCTAATTTTCCCTGAACATAAACTGCTCCCTATCTTCCTTTAGGAACACATCAGTTTTTTTATCAATTTCGTTTGTTGATCTACCTCTTGGCATTCCTGCAGAAATGCCAAGCACATTTACCTTGTGCAAAACTTGAAATTGATAGAGTAGCCCCCTTTAGAGATTTTCAGCTCTTTCTTGCGCAATCATGTGCTGCTCTTATTTTACTTTTGGAACAACTTCTAGCATAGGAAAAATAGTGCTCAAAACACCAAGGATGACCCTACAACCTATGAAACCCTAGTGACCTAGTGGGAGGCTCCTTTGACTTGGTCTTTGACTGAAAGCTTGGCTTGGGGTCTTCAAGTGTAGAAAAACAGATTTTTTGACAAATTGATGTATTGAAGATCCAAAATCCAAAGTACTTGATTTATCTAAAGAGCCCACAGAGATAGTTTTGATACCATCAATGCTTGGGGCACCTGGTGAACATGGGAAGGAGAAGGCTGTTTGGCAATCCTAGATGGAAAGTGGAGAGGTTAGGTAGAGGTAAAATAGAGTGTTGAGGTTATTGGTGGGAAAATAGGATAAATATGAGTGGCATGAGCCCATGAGGGGTTTTTTAGGAGTGGTAGTTTAATCAAGGAATGGCAGAGTAGTAAAATAGTGAAATTTTTTTTAAGGATAATGAAGGCAATGAGATTTCTAAAACTCACAATATTCATGAATCTTGTTTTTAGAAATCTAGGACAAGTATTTAGTCATCTAAAAATATAAAAAATTAATGATGACTAACAAAATGCTTGACTTTTAGTGCTGAAAATAGTGTTTCAAATACTACCCATTCATAGGCAGCTGCACAGATTCTCCATCTAAATTATCCAAGATGAAAGTATTGTTAGATATTACTTCATTGATTATGTATGGTCCATACCATAGGGGAACAAATTTACCATGATTTCCCTTATCCTCCTTTCTAGTATCCCACCTTGGTACTAAGTCTTCTGCTTGAAAGATAAATTCTCTTGCCTTCCTGTAAAAAATGGTTTTCATATTTTTATGATAAGTAATTAATTTGTCTCTAACTTTGTCTCTATTTTCACTTAACTCAATTACCTTATTCATTCTTTTAACCATAGCATTGGGTTCTTCTCGATATTCTTGAATAAAATCATTCACAGGTTTGGCTATTTGACTAGGAAGTAATGCCTATGTTCCATATACCAACTCAAAAGATGATTTTCCAGTGGACCTTCTAGTAGTAACCTGAACTGACCAAAGGGAAAACTTTAGTTTTGAGTCCCAATCTTTTTTATTTTCGGTGATTTTTTTCTTAAATATTCTAACCAATGTTTTGTTAGATGGCTCTTCCAATCCATTCCCTTGTGGATTGTAAGTTGTAGAATGAGACAAAAATACATTATATTTCTGAAAAAAATCAATAAATCAAGCAGAATTGAATACCTGAGCATTATCTGTCACAATCTTGATCGGACAAGTCAACCTACTAAAGATATTTTCCTCCAAGAACTTCACCAATTGGTCATTTTCTTTATTTGTGGGTATGGCCTCAACCCACTTTGTGAAGTAGTCAGTGGCTGTTAGAATCCATTTGAACTATCCAATTGATGGTGGATTTATTTCTCCAATAAAGTCCAATCCCCACTGTCTGAAATGTTCTTCTATAAATACTTGAACTAGAGGTAAAGGAGAAAGTATCTTATTTTTTGTAAACAATTGGCGTTTCTGACAACCTCTGACTAGTCTGTACACATGTGATAACAATGTAGGCCAATAAAAACCTGATTGGAGGATCTTATGTGTTGTAACCTTCCAACTTTAATGACCCCGACTCATATTTTCGTGGTACTCTTTGGTAATCTCAATGGAATCTCCTTCAGTTAAGCATAGTAGTAAGGTATCAACATGATCTTTCCAGTATATTTTTTCTTCTACTATGACATATGGTTGAGACTTAAGCTTAAGGGCTCTGTACTTTGTTCTATTCAGTGAAGTTGGACAAGAGAAGAAACACAAATAGTGAACAATATCTTTGTACCAATCTGAACATAAATATTTGTACTGAATATTCATACCTGATTTGGGCTTATTTTTATTTTATTCATTGACAACTTCATCTATTGGTGCTACCAGATTGATGCCCAATGCTTGAAAAAATTTTTCTACTAACATATTTTCCAAACCTTGTCTTTTTATTAGTTTTTTAGGTTTAATGTCGAGATCATATTCCTGAATTTTCACTATCCACTTTCCTCTCTTCCCTTCTACATCACTCTGAATCAGCACATCCTTGACAACATCATTGGGGACATATGCAGTTATTTGAGATTGTAATACATAAGTTATTAAGGCTTTGAGTGCTTTAACCGATGCATATACCTACTTTTAAAGAATTTTATATTTGAGATTAGCATATCTGAGAATGAAAAATTCCCAATTAGCTTTTAGCTAGTTGGAATATTAAATTTTGATTTTGCTTCTTAGTTACAAGAATAAGAGGGTAGGGAGACCCATAAATCTCCTTATTAGGAATAAAATCAGTCCTAATGTGAATGGGTGTCATCTAATTAGCTGGATTAAGCACCCTTATGTGTGAAAAGGGGATGGAGCATGTAGATTGGGTCAACTTTGACCAAATCAACAGTGCTGGTATGGAAGGAGTAGCATTCATTGAGGGACAACGTAGTTTTGGAGTGAGATTCCATGCATGGAAGTAGAGGCTTTAATGAGTGGGGCCCAAGGTGAGGAAGATCACCAAGAATATAAGGAAGGGAATGGTAGCCATAGAAGGCATGAATGATTAATTATTCTGTTTATGGTCTGTATCACTTGTTGCTCTCTTTAGCGGTTTAGAGGAGACTGCAGTGTTGTTTAGCACAAGGGTGTTATTGAGTGGGAATCCCACCTTCATCCTCGGGGGACTTTGAGTGCCCACTCATGAGAAGTATTTGGGCTACATTTTCACATTTTGGCATTAGGAAAAGCTACATATTTCTTCTACAACGTAGTTTCTGCTGAGGGTTGTGCTGTCTTGCAGGGTGCAACAGTGGAGGGTTTTTTTGGGTTATTTCTGAGCTATTTTTCAGTGGAGGAAGGTTTCCTTCCATTAGGAGGCCAGTAAAAAAGTCCCTTGAGATTTATTGTAGCATTTGGCACCAGGCCAAGTTATTATTATTCCTACAACGTAGTTTCAGTCCATGACTGTGTTATTTTAAGGAGGAGTTGTAGGGGTGGTTCAATACACCATTTGGGGAGATAGATTTCCAATGAAGGGATCAACCTTTAATTTGGTGAGTATACTGGGAGGAGGATTCATTCTATGCTACATCAGATCAGCCATATCTTTCTAGCTATTTAATTGCAGTGAATCTTCAGCCTTAGGGCTTTGGTTCACCATTCGTGTTTTGGTGTATTTTTCGGAAACCTTCTTGGGTTGTCATGGGAAGGTGATATAGGGCCTTGATCTTCATGTATAGTATCTTTTGAGGCATAAATCAGTTATTTTATATCATTTTATGATCTCTTTCTATAGCTATGATCATTATCACTACGTTGTAGCAACTCTCTGGCATTTTGTATAGTAGCAAAATCTCACTTCTGAGAGTGATTGTTTATGGGAGGCTTGTTTGCTCATATCATATGATTTGTGCCTCACTATTTTGTACTATTTTTCTTCTGATATTCGTAATATAATATCTCCATATTGGTCTCATATGTTGATGTAATGTTATTCACTGCTATTTCTATGTTTATGTCCTATATTGTTGCCTTTCCTGTTTAGGAATATTACAGTGGTATCAGAGCATAATCTTGGCTCAGCTTGTGCATCTAAGCCAATATGTCATAAGAATAAGGAGATCCCCTCACAAATAGAGAGAAGAGGTATCTCAAGAGAAGAAACCAGAGATATGATTATACATATGATAGAGAAGACAGGGGAAAAACTCCCATATTAGGAGAGGAGGATGACAAGGAGTTCCCCATGCTTCTACTTCGAACTATGCAAGATATTGCAAAAGAAATCAAGGAGATGAGGATGGATAGACACAAAGAATACCCTAAATTTTTTCTACATGGAGAAGGCTCTGGCATTTCACATCACTGGAATGATCAACCAGTGAAGTAACAGGTTTCCAAACGATCTACAATGCATACATTTTTAGCAGTGGGAAATGGAGGGTTTCAAGAACAAGAAGCTCTTGAAGATTATTTTCTTGAGTACGAGTCTCAATATCAGAGATTCAAGGAAATTTTTTTTCTTTCAAGAGTTCTGTCAGATCAAGGACAATAGGAGACCCCGACATCAAAATAGAGGTGGAGGATTCATACAGCACAATGATCTTCACCGGACTATGGGAAGATTTTTCTTACCCACTTTTGATGGGTTATGGAACCAAGTACCGGATATGGAAGCCATCAAAATAGCATCACTACACCTTGAGGGTGAATCACATGATTGGTGGTTTCATGATCTTTATACATTGGGTCATTCCAATGTGACTGCATATTCAAAGTTCACAAGGAGGTTGGTGGAGAGGTTTGATCGAAGAGACCTAGAGGCACCTTTCATTAGGCTAGCTAAGCTCAAAAAATTAGGTAATCCAGAAACTTAAATTTCTGTTATGGTTCCTAATTTATCTGCAACTAGGAGGGTCTATATGTTTATTAATGGGCTAGCAGAACCTCTACATGGGTTGGTTAAATTAACCAAACCCACTACCATTCAAGATGCCATTGAAAGGGCTAGATATCTACAAGATGCCTTGCCAAGAGAAAAGGCAAAATTTCATCAAAATCCTACTTTTCCATCAAAGGGAAAATATGAGAAGGGTAATCCCTCAAATGAGAGCCAAAACAAAGTAACTCTTAGTGATGATGTCCGAAGAGACTTGAGGAGAAGGAAGCTTTGCTTCACATGCCAATAATCATGGGCACCCGAAAATAGATGTGAAGTAGGGAAGGAACACTATATAGAGGTATTCTCTACTAACGAGGAGGAAGAAGAAGACGAACCAGAAGGAGGTCATAGCGTTGGGATATAAGGAGAGGATCCACCACTACCAGGAGGTGGGAATGGAGCATTTTATCCAATTGGAGGGGGCCTTGCATCATTGAGAGGAGTACCCAAGTACTTCACCTTGAGAGTTCAAGGTTCCATTCAAGATCAGGGGGTTTCAGTGTTGATTGATAGTGGGGCTACCCATAACTTTATTGATGCCCAACTAGTGCAGAGGAGGGAAATACCCACTCATGATTTTGAGGGATTTTCAGTTTTGGTCGCAAAAGCTAGAACTATGCAGTGCATACATTATGTTCCATATTTATCTATCACCATGGGGACATATACATTGAATGATGACTTATTTTTGGTTGTCATACCTGAAACCAATGTGATATTTGGTGTGAAATGGTTGATTACTTTGGGGAAGGTCACCACAAATTGGGAGACTTTGCAGATGGAGTGGATGGATAAAAAGAGTGGCAAACATCAGATGCTTATGGGCATGCACATTTATCCCTCTTAGATAGATTCTACACTAAAAACATATATGGATTTGCGTAATGGAAGAAAGTATCTAACAATCCTATCAGTTATGTAGATGACCTTGGCCCATGAGTCATTACTATTTAGTGGCATTCCACCTAGGAGGCCACCTGATCAAGAGTTGGTGAGAAATGTCTCACAACATTTTGCACCACTCATAGATCCAGGAAAAGTGGGAACATTGAGAGGACTTGACACATCACATAGAGTCTTGGGTATGATCAATGAGGAGGGATACATTCTCCCAACATCATTATTACCCACTCTCACCCCACATCTTGCGGTGAAAGAGGATGTTGTAGGGATGGAGGATGGCACCATCATGGTGCAAGGAGACCACTCATTGGCTTTGGAGGCTCATAAGATACTCCCACTTGGAGATAAACATTCCAAACATGGTATAGGGTGGTGGACACTCATCAATACATTGGCCAAACTCAGAATTTTTTTAATGAGTGATAGCTTCCCATGGAAGGCTAACCTCAAAAAAATTCCACCTTTACTTGAGCATGAGCAACTACAGGAGGAACATTAGAGGAAGAATAGTAGCATCCCGGTATGTGACTTTGGCATGGGAGATGTCAAAGTAAGGGGCAGCCACACAGATGCTTTACATGGTAGATCAAAAACATTGTCATTAGGGAGTATAGATCCTATTGGAGATCCTGACTGTTGGTGGAATACTCCAAGGATATTTTGACATGCTAGATACTTGATGGCCAACTATTGGATGAGAGATATTCAGTGAGAGATGGGTTCATATAATATTAGAGTAGGATCTTCTTGTCTAGAGAATCTAAGGTCAAGGAGAAGCTACTACATGCAGCACATGAAAATTTTCTCTTCAGCCACACTTATTCCATGAGAGCATATCATACTATCATGGAGAGATACACTTGGGAAGGCTTTGAAGAGGAGATACATCAACATATTAGGAGATGCATGGATTATTTGGAGATGGAGGAGAGACGTAACTCTTTGATAGAGTTATTACAACCACCTCTTTCCTCATTGGTAATGAGAGGGGATCCATCTATGAGCCACTCCACTAGCTTGATCAAGGTATATGGTAAGGATCATTTTTTTGCACATAATGATTTACTAGATGAGTATTTGCATTCCTTTACCATTCATGTATAGCTCATTGCTCCAAGAGGGAGCACTCTTCCTTATAAACTTCATGGTCCACTTGAAGCCATAAGTAGTGTTTAGCATGACCATTCCCTAGGAGACTATATATATCATTTAGGGTGTACTCCATTGGCACCAAACAATATTCACCTTCTCCAAGCATGTGAAAAGACTATGGAAGAAAAAAATTAGTGGGTAAACCACTTACTATATCATGTTCTGAGGCAGTCAGGAGACATACTGCGCTGGTTCCACATGTGGGAATATGATCCTCCTCCAGTATTTCATATAGAAGCTTATATATCCTTGATTTTGATCCCATATGTAGATGATGTTCTTATCATTGTTGTGGGCATGTTTGGAGGGATGACACATTGGTTGAATGTGTCCATTGGGAGAGAGATTATCCCCATTTCTTATGCCTCATGCTTCAGGGGGAACATTGAGCATCACATGTTTGCTACATTATACCACTTGTTTCCTTATGAGGGGAGCCATTTTTTTAACTTGATAATTTGGTAGATGCATCTCATAGAAACCTGGGAGGAGCATTTCATGGATAGATTGATTGGGGGACACTTGGTTCATGAGGAGAACTTATCACATGGAGGTGTCACAAGGGAATGAGGAGAAGAGTTGCAGCACTCACCTTTAAATTTTCTTAAAGACAAGCAACATTTGGGAGGGGAGGACTGTAATATTCCCAATTAGCTTTTAGCTAGTTAGAATATCAAATTTTGTTTTTTCTTCTATGTTAGAAGAATAAGAGCGTAGGGAGACCCATAAATATCCTTAGTAGGAATAAAATAACTCGTAATGTGAATGGGGTTCATCTAAGTAGCTGGATTAATCACCCTTATGTGTGAAAATGGGATGGAGCATGTAGATTGAGCCAACTTTGAAACAATCACCAATGCTCGTATGGAAGGAGTGGCATTCATTGAGGGACAACACAGTTTTGGAGGGAGATTCCATGCATGGAAGTAGTGGCTTTAATGAGTGAGGCCCAAGGTGAGGAAGCTTACCAAGCATATAAGGAAGGGGATGGAAGCCATAGAAGGAATGAATTATTAATTATTTTGTTTATGGTCTGTATGACTTGTTGCTCTCTTTAGCTGTTTAGTGGAGATTGCAGTGCTGTTTAGAACAAGGGTGTTCCCAAGCGAGAATCCCACCTTCATCCTTGGGGGAATTTGAGTGCCCACTTAGGAGAAGTATTTGTGTTACATTTCCACATTATGACATCATGCCAAGCTACATATTTCTTCTACAATGCAGTTTTTGCTGAGGGTTGTGCTGTGTTGCAGGGTGCAACAATGGGGGCTTGGTTTGGGTTATTTATGAGCTAGTTTTCAGTGGAGGAAGGTTTCCTTCCATTGGGAGGCCTGTAAAGAAGGCCCTTGAGCTTTATTGCAACATTTGGCACTAGGCCAAGTTATTATTATCCCCTAAAACACAATTTCAGTCCATGACTACGTTATTTTAGGGAGGAGTTGCAGGGGTGGTTTTAGTACACCGTTTTGGGAGATAGATTTACAATGAAAAGATCAAACTTTCACTTGCTGAATCTATTAGAAGGAGGCTTCATTATATGCTACATCAGATCGGCCATATCTTTCCAGTTTTTTAATTGCAGTGAATCTTCAGCCCTAGGGCTTTGGTTCACCATTTGTATTTTGGTGTATTTTCTGAAAACTCTCTTGGGTTGTCATGGGAAGGTGATATATGTTGGTCACTTTAATTGTATTTACAATTCAAGCTCCACATAAATTTTCAACCCAAGGAAGTCTGTTTATTCCAAAGACAACCACGCACTGGATATGCTCAATTTCAAAAGAAAAAACAATGTTGTAGTAAAAAGCCACACAATTATTAATCATACAAATCTAATTATTCACACCCTGTTTAATCAAAGCTGAAGTTACTTATGTTATAGCAGAAGTAATTCCTATATTGCAGTTAAGAATCCAAATAAAGGGAAATCAATCTGCAGGAAAGGAAACCAATCAACCATAACAGGGAACAGGACCCTATTCCTTTATATAGGAACTTCAGCACCTGCTGCCTAACACTAATCACTCTGTAGAAAAGATAAACTCAAGAGAACAAGACCCTATTCCCATGAACAGGAACCTTCAGCACCTCTCTCCTGTGTTCTAATCACACCGCAGGAAAATAAAAGCAATCAATGGGAACATGACCCTATTCCTTTGTACAGGAACCTTCAGCACCTGCTTCCCAGCATCAATCATACATTCAAACAATTAACAGAAATAGATCTCTTCACTTCTTAAGAATGAATGTACTAAACACATGCAACGTTAAAGGAAACAGAATGTTCAATAAACTACAGAACTGTGTAACTAGTGTTTCAGCAAACAGAATCAAAGTAAAGTGCGAATGTCAATAAGAAATCTAACAAACTACAGGAACAGTCGGGCGAATCTTGTGAGGAAGGCGGGCCCTTTCCTTCTCACAAGATTCCCCAGGAAAAGGATTAAATTGAAGCGCTCGGAAGGAAATTTTATTCATCTGTCAAAAGAAATGATACATTACAAATGGAGTCTAGCTCCTGTCCTCTCAAACACAATGTTCTCCTGTAGTTTTCGAGCTCCCTCTAATGATGATGTCTCCTCTTTTTAAAGAGGAGACATCTCTTACAATTACAGTAGAGAAAATCTATATTTATCCCTAAATCTGTTCTTCTTTCTTAAAACAGGGCTATTCTGTTCTTCCATAAAAAGATATCGTTACAACAGATACAAAAAGAGTACGATCTTCAGAATAATCCATGTAACCACGTCTTCATGTTGTTGCCATTGTTCCAAGAAATACTCTTCCAGAATCGCAAATTACGAATAGTGACGGAATTTGCGTGCCTGCTGGCTGTTTCAACAATGGAGTCGACTGTTTCAGCAACGGAGTCGACTGTTTCAACAATGCAGTTTGACTGTTTCAGCAACGGCCAATTGTTCCAGCACAGCATATAACTTATCTGCGATCTTTTAGACTTATGTTAGCAACAATCTACTTCGATTAATGATGAAATATAAGAGTAATATGGAATTATATGTAAACAGATTAAATATATAATAAAGAAGAGGATTTTATATACCTTTGGACAAAGTGAATGAAAATGATGATGGAATCCTTTTTAAACATGGTTATAAAGGTAAGGTGGTGTCAAAATATATAGTAAAAATGATACATAGTGAGGTCCTAACAATATAGAGCCTTGATATTCATGTATAGTATCTTTTGAGGCATATATCATTTATTTTATGTCATTGTAGTATATCATGCTATATCTATGCTAATTATGATTGCGATATAGTAGCTTTCTGGCATTTTGTATAGTAGCAACATCTCACTGCTGAGAGTGATTGTTTATGGGAGGCTTTGTTTTCTCATATCATATGATTTGTGCTTCACTATTTTGTATCGATTTGTTGCTGATATTCATAATATAATGGCTCCATATTGGTCTCCTATGTTGATGTAATGTTATTCACTGCTATTTCCATGTTTATGTCCTATATTACTGCTTTTCCTGTTTAGGAATATTACAGATAACTTTGTTGAATAATGCCACTGGTTGTTCTCTATTCTCCTCATTTTTCTACAATAACACAACAGTGATAGTAGAAGGGAAAGAAAATGAAAATATCTAAAATACCTTATGATAATCATGACTTGTTATTGTCTTGTGATTTAGCAGATTGGTATACCAAATGACAAGGTAACATGGAACCAATCTTTGGAGTCCTAGGACCTAGCCTTTGCTTTAGATGGTTGATTTTATGCTAGTTGTTAAGTGTAGGGTTTGTTGATTTTGTTGGTTGGGTAAGATGAACAGGTAGAATAGGTGGAGTGAGAGGTATTTAAATAATTGGGCTATGGAGTCAATAAAATTCATGCATATCTCAATAATGAAACCAAGTGTGCTGCAGGGACAATCTAGTGTGGTTAATGGATCCTTAAGGTCATGAGTGAAATGAAGTGGACATTAAGTTTTTGAAAAACAGGGTAAGGAAAAGGGAAATGAAGTATCCTTTGTCATATACCCATAAAAAATAAGGTCTTAAATATGATAAGCAAAAGATACTAATCATGAGATGGGGAAAACCATTTACTCAATGACAATAGTTAAACAAATAAATATTCAAGATAAACATTCAAGTGAAACATAGAAATCATAAGAGCTTATGTAACTTTAGTAAATTTGCCTTCAGAATTAGAAAACATATGAGATGACAAAATAAATTTCATCAATCAAAGAGGGAACTCCTAAACATTTTTGATTAAGCTACAAAGAACTCTGAGGCAAACTTATAGGCATGGGCAAAGGGCAAGATCAAAACAAGACCTCTTTGACTTAACCTAGCCAACAACACTTCAAAGAGAGGTTTCAAGACAGAGTTTAGATAGTTTCAAACAAGCAGGGCTTACCATGAATCATATTTGTAAACTAGCATATTAATCTATAGATGAAACAAACAAGCATAAGGAGGCTTGAAGAGCAGCTAAGAATTCTTCAAACACACTCAGTAGAGGAAAACATCAAGGCCATAGAAGACAGGAGGACTAAGGTGCTTCAAGGAGAATTTATCAACCTATACTTTTCTATTCAATAGCAATAAAGAAGAATGAAACATAATGATAAAAATAAAACATAAACAAATTAAGAAGACATCACCATTAACCAAGATTAGGAATCCTGCAAACAAGCTTCTCCATCATCAATCCAAGCAAGGCATTCATCAACTTCACAAAACCAATTTCTTCTCCAAGCTCATAAAAACCATGTATTTATCTCTAAGTTCATTAAATGCTAACATTTACAATGAAGCCCTCATGCTCTATTTAACTCAGCAAAGGAGGGAAAAAACCCTAGATAGGGTTGGAAAAGGTCAAAATCACTCATAAATGTCATTTATGCCTAAGAGACCATACAAGGCCCAAGGCACAAAATATCTCATGAAATAAATGCTAAAATAACTTCTTGCACCTAAATATAGAGTTATTTTCTTCAAAAAACACTAAAAAATGATTTTTCAATAAATGATTGTGTTTTGTTGACTTTTGGTCCAAAACACACTAAACACTCCATTTGTGCAACGTCACTTTCAGCAGAAAATAGGGTCTTTTGCCACCAATTTTTGGACTGCTTCCCGATGTCAGATTTGGCTCTATGATAGTTTGTTGGAAAGCCTGATGAGTATAATTACCAAAAATTCTTGTAGCTTCCTGATATATCCCCTGTAGCCTAGTCAAAAATTCAAAAATACAAAGACTATCATTTACGCAGCACCAGGCCCAAAACAGTGGCAGAAAGGTGAAAAAAGTGAGGTTTTTTGACCTTTTGAGGGGTCAAACCTACTCCAAATCATCTTAAACTTGGTGAGCATAATGTAATAAGTGTGAGAAATCCTAAAATGTCAAGTTACCCTCATGAATATGCTCCATGTGTTAGCGTAGTGCCAGTGGCACTGCACTAATGAGCCTTAAAAATCTCAAAAAACCAAAATTGCTCCAAATTTACCCAAAATTGGTGGAGACCTCCCTTAAGGGGTCTTGGACAACTTTTGAGAAGCCTCAGCCAAAAATCCAAGGTTTTCATGCTATTTTTCCTCTTTTAGGGTTTGTACTTCAAGTAAGGTCTCCTTCAGCATGGCACAAACAAGCTTGTGTTTCTTTGCATAATACTTTGTAATTTTCTTCTGGAGGGCCAGACCCCCTTTTATTGATCTAGGTGGATATTGGTGGTCACCCGCCTATTCCAATTGGGGCCCCACCATTTTCTCTTTCATTTTTTTCAATTTTGGCAAAACTTACTATTTTTAGCAGTTTTTTGGGTCCTGAACTTCCGGAGCCATTTTGAGGCCCTAAACGATGTTTTTTTGGGAAAACGAGGAGTAACATGGGTTCGTGGACCGATGTTGCAATCGATGTTGCTCACTCAAAATTTTTAGTCCTTGGATATATCTTTCTAACAAGTATGGTACGTGTCAAACGGAGATCGTATGCCAAAGTTACGTCCCTGAGAAGTTGGAACACCAATTTACCCAAACGGGGCCCATAGTTTTGGCGCTTCATCTCCTAGGGTTAGGGAAACCTTAGAAACGCCTTAGAAACGAGCCAATTCGAGGGGGAAACCTCCAATACATTACATAAATGAAAAATTCTTGGATGATATAATTTACAAAACCTCCTTTCTATATATAGGAGTCCATGGGGCCATAATGTAATCCTAGTGGGCCACAATGTAATCCTAGCCAACCTAACAATAATAATTTAAGGGCACAATAATAACAAAATGGGGGGTTACACTAACAATAATAAGGGACTATACTAGTGATATAGGGACCTAACACGCCCCTCTCCTTCAAAAAAGTGTTGTCCTCAACGCTTGAGTAGCTCCGGGTGCTTCTGTATAAAATTCTCATCCTCCCATGTAGAATCTTCAGTGGGTAATTTCTTCCACTTGATGAGATACTCTGAAATTGATCGATTCCGTAGTTGTCGAGTTCTTGTTTCCATGACCGCTTCAGGTTCCAATATGATTTTTCCTTCCTCATCAAGTTCTGGCAATATTGTTTGAACTGGAAGATTTTCACCTATAACCTTTTTTAAGCATGAAACATGGAAAGCTGGATGTACTCGCGAAGAAGCAGGAAGCTCCAATTTGTATGCCATAGAACCAATCTTTTGCAACACCTTGTAAGGACCATAGTACTTTGGTGATAATTTATTATCCTTCTTAGCTTGCTTGAGGGACATTTGTTTGTATGG
Source organism: Pinus albicaulis (assembly GCA_034641835.2). Classification (NCBI taxonomy): domain Eukaryota; kingdom Viridiplantae; phylum Streptophyta; class Pinopsida; order Pinales; family Pinaceae; genus Pinus; species Pinus albicaulis. The sequence continues at coordinate 949,526,963 of CM076582.1, forward strand.
TTGTAGCCGTAAAAATACCCAATATCCTACATTAAAACTTCTCTCACTGCGATGTTGATCTGCCTGTTGTTTCATTCGATTTTGTGCCAAATTCAGGTTATCCTTTAAGAGTTGGAGAACTTCTTGCTAATGCTCGATGTGATCTTCCACTGCTTGAACCTTCTAATTTTCTCTTAAATATGATGTGATGGATGGTGGATGATATCCATAAAGTGCCATAAATGGGGTCATTTTGACTGTAGTATGGAAGGAAGTGTTATACCACCATTCAACAAGAGGTAACCACTTGAACCATTGTGTTTGTTTATCAGATACAAAACAACGAAGATATCCTTCCAAACATTTATTTACGATCTCAGTTTGACCATCAGATTGAGGATGATAAGAAGAGCTACGAGCTAATTGAGTACCCAAACAAGAAAATAACTCCGTCCAAAAATTTCCAGTAAAAATGGGATCTCTGTCGCTCACAATAACCCTTGGGCTTCCATGTAGCTTTTGAATTCTATCCATAAATGTAGTAGCAAATGTACTTGCTTTAAATGGATGAGATAATGCACAAAAGTGTGCATACTTGGTAAGTCTATCAACTACCACCATGATAACACTCTTTCCTTCGGACTTAGGTAAACCTGTGATAAAATCCATTGAAATCTCCTCCCAACGTTGACTTGGAATGGATAAAGGTTGTAGAAGTCCTGGGGTCTTAATTGTTTCCACTTTATTTTGTTGGCAAACCAAACATTCCGCCACAAACTTTCGAATATCAGATTTAAGGCCATCCCAAAAAAATTCTTTCTTCACCCTGTGGTAAGTTTTTAAAAATCCTGAGTGTCCTCCTAAAGGAGAAATGTGCAATTCCAGAAGAATCTTTTGTTTTAGTTGGGAATTCTTACAAAGATATAAGCGATCTTTGTACCATAAGGAATCATTTTTCCAACTAAATGTATCAGATGTACTAGGATCTTGCTGCAACTTTTGAATGAGTGTCCATACATCTTTTTCCTTCTTCCATTCATCTCTTGCTTGAGTTATCCAATCTGGTTGGATAATAGAAATGGCACAAAGCAATGCTTCCACCTCTTCATTCTTTCTTGAGAGTGCATCTGCAACAACATTAAGCTTTCCTTTTTTGTAGATTATTTCAAAGTCATAACCCAACATCTTTATGACCCATTTTTGTTGCTCTTCTGATGATAGTCTTTGTTCCAAAAAGTGTTTAAGACTATCATGATCAGTTTTTACCTTGAAGTGTCTTCCCATTAGGTAAGTTCGCCATTTCTTTAGTGCATGCAATATTGCTAACATTTCCTTCTCACAAATAGGTTTTTGTAAATACTTTCCTTTGATTGGACGACTTTCAAAAGCAATGGGTCTTCCTTCCTGCATTAAAACTGCACCAATTCCATTTCCTGAGGCATCACATTCCACAATAAAGGTTTTGTGAAGTCTGGCGTAGCTAAGACCGGTGCTAGGCACATTGCCTCCTTAAGATGTTCAAAGGCCTTAGTTGCTTCAGGAGTCCATGAAAATGCATCTTTCTTCAATAATGTTGTTAGAGGTGCTGCTATTCTCCCATAATTCTTAACAAACTTGCGATAATACCCTGTTAACCCGAGAAATCCTCGCAACTTCTTTATGGTTGTCGAGACTTTCCATTCCTTAATGGCTTTAATTTTGTTAGGGTCTACTTTAACACCCTCGTGAGATACAATATGACCCAGATATTCCACCTCTTGTACTCCAAAGAAACATTTGGATTTTTTTGCATATAATTGTTTCTCCTGCAATAGTTTGAGCACCCTATCAACATGTTCAACATGATCCTTTCAAGACCTACTGTAGATTAGTATATCATCAAAAAATACTAGCACAAATTTTCTAAGGAAGGGTTTGAAAATGGAATTCATCAACCCTTGAAATGTAGAAGGTGCATTGGTAAGGCCAAAAGGCATGACCAAAAATTCATAATGACCCTCATGAGTTCGAAATGATGTTTTGGGAATATCTTCGGTCTTCATTCTAATTTGATGATATCCTGAATGAAGATCCAACTTGGTAAAATAAATTGCTCCATGTAATTCATCCAATAATTCATCAATCACAGGAATGGGAAATTTGTCTTTAATGGTGAGCTTATTGAGCTCCCTATAATCCGGACACATTTGCCATAATCCATCCTTCTTGTGTACCAAAAATACAAGAGCAGAGAAAGAACTTTGACTAGGTTGAATTATACACGCCTCTAACATTTCTGCAATCATACGTTCAATTTCGCTCTTTTGGAAGTAAGGATATCTATGAGGCCTGATGTTTGGAGGAACACTTCCTGGAATCAAATGAATATCATGATCATGATCACGAATAGGTGGGAGTCCTTTAGGAGTTTCAAACACCTTGGAATGATTGTCCAAGACTTGTTGGATATCTACAGAAATAGATGATTTTGATGTCGGAACTTCTAGTGAGCATAATTGTGCAATTACGCCTCGTTGTTCTTTCTTTAGAATCTTTGTCATGAAATTAGAGCTTATTATCCTTCCTGGCTTCCCTTCAATACCCCGTAATTCGACTTCCTTTCCTTCTGAAAAAAATTTCAAGAAAAGTTCTTGAAAATTAAAAGGTACAATCCCCAAAGATTGTAACCATTGTACTCCTAGTACAACATCAGCACCTCCCATAGGAATGGAAAGCATTGGACTAGTCAATACATATTCTCCCATGGTTAGCTTGATATTATGGCATTTTCCAGAGCAATTTATAGTTCCTCCATTTGCAACCATCACTTGACATTCTGGTGCTGGGTATAGGAAACAATTTAATTCCTTGGCTACCTTACAATGAATAAAATTATGGGTGCTAACTGAATCAATCAACACTATTACCTTTTTCTTCTTGATTTGTCCTTGTATCTTGAGAGTTTGAGGAGTGGTAATTCCTGCCAGTGCATTACACGATATGGTCAAATTCATTTCTTCCTCTTCTAGGGTTGGTTCCTACTGTATATCCTCTTCTTGTTAATTTTCTTCTTCCTCTTCACAATCTATGTAAAATAATTTCCTCTCAGCACACTTATGACCTTTAGTGTATTTTCTATCACAACTGTAGCAAAGCCCTTTTGCTCTTTTTTCTTCCAATTTTTGTGGTGTCAACCTTTTAGGTTGTGGAAATCTAGACGTAGCAACACTTCCTTCTTTATAGAATTGAGTGGTAGGCTTCCATGTTGCCATTATTTTACATTCAACTTTTCTTGCCAACCTGAATGCCTTCTCCAATGAATCCGGTTCCAAAACACGAACTTCATGTTGGATGTTATCCTTTAAAGCGCCTATGAAGAGATCGATCCTGTGTTCCTCTGGAATATCAGTTACCCTTATATTCAATTTTTGGAAGTCCTCAATGTGCTGCCCCACTAAATCCTTTTGTTTGAGATTTATCAATTGGCTAAAGAAGGTGTTGCTCTTTGTATCCTCATAATGTGCTATCATTTCCTCCGTAAAAATTGACCAAGTGACCATTTTTTTACGGGAGCAAAGCCATCGATACCATACAAATGTATTTTGTTCTAAATGTAAAGTTGCAATGCGTACCTTTTGTGTGTTTTGCACATTATGGAGATCAAATATTGCTCCATCTGTAGTATCCATGTTACAGGATCCTTTCCATCAAACTTCCTCATATCCATTTTTGGAATATGGTGGTTCTTCCCGCCAACATTAGAGGTTATGAAATCACGATTAACATTTATTTTGTTCTCATCATGAGGTTCTTCTACTATGTTTCCGCCATTAGGAATCGTTTCTTGTTTTAAGCTTGTCATCAAGCCTTCCATGTATGCTTTTAGATCATTCTTCATGTTTTTCATGTTGTCTTTCATGTTTTCATCAATCTTAGCTTCCATGTCATCAATCTTAGCTCCCATGCCCAATTCCATGCCATCCATCTTAGCTTCCAAACCATTCATCTTATCTTCCACGCCTTTCTTCAAACCATCCATCTTAGTTTCCATGCCTTTCTTCAAAACTTCCATTTCATTTTTTGTTGTTCTTTGCGAGAGCGAAATTTGTTGCACTTGCTCTTGTAATTTTGATATGTCATGTTTCCATTCTTCGTCTTCATGAGTCACAGTAGAGCCTTCTAAAGGCTTAATGGGAGTTGAATTATTTTTAGGGGCCATTTTAGAATCCAATACTGATATCTATTCTACAATATTCCCTTGGAATCAATTCAACTTGATTCTTCAAACAAGACTTATGCAATTCGAAAAAAAATACACACCTTTTACTTGATTTTTAGGATCTATGTATTGAAATTGAATTATCTCTGTAATTGAGAATCTTCAATATCTGAAATTCATTGTTGTAGTAGCCTTCTGAACTTTATTTCAAATTCCATAGGTATGATCTGATTTGGATTCTTCAAGACAAAGTTATTTCCAATCTCCCACAATGACCCAATTTTGGACTGGTTCAGTAGAGCGAACTTGTACGTCTTTCCACGTGTCACTGTTTCATCCTTCGTCTCTGAAATTGATATCCAAGAAACTGCATTCCGTGTATGTGCAACCAATTTTTACGACACTCCAATCCGATGCCCAGAGAGAGAGTTATTGAACTTTTCCCACGATCACCTCTTTGAGATGAAATTCAGGAGCCTGAAAATGCACTACCTTCCACAGATCATATCTCCAAACATATTGCGAACCAAGCTCTAAATTTTTTTGACGAATTTCCTCAATATTTCAGCTTCGTACCATATGAATTTCAGATTCTGAACCTTCGTAGAAAATGTTTTATAGCGCAAATTCCACGATGACCTGTTTAGGAGCCTGAAAAAAAACCTAACTTCCACAGATCATATCTCCGAAAATATTGCGAACCAAGCTCTGAAATTTTTAGAAAAAATTCCTCACGATTTCAGCTTCGCACCCTAAAAATTTCAGCTTCTGAAGCTTCGTATAAAAAAAGTTATAGTGAAAATTCCACGATGACCTGTTTGGAGCAACGAAACCCTAGAATCCAAAGCTCCGATACCAAATGTTGTGTAACCAGCTCCAAAAAGAGAAGAAAAGAAATATCAACGCCTTAGAAATGAGACACTTCGAGTGGGAAACCTCCAATACATTACATAAATGAACAATTCTTGGATGATACAATTTACAAAACCTCCTTTCTATATATAGGAGTCCATGGGACCATAATGTAATCCTAGTGGACCACAATGTAATCCTAGCCAACCTAACAATAATAATTTAAGGGCACAATAATAACAAAATGGGGGGTTACACTAACAATAATAAGGGACTATACTAGTGATATAGGGACCTAACATTGTTTAGGATTTCCCATTGTTTATAAATAATAAATAGGCCCTTGATCCTCATTGTAACTCAGTTCAGAGGCCTGTAGCTTCCACATATCTTCTCAGAGATAGTTAACAACGCCCTAGCTAGTTTTATTTCCATTCTTTCTGTAAGAAAATTTCAGTTCTTTGATATTAATGAAATGAAGTGTTATTTCCGCTGCATCTTTGTATTTATGGTTATATTTTTATTCTGTTGTGTTCCTGCATAAATCCGGATCAGTGGTATCAGAGCGGTCTACTTTTTCTCAATCTTTCTTTGCATGTCCCCAACAAGGTCGGGGTATAAGGAGTTAGGGCTCGATCTAGTGGAACCTTTGCAAGATCAGCCTCGCAAACCCTGACGGACACCCATGGGGGATAAAAAGAAAGATGAGGGAGCAGTAGATCCTATCAAAATATTGCTCGAGGAGGCCCTTGAAAAACAAAGGAACGCAATGATGGATAACTTTGCCCAGATCCTTCAACAGATGCCCACCAGCGGCGCATCTGCATCTAGCAGCTACTCTAGAGGTGCGACTCCTTTTAAGGTACAAGTAAATTTTGACATTCCCATATTTGAGGGTCAAATAGATGAAGATGTCGTAGATAGATGGTTGAATCTATTAGAAGGATATTTCTCAGTTCATGACTTTTTCGACAAGGAAGACGATTATTTTTTCACTCCTCAAAGCTACCTGCCATGTCAAGGACTGGTGGGAAACCCACTATGAGAAAAAGGATGAGACAGAACCCTATTTTTTCTCGGCTGTACCCACTTGGAATTATTTCCGAGACACAATCAGGGAACAATACTATCCTGTGGGGAGCTATGAGGACAAGTACATACAATGGACCATGCTGCGACAACAAAGGTATCAAGATGTGCATGAGCTTATGAATCTGTTCCATACCCTGCACACCAAGTTGGGTATCAAAGATTTAGAGAAGCATCCGGTGCTAAAGTATCATAGTTTTCTACATAGATACATTCAAGAGGAAATGGAGTTCCTTGACATCTCCTCTCTTGGTACGACATACTGGTATGCTGCCAAGATTGAGCAGAAATTCAAATAGAAGAAGCGAGACTTTGGATCTACGAATCAAAAGCAAGGGAAAGGTGCTCCCAAACCGTAGAAAAAAGGAAAAAACTAAGGCATGGAAACTCAAGACAACCTGTCGAAGCCACAAGCAAAGAACAACACCACAAATCCAAAGAAGGACACAGGAAAGTGGTGTGAGTCTCATAAGAGCTCCACTCACAACACAAGTGAGTGGTGGGCCAAGCAGTCGCTGGTGGCCGAGATGAGGGCTTCTGAGTTAGATGCATGCTCCAACTCTAAATCAAAACCTGACAAGGGGAATGACAAAGGGAAATAGATTATTGATGCGGAGCCCAATGCCACTGTTGCCACTATGAAGATCCGAAAGGAGGAACTGGAAGATCCAGAGGAGGAGGAACGTCTCTTCCACTCCCAGATGTGGGTAAAGGGCTCCCCAGTACAGTTCATTATTGATAATGGGATAAAAAAGAACCTCATTTCAGTAGACGCCGTGAAGCAGTTGGGCTTGTCGACCACAACTCACCCACATCCATACACCATCGGGTGGCTTCACCAAGGACGAGATCTCCGCATTAGCCAGCAGTTCCACCTTCCCTATAGCATCAAGCCCTTCACAGATGAGGTATTATGTGACGTTGCTCCTATTGATGTTTTTGATGTATTATTAGGACAACCATACTTGTGGAAGCATCATGCTGTGTATGAGTCTCGGCCTCACGTTGCTATTGTTACTTTGGGAAATAAGTTGTATAGGATACCAGAGGTACCACCTCTTGCCGCTATCTCTTTGGTTATTGCAAAACAATGCAGTAAGCTCATTTCCCAAACTAGGAAATTCGTTTTCCTGATGATCCGCACCCAGGGCAAGAAGAAGACTGTGGCCACAACCTCCAAACAGGGCTCCTTTGTACGACAACAACAAATGGATAAGGTTGTGGAGGAGTACAGGGACATCTTCACCTCACCCACAGGGGTTCCTCTGCACTGTCAGGTCAAGCACCCGATTGATCTGACCCCAGGTGCACTGCTACCCAATGGACCGATCTATCGGTGCTCTGTTATGGAGAATGATGAAATCAAGAGGAAGATTTAGGAGCTGCTGCAGAAAGGTCACATCTGACCAAGTTTGTCGCCCTGTGGGAGCCCGATCGTGTTGGTACAGAAGAAGGATGGGATGTGGAGACTCTGTATTGACTATCGGGCGCTGAAAAAGATCACTATCCTGAATAGGTACTCGATCCCATGGATTGATGACCTTCTGGACCAACTCAAAGGTGCAAAATATTTCAGCAAGATCGACTTGATGTCTGGGTATCACCAGGTACCAATTGAACCCTCTGATGTGTGGAAGACTACCTTCAAAGCCAAGGAAGGCCTTTTCGAATGGCTGGCATTCCTTTCGGGTTGACGAATGCTCCCGCAACCTTCATGAGGATGATGGAAGACATCTTGCAGCCATTCACCAACTCATTTGTATTGGTGTACTTGGATGACATTCTGATCTTTAGCCATACTTGGGAAGAGCACCTTCACCACATCTGACAAGTCCTCCAAACACTGCGGCAACACAAGTTGTGTGCCAATTTGGAGAAGTGCACTTTTGGCATCACCTAGGTTCAATATTTGGGATACATTATTGATGAAAGGGGGGTGCATGTGGATCCAACCAAGATCCAAGTCATTCGGGATTGGCCAGCCCCAACCACTATAACAGAGCTTTGCAAATTTCTAGGCCTTGCTAATTTCTACCGTAGGCTCGTGTTGGGATTCTCTCATATCACTTGGCCCTTGAGTCAAGTCACCAAGGGAGGAGCGAGAGAAAAATTCTTTTGGTCGGAACCTCAACAGAAGGCATTCACAGAATTGAAAAATCGCCTCTGTTCTGCCCCAGTGCTCACATTACCAGACTTGCAACATCCATTTTAGATCGAGACAGATGCCTTTGACTATGCTATTGGGGTTGTTCTTACTCAACAGGGACATCCAGTGGCATATCACAGTGAGACATTGTCTGACACAGTTCGAAAGTATCCCACTTATGACAAAAAAATATATTTCATTGTGCAAGCTTGTCGACAATGGAAGCATTACATTTTGGGGAAGAAAACAATCATCCACACAGACCACCGACCCCTGCAGTTCATACAGACACAAGGGAAGTTGCAGAATGATCGCCATCAGAAGTGGTCCACATATCTGCAACTGTTTCATTTGAACATCAAGTACAAGAAGGGTAGCACCAATAATGTTGCAGACTGCCTCAACCGACCACCGATCGTGGCGCTCACCACCGTTCTCAACTCTTGTGGGCACGAGACTTTTGATTGGCCGCTTCTCTATGAGAGTGACCCAGAATTCAGCCACACTTACAAGGCACTCTTGGGGGGTACGCAAGTTCCAAATTTTCACCTCCAAGATGCACTTTTATGTCACCTGGGACACCTTTGTGTTCCTTCAAGCAAGCATGCCAAGATGATATGGGAAGCACACTACAGTCGATTCGTTGGGCATTTCGGGGTCAAGAAAACAGTAGCAACACTGCAAAAGTATTTCTATTGGCCAAACCTTCGAAAGGATGTCAGGAAGCACATGAGATCCTATACTTCTTGTGCCATTGCCCAACCGACCATCAAGAAGCAAGGCCTATATACTCCGCTATCTACCCCTAGTCCACCTTGGGAATCCATCTTCATGGATTACATGTTGGGCCTGCCTTCTACTAAGCATGGAAATGACTGTGTTTTCATGGTTTTCGACAGATTCTCGAAGATGGCCATTATGGCAACCTACAAGAAGAATATCACAGCAGAAGCCACTGCTAAAATCTTATTTGAACGAGTGTGGGTGCACTTTGGGATCCCACAGTCTATCATATCAGATCAGGATAGCAGGTTCCTTAGCACATTTTGGTCCAGCCTTTGGTCAATGCTGGACACCAAGCTCACCGAGTCCACAGCTTTCCATCCCCAAAGAGATGGCCAAACAGAGGTCGTCAACATAATGATTGTACACATTCTGCGCATGTACAATTCAAATCATCCATGAACATGGGACGAGAGCCTCCCCTATGTACAACATAGTTATAACCGGGCTCTCCATAGTTCAATCGGCCATAGCCCCTTTCAGGCAGGCTTGGGATTCCAGCCACTATGTCCGATTGACATAGCCATACCATTTGCGGCTACTCAAGCCGATTCGACTCATGTCCAGTTTGAAGTTGACAAAGCAAATAGCTTCATTGAGCACATTCAACTCATCCACCAACAGGTTCATGAAATATTGGACAGAGCCAATGCTAAGTACACGCAACATCATGATCAACACTGGGTGCCACACAACTTCTAGGTGGGTGACAAAGTATGGCTACATCTGCAGAAGGAGTGCCTCACTGGACCCCATCGCAAGCTTCACCCGCTCTGATACGGGCCGTACACCATCACCAAGGTTGTAGGGAATAATGTCTTTGAGCTCAGTATTCCACCATTCCTCGGTCTACACCCAGTATTCAATGTGGACCACATTCGTCCTTTCTTCCCACCTCTACTGGACACCTCTGACATTGCAAAACAACTCACACCAATAGAGTTAAACCCAGACTGCATGGAACAGGCCACCACAGATTGTATCATGGACATTCAAATCAATAACACTCACCAACATAATATCTAACTGTATCGGGTTGTCAAAGCTGGCCAATTCCTGCACCAAGGAAAGTGGTTCACCAGGGACCAAGTCTAGTAGAAATTTCCTCATCTCATGGAGGAACTTAATGAAATGGGTACCATTGCTTCCTAAGGGGGGAGGAATGATCCAGGTGGATATTGGTGGTCACCCGCCTATTCCACTTGGGGCCCCACCATTGTCTCTTTCAGTTTGTTCAGTTTCGGCACAACTTACTATTTTTAGCAGTTTTTCGGGTCCTGAACTTTTGGAGCCGTTTTGAGGCCCTAAATGATGTTTTTTTGAGAAAATGGGGAGCAACATGGGTCCATGGACCGATGTGTCTCACTCAAAATTTGTATTCCTTGGATATATATTTCTAACGAGGTATGGTACGCATCAAACGGAGATCGTATGCCAAAGTTACGTCCCCGGGAAGTTGAAACACCAATTTACCCAAACGGGGCCCATAGTTTTGGCACTTCATCTCCTAGGGTTAGGGTTTTGGCTGTTTAGGATTTCCCATTATTTCTAAATAATAAATGGGCCCTCAAGCCTCATTTTAACTCAGTTCAGAGGCTTGTAGCTGCCACATCTCTTCTCAGAGATAGTTACAAGCACCCTAGCTAGTTTTATTTCCATTCTGTCTGTAAGAAAATTTCGGTTCTTCGATATTAATGAAATGAAGTGTTATTTCCACTACATCTTTGTATTTATGGTTATATTTTTTTTCTGTTGCACTCCTGCATAAATCTGGATCATTTATATTGGTGGTCACCATGCTACTCCAACTGATGTAAGACCACCATTTTGATCAGGGAATGGTGGAACAAGCTATGCATTTATTGTGTGGGATTCCTCCTCAGGACAATAGAAGAAATTTTCTAAATGCTCCTATAGAGATAGTAGGGAAATTTGAGCACCTTAGCCCCTGTGAAATGCATTAGGAGTCTGACATGATAGGTATAGAGCCTGGAGTACCTCCCCTCACAGGTGAAGTATTTCATGATAACCAACATCAAGGAGGCAAATTTTTGTTTGAGATGTGAGAAATGGAAAATTGTTTTGATGCATCGTCTATACCTTGTTTTGATAAACGGTTCCAAAAATTCTTTTTCCAACTTGCCCTTTTTAAACCAGTTTTCACCCACAGCTAGGATACCTATGGCCTCAGAGATGGCACCTACTGAGATCTCGAAATCCACTTCTGCAAGGCTTGAGTTCTTGTTGTGTAAATTGAGAATGAGGAGCCTTGTGAGCTCAGGGTGGCTCTTCACTTGTTTGACCTTCTCACAAAATTGAAAACACCTTGTATTCTGAAAACATGACAAGATCCTAGGAGAAGAGGTGATGGTCACTGTGCTTTGAGGTTCCAACCTATTTACTTTCCCTCCCTTATGTTTTGGTCTTTTCAGCTCCTGACATAATGATGGGAGATGTGGTTTGACAATATAGGGTTTGGTGAAGCAAGGTGAAAAATGGTGGTGAAGTCAAACTTGGTGGATGAAGGATGTGGAGGATAGGGTTCTTAGGATTTGAGTGGCCTTGTAGCTTTTTCAAAGTGCATGGTAGTCACCCTAACTTACTCACCCTTGACATCAAACTGGTCTCAAGGAGGCTTTTATTAAAAACAAAGGCTAGTTTTGTATGAAGGCCAAAGGGTTTACCCACTTAGGGTTTGAATTTCAAAGCCACAAAATACTTAAAATTTATTGAGAATTGCTTTGGGGACAAGGTAAAGAGGTAAATTACCAAATTTTGGTCCTTTTTTAAACTTTGGAGGTGAATGGAGGATGAAAAATTGAACTAGGGCAAGAGATTTATCCCTTTAAAGGTTTCTGGCATTTGTGCAATGCCCTACCGTGTTGTCGGGTCGAGCTATTTGTGCAGCACCGGCAAGGCCTGCATGGTGGTTAGCGTAGCACCGGGTGGGAGGCAGTGTCTGCCAGTCTCTTGGGTGAGTCAGGTGGCGTTTGCGCAGCGCCCGAGCAATCGTGTAGGGTGGTGTCAAGTGACTTGTTAGCACATCGTTGGGACTTGTGCAGCTTCGTTGGTCTCCGGGCGAGTCGGGCCTGCGTTTGTGCAGTGCCCAAAATTTGCGTAGCGTCGGGGGTTATTTGCACAGCGCCATTCAAATTTGAATGGGAAGAGGACTCGTTAACGCAGCGCGGACCTGTATTTGCGTAGCGCTAGTGATTTGCGCAGTGCCATAACACTTGCCTAGAAAAAAAGCCAGAAAACCCTGTTTTTTCTCCTTAAGCCTTCTTGCTCTCCACAAAGTGCTAAAGGAGTTTGAAATGAAACAAAAACACCTTTATACATTTTGAGAGAAATAATTTACACTTATAAACCCACTTTTCTTATGTTTTAATCTTTTCCTTTGACTGATGCTTTATTATCTTTTGCGGGGTTTTGAAGACTTTCAAGGCATATTTTCTCCTTCTTTTTGTGGTGATGGCTGGCTGATGAGATGTAGATGTCCTCTTCATTCCTTTTTACTTTTTGAAATTTTGGGTACTATTCAAACTGTCTTTTTCATGCTCTTGACAAACTAAGAACATTGATTTATCCTTTTTTGGCCTTCTTAAGTGTAATTGACCTGAACATGACTTTCTCATATTTTTCTGATATTTTTGATAGTGAGGTCTTTTTGGTAAAAATGTGTGAATCAATTTTACCATTTTTTTCCCTTGGCCACTTGTGATTTCTGCAGGTGCCACAACATATGGTTTTTGGTCTGCTTGTCATTTTTTGGACTTTGACACCTCATTTTCTAAACAGTAAACTCATGTTTCAACTTGATTTCTCATTTTAATACTTGACCTCATGTTTTCCTTTCCCTTGATCATTTTGAAGACCTATGACTGTATTTGGAAACTAAGCCTCTTATACTGATACTCTTTATAAATTCTCTCTTTGGTGCAGATGAAACAATGATGCCTTTGACAAACCCTAAGGGACACCTTGGATAACTTTTGGATGCCATCTGTTGTTTATGAAGGAGGACTTATCATCTTCTTTTGACATGTTTTGTCTATCTTCTCAACCTCCCAAGTTTTAGGGTTGTTAGAGAAAAATAAGTAGTGTTGTATTATAAGTTCTCTACATCCCTTTCAAGTTCATTTATTATTTCTGAAAATCTTCAATGTGTACTTGGTGGAGTTGAGGTGACTTCTATCCTTGTGGTTCTTGTATTGGATTCTTGCTTTAGCAATAATGTTTTGCCAATTAGTCATAAAACCCTGATTCTCTTAAACATAGGCCTGATGTCTTTCTCTTTGCCGTGGATGTCTTCTTGTGATGATTTCATCCCATTACCTTGCCTCTTATTCTTTGAATGCAACCTCTTTACACAGGAAAAACATAGTTTTTAGAACGCCAAAACAACCCTATGACCTATGAAACCCTAGGTGACCTAGTGGAAGGTTCCTTGGACATGGCCTTTGCTTGAAAACTTGAATTGGGATCCTTAGGTGTAAAACAGAGTTTTTTTTATAGATTAATGTATTGAAGATCCAAAATCCAAAGTTCTTGATTTATCTAAAGAGCCTACAGAGATAGTTTTGAGACCATCAGTTCTTAGGGTATTTTTGGAGATATAAGAGGGTTGGTTGATTGGTTGCCCTAGGTAGTAGTGGAGGGGTTTAGGCTAAAGGAAAAATAGAGGAGTGAGGCCAAAGGTGACACAACAAAGAGATAATGAGTGACATGAGCCCATGATGGGTCTTCTGGGATGGGTGAGCTGAGCTTGACATGATGGGATGATGAACTAGTGAAAAAATTATCTTAAGGATAATGAAGGCAGTGAGATTTCTAGAACTCACAATGTTCATGAACTTTGTTTCTAGAAATCTAGAATAAGAATTTAGTCATCTACGAAAGCAAAAATTACTGATGAATAACAGTGGCTCCACTTGGAGAGGGAAGCTCCTTTTCAGGAGGTGTCTAGAACTTTCAGATACCTGGCTTAATGGAGACCAGTGCCTCATCCATTGGGAATATTTGTACCTATTTTCACTTGCTGATGCTTTATTGAAGCTATGATCTTAATAAATTTGGAAAACATGATTAGATCAGCTTCATCTCTACCTACCCAATATATTTTCCTAACTTTTTTTCTTCCTTGGGTGCACTTGAACTGGAAAACTCTTGACATTTTTTTTGTTTCGAAAGAAAAACAAACTATCTACTTCTATCTTGTTTCCTCCAAAAGTTTAGATTATGCTAATGAACTTTTTTATTCTCTACCTAGACTACTCAACTGTCAAGATTAAACTATTTGACAAGATTCATTCACTAAGCTACAAACATGAAATTGAAAACATGGTTTAAATTAGGGTTAGACAATCTGACTTACCATGGGTTTGTGGCATAAGAACAAGCTGCACACAAATGTTATTTTTGTACAAAATAAGACTAGAAAAATAAGGGTTGTGATATATTGTTTGCTATTCATTCCCATTTTTCTCCTTGGTTATGTTTTAAGCATGTGGAACTAGTATCTTTCTTTCCTAATCTATCTTTTGACAAGTCAAGTTTGAATGATTTGACTAGCTATCTTTTACTAACTTATCAATAATAAATTAAAAACATGTTTCAGCCATGATTAGGTTAGATGACTGAAACAAGACCTTATTTTTGAGTCAGCAATGGAATTTAAGGTTGCTCACTTTCAGTAGTACTATTTTTGGGTATGGGGCTTTACCTCTTTTCAAATCTGCCATATTTTTCTATTTTTCCTATTTTTGTGTTTTTGTGATTTCCCTCATGAAATGTTTATGTACAATGAATGAAAACCTTTAAAATTAAGACTCTTGACAAATAGTGTTTGAGCATCCTGCCATTTACAGGACCTCCAAAAATTTCTTCTCCATTAAGCCCTTGTAAAAAGAAAGCATTATGACCTCTAACTGACTGAATGAGATAAGGGCATTTCCACAATTTCTCAAATTTACCATGTGTACCTTTGTCTTCCCTCCCGGAATCCCATTTCAGTACAGTGTCTCCGATGTGGAAATTGTTGGCTTTAGTTCTTCTGTCAAATATTTTCTTTATGCTTTCTTGCACTGCTTGAGTCTTGTTGCAAACTTCTTCCCTTCTCTGCTGCAAAGGAATGGTTTGGTTCAACCTTCTCTGCATGTCATTTTCTTTTGATTGCACTTCTTGGATAATTCTTACCACTGGAACTCTCAAGGATGTTGGAAAAATGGCATCCATTCCATACACTAGTTGATAGTGAGACATACCGATTGATTTCTTGGTGGTTAGTCTATCAGCCCATAGTGCATGTATTATCTTGCCATGCCATGCCTTTTGATTATGTTCTAGAAGCTTGTTGATGATATTGACCAAGATTTTTTTAGAGGACTCAACTAGCCCATTACCTTGAGGGTAATAAGCTATGGAATGCCCTAGTGCGTTGTGATATTTATGACAAAAGTCAACCATCCTTTTGGATGAAAAGGTAGCAGCATTATCTGTGATGATATTTCTGGGGCAACCAAATCTAGACAGGATGTTTGTCTCAATAAATTTGATAATGACTGAATCGGTAGCATTTCTAGAGGGGATGGATTCTATCCAATTGGTAAAGTAATAAGTGGCAATGAATATCCACTTATGTTGTGCAGACGAGGTGGGGTAAATCTCTCCAATGAAGTCTAAACGCCATTGTTGAAAAGGAGCTTCAACATTAATGGGTTATAAAGGCAAAGGTAAGAGTTTTCTCTTGCCATAAAAAATTTGGCATTTATGGCAAGTCATGACTAGTTTGTGGGTGTCAAGGAAAAGGGTGGGCCAATAGTAGCCAGCTCTAAGGATTTTGTTGGCTGTGGTTTTCCAGTAAAGATGGCCTCCACACTCTCCCTCATGCAGTTCATGCATGATCTTACCTGCATCATCCTCAAGCAAGAATTTAAGTAGTACACCAACAGAATTCTTCCAGTATAATATCCCATCTAAAATGTAGAATTTCAAAGCTTTTTGTTTTACGAATCTAGCTTTTGTCTTTGATAATGTAGGAGGAGCATTAAGATAGAAAAGCACATAAAGAATATCAACATACCAATATGAATTCAGAAATGCTTCTTCAACATGGGGAGTGGTGCATTCTTCTTGTTCTTCTAAAACATCAACCATATTCATATCTAAGGCTTTGAAATTTGAATCAGCCATGAGTTTTGCAAGCCCTTATCCTTTAACCAGTTTAGTGGGTCTAATTTCTAAGTCATATTCTAAGATAATGGCAATCCACTTTCCCCTTTTACCATCAGGGTCCTAATTTAAAATGTCCTTGACAACTGAATGTGGAACAAAAGCAATGATATGAGAATGTAAGATATAAACTCTAAAGTCTTTCAATGCCTTGATCAAGGCAAAGGATTTTTTCTCCACGATGTTGTATTTTAAAGGAGCATCTCTAAGGGATTTGCTAAAGAAGGCTATGGGTTGTTCTTGCCCCATTATGTTATTTTGCAGTAATACTATAGCAATGGTATGCTCAGAGGAAAATGAGAAAATGTAGAAGTATTTGGTAAAATCGGGATTGATTAGAACCGGTGTTTGAGTTCAAAGGATTGTTTGGCTTCCATGGTCCATTTAACCCCTATCTCCTTTTTAAGCATGTTTTTAATATTCCTCAAGAGTTCAGCAAGGTTGGGGATGAACCTCCTCGCAAATTTTATCTCCCCAATGAAATATTGTAACTCCTTAATGTTTCTAGGATGGCTGATTTGTAATATGCCTTCAATCGGTCTATTTTGATTCCTTTTTCTGAGACGATGTGGCCTAGAAGTTTTCCTTCCTGGAGACCGAACAATGTTTTCTTAGGATTCAAGGAAAGGCCATATTTTCTACATTTTTCAAAACTTTCCTCAAGTGAATTAAGTGCTCCTCATCAGTCTTAGAGTAAGCAGTGATGTCATCAAGGTAAATGACTATGAAATAGCCTATGTCTTCTGAAAAAGCTATATCTATGGCCCTCTGAAAAGTAGTCCCCGCATTCATCAATCCAAAAGGCATTTTAACATACATGAATGTACCCCAAGGGGTGGTGAAAACAGTTTTGTGTTGATCACTTGGGAATACTAGCACTTGGCTGTAACCAGAAAATCCATTAAGTAGTGAGATTCTCTTAGAGCCAACTACCCTTTGAAGTATGTGATCCATTTTAGGCAAGGGGTAATTATCTTTTAGGGAGGCTTTGTTCAGATTTCTAAAGTCAATGCAAAGCCTCATTTCCCCAGTCTTCTTTCTAACTGACATAAGGTTGGAAACCCACTCTGAGTATCAAAGGGAAACTATGATCCCGACATCATACATCTTTTTGATCTCTTTCTCAACTAAAGGTAGTAACATAGGGTTTATTCTCCTTAACTTTTGTTTAAAAAGTTTCTGATTTTCCTTAAGAGGAATTTTGTGTTGAATAATGCTTGTGTCATATGATTTCAAATCCTCATATCCCCATGCAAAAAAATCTTTAAATTCTTGAAAAAGTTAAATATATCTCTGTTTTATGTGAGGGGTAAGAATTTTGGAGAGTTTGATCATTTTGGGTTCCTTTAGGTTGCCTATGTTATATTCTTCTGCATCATTCTTTGTAGACTCTATCTTAGGTTTTTAAGCCACATCATTAAAGTCAAATAGCTCTTCTAATGGTGCTAGTCCCTTAGTAAGGTATCATCTTTACATGGAAATACTTCAAGGTCTCTTTGGTCTATATCTTCAAACATTTCTACATTACAAGGATGAGTAATCATATTTATATCAGGAGTAGGGGACAACTCTTTTTTAATGGCTTGTTTTTCAGAAAAAACATCTTCATCATGTTCTAAGCTTGGTATTTCTCTTTTGAATTCATTCCTAGATTGTAAAAAGTCATCAGTTTGTTCATCACCCTCGAACACTTGCCAATGGTTTATGTTGTTAGGCACTGTGGGCCTGTTTTTTACTTTGACAGTGTATTGTTCAATTGCATGGGGTATCTAGCAATTGCTGGCAGAAAAGGTAAGCTCATTTTCTAGGCAGTTTTGGGCTCTAGGGATGAAAAGGAGCTGATATTTTTCAAAGGTTTTGAGAATAACTAGGACAACATTTATGTACTCTCTCAATCTTGGGTCTTTGTTGAATACTCACCTTTGATCTATTTAATGACTAACTATGAATCCCCTTGGGCAGATATTTTCTTAGCTCCTAAGTCTTTGAGCACATGCAAGCAAAGGAGGAGAGCCTTAGATTCAAAAATGTTATTAGTGCACTAAAAATATAGCTTGTATGAATAGCCCTCATTTGTGTTATGTATCCAGACACCAGCTCCTGAACCTATTTTTCCACAAGAGCCATCAAAACTCATGTTCCAAAGTGTACCTATTTCATGTTCGCCATCAAGCTATTGTTCAAGGCTGCTAGAGTTTTGGATGATATTTTCTTTATTGGAAGATAGTTTAGACTGTACTGGTGGGCTTGGATCTTGGTCATTTTCATTCACTTGTTCATTAATGCCATTTTCATTATACAAGATGAATGAGTCTAAGTCTGAATGAATGGAACATAGAGGAGTGTTATCAGGCCTCTCTTGACTGCTAACCATATATTTCATGTGTGACTCTCGGTATAATCTCTTTTTTTGATTAAAAGCAAGGATGGTAGCATAGGAAATGTCTAGTTGAAGGTTCCCATGGAGCTTGGCTCCCCAAGATCGAGATAAAAGGATCCCATACATAGGAGGAATGTCAACAACCACTATGTCCATGGCAAGACCCTTAGTAGGTATTTGTGCCAGATTGACGCAAAGATCCTTGATTAAGCCCAAACATTTGACTCTACTCGAATCAAATAAGTACAAGTATTTGTAAGGTTTACTTATTTCTAGGCCTAATATTTCCATCACAACTTTGGGCATGAGGTTGTGTGAGGTACCAGAGTCTAGCATGGTATTGTGTAATATCTTTTCATGTATATTTAGGCTGATATAGAAAGGAGGGACATCTCCTTCTTGATACTTTTCTTCAACCTTAGGTACAAACAACAACTTAGGCTCATCATCAGTCAAATTCAGTGTGTCAGTATCATTTCCTAAGTTCAAGACCTTCATCACTTGGGATTTATACACTCCTTGAGTTACCAATTCAATGAGAGGCATTGTTATTTTGATTTTAGAAATTTCTCCCTCAAAGCTAAAAGGTACTTATATTTTAGACATATTTACATCAGTATTTTTAGTCATAACCTTTTCCACAAGTTTAATTTTATGATTTTGATCAAGGGTTTTAGACAACAGAATTTTTTTAGGGTCACTAGTTGAGGTACTAGGGTAGCTTGAGACACTAATTTGTTGGTTGATTTTTTCTTTGTTCTGATCAGTTTTCTTAGCCATAGTGTTGACAGTGTCTACTGTCCTCTTAGGACTATTTTCTGAAGCTTTCCTATTAGAATTTTCAATTTGGTTTCTCTTGGAGGCTTCTTGGTTTCTTTTGCTCCTAAGGCCATATTGCCTATGGATTTCCATGATGGAATTTTCAAGTCCCAATTGGTAATCTTCAGAATATTCACAACTTGTTTGAGTTTGATCAAAGGCAAAGAGATCATGTTCTTCTTCTATAAGAAAAAAATCATCTTCATTATCGGAACCTATCAAGTTTACATTTCTATCTTCAGGTTCTTCAGCCTCTCTTCCCTCTTCATTTATATAATTATCTTGGAAGGGTGGCCTAATTTGTTGATCATTTTCCCTTTGTTTGATTTTAGGAGTGTCTCTTCTGAATTTTTGAGCTCTATTTCTATTTTTGGGATTGGCTTGATTTTCCCTAGGAGGTGTTCTTTCAATCAAGTTTATCCTTTCTAACATTCTCTCCATGGTTCTCATTAGGTTGTTCATCTTGGTATCGGATGAGTAGGTTGAGGGCATGGTTTCATATTTGTTGGTAACTCTCTTTTTTGATATCATCCTAGCTCTCTTTTCAATCAAGTTGACCTTGGCACTAATAGCTTCCTTTTGCAAAACTTCTGAAGTTGCAGGGTCTCTCTCTCTCAATTGGAAATTCATGTCCGGGTCAAAGCCTTCAGGGAATTTCACTAGTGCTAGGCCTTGTGGGGGTTTCATGCAAGGTGGGAGCACATTATAGACACTATTAAACCTGGTGCAATAATCTTGTACACTTTCCCCTACATTCCTCTTAAGATTGTTATATTCAGAAAGGATTTGGAGGGGATTTTTCTTGATTTCCCACTTGTTTATGAAATTTTGGTAGAGAGAAGGGAGATCATGTATTGTGTTAGGAGTCAATGCTTTGAACCATTTTTTGGCCTCTCCTCCTAAGATTTGTGCAAAGATCCTCATTTTAATGGTTTCTTCTTCTATCACCATGTAATCAAAAGCATCATTTATCCTATCTACATGCTATTGGGCAGTGATGGATTCATCTCATGTGAAATGAGGGACCTTGGATTGATAATCATTTGGCAAAGGAACTAGGGGTTGAGGTAAGGCCAAGGGGGCATACCAAGCTACCATGATTGGAGCTACTGTAGGGTTTACAAGAGGAGGGTTAGTGAAAGGAGATGTATGATGAAGCAGAGTGGTTTGCACAATGGTGGTATGAATGGGTGCGGTGGAAGTACTTGGATCAACGAACTGATTATGAATAGATTTGGTATGGAAAGAGTTAAAGTGATGGAGAAGCTGAAAGTCAGGTGGTGTTGAAGGAGAAGCTTCTCTACTAGAACTCTGATGCAAATCTATGGGCTGAAGGTCAGTTTGGTCAATATCGGTTTGTGAATTGGTTATGAAAAGGTTCTTTGTATGGTGCAAGTCAAATTGGGGATCTTGCAAAGCTGTAAGATGTTTAGGTACAGAGCCTGCTCTATGAATGGTCCTAACAGTGGTTAAATTTCCAGATCTAGAAGTTTGCCACAAAATCTTCTCTGGGTCATTAACTATGTTGGGAGGGTTTGGGTCCAAATGAGATTTGGTACTTATCCTATGGGTAGCCAGATTTCAAACTTAAAAATCAGAGAGGCTGAAAGTTCTTAGGACTGTTTTCCGAAGGCTGACCTCTCTTAGTGCTTGGTAAACTCTTACTGTATATAACTAGGTTCATAAAATTCTCATGGCTGGCTTGACACAAATCCATGGAGTCAAATGAGTACTAGTGAAGTAATAGGCCTACAGGAGGCTAGTGGAGTCGCCAGGTGGATATTTTTGCTGTTTTTAAGGATATATGTTTATGGTCCACCACCAATAACTGACAAAAAATGAATCTAGGGATGTTTTGGGGTTTTTTGAGTTTTCTTTTTGTATTTTTAAGGTTTGTAAGAGTGTCCTATAGCTAAATCATAATTTTTCTAGGATTTTGAAACAAACTGAGTCTACTCTTGGCTATCAGTTGAGTTCTCTATGATTTGACAAAGGTTTCTGAAGTCCTAAGGGATACTTAGATTGTCACTGACTTAGAAGGTCCCACAGTGATCGCCAGAATGTTAGTGTGGTGATGAGGTGGAAATAAACCACCAGATACTATCAGTCAAGGGTTTCTTAATATTTTAAGGAATATTTAAGCATGAACTTACTCAAAAGGTCCCACCGTGATCGCAAAAATTTTAGTGTCTCGTGATTTGGCAGATTGGTATACCAAATGACAGGGTAACATGGAACTAGTATTTGGGGTCCTAGGACCTAGCCTTCTTGGACTGAGAGAGGGATCTCTCTATTAGATGCAAAGGATGTGTTCTTGTTTGCTTTAGATGGTTGATTTTAGGCTAGTTGTTAAGTGTAGGGTTTGTTTATTTTGTTGCTTGGGTAAGATGAACAGGTAGAATAGGTGGAGTGAGAGGTCTTTAAATCATTGGGCTATGAGTCAATAAAATTCATGCATATCTCAATAATGAAACATAGTGTGTTGTAGGGCCAATCTAGTGTGGTTAATGGATACTTAAGGTCATGAGTGAAATGAAGTGGACATTAAGTTTGGGAAAAACAAGGTAAGGCAAAGGGCAGTGAATTATCCTTTGTCATTTACCCATAAATGAGAAGGTCTTAAATATGATAAGAAAAATATACTAATTATGAGATAGGGAAAACCATTTACTCAATGACAATACTTAAACAAATAAATATTCAAGATTAACATTCAAGTGAAACATAGAAAGCATAAGAGCTTATCTAACTTTAGTAAATTCACCTTCAGAATTAGAAAACATATAAGATGACACAATAACTTTCATCAATCAAAGAGGGAACTCCTAAAAATTGTTGATTAAGCTACAAAGAACTTTGAGGCAAACTGATAGGCATGGGAAAAGGGAAAGATTAGAACAAGACCTCTTTGACTTAACCTAGCCAACAATACTTCAAAGAGAGGTTTCAAGACAGAGTTTAGATAGTTTCAAACAAGAAGGGATTACCATGAATCATATTTGTAAACTAGCATATTAATCTATAGATGAAACAAACAAGCATAAGGAGGCTTGAAGAGCAGCTAAGAATTCTTCAAGCACACCCAACAGAGGAAAACATCAAGTCCATATAAGACAGGAGGACCAAGGTGCTTCAAGGAGCATTTCTCAACCTATACTTTTCTATTCAATAGAAAAAAAGAAGAATGAAACATAATGATAACAAGAAAAAATAAACAAATTAAGGATACATCACCATTAACCAAGCTTAGGAATCCTGCAAACAAGCTTCTTCATCATCAATCCAAGCAAGGCATTCATCAACTTCACAAAACCAATTTCTTCTACAAGCTCATAAAAACCTTGTATTTCTCTCTAAGTTCATCAAAAGCCAACATTTACAATGAAGCCCTCATGCTCTATTTAACTCAGCAAAGGAGGTAAAAACCCCTATATAGGGTTGTAAAATGTCAAAATCACTCATAAATGTCATTTATGCCTAAGAGACCATGTAAGGCTCAAGGCACAAAATATCTCATGAAATAAATGCTAAAATAACTTCTTGCACCTAATTATAGAGTGATTTGCTTCAAAAAATAGTAAAAAATGATTTTTCAATAAGTGAGTGTGTTTTGTTGACTTTTGGTCCAAAACACACTAAACAATCCATTTGCGCAGCGCCACTTTCAGCAGAAAATAGGGTCTTTTGCCACCAAGTTTTGGATCCCTTCTCAATGTCGGATTTGGCTCCGTGATGGCTCATTGGAAAGCCTAATGAGTCTACTTTCCAAAAATTCTTGTAGCTTCCTAATACAGCCCATATATCCTAGTCAAAAATTCAAAAATATAAAGACTGTCATTTACACAGCGCCAGGCCCAAAACAATGGCAGAAAGGTTAAAAAAGTGAGGTTTTTTTACCTTTTGAGGGGTCAAAATTGCTCCAAATCATCTGAAACTTGGTGAGCATAATGAAATAAGTGTGAGAAATCCAAAAATATCAATTTATTCTCATAAATATGCTCCATGTGTTAGCATAGCGCCAGTGGCGCTGTGCTAATAAGCCTTAAAATTTTCAAAAAACCAAAATTGCTCCAAATTTGCCCAAAATTGGTGGAGACCTCCCTTAAGGGATCTTGGAAAACTTTTGAGAAGCCTCAGCCAAAAATCCATGGCTGTCATGCTCTTTTTCCTCTTTTAGTGTCTGTACTTCAAGTAGGGTCTCCTTCAGCTTGGCACAAACAAGCTTGTGTTTCTTTGCATAATACTTTGTCATCTTCTTCTGGAGGGCCAAACCCCTTTTTATCTTCTTGAAGTGTTTGTGCTCATTCTTATAATACTGAATGATGTATTGGGCCATAAAAAAATCCCTCTCCCACTCCTTTATTTGTTCATCCTTTCTTTGGATTAGTAGTCTAGTGGCCATTTCCTTATCTTCAGTTTGACTGTCTAGGTCAATGAATTGAGGTTTTTGAGTAGATAGCTTGCTTTTCTTACCTTTTTTAACCTAGTCTATCTTCTCTTTTCCCTTGTCAAGTCTTGGAGTTGATGTAGATGGCAAGGCCCCTTGCCTTTTGAAGGTAGCAAACACTTGCCTTAGCCCTCTTTGGTATATGCATGCGAGAGGTGTGATGGTGGTCTTGGTGGTGTCTTCATCCTCGCTATGACCCTTGGTGCTATCATCAGCTTCTTCACCTTCATTAAGATCCTCATCAGTCATCTCATGATCTGTTTGACCTTTTTCTTTTTGACCTTCAACACCATCATCATCATTATCTTCCTTACTGCCTTCAGTGCTGTCATCTTGGTCTTTGATTTGATCATCAGCCTCTGCACTTTCCTCACTTTGGTTTTGTTCATCATTAGGGTCCTCTTCTTCATCATCTCCTACACTTCTGTTACTTTTATTATCACTAAGAGGTTGATTAGTGTCATGACTGTCATGACTGCTGTCATGACTGTCATGACATTCTCCCCTATTATCTTTTTCCTCACTGCCTGTACCATCAGTGTCAACCTCCTTGTCACTGTCCTCTTCTTCAAACTCTGTTTCTTCTTTATCGTTTTCTTGTTCATCATTTGTTTCCATGGAATCTTCCTCATCTGCCTCTTCTTCATCCTTTGTTTCATTTCTGGTCTCTCCTCTTTCAAGGCTCATGTCATATTCACCTTCAATCTCTTCATTTCCTTCAACATTTTCTTCCATGGTGAAAGAGTTTTGTTCACCGTCTTTTTGTCTGTCAGCCTCCTCTTTTTCATCAATGTCTTCTTGGTCATCACTTTTTTCATTTTAATCATCACTTTCTTTACTTTGGGCTGAATCATTGGTATCACTATCATCACTGCCTCCATATGATTTGTCACTGTTTTTTTCTTCACCACTACTAAGTTCATTTCCCTCCTCTTCACCATCATTTCCCTCTTTCTCTTCCTCATTAATCTCAGCCTCTTCCTTACTAGTTTCATCACCTTCACCCTGATCTTCATGTGATTCTTCATTGCCACTTCCTGCTTCACCTGATGCACCAAGAGAAGGAGAGGAAGGGAGGTTTGTCTGTGGTGAGGGTACTTGTACAGATGAGGAAGGAAGATTTGGTTGATGAGGAGGCTGTGGGTTTGTAAAGTCTTCATGGGTTATGAAAACATCCCAAGGTATACCATGCTGCTCCAACTGATGTAAGACCACCATTTTTATCAGTGAATGGTGGAGCAAGCTATGCATTTTTTGTGTGGGATTCCTCCTCCAGAAAACAAAAGGCATTTTCTCAATGCTCCTATAGAGATAGTAGGGAAAGTTGAGCACCTTAGCCCCCGTGAAATGCATTAGGAGTCTGACATGATAGGTATAGAGCCTAGAGTACCTCCCCTCACACGTGAAGTATTTCATGATAACCAACATCAAGGAGGCAAATCTGTGTTTGAGATGTGAGAAAGGGAAAATTGTTTTGCTGCCTCCTCTATACCTTGTTTTGATAAATGGTCCTAAAAATTCTTTGTCCAACTTGCCCTTTTTAAACCACTTTTCACCCACAACTAGGATACTTGTGGCCTCATAGATGGCACCTGCTGAGATCTCGAAATCCACTCCTGCAAGCCTTGAGTGCTTGTTGTGTAAATTGAGAATGAGGAGCCTTGTGAGCTTAGGGTGGCTCTTCACTTGTCTGACCTTCTCACAAAATTGAAAACACCTTTTATTCTGAAAACATGAAAAGATCCTAGGAGAGGAGGTGATGGCCACTGTGCTTTGAGGTTCCAACCTATTTACTTTCCCTCCCTTATGTTTTGGTCTTAAAGGCCTTTGACCACTTTCACTGCCACTGTTTTTTTTAGCTCTTGACATAATGATGGGAGATGTGGTTTGACAATATAGGTTTTGGTGAAGCAAGGTGAAAAATGGTGGTGAAGTCAACCTTGGTGGATGAAGGATGTGGAGGATAGGGTTCTTAGGATTTGAGTGGCCTTGTAGCTTTTTCAAAGTGCATGGTAGTCACCCTAACTTACTCACCCTTGACATCAAACTAGTCTCAAGAAGGCTTTTCTTAAAAACAAAGGCTTGTTTTCTATGAAGGCCCTAGGGTTTGAATTTCAAAGCCACAAAATACTTAAAATTTATTGAGAATTTATTTGGGGACAAGGTAAAGAGGTAAATTACCAAATTTTGGTACTTTTGTAAACTTTGGAGGCGAATGGAGGATGAAAAATTGAACTAGGGCAAGATATTTAGCCCTTTGAAGGTTTCTGGCATTTGGGTAGCTCCCTGCTCATGTTGTTGGGTTGGGTTGTTTGCGCAGCACCGGAAAGGCCTACATGGCGGTTATCGTAGTGCCAGGGGGGAGGCAGTATCTGCTAGTCTCCTGGGCGAGTCAGGTGGCGTTTACATAGTGCCCGGGAAATCGTGTAGGGAGGTGTCGGGTGAATCGTTAGCGCAGTGCCAGGACTTGTGCAGCTTCATTGGTCTCCAGGCGAGTTGGGCCTACGTTTGTGCAGTGCCTAAGATTTGCATAGTGCCAGGGGTTATTTACACATCACCGTTCAAATTTGAATGGGAAGAGGACTGATTAGCACATAAGCAACCTGTATTTGCGTAGCAGCAATGATTTGCTCAATGCAACTTGCCTAGAAAAAAGCCAGAAAACCCTGTTTTTTCTCCTTAAGCCTTATTTATCTCCACAAAGTGCTAAAGGAGTTTTAAATGAAACAACATCACCTTTATACCCTTTGAGAGAAAAAAATTACACTTATAAACCCACTTTTCTTATGTTTTAATCTTTTCCTTTGGCTGATGCTTTCTTATCTTTTGCAGGGTTTTCAAGACTTTCAAGACATCTTTTATCCTTCTTTTTGTGGTGATGGTTGGCTAATGAGATGTAGATGTCCTCTTCATCCCTTTTTACTTTTTGAAAGTTTGGGCACTTTTCAAATTTTCTTCGTCATGCTTTTGACAAACTAAGAACATTGTTTTATCCTTTTTTGGCCTTCTTAAGTGTAATTGACCTGAACATGACTTTCTCATATTTTATTGATATTTTTTACAGTGAGGTCTTTTTGGCACATATGTGTGCATTAGTTTTACCATGTTTTTCCCTTGGCCACTTCTGATTTCTGTAGGTGCCACAACATAGGGTTTTTGGTCTGCTTGTCATTGTTTGGACTTTGACACCTCATTTTCTGAATAGTAAACTCATGTTTCAAGTTGATTTCTCATTTTAATACTTGACCTCATGCTTTCCTTTCCCTTGAGCATTTTGAAGACCTATGACTGTATTTGGAAACTAAGCCTCTTATACTGATACCCTTTATAATTTCTCTCTTTGGTGCAGGTGAAATAGTGTTTCCTTTGAAAAACCCTAAGGGACACCTTGGATAACTTTTGGATGCCATTTGCTGTTTCTGAAGGAGGACTTATCATCTTCTTTTGACCCGTTTTGTCTATCTTCCCAAACTCCCAGGTTTTAGGGTTGTTAGAGAAAAATAAGTAGTGTTGTATTCTTAGTTGTCTACAACCCTTTCAAGTTCATTTATTATTTCTGAAAATCTTCAATGTGTACTTGGTGGAGTTGAGGTGACTTTTGTCCTTGTGGTTCTTGTACTGTCTTCTTGCTTTGGCAACAATGTTTTTATAATTAGTCACAAAATCCTGATTCTCTTAAACACAAGCCTATTGTATTTCTCTTTGCTATTGATTTCTTCTTGTGATGATTTCATCCCATTACCTTACCTCTTCTTCTTTGAATGCAACCTCTTTACAGAGGAAAAACAGAGTTTTTAGAACACCAAAACAACCCTATGACCTTTGAAACCCTAGGTGACCTAGTGGAAGGTTCCTTGGACTTGGCCTTTGCTTGAAACTTGAATTGGGATCCTGAGGTGTAAAATAGGGTTTTTTTATAGATTGATGTATTGAAGATCCAAAATCAAAAGTTCTTTATTTATCTAAAGAGCCTACAGAGATAGTTTTGATACCATTAGTGGTTAGAGTATTTTTGGAGATATAAGAGGGTTCTTTGATTAGTGGCCCTAGGTAGCAGTGGAGGGGTTTAGGCTAAAACAAAAATAGAGGATTGAGGCCAAAGGTGACACAACAAAGACATAATGAGTGACATGAGCCCATGATGGGTCTCCAGGGATGGGTGAGTTGAGCTTGACATGATGGGATGATGAAATAGTGAAAAAATTATCTTAAGGATAGTGAAGGCAGTGAGATTTCTAGAACTCACAATGTTCATGAACTTTGTTTCTAGAAATCTAGGATAAGCATTTAGTCATCTACGAAAGAAAAAATTACTGATGGCTAACAGGATTAATAAGAACATGAGCTGCTTGGAGAGCCTCCCTTATTCTAGTAAATGATTCTCTTGCTTCATTATTCCATTGCACTTCTGCCTCTTTCTTCAACATATTGGTTATGTTTCTAACAATATCTGCATAATTTGGTACAAATATTCTTAGAAAATTAATCTTTCCCAAAAAAAATTTGAATATCCTTCTTGATTCTGGGCAAAGGAATTTTCTGGATTTCTTCTACCCTTTATGGGTCAATTTTTACCCCTTGTTTGGAAACTATGTGGCCCAATAGTTTACCTTATTCCAAGGAAAATAAAGACTTTTTTGGGTTAAGTGACAAACCAAACTTCCTACACTTTTCAAAATTTCATTAAAGATGTTCTAAATGTTCATCATCTAATCCTAAAAAAACCGTGATATCATCCATTTATACAACCACATACTTATCTCCAATAAATGCTATGCCCATGGCTCTTTGAAAGGTTTAACCTTCATTCATTAGTCTAAATTGCATAATAGCATACATGAAACTACCCCATAGGGTTGTGAATGTGATATTTTTCTCGTCTTCTTTGTCTACTGCTACCTGATTATACCCAGATAATCCATCAACCATGGAAATGCTATAATCTCCTGTTACATTTTTGTAAAACATAATCCATTTTGGGTAAAGGATAGTTATCCTTCAGAGATTCTCTGTTTAGGTTCCTAAAATCCACACACAATCTTATCTCTCCATTTTTCTTCCTCACAGGAACTAGATTAGAAGCCCAATCAGAATATCTGAGGGGAACTATGATCTTTTCTTGGAGTAATTTCTTTGCTTATTTTTCAATCGTAGACAATAATAATGGATTAATTTTCCTGAGCTTTTGTTTATGGGGCTTGCATCCTTCTTTCAATGGGATCTTATGCTGTATGATATCTTTATCATATGTTTTCAGATCTTCATATGACCAAGAAAATACATCTATGTACTTCTTGAAAAGATCAATGTACCTTTCCTTATAATTATTGAAAAAACCTTTGAATAAATTCACCATTTTTGGTTCCTGGTGAGTTCCCAGATTACAATCTTGCAATTCTTCCTCCTGGTGAGTTTTCTTTGAATCAACAACAACATCATTTGAATAAAAAATCCTCTCAAAAGGAACAGAACCTATAGGCTGTACATTATATTTTAATTGAATAATATTATGATTAACTATTGACTGCTTGAAATGTCTTACCTCTTCTTTTTTCTCTGTTTATTCTTGATCTTGATCTATTTCAACATTTTCAAAATTTCCAATCATTGTTAAAAACTGATTTATCTGCTGTAATATTCCAAAATGGGAAAAGCAGGAATATAGTGCAAAATGTTGGAACAAAATTGCAGATCATAATTTATAAAGAAAGAGGCCATTATGGAGACCTTTTATATGTTATTAGAGTAGAAAAATATGTGTAATAAATGGCCCATGAGATGCATAACAAGAAAAAAAAGCCTCCAATGAACAAAATCCATCAATATGAGGTGCTGCAACCATACATAAAAGCTGAAAACCCTTACAGCATTATTTTATTGGCTTTGCAACAGTAGTTGATTATACATCAGATCTAGAGCTGACATGTGACTCAAAATATAGATTTATATCAGATCCATGCCCTATACAAGCTCCTATAAAGAAAACCTCAAGGGTTTTCAGCAAAACACCAAGTACAAGTTGTAGATCTGAGATCTAAGACTACAGATCTACTAAAAAATACAGATATGTAAAGTGTGGCTGATCTGATATGATCAATAAAATATCCTCCTCCAATAGATATTAAAAGTGAAAGGAAGATCCCCTTCACTAGAAAATCATCTCTCCAAATGGTGTACTAAACGACCATGCAACTCCTCCTACATAATTAACGTAGATCTGGAAGCAAACTATGTTGTAGGGATCAAAATAAGGTTGGCCTGATGCCAAGATCTGAAAATTAGCTCAAAGCCCTTCAATATTGTCCTCCCAATGAAGTGGAAACCTCCTCCATTGAAAATGACCACTGAAATGGACTAGATCTAGAGATCTAGTCTCCACTTGCTGCAGCTTGCAAAAAAAACCAAACCCTCAACAGGATCTGTGCTGTAGTTGAAAGAAGAATCTTGGCCTTAAGCCAGATAGTGGAAAATTTAGTGCAAGACTCCTCCAAGAGCTCCTCAATGGAAGAGGTGGGATTCCCGATCAAGAACACCCTGTGCTAAACAACACTCTATCTCAGCTAAATAGAAAGAGAAAGATATATGTTTAAATAGACCATAAATTCAAAAATATAATATACATCAACAACCTCATATGGCTTCCATCCTCTTCCTTAAATAGAATATGATCTTGAAAACCCTAAGCCCCATACAAAAATATCACTACATTCACACAAAGCATCTCCATCTAAAACTGCATAGTCCCTCATTGATGGCCACTCCTCCATGATAGCGATGTTGATTTGGTCAAGGTTGACCCAGTCAAAGTGATCCAGGCCCTTTCACACCAAAGGTGCTTTAATTAAGATGCCAAGATTTGTCTCTTTCACATTTGGCATTGATTTATTCATTATTAAGGAGAAATTTCGACCTCCTTTGCCCTCTTATTATTTAAACAAAGCAGAAAAAAAAAATGAATATTCCAACTAGCTTATAGCTAATTTAGGAATGTTACAATCCTTCCCTCCCAAGTGTTGCTTGTCCCCAAGAAACTGTAAGGACAAAACTGAAAATGTGGGGAAACTTTATTCCCATATGGAGCTCCCATCATCCAAGCTATCATCCATACAAAATGAATCACCCTCCAGAGTGATAACTCATAGCAAAACTCCTCCCATATTCTCCTGAGAGGTACCTCCCAAGCGCTCAAGTTACCCAAATGGATCATCCCATAAGGAAACAAGAGACCTAATGTACCAATCATGGATGGTACAATGCTTTCCAAAACATATGAAAGATAAGAAACATGGAGAATTTCTCTCCCAAAGGACACATCCAACCCTCCCATCCTCCCTTCATTCATTCCCATAAAAAGAATAAGTACATCATCAATGTATGGGATCAAAACCAAGTACATAAAAATAAAAATATGTAAAAATGGAGGTGGTTCATAGTCCCACATGTGGAACCAGCGCAGTATATCTCCTGACTGCATCAAATAAGGATATGGTAAGTGGTTCTCCCACCATTTACTTACTGCCCAAGTCATCTCACCATGGCTGAAAGTGTGAGATATATTTTGTGCTTTTGGAATGCACCCACAATGATACAATATCTCCCTTTGTCCTCCAAGGGAGTGGCCATATTTAGAAATTTTTGTGGCCCAAAGTTGGCCATGAATTTTATATGGAATAATACTCCTTTTTGGAGCTATGGCCTGCATATACATGATAAAATAATACAAGTAATAATCAAATGAATCATTAGATACACAAGCATATTTTTCCCCAAAATTTATTCTCATACAAATGGAGTGGTGCATATATGTATCCCCTCTTATTCAAAAGGAGGAAAGAGGTGGCTGAAATAACTCCTTCATAAAGTCATGTCTCTTCCAACTCCACATGGATCATGCATCTTTGAAAATGCTGATATAGTTCCTCTTTAAAGCCATTCCAAGTGTAGCTTTCCATGATAGTGTTGTAGCCTCCATGGGATGAGTATGGCTAAAAAGAACTCTTCATAAGCCCTTTGTGGAAACTTATCCTTGAGCTTGGAAGCTCTAGATAAGAAGATCCTACCATGATAATAGATGACTTCATATTTGACTGAATATTCCTCCTCATGTAGCTGGTCATCAAGTATCATGCATGTGAAAAGATCCTTTGAATAATCCACCAACAGTTGGGATTTCCAATATGGATCAATCTTCCATAGTGACAACGCCAATGATCTATCATAAAGAATATCTGTCATATGGATGCCCTTCTCCTTGACATATCCCATGCAAAAGGTATATGTTGGAAGGTTGCTAGCCCTCCCTTGCTCCTCCTCCCACAATGAAAAATCTGAAATGAGAGTGGGTGATGAAGATGTTGGGAGAATGTCTTCCTCCTCCTTGAGCCTTCCCAAGACTCTCAGCACTGTATCATGGTCCCCCAATGCCCCTTAATGAGACAAATATATCCCATTTTGAGAGAACTCTTTGTTCATAGTCCAATCAGGGGGTCTCCCTGGTGGGATGCCTCCATGTAATGAAACGTCAAGGCCTAGAGTAGGTTGTATATGTGAGTGGACTGATTTTTCCTTGTCCTCACTGCAAAAATCCTCCTACCTCTTCTGTGCATCAATCTTCTGAGATAGAGAGGGGTGTGTGCTCCTCATCATATGATGTTTTCCCTCCTTCTCATCTTTTCCTACCTCCTGCAAGATCTCACAGTCTAAGGTGTCATCTTCAAATGTAGCCAACCCATGTACACCCAACATTTCCTTGGTGTCAAGAGTCTTGATCAAAAAGGAATTATTTATCATAGTGTATGTCCCCAAGATGGCCTTCAATGTTGGAACACACTTCCCCCATTGTTTTTACACATGTTGATCATGATCTTCATATGTAAGATCCTTTGGAAATTTTTGCAAAGATGCAAGAGTTCCTCTAGTTGAAGCATTTGCTTCATCTCCATCTCCAAATAGTAGATCCCCTCCTGCTGTCACAGCGCTGGAGGATATTTCTAGCTCTTCATCCTCCTTCTCCTCATTAATGGAGAATACCTCATCATTAAGATATCCTTTATCTTTATCTCCTCTTGAAAGAGAAATCCTCATGTCTTCTTCTTGAGAAGAAAGTTCTTCCTGAAGTGGGGCCTTTGCCCTTGGCAACATATGTTGCAGATCTTTAACCCCTTCAAAAATGTTATGAAATGGAGTTGGGTTCATGGATCTCTCCAACTCATGCAAAGGTTCTGATTTCTTGGGTTTGGTTTTCTCTCCCAAGAAAGTTTCAGATTGTTTCAAAACAAATCTTTTCACTAACCTCCTAGTGAACTTTTCATAAGTAGATATATTTACATTTCTCAATGAGGAAGATTCAAATAACCACCAAGCATAAGCCTCAACTTCAAGATGC
This sequence comes from Pinus albicaulis, assembly GCA_034641835.2. Classification (NCBI taxonomy): domain Eukaryota; kingdom Viridiplantae; phylum Streptophyta; class Pinopsida; order Pinales; family Pinaceae; genus Pinus; species Pinus albicaulis. The sequence continues at coordinate 949,560,271 of CM076582.1, forward strand.
AGTGCTGCTACTCTAATGGCTTTCTCTTATGAAATTTGATGTAGCTGGAAATATGTGTCTAGCTTCCTTACCCAAGTCTTGGCTGTGCTCTTGGGTGACCCATCAAAAGTAGGTAGAAAGAATCTACCCAAAGTGTGTTGCATGCACTCTCTTCTCCTATTGTAGTTGTTGGGTCTTCTCTCTTCTTTAAGTTGATAGAACCATTGGAAGTTTAGATGCTCCTTGAATATTTTAGAATAATATTCATATTATTCAAGATAGTCACCAAGAGTCTCCTCCTTTGGTGTTTCTTCTCTTTCCAAGAATGTAGGCATGGTACAACATTGTAGATCTGATTGTGTGGTTGAATGCTCACACACATAATATGAATAATTGGGGCTTTCTTCATGTGAAAATATTCTTGAGGGATCTTCATGTCTTTCCCTCCTCATTCCCTTGATTTCTCTTTTAAGCTCATACATAGTTTGGAGAGGAAGTCTTGAGAAATCCTTCCCTTTCATTCCTTCTAATAATGGGGTTTTACCCTTGTCATTTGTATAATAAAATATCTAATTTATTCTTCTTTGGTACCTCTTCTCTCTGTCAGTAAGATGCTCTCCTTCTTCAGATGTCATATTGAATTTTCAAGATGCACAGGATGTGCCAAGATTATGCTATGATACAACTGTAATATTCCCAAATGGGAAAAGCAAGAATATAGTGTAAAATGTTGAAACAAAATTGCAGATCATCATTTATAAATAAATAGGCCAATATGGATACCTTTCATATGTTATTACAGAAGACAAATATGTGTAAGAAATGGCCCATGAGATGCATAACAAGAAAAACAAGCCTCCAATGAACAAAATCCCTCAATATGAGGTGCTACAACAATACATAAAAGATGGAAAACACTTATAGCGCTATTTTATTGTATCTGCAACAAAAATTGATTATAAATCAGATCTAGAGCTGATTTGTGCCTCAAAAGATATATCTATATCAGATCCATGGACTATACAAGATCCTCTAAAGAACCCCTCAAGGGTTTTCAGCAAAACACCAAGTACAACTTGTAGAGCTGAGATCTAAGAATGTAGATCTACTGAAAAATACAGATCTAGAAAGTTTGGTTGATCTAATATGATCAATAAAATAGCCTCCTCCAATAGATATTCAAAGTGAAAGGTAGATCCCCTTCACTAGAAAATTGGCTCTCCAAATGGTGTGTTAAACCACCCTGCAACTCCTCCTACATAATTAACACAGATCTAGAAGCAAACTACACTATAGGGATCAAATAAGGTTGGCCTGATGCTAAGATCTAAAAACGAGCTCAAAGCCCTTCAATACTATCCTCCCAATGAAGTGGAAACCTCCTCCACTGGAAATAAGCATTGAAATGGACTAGATCTAGAGATCTAGTCTCCACTTCCTGCAGCTTGCAAAAACAACCAAACCCTAAACAAGAACTTCATTGTAGTTGAAAGGAGAAGCTTGGCCTTAATCCATATTGTGGAAAATGTATTGCAAGACTCCTCCAAGAACTCCTCAATGGAAGAGGTGGGATTCCCAATCAGGAACACCCAGTGCTAAACAACACTCTATCTCAGCTAAATAGTAAGAGAAAGATATATGTCTAAACAGACCATATATTAAAAAATATAAGATACATCAACAACCTCATATGGCTTCCATCCTCTTCCTTAAATAGAATATGAGCTTGCAAACCCTAAGCCCCATCCAGAAATATCACTACAATCACACAAAGCATCTCCATATAAAACTGCGTTGTCCCTCATTGATGGCCACTCCTTCATGACAACGTTGTTGATTTGGTCAAGGTTGACCCAGTCAAAGTGATCCAACCCCTTTCACACCAAGGGTGCTTCAATTAAGCTACCAAGATTTGTCTCTTTCACATTTGGCATTGATTTATTCATTATTAAGGAGAAATATGGACCTCCTTTGCCCTTTTATTCTTTAAACAAAGTAGAAAAACAAAAATGAATATTCCAACTAGCTTATAGCTAATTTAGGAATATTACATCTACTAATCATCTTCAAACACCTACCAATTTTTTACATTATCTGGGACAGAAGGTTGGTGTCTAATCTCTATCTCATACCTTAGCTTTGGATTAATTGGAGGCTTGAAGGTTTTGACTGCAACTGCTAATGAATCAACTAATCTATTCTCCTCCCTTGGAATAGGCACCATCAAAATAGCATTTCCAAACCTTTCTTGAGTGCAGCTCATTATTTATAACTGCTGAAGAGAGCTACTTCCCTGTGTCTTTAGCAAATTTTAAATCTTCATGCAACATAAAACATGAAAATATTCCTTTTACAGAATATAAATAGGGGAGTTACCTGCATCCTTTTTGGTAGTGGTTTTTCCAAACCTTGTTTCTCTGTACAACCTCCTTTCTTCCCCATTAAAGACATGAATGATAGCATAATTAAAATCCACCTTAATAACACCTCCCAACATTTCTCCCCAAGATCTTGACAGAAGCATCCCAAAATTGGCTGGAATGTCAGTAACAACTACATCCTTAACAATTCTCTTTGCTGCAATTTGTGCCAAAGAAGCTACCATGTATTTAATTTCCTCAACAAATTTTACCTTCTTGGAGACGAATGCATACATATCCATGTAAGGCTTAGTGATTTGTAGATTTAATTCCTTCATGACAGACAATGGAATAAGATTATGGGAAGCTCCTGAGTCCAGCATACAGTTATGGAGAATAAAATCATGAACCAACAAGGAAATATAAAATGGAGGCATAGAAGAATCTACTTATTCTACATGAGGACCAAAGGTGACCACTGGCTTCTCTTCCTGCAAATTCACAGTGTCACTTATATCTTCATTCTGTGTGAGATTAATAAATTTTGAAATTTCTTTCTTGTAGATTGGTGTTTTAGTTAATTTTAAAAGAGGTACCTAAATTTTGACCTTCTCCAACTCCTTTGTTAAACTGAAAGCATAAGTTTTTTTAACATTATTTTTATGTTCTTCTTCACTCCTTATATAATTTGAAACCTATTCAGGTACAAGAACAAATTTCTCGAAAATATTAGTATTATCTTATTTGTTATGGGAAGATTCACCTTGTTGCATTTATGTTCTGTTAACTGAATTTTCAAGTTGCTTCCCATTATTCACCTGCTTTTCAGGGTCCTATTGTTGTGGAGTCACCATTGGAGGAGGGGAAGAATCTTTTTGTTCACCCTCACTATCATTCACCCTAGATATATTCCTTGATCTCAGATTATACCTCTTATATAACTCAGCCTGCATAAAATCCGTGAATTTTTTAGAGCATTAATTCACTTCATCTTCATCAAAAGAGACTTCAGCCTCAACATATTCTTCTTCACAATTATCTTCTTCATCATCCCCTCTAATATACACGAAAAATATTTGATCTTCATGCCCCTTTTGGCCATATTCTGTTGATTCTCCATGTCCAGCTTCTAAATATAATGGTGCCTGGACCTGATCTTGATCCTTTATTTCCCTCTGCAAGATTTGCAAGGGTTGTTTCCTGATTTGAGGGTTAAAGCCTCTGTTTTGATTTTGTTGCACTTCTCTTTGGGAGTTTTTTATTTTCCAATTCCAACTTGACTAATTTATTTTATAATTTTATAATTACCTTAGTCATATCTTCAAGCCTTGGATCTTGTGATGGCTCTTCTTTCACTTTCCCTTCTCTTGGACTGGCTGTTTTTCTATCGCCTTCCCATCTACAATCATATTGGCTTCAATTTCTAAAGAAATTTTCTATATCTATTCAAGATTAGGGGATCTTCTTTCTCTAAGTGTGAAACTGAAATTAGCTTCAAAATCCCCAGCGAAAACCACCTTTTCTACAAAAGGAGGGGGCTTAATCTCAATAGGTAAACTATTATACAAATTATTGAATCTTTTGATAAACTCGGAAATATTTTCATTAGATTTTATTTTAATTTCATTGAATTCTATTAATGAATAACCATGATCCCTTTTCTCTCCCCATATTTGAGTGAATTTATTTTCTAGTTCATCCCATGTATTAATGGAATTGTTTGGAAATCCTTTGAACCACTTTCTAGCCTCTCCATCTAGAGACTAAACAAAAAGCCTCGTTACAACATCAAGATTTTCCACATTCAAATTTTCAGCAAAATTACAAAACATGGATAAGTGTTTCTCTGCAATGACTTCATCCTTTCTAGTGAAACAAGGAATTAATTTAAGATATTCTTGAGGCATTGCATTAAATTTTTGTGGAAGATTGAGTGGAACATATTTGTTTAATAAGAAGGTTGGTGCTGCCATGTTTACACCTTGATTAAATTTAATTTGGTTGAATGTAGATGATTAACCTGCTATGAAAGTAAATGGAGGTGGTGGTAAAACTGTTATGGGAGTAGTTTGATTAACAATGACAGAGGAAAAATCAACTAGAACTTGTTTATCTTGTGTAAAAGAAAAAAAAACAGACTCAAATGAGTGTTCTTCCTATTTAGGCTCTTGAAAATAAATAGGTGTAAAAGGTGAACCTTGTTCCAAGAAATGAAGTACTTGAGATGTATTTTCAAAAAAAGGATGACTTGAACTACTACCAGGGGCAAACAATGTAGGAATAGGTGTTGAGGGAGTTTTAGGTTTCTCAAATCTCTTTTAAATCAATTTTTCAGGGTCTAATAAAGTAGGGACCTTTTGCTGTGAGGTATCTGATGTCGTGTGAGGCATTTTGTAAGCCATAATTCTGAGTATGATGAAACACAACCAAAATTTCCTCCTCATTGAACAACCAGAGGAAATAATGTGAAAACCCAGGGAAAAAATAAATTTTCGATTCTTTGTCCCTAGAAACGACGCCATAAAATGTTGGTTCTTAAGAGACAATCCCCTGGTTGTGAAAAGGAATCAATTCTTAAGACATTTTGATAATATTTTATGGAAACAATATTTATCATTTAATCTTTTTTCTATTATGCTGGAAATTATTTTTTAAAAACTCTTAATATCGTGGAGTAATAAAAGGTTACAAAATGTCTTTAAATGCTGAAATGTGAATGAAAAGGAAGAATTGTAAGGAAGATTATGATAATATGTTGTAAACACAGGATCTATTAACTTAAGTTTCATATAGAATTTATGAATAGAGAGGAGTTGGAGTGAATGAGAACATTTCAGGATATTTAACTCTTACTTACAAATGTAATTCAGATACCAGCAACTTCATTACTTCACTTCATTCATGAGAATAACTAAAACAAAATGACACAGGAAAGACAAACCACCATCAATAGTTGCAAGAAAATTGAGACTTCTTTAATTAACTCTTTAGAGAAATAAGTACAAAAATATAGTCTTCCAGATGTTCCAAAACTCAAACCTTTGTTCTTCATTTTTGTCTTTCTTAAATACATTCAAAAGCAATTTGTAACTTCCAAAACTTCTCAAAACTACCTAAAATACTTCTTTATTCTATCAACTACTTTCATTACAATCAAGGGTAACATTACAACCTCATTCTATAAAAAAACCAAAAAGAAAACACAACAATAAATAGAAATTTTATGTCGTTTTCTGAGTATCGTTTGCTGCTGCTTTGTCTTCAGGAAGATTGGACATCCATTTTCTGCACTTTTTCCAGAGTTCAACATTTTTCTTCTAAGCATGAACTAGCTTATGATGTTCCAATCTAAAACCAGTGATCCTGGTGTAAGTGGGCTTGTCCAGAAATAGAGCCTTGATCATCCATAATAACTAAAAATATTTATGCAGATAATTGACAATTGTTGTTCCTTTTGAAATTGTAGTCTTCTCATGAGTATTGTCAATTTCACTTTTTTCTTCCACCATCAAAGGTTCATATGTTTCCCAGGACAATAAATTACCTTACAGATCCTAGCAAGATGGCATTCCTACCCTTGTTCTTTTATCAAGCATGGTGTTGAACTTATCTACTGCTTGCTTGACCTATGTCAAATTCTTTTCTGCTGACTTCTTGTATACATTATTCACCACCACCTTGTTAATTTATAGAAAACATAATGTTCTGTCTTTAATCTCATGTTCTCCCAGTTCTTGATCTGATTTAGAGTTAACAAAATCTATTAACTTCTTAGCCCATAGAGCTCTATCATGCAGTTTCTTTTTATCAGCTAATATGAGCTCTTGTATATCTCTGATTATACTCTTTTCTTCTGAAATTAGAACCAGTTACTCCCATATTTATTTCATTAATTCTATAATATAATTCCAAATAATTTCTTTAGCTTGAATTAGGGACATGTTCCCCTTTACTTTCTCTATGAGATTCTTGATTTCTTCATAAGCTTATTGATAGTCTTCTTTGTATTTGTCTTCATTTTCCTTTGATATTTGAATTTTTCTATCCTTAGCATGTATAACATTTATGGATGTCTCAAGATAACTTTGGGATTTCTTCATATCAATCTCTGCCATCCTCAACTCAGTAGTTAATTGTGATAGTTTAGCTGTTGGCTCATCAGTTTCAGATGAAAAAAATATTTTGCAAACATGTGAATCAATCTGCCCCTGTAATTTAGATACCATCTATTTCAATTCAGAAATCTCCTCATCCCTCTGTAACATTTGTTGTAAAAGTTTCTCTTTCTTAGATTCCACTTCTACCACTTTAGTTGCTATTGGGTGTTCTCCAGGAGGGAGCTTTAGCTTCTTTCTTAGCACATTAATCTCTAATTCTGCACTCTCCAACAACTTATATACATCTGACCTATCATTGGGGTCTACTCAAATCTTGACAATTATCTTCTTTAGTTCCTCATTTTAGGTGGAGAGAGCTCTGGAATTAGCCTTCTCCGGCTTCAGCTACTTGATTTCCTTTCCCAACATGTTTTTAGCTTTACTTGCAGCTGCACTGGTTTTAGTCAAATCATTCACAATTAATAGACCAATTTGCATATGTAAATTAATTTTATCAGGTAAGCGAATCTTCCTGGCATCAACAGTTAAATTAACAACCATGAAATTTCTTGATGACCCTACTATCTTTCAGATGGGTGTGAAAAATAAAATTTTAGCTGATCTTTCTCTAAATCCATAGCAGTTAATAATCTAGTCTGATCAGGGGTGATTTGAGACTCAGCTTGAGCCTCCATATTTGCCCTGATTTTCTGATTCTTCTCAGCAATTTGGGCAAAAACCTGCTTAATTAATGGCACCTAATCATGAACAACCTCATGCCTGGACGGTGAAGCTGGTGTATTTTGTATATCTCCCAACTGAATTGATAAACCTGGTTGTGCATATGGAATTTCTTCACTCTGATTTTCTCTCTTGTCAACTCCTTGTTCCTCCTCCTCTGAATCAACATTATTTTCTTTATACCTTTTATTCACCTTCTCATAGATAATAGGAGTTTCAATACTAGTGCTACCAGTACCTGCAAAACCCTTATGAGCCAGCTTTTCAATTTCAGGCTTACTCTCATGAGTAAAAGAAGAGTAAGCATTCTCAACCCTTCTTTTGGAAATCACCTAATGTGGATCATAAGCCCAATTTTCACCTAGTAATATATGCATATATTCTAACATTTGGTTTGATTCTTTTGCAACTTGTCTCATATTCACTATGAAAGGTCCAATAGTCATGGGTAATTTAAACACATGTCCTTTCTTCATTGGCACAAAGTGGATCTGGTCCACATTCAAGCTCTGTCTAATAAATTCTAAAGAAAACATTCTCATGGTAACAAAAGAAGGAAATCTATAAGATTCAACCCCTGCACCATACAATTTGATTTCTGAATAATCTTAAAAAACAAACCAGTCTCTGCATTTGCAACTATTACTAAGTTGAAGGAATTCCTGAGCCTTAGGCAGAAAACATGGAGGAGTAGTCCCATCAATATTTTATAGGAAATTGGTAGGAAGTAAGTAGAAAAATAAAATAATCCCCCATCATAGGTTCATTTATTATTAGGTCAGTCCAAAACACTATTGAATGTCTCTTCTTATTTGAATCTATAATGTTTAACCCCAAATTCATAAACTCTTCTGCATTTTAATACATGAACAAATAAGTAACAATTGGGGGAAAATTGAAAGAACCAGTGAGAGTCAAGCTCATAAATTGAGAATTAATATTCTCATGCAAAAATAATGGGATATCCAACACTACTTCAAGTTTAATCATCAAAGCAAACAACCCAAGCACTGACTTGTTAATCTACGAAGCATCTTCCTTTCCAATTATTTTTAATATAAATTGTAATAAAGGCTTGACATCTGCATCAAAAATTTCTAGGGGAAATACCTTTTTATCTCGAGAAAAAACTTCCTTGTTCTGGCTTTAGAAAGAATAAAATATGCATGTAATCTTTCCTTGCAAGATTGTCATAATATGTTGTCAATGACTCTTCAGTAAAAGTAAGATAGGACTCAAACTATGGGTAGCAGAAAGCTTGATGAATAGCAGGGATGAAACTTGGAAGACACTCTCTCACAAATTATTCATTACGAAACAATTGCTGGGGTATAACTTTGATTCTATCTAGTGTATGAATTCTTGGAAAAGATGAGTTTTTCAAACACATGTAGAAAATACTCCAGACCTGACCATAGCGATGAAGACAAGGGAATTTTAAGGATTAAGAATTACTTGTCGGTATAGAGGCAAATGTTCTACCGTGCAATGAGTGTCCATTATATCCTGCTCTATATCCATGAGAGGGATGTGACTAGAAGAACCAAAAAATGATGACTATTTGGCCATGGTCTCACTTAGGGTGGTGACTGGACGAACTTAGAAGCAAGGGGAAATGTGATTAGGATGGTTTGGACAATTTGAACTGAAACCTGCAGGTGAAAAGAAAGAGGTTTTGACTCACTATTTATAGGCACATCAGGAATTTGGGGAGAAAATGACAATTAAATGCATGAAAACACATGTACGAGAACATGACATGGACAATGAGTTGGCTTGCTTGCTGATGCTATCTTCGGTTGCCTATGTCACTGCGGGGGCACTCCTAGGTACAGGAGGCTCTTAGGAGGTGTGCCTCCATAGTGAACGTGAGTCGTTGATTTGAGTCCACGCGCTTACGTCATAGTAAACTACGGAGGCACCCAAGAGTTATCTGTCGGGATTTTTTTTCTCGTGGGTTTTCTCTGATCGGGTCCCACTTGCCATCCTTTCCCTTCCTCCCGGTGAGTTGCATGTTTTTTAAAACAAGGGTGTTACAAAATTTTTGTCACCGTCCCTACATTCCCCATCCTGAATAGTGGAGGACTATCAGTGTGACCCCTGTGTACTATTATGCATCATTATGGATATTATCTCATCCCTTAACATGTCAGGAACACATTCTCTGTTGACTATTTTGGAAGTTGACCCTTTAAAACATCTACTTTTTGGTCAACACGATTGTGTAGTTATGACCTCGTGTCGATGGACAGATTAACACTAGGCCTCATGTCGTGATCACTCTGTCTCTCAAGGGCACCCATGTCGAGCTACTTTTGGAAGGTTTTTTAAATATGGAAATGAACCTTCTGATGTAATAGCTTCGTGAGCAGAGTCATGGATGTTTGTTCGACTGGATGAGGTCGATTTTCTCCCTTTGGCCTTCTAGTTCCTAGAAAAGTGAAACTCCCCAAAGGGATAGACCCTCCCTCCACCATATGTGGATCCCAAATCTCATCTTCCACTCCTATAAATCCCTCTTCATTCCATTGAATTAGCTATCCAGACATAGCTAGAATAGACGAGGAGCTGATAGTGGAGAATAGTCCATAGTTGTGAGAGAGAGTTTGAACTGTTTGCCTCTTTGAGATGAATTGACAAACGAATGATTTGAGACGTGTCTAACTAGACCCATTGAAGGAGGTCTATATCATCAAGGTGTAGGTTGTAATCTTTCTTTATTTATCAATATGACATGACTGATTTCGAGTTCCATCTTTGTTTGTGTTAATGATTCAAAGTTTCTAACTCTCCTTGACTAGTTGGATAGTTATAAATGAAAATGTATGCGTGTATATTGTGAGTGCTTGTTTGATATTTGTGCACGTGTAAACGTCACTACCGAAGGAGCGTGAGACTTGAAGGACAAGGAACGAAGGATCAGTGCAACACATCACAACAAAAGCGTTGGATCGAGGTAGGACATCTATCTAATCCGCATTTCATTTATAAGCTAGGAATCTAGGAACCAACATGTTCCCTTGTTGCTAGACCCACCCTAGGGCTAGAGGGATCGCCTCTGTCTGTAGAAGGGATTTTCCTTCACAACAAGTTGGCGACCATACTGGGGAAGCTGATGACTGTTGTCTCTTATTGTTCATTTTTCATTTTGATTTTCTATCCAACTTTGGACATTTTATTATTTCTCTATTGTTTTTTTGGTTTGTTTGACTACTTCTATCCATTTAGCCTTCTCCTAAAGTGATAAGTATGGTCCTGCTTAGCTAGTCCTTTTCTTTTTCCTTAATTTTCTAGCTTGGCATTGATGTTTTTCTGACAGTCGTGCCCATTAGCATGGGTTTCCTTTGACACAAGAGTGATTTTACCTATTCAACGCTGGATACTGCTAAACAATCGTGTCGATTCCTGTGGGTTTGGATTTTGGGCTTTTTCCCTAAGTTTCCAGTGTGTCTTGTCCTTTAGATTGGTTTTCCCTCTTGGATTGATCCATATGGATTTTTTTATCGACTCGAATAACTTATTCATTTCATTTTATCTTATCTCTCATCCGAACAATGTGACTTATCCATCCTAGGTTTTCTACGTGTCTCGAATCATTCGTTGGGTCACATGTTCTTTGAGTGTCTAATAAGCTTATGAGTCAATTTAGTCATTTTTTTTAGCCTTTCATGTGGTTTCTTGATCTTTTCGGTTGATTTTATGTGGATTAGGGTTTCCAACATATCATTCTTTATCGATTTGATTGTCCCTCCATCGCCCCGAGCATAGATCACATTGCTCGTTGAGTCGATGTAAAAGCCCTTTATCTTGAGTAAAGAGATGCATGCCTAGTTTTGAGTATGAGTTTACATTCGCTTAGAATTAGTCTCTTCATGTTCTGATGATTTCATTCGAAGCTACTCAAAGCTAGTATTTGTTTTATCATTTTATTGTAGCATTGCATTGATTGCTTCTCACTTCTACAAAAGAACAAAAAAATTGCATTCTACTTTCTCATTTGAAAATGAAAAGTGTTCTGTTGAATTAGTAGTTTTCTTCTTCATTGGAAAGTGAAAGACAAAAGAAGATTTTTCATTTTCTGCTTTTGTTGTGTTAGTAGCATAACAAAAAGAGTCATTCTTGCATTCGGTTGATTGCTGCTTTGTTGTGAACTTCTATCCTTCACTTAGCTAGCTTTTCATCGAATTCAAATGGTGTTCCTTCTCTCATATAGTTGTGCATTATAAATTTGAAATTACATTTCGTAGGGCCTTCAAACTGAAACATAATTTCAAGATAAACCATAAAATTAACTCAATCAATCTAAGGAAGCATTGGAACTTAACACTCACAATTAGAGGTCTAGGCTAGTGATGTGTTCTGCCGTCATTAAACCTGGCAGTTGTTGCTCGCAATCTTGCATTAGACAATGCTAGTATGGACTTGTGATCCTTGTACCGTCACATATATAAAGGGAGACCCTCATAGGTTGCAATCCTTTATCCATAGGAAGCCGAGTCTGCCACCCTATAAACGTGATACACCGATCACAACATTCAGGGAGACTGATTGCATGTACGTTAAGTCCTTGGTTATTTCTCTTTCATTTGATCACCAAGGTGTATATTGCAGTTCACAGGAGCTTGGTACACCCTTTTGCCTAAAGTTATTGAGTAGTCATTTTGATCTTTCCGTGACTCTTTATACTTGAAAATATCATCGAACATGTGTCCTTTCGAGCTCATTCAACCTGAAAGTCACTAGATTCACCTTTTGTCCTTTTCTCGACTCTTAAAACATGAAAATACAGATTCTTGCTTCAATGTTATAAAATTAATTTCCCACGATTACATGCCCATTAAGATTTTTCTTGGTCGGTTGATGAATAATTCCTTAATGATTGTTGTTAAAGCCTCAAATTGACCATCTCTTTTCTCTTTTTTCTTTTGAGACAAAGTCATAGTGGCAGAACCACTTGTTTCGTCCTCCTCTTCATTACCTCATGGTGGAGATTCTCTCCCTAGAGTTTCTTCTGAGACACTTTAGTCTGTTGGGACCCAAGACCTTGAAAGTGACGTCATCCCGAGAATTCAACCTCTTGCCACTTGGTCTACCCCTGAGGAGCCGTTTGAAATCAAATGGAATCCCCCAGATGCTTTTTTCTTTTTAAGAGACGATCCCCCTCAACTCTCAGATTCGCCTCCGACACGATTGTCCAGTGTGTTTCCCTCTACTACTCGCCAGAAATGGTGGGGGAAAATGGAACTAGTTCTCAGTTGTGTCGACAGTATGTCACTCTTGAACATGATCCTATTTTGCAGTTCATGTCGGTTGGGGACATCCCACATTCGAATTTTTCCTCCATGGGTTTTATTTATCCATTTTTGACCTCTCATCTGCTCTTTGCCTCGTGGGCATGACCTCAGATCCCTTAATGTCAGATACTACCAAATTTCGGAGTCGTGTTGCCAATATGATCAAGAGAAGTCCCTTCTGCATTTTTTGATCCCTCATCCTCTGTTTAGTCTTGATTAACCATTATATTATTCCTCTGTCTTGTGTCGATGATGTGGGAAACATTATGGCTCTCCTTCGACTAATCACTTTCGGTCAACTTCAGCTCATTATCCAGGAAGCTGATCCAGAGACTCCCTTCTGGTACCTTAGAGATTGCATGCCTCAATGGCAAGTTCTTCACATTCGATGACATGTTTTCATCATTGGCCTTCGATTGGGTGATTTCGCAGATGTTCGACTCCAGCTCATTGTTTACATTCTGTGGATTGTACTAGCAGTACCTTGATAACCATTGCCATTAATGGCGGTTTCTCTTGCAGCTATTACCAACTTCCATCATTTGCTGGTAATCAGGTGACTTTCTTTCATGTTCAACTTCAGCTCATTCATTTGCATGCCAAATTTTTATTTGTTTGGGTTGGGATGGAGTGCAAGACCCTGGATTTTTTCTAATGAAATCGAGGCTGCGAGACGATTTGTTTTACCATGACTGTATGCATGACTCTTCTGATTCGATGGCTGCGACCATACCTGAGTCTATTTGATGATCCTTCTTACTTGATGGTTGCATCCATACCTTGGATCTTATTACATGTTATATATTATGAATGGTTGCGCCCATAACACATATTCATGTATCAAACATATCAGTCATACTTAATCTTTCAAGTCCTCTGCAACAGTGTTTTGGTTTGGGCATGTTCTCATAAATCATTTCGCCCCTCCCTCTCTCTAGGACTTCATGCTTTAGGGGGAATATATGACACAGTATTTTGTAACCATCCTTGCATTCCCCATCCTGAATACTGGAGGACTATCAGTGTGACACTTGTGTATTGTTATGCATCATTATGAATATCATTGCATCCCTTGAGATGTTAGGAAAACATTCTCTATTGACTATTCCAGAAGCTGACCCTTTAAAACATCTACCTTTGGGTCAGCGCAGTTGTGTAGTTATGACCTCGCACCAAGGGCCAGATTAACACTAGGCCTCGTGCCATGGTCGCTCTATCTCTAAAGGGAACCCATGTCGAGCTACTTTTGGAAGGTTTTTTAAATATGGAAATGAATCTTCTGATGTAATAGCTTCGTGAGTGGAGTCATGGATGTTTGTTCGACTGGATGAGGTTGAGTTTCTCCCTTTAGCCTTCTAGTTCCTACAAAAGTGCAACACCCCAAAGGGATATACCTTCCCTCCACCATATGTAGATCCCAAAGCTCATCCTCCACTCCTATAAATCCCTCTTCATTCCATTGAATCATCTATCGAGACATAGCTAGAATAGTCGAGGAGCTGATAGTAAAGAATAGTCCATAGTTGTGTGAGAGTTTGAAACTTTCGCCTCTTCGAGCTGAATTGACCAACGAATGCTTTGAGACGTGTCCAACTGAACCCATCGAAGGAGGTCTACAGTGTCAAGGCACAAGTTGTAAATTTTTTTATTTTTTTATCAATATGACATGACTTATTTCTAGGTCCATCTTTGTTTGTGTTAATGATTCAAAGTTTCTAGCTCTCCTTGACTAGTTGGATATTTATAAATGAAAATGTATGCTTGTATATTGTCAGTGCTTGTTTGATATTTGTGCAGGTGTAAACATCGCTACCAAAGGAGCATGAGACTTGAAGGACAAGGATGGAAGGATCACTGCAACACATCACATCAAAAGCATTGGATCGAGGTAGGACATCTATCTAATTCACATTTCATTTATAAGGTAGGAATCTAGGAACCAACATGTTCCCTTGTTGCTAGACCCACCCTAGGGCTAGAGGGATCGCCTTTGTCCACAGAGGGTATTTTCCTTCACAACAAAGGGTCAGGCCCACTGTTGCGCCAGAATTAAGGTATGTTTTCACCCTACCTTTACTTCGAATTATCATACATTTTTAGAATTTCTCTCACCTTAACAGTAAAGGAAAGGAGGGTTAATTAAAAATCAGGAAAAATAGACTAATGGTAAGAAGTATGTTTAAAACAATAAAGATTTGAATTATTTCATCTTTATTCGCAAGAAAATAAGGCAACTAAATCGACGATGACCAAAAGACAGCTGACAGACAGAGAAAACGAATCCACAATAACCCCGACGGACGAGTGGAAGGAGGAAAGACAAATCCACGTCTGAAGAACTCAAATGGTAGCCACACTCAATGAGCTGTCGTTTCGAAAAAAACCATTCCAATGAGCGAAATCGCCTTTAAAAATGCCAAGGATGGACGAAAGAGGAGGAGAAAAATAAGAATTATCTTTTGTAATAGCCGTATCAGGACAAAACTATCTAGTTGTATTCATGTATTGACTTTTTTTAATAAAGAATTTTGGCATTTTTAATAGTCATTTCCTGAGTTCTCCATCGCGTTGGACTTATGGTTGTTTGGGCCCAACCTTGGGAGTTTCCGAGCTCACCTATGTACTATACATTAATTATGGAATTTATGTTCAGTTATCTGATGCATTTTGTGAGATATATTTCTGCTTGTTAAACTTATATGCCTATGATGCTGCAGTTTCCCATACTACTCATGCAGTTTATTTTTCATGTTTTTGGTTTGCAGTAATAGTTTTATAATTGTTGGAAATTCTCATCATTTTATCAATTCATTTATATCTTTTTATAAGCTTTAGCATGATCTCTATTCAATGCTTTATATCCCCAAGAATTAGATCTTTCCATCAGTACTGTAGGATTTCTTGTTGTGCTTAATACAGAAGAATGTTAGTCAGTTAGTTCTAAAGAGAATTCCATTGCAAAATTAAAATAAGCAATTATTGTTCAATTCATTGATTTTGGTGTTCCATTCAGTAGGACTGTTGTTCAATTCATCGAGTGTGTTGTTCAATCATAAATTATTCTCACTAGGCTTATTTAGAAAAGATAGTTAACGGCATTTTACAATCCCATTTCCTTTTGAGTTGATTTAACTTCGAGAATTATTTGATCTTCTTCATAGTAATATAGAGTAGCTATTTCCGATGTAACTCGCATATACTGTGCTTGCACTCTTGAAATAAGAAGACTTACCCTGGGTTGACAAATGAATGAGAAGCATATTGGTTGCCTATAATAGTCACCTTAAAAGAGCCGACATTTTTGGCACCGTTTCCGGGGAGAGTGTTGAAGAGTGACATCCCTCATTCCTTGTTCTCTATTGTAGAGAAGCATTGGGTATTAAAAATGAGAGGTAAGAACTTGTGTACTGGCAAGAAAAATGCTTGCCCCCTAACCCACTTCTCAGCAATTGATCAAAGGTTAGTAGAATAGGTGCTCTTGTTTTATGACTAGGAAGAAAAGGATAGAAACAAATAAAAATCATTCGCAAAAGTCTACGAAACCCAAAGGATAGGTAATCCTTGGTAGAATGACATACATAGACGAAATCGTTAAGAGAGCTAAATCCCAGGCATCTGTAGGACCCATAATCATTCCCACTCAAAGTCCTACTACTCTCCCTCAAGCAGTAGCCTAACCATTTGCAGCCCACGCTGAGATTCATAGTGAAACTGAAGGGTTTGAACAAAGCCTCCAGACTACTAAACACATAGGTATTGACCCTTTGAGAGAGGGAGGTTCTTGCAATTTACAAGAAGGAGAAGGAGAAACTAGTGGGGAAATACAAGTAGGAGCGCTAGAGCCTGAATCCCCTAAAAATGTGGTCGAGACCAAGACGCTTGGTATTCTAGATCGAGGGAGTGCCGTAAAGCCTCCTCTCAACTCACCACCCAATCCCGCTAAGATCACTCCTCCTGAACAAGTGATCCCCGAAGAGTACTGGCATATCTTTGATCAAATGGAAAATAATCAAAACCAGAATCAAAGGCAGATGTCAACATTGGAATATCCCATTGTTGACCATGCTGCTAATGCCCCTATGAAAGCCATTCCCCTGCAAAACATCCCCACCTTCCATGGGTTGACCTCGGAAGATACCGATGCATTTTTATTTGAGTTTGATGTCTTATGTAGGGGATATGACTATGCCACTGACTCTCAAAATTTGAAATTATTCCCCTCTACTTTGAAGGGGGCGACATTACGTTGGTTCATGGGACTCAGTGGGGGAACCATCAATACCTAGGACCAAATGAAGAACATTTTTCTAACTAAATATCAAGATTATTTCTATACTCAAGAATTAAAAGATGAAATCTTCAATATGTCTAAAAAAGACAACGAGACATTAGAAGAGTATGTTGAAATATTTTAGTATAATCTATAAAGGTCCCCATATACTGCATTATCCAAAGACATCCTGAAAGCAACAATAATTAAGGGAATGAAAGAAGAATGGGTTGAAACACTAAATATAATGGGAAGAGGGGACATATATCAAGAAGAATATGATGAAATTATTTCACTCTGTATCAGGTGCTCTCAGGCCAATACACGAAATAAGACAATTAGGCGAGACTCGACAAAGAAATATCTCAAGCAGTCTGGTGGAAACATAACCAGAGAAGAGTTTGGTAATATTTTGGAAGACTTCAAAACTAAAATTTTAGGTACTTGGATAGAAAAGCTTGATGTCCTACAAGCCAAGTAGAAGCAAGCTATAGTGGAACAAAACTTGGTCATATTCTTCCCACACTGTCAGAATAAGCACAACCATAGGGAATGCTCCTCAAACACAATTCAGACTTGTGTTATCTGCACTAAGGATCATGCCACGGATCACTGCCAGGACTCAAAGCAGTGTACAAAGAAGCAGAATAAGAAACATAACTAGTCTACTTGATGAACCAGTGTCAACAATGGAAAACACAAGTAGGTATGCCTCAAGACCTGCCTTCCTTCTTTTCTTCTTCGCAGTTTAACCAACAGAACCACTCAGCAGCTTGGAAAAATCAACGACATTTCTCCACTTGGCCGTCTCAGTCGTTTCCTATACCGCCTTGGCCAATGCAACCCTATACAGGGAATAATTTACCAAATTTTCCTTGTTCTCCTCCTTATTGGTAAAACAACCCATATCAAACTCAGTGGCCAGCATCCCCTGCTCAAACCACAAATTGGCTTCAAAATTGGTAACGACTTCTGGGAATGACCCACCCACCAATGGGGACAGGAATTCAAAATAAAACTACACTGCCAACTCCATAACCTGTCCAGCACAACCCTTAGCCTATCATCTATCCTCAGTTACTAGCCCAATCCAATCCTAACCCCAACAACAAGTCAGTTCAGCTAATCTATATTATAGAAAATCCCAACCTCGAAACTAAACAGAAGCAATGTAATGAACTAAGGATGAGATCAGGATGTATTATCTCACCAGCAAAAGGGATGACTCCACCACAATTGGAATCTGGAAGTCCAACAGAGCCCAGACAAACAAATGTAACTAAAGCAGAGGTGGAGCAAGAAAAGGAAATGGTTGACCAAGAGAAGCCTGAAAATCTTAGGATTTTTTCAACTCCTTTTAGGTTAATGCTGCCTAGACCAATGGTCTCCCCAGAATTTGATATTTTGGGAGAATTGAGAAACCTTTGCATCAAAATTCCTGTTCTGCAAGCCATAAAAGACATCCCCATCTATGCCAAGAAAATTAAAGAACTGTGTGGAAGCAAGCAAGCAAAAAGAGCAAAGATTGCTCCCACTGTTCATGTGGTAGGAACACTTTATGACTTATTATTGGGTAAGGAGGTCCCCATTAAATACGATGACCTAGGGAATCCCATAGTAACTGTAAAAATCTCTAGACACTCCTTTCTAAACACATTGGTCGATTTAGGGGTGGCCATTAACATCTTAACAACTGGGACCTACGAAAAACTAGGCATATCAGCATTAGAACCCATAGCTACACTGTTGGAACTTGCCAAGAGGTCTATTATTAGGCCAGAAGGAATATTATAGGACATACTAGTTTTTGTAGACTTATGGGATTATCCAAATGATTTCCTATTTATTAACCCAAAAAATTGAATGGATGGATAGCCCTTGATTCTTGGACGACCTTGATTAGCAATGACCCATGCTTACATAGGTTGCTGGATAGGCAACATGACCATTTCTAGGGGAGATTCCATAAAGAACATTAAAATTTACCCACCTTCCAAACCAAGTTTACCCATAGTACACATTCACAAGCATTCGCATACATATTGGGAGAAAAATATCCGTCCACCTCTGACATTAATCGAAGCTTGTAATGTTCCCAAATTTTAGCCTCAAGCTAAAAGGAACATTATAGTTAGCAGTAGATGAATAAAATGGGTAGGGGTCCCCACTAACCTATTTAGAAGAGAAAATAATATTCCTCATGTGAAAAGGGGAAGAATAAAGTAGCTAGATTGAAAACCTACAGGTGTGAACAGGATTGGATCATGTTGATTCAGTCATATTTGACCAAGTCCACATGCACTGTCTAGATACATTATATCTCCATGATGGACTGCGCAGTTTGAATGGAGGAAAACTTGCATGGGCTAGGTGGTACATATGGATGGGACCCATTGTGGAGAGGAGCACTTGCTACATATGGAGAGGAGGACAGCCATTGTATTCATGCTTGGATTATTACTTGCTTTGGTTTGTTAAGACTTCGCTTCCTCTTGCTGTTTAGCAGGGTTGCAGTGATGTTTAGCACAAGGGTGTTCCCGGTCAGGAATCCCTACCTCATCCTTAGGGAAGGAGAGGTTCTTGAGCTTTATTTTCTCATTCTGGAATTTGGCCAAGCTACCTCCTTCAGCTACAGCGTAGTTTTTATTTAGAGTTGGGTTGTGTTGTAGGGTGCAGCAAAGGATTATCTCTTTGAGCCATTTCTGGGCTTGTCTTTCAGTGGAGAGTTTGTATATCCATTGGAGGGTCAAAAAGGGAGGCTCTTGAGAATATTTTCATATATTTGGCATCAGGCCGACCATCCACCATCCCTCACAGCGCATTTTTAGTCCATATCTGCGTTATTTTCAGAGGTAGTTGCTAGAAGGGTTCATTGAGCTCATCAGGAGGGTCTATTTTTGAGTAGAGGGATCAACCTTATAATTAGAAATAACATTGGAGGAGGAAATTAGTATTTTATATCTTTCATAGCCTAATTTTATATCATATCTAGTTTGCAGTGGCACATCAACCCCAGAGTTATTTGTCACATTGTATGTTTTCCGACATTTCTAGCAATCCTTTCCGGGTTGGCTAGAAATCTTGTATTGGAGCCCATATCTTCATTATTGGGCATTTATTTTGTTTCCTTCAGCCATATTTCATGTATGTACATATACAACATCAGCTACACTATTATATACTACGAAATCACTGCTCTCTGGTATTCTATATAGTTGCAGCATCTCATGTATCTATTTCTTTGATCATTGGAGACTTGTTCTCATGGCTTGAGTGGCATGTCCCTCATGATATTTTGTACATTGTTGCTGACCCATTAATAGAATGATGGCTGAATATTTTTCTCTCTCATGAAATGATCATATTTTCTTTACATATTGTTGTAGCTCCACGTTTGGAATATCTTAAGATATTCCCAATAGTGTAGATTTTCCCTATTTTGGGATATTACAGTGGTATCAAAGCATCAATCTTGGCTCAGCCTGTGCATCCAAGACATCATGCCATTCAGAGGAGAAGCTTCTCATAGAGAGAAGTTGTGCAGAAGAAACATGAGCATGACTCCATTGTTTGGAGTAATGAAGGTAGAGAGGCTCTCCCTACTTCTTTTCCAAGCTATGAAGAACAACAAGGAAGATCTCAAGGAGATGAAAGGGGAGGAGTGTAGAAGATTTCTGAGAGGGTTTTAAGCAAGCCCTAGCTATTCACATGATGGGTGTGAGCATTTAGCCACACATGCAGATCCACAACGTAGTCTATTTCCCACATTGACTGCAAGAAGGATGGAGGAAGAAGGTGCACCAAGGGAGGAGACCTTGAGTGACTACCTTCAGAAGTATGAATCTCAATCATGGAGATTCAAAGAGAACTTAGACTTCCAAGGGTTTTTCAAACTCAAGGAGGCCAAATCCAGAAGCCACAAAATAATTAAGAGAGGTAGAATCTTCCTATCTCACTTTGATGGATCAGTAGAATGCAAAACAAAAGCTTGGGTAGGAGAGCTATATTCCTATTTTCAGCTACACCAAGTTTCAGAGGAGGAGGTCATCAGAGTAGCAGTGCTACACCTCAAAGGTATGGCCCATGATTGGTGGTTTAATGATTCTACTTCATTTTTTCATGCAAATGTAAAAACTTATGTTGATTTCACTAAAGAATTGGTGAGGAGATTTGATAAAGGACATTGTGAACCATCATTTGTTAAAAACAAAAACTCAAACACTTTGCATGAGTTGGAGAGACCTATTGAACCAACTCCACTCCATATCTTTAAAGGGGATAAAAACATGCATGATAGTTTTCCAAGTGCAAGATCCCCATTTCTTGAAGAGCCCTCTTCTATTTGTGAAGACATGTAGTCTTTTCCTTCAAGGGATGACTGAGATCAAGGGTCTCTCATTGAGGATGGGGCATTCTCATACATGGAAGAAGAGGAGAAGGATCAGCATCAAGGGATGATGAGCATTCACCCTTATGTATTTTAGGAGGTTTCTACACATAAGGAGAGGACTGCATTGTGCAATGAAGAGAGGGACAACTCCATCCACTCATATACACAGTCCACTTCATATTTTGATGTCTCACTACATGGAGGCATTCCACCTGGGAGGCCACCAGATCTAGAGTTGATGAGAGACATATTGTCTTTGGGTTCACCACTCTTGTATTTTGGAGAGGTGAAGAGTTTGGAGGAAGAATTTGGTATGGGGGATGTCAAAGTAGTAGGCAACAACATGAGGAGAGCTTCACATGCCAGATCACCAACGCTGTCTCTTTAGAGGATTGATCCATATTGGAGGTCTCAAATCTTGGTATACTACTCCAAGGATCTAGGTGCAAGTATGATACTTGATGACCTAGATAGAGATGATGAGTATATGGTGCATGATATGCTCATCTATCCTTATGACAGAGTCTTCTTGACTGGGGTTTCTAAGCTCAAGGAGAAGCTGCTTCATACAACACATGAGGACCTCCTTTCCATGCATTATGATGCATATATTTCTTTGGAAGAGGAGTTCACTTGGTAGGGCATCCATCATGACATATTACAGCATATGGAGAGATGCATAGCCTGGATGGTGATAGATAGGAGGTCACAGTCACTTCCCTACTCATTGGAGATGAGGGAAAGATTCCAGTTGAGCCATTTCAGCTCAAGATCTCAAGTACATGATGGAGGAGGTATAATTTCATATTTTGTATTGTACTTATTTCCCTTGTTTGAGCAACATGATGTATCAAGAAGAATTATCTCTTCTTGCATATTGTATGATGATGTACTTGCAGCTACTTGTAGCATTGATTTTGGCTATCTTTCTGGTGGTTTGTGGGGGAAGCCGCATGATTCTTGGTGTGCACCGTTGATACCACATTGTATCTTCATGTTTCCATCTTATGAGATGACTGTGGCAACAAACAAGTTGTTGGTGAAGCACTTGTTATTTTTTGTTTTGAGGCAGGCATGAAATGCACTACGCTGGTTCCCTGTGTGGAACTTTGATTCACTCTCTGGTTGTCATTTGACAGCCTATTTTCATAGCATTTTGCTTCCATATATTGATGATATGTTTGTAATCATGGGAATATTTGTTTGGAGAGTATAATTTGAGATGGAGATGCCCATTGGGAGTATGATTCTCCCTATTTTACTTGTTGTATGTTTCACGAGAAACAATGGGCACACCATGATTGCCACAAAACACATCTTTCCTTCATGTAGGAGGAGCCCTTGGGTAAAATTCTGTTCTTGGAGGACGCACTTCATGGTTGAATTATCTTTTGGGGTAGCTTGGGCCATGTAATATTCCTTTTCAGGAATTTCTGCAATTTCTTCAATGAGGACGTTGTATAAAGAAAACCATAAAATAAAAACACTGAACAGGACTTGTATTCTCTTGTATATGTTGTATTTAGCTTAAATATAAAAGGGCATAAAAAAGAAATCATTCTAGCTACACTAAACAGATCTCCCCATCTCAAATATGCTCAAAAGCACCGCAATCCCACTACTTCATAAAATAGAAATGTCGGAGACTACAACAACATTATTTTTATTATGAAATATATAGAAAAATATAATGAAACACATATCTGGAGCTTTCATTTATCATAGAATCAGAAATGAGAGGTTTGACCTCTTTTACAAGCACATCAGAGCACCTCAGCAAGGGTTTCCAGCAAAATAGAAACACAAGATAGAACACTATAGAAAATAACGCCGTACCCAACAATTCTGTATTAGAAAATACTGAATGTAATCTAAAATGGACAAATAATACAGAAATTTTCCCAAGGCCTCGCTCAATAGACCTCTCGGAGTGAAATAGACACCTCCTCCTCCGAAACGAGCATAGAACAAGAGTGTTTCACCCAGCTACTATTGCTACTATAGAAATGACATAGTTACTAGTGGTAACTACGCTGTATGTGATGCAGAATGGATATCCTCAAGAAAAAATGGTGAAATTTAAGCTCAGGACCTCCTCCTTAGATCTCCCAATCAGTTAGACCAAAGGTAATGATGGAATTCCAGCATGGGAATTCCTTGCACTAAACACTGCTGCAAATCCAGCTAAATAGATGAAGCTTGCAATCATTCATAAGACAAAAAAAAGATGAATAATGAATGCCTCCTTTGCTGCTATCTCCTCCTTGTTATCCTTGGTGAGCGTTACCACCCCGGACCCCACTCACTGGTGATGTGTCTTCCTTGAGAAGATTCCCCTTTCAAAACTGCGTTGCCCTAGTAGCTTTCCCTCCTCTTGTGACAGTGTTGTTGAGTTGGTCAACTAGATCTAGCTCATTGATTTTCCCTTCTTTCACACCAAATTGGCTTTATCTTTTCCTCCTAATCCAATCCCTTTTCACACTGGAATATGTTTTATTGTCTTCCCTATTTCTTATTTAAAAAATGGAGCAGTTATAATATTCCAAGTAGCAGTGGCTAATTGGGAATATTACAGTCCTCCTTGCTCAAAATTTGCTTGCCCAAAAGAAATAGTAAAGAAGGATGCTGCAAGATCTTCTCTCCCTCCCAAGTGGCATCCTCATCTGGTAGATTCCTGCATCGAATCAAATATTCCTTGATAACTCTATTTCTCAGCTGCCTCTCCCTTGTGTCTAAGATTGCTTCTAGCTGCAAGATTAAGAGGCCTTCATCATCAATAGGGGGGAGATCGATGTTGGAAACTAAATTCCTCCCAATGGCCTTCTTGAGGCAAGAGACATGGAAGATATTATGGATCTTGCTCCCCTTAGGAAGCTCCAACTCATATGCTAGATTACCGATACATTTGACCACACTATATGGCCCATAGAAACGTGGTTTGAGCTTCTCGGCTCCCTTCTCTTTGAGTGTGGACTATTTGTAAGGTTGAAGATGCAGATAGACAAGATCTCCCACCTCAAACTATCTTTCTATCTGACCACAGTCTGCATACATCTTCTACTGGTTCTGGCTAGTGGCAATGTTGTCTTTGAGTGCCCTAAGTCTTTCCTGGTTCTCTTGAATCCATTCCTTTTCCCTTGGAGCTTTACTTTCCCCAAACATAACATCAGCAAATGAGAGCGCCTCATATCCATATAAGGGTCATAATGGAGTCATGCCAATAGAAGTATGGTGAGTAGTGTTGTAACAATACTCTCCTAGGTGGAGCCAACGCAGCCAAGCTCTCTGCTGCCCTGCCACATAGTTCCTCAAGTAGCCTTCTATCCACTTGTTCACTATCTCAGTTTGTCCATCGGTTTGGGGATGATAGCTAGTGCTTGGAGTCAGATCAGTCCCCACTAACCGGAAAAGTTCCTACTAAAATCCACCCATGAAGCGGTTGTCTCGATCACTCACTATGGTCCTTGGGAGACCATGGAGTCTAAATACATCTCTGAAGAAGAGCTCAACTACCTATGAAGCAGTATAATGTGCATAAATGGAAAATAAATGAGAGTACTTTGTTAGTCTATCAACAACAACAAAGATACAGTACTTACCCTGCACTTTCGGTAAGCCAGTGATGAAGTCCATAGAGATACTTTCCCACTTCCCATCCATAATAGGTAGTGGCTGCAATAACCCAGCAGGATGAGTGTGTTCTCCCTTGTTTTGTTGACAAATGGTGCACTCTCTGACATGTCAGAGCACATCCTCCTTGAGACCCTTCCATGAGAATCTCTCTCTGATAGCCCTGTAAGTCTTTGTGAAACCTTGATGCCCAACAAGTGGGGAATCATGTGATGCCAATAAGATCTTCTCCTTGAGCTTAGAGTTCTTAGCCAAGAAGATCCAGTCCTGGTAATAGATGACCTCATCCATCACTCTGAACCTCTCATCCGATACCACCCCATCAAATATCTCACATGCAAAGTCATCTTTGGAATACTCAACTAAAATTTTAGCTTTCCAATCTACATCCATGCCCCTCAAAGACAGTGTTGTAGGCCTCCTGGATAGTGCATCAGCTACTACATTTCTATTCCCCTTGACATATTCTATGTCAAAATAATAAGCTTGGAGTTTTCTCACCCACTTCTATTGTCTCTCCTAGAGTTGTCTCTACTCAAGGAAGAATCTAAGACTGTTATGATTAGTCTTCACATTGAAGTTATTCCCCACCAAGTATTGCCGGAATTTGGCTAATGCATGCATGATAGCAAACATTTATTTATCGTAGATGGGGTATAACATCTCATGAGGGAGAAAATTCTTGCTCTCAAAGGCTATAGGATGCCCACCTTGCATCAAGACTGCCCCAATACCTTCACCTAATGCATCACATTCTAGCACAAAAGGTTGAGAAAATTCAGGCAAAACCAAAATAGGACAACTACTCATTACCTCTTTGAGCTTATCAAAAGCCCTCTGCGCTGTAGGTGTCCAATGGAAATCTTTCTTCTTTGTCAAGTCGGTGAGTGGTGTTGCTAGTTGTGAAAATCCTTTCAAAAACTTCCGGTAATAAGTGCATATGCCCACAAACCCTTTGAGTTCTATAACATTCCTGGGTTCAGGCCAATCTCTGATAGCCTGGATCTTCTCCTCATGTACCCTCACTCCATCCACTCCTATGATGTGCCCCAAATAAAACATCTCTGTGAGGCCAAATTCACATTTGGAGAGCTTGGCATAGAATTGTTGCTCCTCGAGGATATGTAAAACTGTCTCAATATGATACAAGTGCTCCTCCCAAGTGTGGTTGTAGATAAGAATATGATCAAAGAAGACAAATAAAAACTTTCTAAAATGACCACGGAAGACGTGGTTCATGCAGGATTGGAAAGTTGCTAGAGCATTGTTCAATCCAAAGGGCATTACCAGAAACTCAAAGTGCCCATAGTGACATCTGAACGCTGTCTTGGGGATATCTTGCTCCCTCACCTTGATTTGATGATACCCGGATCTTAAATCAATATTGGAGAAGTATTTAGATCCCCTCAACTCATCCATGAGTTCATCGATCCTGGGTATAGGGTATATGTTCTTCATAGTATTCTTGTTCAAGGCCCTATAGTCAATGCATATCCTCAATGTGCCGTATTTCTTCTTTACCAAAACCACAGAGGAAGCAAAAGGACTAGTACTAGGTCGGATGTGTCCTAGAGCTAGCAGCTCTTGGATAGCTCTCTCAATCTCATCTCTATAAGCCTTGGGGTGCCTATAAGGAGTGGTTATTACTGCTTGGATCCCTTGTTCCAACTAAATGGTGTGTTCAAACCCTTGGTCAGGAGGTCTCCCTGGTGGGATATCTCCAAATACTGTAGAGTACCGATCCAAGAGAGACTGAACATCTGGATGCACTGGTGAAACCTTGCCCTTCACCTCTGATATATGCAGCTCCACTACCCATTCAAAATCCCCTCCATGTATATCTGCCTCCATCCTGTGTGCTGAAACAACCTGAGGGGGGTATGTAATTATACCCTTGATATTTTGTTGTTGGCCATCCTTCCCTCCTGACCATTCCATCTCCAAGGTTCTCCAATTAGTGGTAACTCTCCCAAGAGTGATTAACCACTGGACTCCCAATATGACATTGGTGTCTGGAATATCTACCACAAAGAAGTGGTCTATCAATGTGTAGGTCCCCATAGTAATGGTTAGTGCCAGAACATACTTGGCACATTGCAGGGTCATAGCTCTTGCGACCAAAACTGAAAATCCCTCAAACTCCTCCATGTGGATTCCTCTCCTTTGTACCAATTGTGCATCAATAAAATTATGAGTGGATCCACTATCTATCAACACAGAAACTCTTTGCCACATGATAATACCTCTCACCCTCAAGGTTAGATACTTTGGGACTCCTCTTAACGCTGCAATAGCTCCCCCTCTTGGAGCAAATTCTTCCATGGATTGTACAGCGCTGGCATCCTTCTTGGAGAAGGTCTTGACATGATGTGTCCTTCCTGCAACACATTATCCCTCCAAATCCTGAACATGGATTGTCTTCCTTGGTCTTGAGTGAGTCTCTTGCTGCAAAAAGGTTCTTACCATGGGCAAGATGTGTTGTAGATCTCTAGCTTTCTCCAAAACTTCAAGGAGTGTGGTTGGTTTAGTGGATTTGACCAACCCTTGTAATGGTTCAGCCATCCCATTCATAAACATGCATACCTTCCTGCTCATAGTGAGGTTGGATACCATCACTGAAAGATGCAAATACTTAGCAATATAATCCTCCAGATCTCCCTCCTGCTTGAGCTTGGTTAACTTGGCAAAGTGAGCTTCTGGATCTCTTGGATCAAACCTCTCCACTATCTTCTTGGTGAAATATAAGTATGAAGTGATATGATGATGCCCAAGTGTGGTCATTCCATGAAACCACCATTCTTGAGCTTCCCCTTCTAGGTGCAGCGCAACTATCTTGATGGCTTCTATCTCAGAAACCTTGTTGAGCTGGAAGTATGTGTCCAGCTTCTCCACCCAAGCCTTGGTTGTGCACTTAGGTATCCCTTAAAATGTGGGCAAGAAGAACCCTATCATACTGCACTGTAGGGCTGATCCCTACACCAAGTTCTCTTCCTTTTGATTAGGATTAATCCTCCTCCCATCCTTGATCCGACAAAACTCCTAAAAGTTCAAGTGCCCCTTGAACCCTTGAGACTGGAGTTCATATTCTTCAAAATATTATCCCAGGCTTCCCTCCTTTTCTCCCCCAGTTACAAATGAAAGCATGGTAGAGTGTTTTGATGCAGCTGAATGCCCCATGCCATTTGTAGTGATGGTGCTTTCCTCATGGAAAAACTCTATAGAATCCCCTTCATGTCTCATCTCCTTGAGGTCACTTGCAATGTTCTACAGGGTTTGAAGTAGGATAGTCAAAATTTATTCCTCCTCCATGCTAAAGATGAATATCCCCCACAATCTGAGCCAAGATCAGAGTTTTGATACCACTGTAATATTCCTTTTCGGGAATTTCTGCAATTTTTTCAATGAGGATGTTGTATAAGGAAAACCATGCAATAAAAACGTTGAGAAAGACTTGGATACTATTTTATATGTTGTATGTAGCTTAAATATAAAAGGGAATAAAAAATAAATCATTCTAGCTACACTAAACAGATCTCCCCAGTTCAAATATGCTTAAAAGCACCCGAATCCCACTACTTCATAAAACAGAAATGCCGGAGACTGCAACAACGTTATTTTTATTATGAAATTTAAATAAAAATATAATGAAACACAAATATAGAGCTTTCATTTATCATAGAATCATAAATGAGAGGTTTGACCTCTTTTACAAGCACATCGGAGCACCTCGACAAGGGTTTCCAACAAAATAGCAACACAAGATACAACACTACAGAAAATAAAAATGTACCCAGCAACTCTACATTAGAAAATAATTAATGTAATCTTAAATAGACAAATAATACAAATATTTTCCCAAGGCCTCCCTCAATAGAACTCCTAGAGCGAAATAGACACCTCCTCCTCTGAAACAAGCATAAAATAAGAGGGTTTCACCCAGCTGCTACTGCTACTGTAGAAATGACGCAGTTACTGGATGTGATTACACTAAATGTGATGTAGAAAGTATATCCTCAAGAAAAAATGGTGAAAATTAAGCTCAAGACATCCTCCTTAGATCTCCCAATTAGTTAGACCAAAGGCAATTATGGAATTCTCGCATGAGAATTCCTTGCACTAAATAGTGCTGCAACTCTGGGTAAACAAATGAAGCTTGAAATTAGTCATAAGACCAAAAAAAGATGAATAATTAATGCCTCCTTTGCTGCTATCTCCTCCTTGTTATCCTTGGTGAGCTTTACCACCCCGGACCCCACTCATTGGTGATGTGACTTCCTTGAGAAGATTCCCCCTTCAAAACTATGTCTCCCTAGTTGCTTTCCATCCTCTTGTGACAGCGTTGTTGACTTGGTCAACTGGATCTAGCTCATTTATTTGCCCTTCTTTCACACCAAATTGGCTTTATTCTGTCCTCCTAATCCAATCCCTTTTCACACTGGGATATGTTTTATTGTCTTCCCTATTTCTTATTTCAAAAATGGAGCAGTTATAATATTCCAAGTAGTAGTGGCTAATTGGGAATATTACAGGCCATTTTTTAAGGCCATGAAATTTCAGCTCAATATCAGCAGCCCCCTCATACTTACCATAAATGGAGAGAGAAACTACTTAGATGGGAAAACATAAACTCTCCATTTAGCCCCATTACATTGCATAAAACTAGGGTTGCAGATTTCTTTGATGAGCTACCTAGAATGGCTCATTTCATTTGGATGATAGCATGGAATGAGATTTCCCATGTGTATCATCACTCCTACCTTGAGGAGGCCATGATACAGCAAGAAGGTTTCCACTTAAACCTTCCACCTTTTCATGATGTCAGCCATTTGGTCATGCATCTTTGGGAGGAGACATTGGAGGGTAAATTTGTTGCAGATTATCTTAAGTAGTGGTGGGGACTATTAATGAGGAGGCCACAAGAGAAGAAGGGGAGAAATTTTTCTCTCTCTATGCAGTTGCTTGAGGAAAAGCAACATTTTGGAGGGGAGGACTGTAATGTTCCCAATTTTTAGCCTCAAGCTAAAAGGAACATTATAGTTAGCAGTAGATGAATAAAATGGGTAGGGAGGCCCACTAACCTCTTTAGAAAAGAAAATAAAATTCCTCATGTGAAAAGGGGAAGAATAAAGTAGCTGGATTGAGCACCTACAATTATGAACAGGATTGGATCATGTTGATTCAGTCATATTTTACCAAGTCCACATGCATTGTCTTGATACATTGTATCTCCATGATGTACTGCGCAGTTTGAATGGAGGACAACTTGCATGGGCTAGGTGGCACATATGGATGGGAACCATTGTGGAGAGGAGCACTTGCTATATATGGAGAGGAGGAAAACCATTGTATTCATGTTTGGATTATTATTTTCTTTGGTCTGTTGAGACTTTGCTTCCTCTTGCTGTTTAGCAGGGTTGCAGTGCTATTTAGCACAAGGGTGCTCCCGGTCGGGAATCCCTACCTCATCCTCAGGGAAGGAGAGGTTCTTGAGCTTTATTTCCTCATTCCCACATTTTGGACAAGATATCTCCTTTATTTACAATGCAGTTTATGTTTAGAGCTAGGTTGTGTTGCAGGGTGCAGCAAAGGAGGATCTCTTTGAGCCATTTCTTGGCTTGTCTTTCAATGGAGAGTTTGTCTATCCATTGGAGGGTCAGCAAGGGATGATCCCAGGCATATTTTCATATATTTGGAATCAGGCCAACCATCCACCATCCCTCATAGTGTAGTTTCAGTCCAGATTTGTGTTATTTTCAGAGGCAGTTGCTGGGAGGGTTAATTGAGCTCATCAAGAGGGTCTATTTCTGAGTAGAGGGATCAAACTTATAATTAGAAATACCATTGGAGGAGGAAATCAGTATTTCAGATTTGTCATAGCCTCATTTTATATTAGATCCAGTTTGTAGTGGCACATTAACCCCAGGGTTATTTGTCACATTATATATTTTTTGACATTTCTAGCAATCCTCTCCGGGTTGGCTAGAAATCTTGTATTGGAGCCCATATCTTCATTATTGGGCATTTATTTTGTTTCCTTTATCCATATTTCATGTATGTACATCTACAACAGTAACTACACGAATATAGACTGCGTAGTCACTGCTCTTCGGCATTCTATATAATTGCGACATCTCATGTATCTATTGCTTTGATCATTGGAGACTTGTTCTCATGGCTTGAGTGGCATGTCCCTCATGATATTTTGTACATTGTTGCTGACCCATTAATAGAATGATGGCTGAATATTTTTCTCTCTCATGACATGATCATATTTGCTTTACATATTGATGTAGCTCCACATTTGGAATATCTTAAGATATTACCAATAGTGTAGATTTTCCCTATTTTGGGATATTACAAAGCTCTTGAATTTAAAGATCAAACTGAAGATGATGTAATCAATAACTTTATGAATCAGCCACCTACATCCGAAAACTTGAAATTCAAAATGTTGAAAATAGTTCTTGAAGAGGAAACATGAGAATATCTCTTGACAAACCTTGATGATCAACATATACCTACAACCACTGTATGCAATAGCATACCCATTGAGATTGAGCCAAGGAAAATTTTGAATATCAATGGAAATATAGATAGTGACCAAAGGAAAAAGCTCATAAAGGTGTTACAAAAGTATCAGGGAGCATTTTTTTAGGACTACCCAGACATGAAGGGCATAGAACCCTAGCTATGCACCCATCACATCTATACCAACAAGGAGGCTCGGCCTATTCGAAAACCCCAATGCAGTTTAAACCCTTATCTAAAAGATGTTGTAAAAGAGGAACTGCACAAACTGCTTGACATGAATTTCATTTATCCTATTTCAGATAGCAAGTGGGTCTCCCCTCTAGTAGTCATCCCTAAAAGGAATGGGAAATGGAGAATCTATGTGGATTATCGAGAACTGAATAAGGCAACATAGAAGGACCACTTCCCCCTCCCTTTTATTGATCAGGTCCTGGATACATTGTCAGGGAAGCGTTTCTTTTCTTTTATTGATGGTTTCAACAGTTACAATAAAATCCAAATAGCCCTCGAAGACTAGAATAAAATGACCTTTACCTGCCCATGGGGTACATTTTCCTACAGGGTGCTACCATTCAGACTATGCAATGCCCCAGAAACCTTTCAAAGAGCCATACTCAACATTTTTTCTGATTTAATAAATGAGGGGCTTGAAATTTACATGGGCAACTTCACCCCATATGGTGATGATTTTGATCAAGCATTAGAAATGCTAGAAAAAGTATTGGAACGATGTATTGCTACCAGGTTATGCCTAAGAAATGAAACATTCCACATGATGATGATCGAAGAAGTAATCCTGGGGCACTATATCTCTGCAACAGGAATACATGTAGACCCAGTAAAAATAGAGGTAATCCTTTTATTAGCCACACCTTGCATAGAGACAGAGGTGCATAGTTTTCTAGGGTATGCAGGGTATTATTGTCGATTTATAAATAATTTCTCACAAATTTCTGCACCTTTGTATGCTCTAACTGGAAACGTCGAATTCCATTGGTCTGATAAATGTGACACTGCTTTTGCAGATTTAAAGACACTGGTCTCAATAGCACCAATATTACGTGGTCCTAACTGGGAGCTACCTTTTCACATTTCTTCAGATGCATCAAATACAATGATAGGGGTAGTTCTTGGTCAAGAAGAAGACAAAAAGCCCTATGCTATTTATTATATCAGCAAAAATCTTACTCCTGCTGAATTAAATTACACAATGACGGAAAAAGAGTTCATGGAATTAATTTATGCTATTAATAAGTTTAGACATTATATTACGGGCTATCAAGTACTCTTGTATACTGATCATTCTGCCATTAAATATTTAGCCAATAAACCAATCACAAATGGGAGAATAACTCTTTGGTTGTTGGTTTTGCAGGAATTTGACATAACCATTAAGGACTTCCCAGGAAAATAAAACCTGGTTGCAGACTTCCTATCTAGATTTCCAAAGATAGATGACACACTAGCAGTTGACGATCAACTTCCTAATGAACATCTGTTTGTCGTAGCAGTAAAAATGCCATGGTACGTAGATGTAGAAAATTACTTGGCAGTAGGGAAACTTCCCAGGCATTTAACATCAAGGGAACGGAAGCTGATTGTAAAACACAGTGCCCGGTTCTCCTGGATCGGTGGATACCTCTTCCACACAAGGGCCGACATGCATATACGTAGATGCATCTGGGAAGACGAGATCTATGATATCCTACAGGCCTATCACGATGAACCATGTGGTGGCCATTTAGCAGATCGCAGAACAGGACACAAAGTATTAAAAGTAGGTTATTATTGGCCTACGATATTCAAATATGCAAAAAAATATGTCCAAGCCTACGATAGTTGCCAAAGAATGGACTGCCCAGGCCAAGCAGACGAAAGTCCACTACAACCACAATTGGTAATAAAACCGTTCGAATGGTGGGCACTAGACTTCCTTGGGCCATTCAAGCCACCATCGAATCAGAAAACCTACATACTGGTTGCCATGGACTACGTAAAAAAATGGGTGGAAACAATAGCCTTATCAAGAGCCACGGAGGAATTTTTGATTAACTTTCTGTTCGATCTATTTGTGCGATATGATCTACCACAGGAACTGATAACCGATGGAGGGGCACAATTTGTAGGTAATAAAATCGCAGCCACTCTAAGGAATCACCACATCATCCACAGAGTCACGTCTCCTTACCACATGTAGGCGAATGGATAGGTCGAAAGCACCAACAAAGTCCTTGAAGCAATCCTTACTAAAATGGTATCATCACATCGCCGAGACTGGGACACTAGACTTCCAGAGGCCCTATGGGCTTATCACACAACATGGTGGAACACCACTGGATATTCTCCATATCATCTAGTATTTGGAAGAGAGCCCATTTTTCCCATTGAATTCGAAGTCAAAACTCTAAGGACAACTCAGGAAGTAGGATTGGACTTGACGGAGGCCCAGATTAAAAGACTCCAGCAAATAAATGAATTGGATGAAACACGACTACTGGCTCTACAGTGAACAGTGATCATACAAAAACAACGAGCTAAGTGTCATGAAAAACTAATAAAAAAGAAGACATTCTAGAAAGGAGATTGGGCACTTCTCTATGACTCCAAATTCCAAGGTTTTTTGGGAAAATTGCAGACAAGGTGGCTCGGTCCATACGAAATCCAAGAAGTGAATAACAATGGTACCCTCACCTTGACCACCATAGATGGGTCTGGTTCTACATTTTGAGTTAATGGGCACATATTACACCTCTATCACAAACCTCTCACAAAGGATTCTTTCTACCAACAGGTACGAAATGATCCCATAAGTTGTGGTAGAAGGGGGTGATAACCCCACAACCTCAAGTACATGATAGTTTTCTACCATCATTTGTAAATAATATATATAATCTCCTTGCAATTACTAGTTCTTATTTTTTACATTCTTCATACTCACAATTGTACCCTTTTTCTCATCCTCTTTTATTTTTATTTTTCCTTGTTGTTCAAATTATTTGAATGGCTACTGTTCAACCCAATTGAACAATTGTTGTTCAATCAGATTGAGCAGCCATGTTTTTGTGTTTTTATTTTCCTTATTGTTCAAATTATTTGAACGACTGTTGTTCAATCAGATTGAACAATCATGTTTTTGTGTTTTTATTTTCCTTGCTGTTCAAATTATTTGAATGGCTGTTGTTCAATCAAATTTAACAGCTGTTGTTCAATCAGATTGAATAGCTGTTGTTCAATAGGATTGAAAAACTGTGTTATTTTTTTTATATTTTCCTTGCTATTCAAATTCTTTGAACGGATATTGATCAATCCAATTGAACAGATGTTGTTCAATTGAATTGAACATCCATGTTTTGTGTTTTTATTTTCCTTTTTGTTCAAATTATTTGAATGGTTGTTGTTCAATCCAATTGAACAGCTATTGTTCAATCGGATTGAACAACTGAGTTTTGGTGTTTTATTTTTTCCTTTCTATTCAAACTCTTTGAACAGTTGTTGTTCAATCCCATTGAACAATTGTTGTTCCATCGGATTCCATTCTTTTGTGTTTTTTTTCTTTCCTTTGTCGATATCCTCTCCTCAATCCACACCCTAGCTATAAAAGGCATCTCTAAGTAGGAAGTGGCAATTGAAGAGAAGAGGGAAGTAGTAAAATTACCAATATGATGATCCTTTGACACTATCATCTCTAAACTGGAAGCCAACATTTTACATATATGAAATGAAGGGCTAATTCATTCCTAGCTCAAATATGTTATCATACAATACATGATCTTATGATGGTATATCTTTCTGCACTTTCGAGTAGTATTTCCCTCTGGTATGAAGAAATAGGAATAAGGGGTATTAATTTTATTGTAATTCTTTTTACTTCTCTCACCATCCCTAAATCTTAAGGAGTTAATGAGCCTCCCTTCATGTATAAAAAATAACTATTATGTTTACATGAAAATTTTTAAGAGAGGATAGTGGGTCTCACCACGAGCCAGCCTACCATGATCATAATGGTTTAACAAGTGACATGCCCACAATGGCCATCACACCAAGGTAATAACCTTCTCATCTGCTAAGGACAGGAGGTCTCATCACGAGCCAACCTGATCACTCTATTACAATCCTAGTGAATGGCACTGTGACTATTTGGCCATGATACCAGCAGAGTGACCTCCTCATAAATCAAAATGGTTATGTTTCAGAAAGAAGTACTATGCTCATATGCTAATTTTCAAGAGAGGATAGGGGGTCTCATCACAAGCTAGCCTACCATGTTCATAATATTTTAGCAAGTGACATGCCCACCATGGCCATCACACCAGGGTAATAACCTTCTCAACTACTTGAAGGACAGGAGGTCTCATCACAAGCTGACCTGATCACTCTGCTAAAACTCTGGTGAGTTTCACTGTGGCTATCTGGCTATCATACCAGTGCAGTTATCTCTCCACAAAATTGGTAGAATAATTACTTTTACATAAGGATCTTGGCTCATTTTTCGGGTTAAAATAGAAACCTTATCGAGGCTATAAACGCCTGCTGGCAGCAGTGGCTCTGCTTATGGTATGAGAGTATGTTTCAACGATAGCAAATTACTCTTACATATACCTTATCTCCCATTTTTCTTCCATTCTTAACATAAGCCCACTACTCAAATTAGTGATAATTCTAGTCTGCCACATAAGTAACTCTAAGCGACATATGCTTACATGTTTGAACTTCAGGATGATGGCACCAATCGTTACCTATCTCAGTCTTGCTTTCATCACACTTTACCATTAAATAAGGACATCCTATACTAATAATAGCTATACTTCTTTCTCCCCCTCTCCGGTCACTTCCGCATGAGATGCACTTATGACAACTTCCAAATCTAACCTTTACACTGCATGTGCTCATAATTACCCAATTACTCCTCTTTCCTTGAGCTCCAAAGCCACGACCTCCACTCTCATGTACATGCTATGTTTATTGAACCCTGACATCCCCCCCACATTCCCCCCATATGCATTCATGATTGATCAAATCCCTCTTTTACTTGAGGATGTGGATGCCCTTACTTCGAGAGAGGGGGTGTAATTATTCATAACTAAGAAAGCATGCGAATTTCCTGAAAAAATTCAGTTGGATACGTTGATAAGACAAAAGGAGCATCGCAGTTAAGGTATGAAGTTACCTACAGAAGGCTGAAATTTCCCTTTATCTTGCATACAGTGTTCATTCTAAAAAAAAAAGCCAAAAGAGAACACAGTCAAAAGAATAAATTAGCTCAAGAAAACGCATCAGCCATGGGAGGAAACTCTCTCTGGAATGAACCTTTGAACTTCCTGATTTCAAATGCAGTTAGCACCATCCTCCAGCAAGCTAGCTGGCTACCATATTTACACAGATTACAAGGATTTGATACAGAGATAGCAATTGAGTTCCTGCAAAACCTACAGGATAGACAGACCAGGCTTAGGGGAAGGATTATATAGGTCACATAATATATTATTGCTGAAGTCTCCGGACTACCAGCGGAAGGAAAGAGATGGATAGAGAAACACCTTCTCTTACGAGAGGTAGTCGCAACATACCAAGATCCATAAGAGCCATTCTAGCGTAAAGGAAAAGGGATTAACCCTATGTATCTACATCAACTGTGGAAGGAACTGACGACATTCATCCAGAGATTCATTACATGCAATGGACGCCAAGACGTGGTAAAACCCCGTCAACTCAAACTATTAGCTGTGCTTAAATAAAATATTTCAGTTGAACTGCCTGCCTTCTTAAATTACATGACACTGATGTTCAAATAAGAAAAGCTAAAATCCCTCATGCAGTTGCCAGTCACCATGGTTTAATCAAACTAATCACCATCCATGAGTTGGGAAACCAGTAGATAGCCTGGGACAACTTTGTTAACCTTGCCACACAGGTACCTGAGGAAAACCCTGGCGGAACAGAAATTGAGCTCCCCAAAATGAACATACCTAGAAGGAAAAGGACCTATGCCTCAACTTTAGATCCAAGCAGAAAAAACAACACAAAAGACTTCATTTACAACAAGGAACCTCAGACTTCATAGAGGAGGCAAGGCCATCCTGCTCACTACCCTCAAGCCCTCAAAATATACCCTTACAAGATTATGAGGAGGAGATGGCTCGAGTCTTGGAGCAAGTGAGGGTATCCCATGAAACTAAAAGCTTATCTAAGCAAGATGGAGAAAAATAAGAGCCATTAGACTAGTCTACCATTTCCAGCAGCTCCGACCACACTGAGGTATTACCCTATCAAGAGGAACCACATGCTTTTAGGCCCTTGTCTTCTCTCAAGAGTGATGGAGAGAATGAGGGGGAGCATGTAGAAGAGGAGGTAGAATCCCTTTGGAATAAAACATAAGCATGGAAACAGTTCCTCTGACACCTGAGGGAAATATTGTCTCACCTAGCCAGGACCCTCATGCAGAAGTAAACTCCGAAGTACAGGTAGAAGACACCACCACAAGAAAACCTGAAATTGACACTGCCATCCCTGAAAAAGAGGTTGTTGCTCCTCCACCCCCTGCTGAAACCAGACCAGAAGAAAATTTTACTAAAAAGAAGTTCAAGAAATTAAGCAGAACCTACAAAAGGTTAAGGAAATTGGTAAAACATTTGAGGAAGCAGTTGAAAGAGGTAAACAAGGCCCAGAAGCCTAAGAAAGAATTGATCACTGCAGAAACCCAAACAGAATTGGTCACCAATTTGTTAGATACTACTGAGGTTGAGATGCAGACTGACCTAGCAGATACTATTGAGGATGAGATGTAGAATGACTTGGCAAGCATGGTTAAGATCGAGGTACAAACAAGCATGGTGGACACTATCAAAGCCTCTATTCAAACTAGGCAAGAATTCACCGAAGAAAAAGAAACCCAAATGGAGGAAACCCCTACCTATTCTCCTCTATTTGAAAGATTTGTCAATCAAAAATGGTATAATGAATTAATTCAAACACAACATGAGTTGGCACAACACAAAAAGGAAGTAGTACCCGTGCAAGAGTATCAGGAACTGCTAAAGAAATTCATGAACCTTTCTACCACAGAAGATGAAGCATTTTCCTAGCTCAAAGGAGACCAGGCAAAGGTAAAAAGGGCACAGGACCAGTTGGATCAAGCCAATAAAAAAATCACCATGATTTTTTCTCTGTATTCTCATGCACTAACATGCAGGGCACCAGCCACCAACTATGCCCTATTCCTAGTGGAATGATATTTATTGCTGAAAATCAAGGCCGTTAGGGCAGGGAAGCCCAAAAATTTCAAAACTATAGAGGAATTTGTTCATTGCTACAATGATCAATATGAACAGGTACAACGCCTTTTATGTGAACTTTACATGCACAACTTCTTTCTAGAAGAGGACAGGGACAAAAATCCTAGTCCCTTTATAGGAGATATTCATTTCCACGCCTTCCTCTCTTTCGCTAACAACCAGATTAGGTGGGCCAAAGCCCATAACATCTTCCAAAAGAGAGAACATGGCCTAGACCTATGGGTTAGAGGAGAGCCTACTAAACCCCTGCAGTTTTTCATCCAACACAAGAATTTCATGGGAAGAAAGGGGGTAAGGACTAAGTTGCGACCCATCCATAAAGACATTATACAACATGGGCGAGAGTATTTCAAAGACATTCAGGAAGCAGCCCTGGCAGCAGCCAAAAAATTTGATGGTCTCCACAAACAATGTAAAAACTAGGGAGCCATT
This sequence comes from Pinus albicaulis, assembly GCA_034641835.2. Taxonomy (NCBI): domain Eukaryota; kingdom Viridiplantae; phylum Streptophyta; class Pinopsida; order Pinales; family Pinaceae; genus Pinus; species Pinus albicaulis. The sequence goes on from CM076582.1 coordinate 949,599,287, forward strand.
TTTGGCTACAAAAACTTCAAAGCAGCCGCCTCCAGATTCCTTTTATATAGTAACCTTGTCTTCAACATGGGTCATGCATCGTTAGGGTGTAGTTATAGATGCCCTCTCATCTGGTACCCCCCTGAGGGTTATGATCATGACTACGAAATGCTCGAAGGGTTCACAAACATTTCCTTTGCAATAATTAGATAGAAATAGGGGTTCAGAGCATACAAGGAAGAATTCTACCCTTCCTATTCCTTGACACAGTTACATATCAACCATTTCTTTGCACGAGGACCTACAAGTAGGTAAGTAGGGGAGTATATTGGGCCAGAATTAAGGTATGTTTTCACCCTACCTTTACTTCTAATTATCATACATTTTTAGAATTTATCTCATCTTAAAAGTAAAGGAAAAGAGGGCTAATGAAAAATCAGGAAAAATAGACTAACGGTAAGAAGTATGTTTAAAACAACAAGGATTTGACTTATTTCATCTTTATTCGTAGGAAAATAAGGCAGCTGAATCAACGATGACCAAAAGATAGCTGACAGATAGAGAACATGAATCCACAATAAACCCCAGGGACGAGCAGAAGGTAGAAAGACAGATCCATGTCCGAAGAACTCAAGTGACAGCCACGCTCAGCGGGCTGTCGTTTGGAAAAAAAGAATTCCACTGAGATAAATTGCATTTAAAAAACCCAAGGATGGATGAAATAGGAGGAGCGGAATAAGAATTATCTTCTGTAATAGGCATATCAAGACATAACTATCCAGTAATATAGAGTAGCTATTTTTGATGTCACTTGCTTATACTGTGCTCGCACTCTTGAAATAAGAATACTTACCCTAGGTTGACAATTGAATGAGCCGACACCCACCTTACACATATTTCCAAAACATAATGTTAATTTTTCAACATACAAAATCAAAATCATTTTCGACATATGCAATTATTGGTTCATTTTTATTTTTTTAATTATATATATATATATATATATATATATATATATATATATATATATATATATATATATATATATTATATTTTGAGAAAATTTTGAAAATGAAATTGCAAATGAGCCACAACACCTCCACAGAGGTTTTCACCCATGCCTCTTTATTTTTCTTTATTTTTTATTTTTTATATTTTTATTTCTAAGAAGGGGAGGCACTGGAAACTATCGAGTATCCTATGACATACACCTCCCTGTTTATTAAATGTATAAATTTTTCCCTAGACAGGGGCTTTTTATAAACTTTAAGCCTATAATCAATGACAAGTAGGGGAACTCCTTCCTCATCTATGGTTCTGATCTGAACTACGCCATTATCATAAAATTTTTCCACTTTTTAGGGTCCCAACCATATTTTCATTAGTTTTACTTTCAAATCCTTAAACCTTGAGTCATACAACAACACCCAATCTCCTTCTTGAAAGGTCTTTTCCTTAATGTACTTGTCATGCCAAACCTTCCTTTGCAACTGAATCACTTCTGTGTGAAGGAGTGCTTGCATCCTGAACTCATCCAATCCATTTAATTGTATCAACCTCTCTTGTTGGGAATTTTATATATTGAGGTTTAACTCAACTGCCATCCTTAGGGTGTTGAAATCAAATTCAATTGAAAGTAGAGATTTCTTTCCATAGACCAGGAGTGAACCCTGTTGTGGTTTTCCAAGTAGTGTAGTAGGCCCAAGTATCTCTACCAATTTGTCTGCCCAATATTTTCTACTGCTTCTCACAATCTTAGTGAGGATATTCTCTGAGGCTCTTTTGGTTACTTCCACTTGGCCATTTTCTTGAGGGTGGTAGGCAATGGAAGCCTTATGCTTTATCTTGTGCCTCCTCAGAAGATTATTAATGAGATGAGATGTGAATTGTGCCCCCTGATTAGTGACTACCTCTATTGGGTATCCAAATATGTAAAACACATCCTCTCTTATAAATTATACTACTTTCTCTTTGGTTGCTACCTTCACAGCTTTTGTTTTAGCCCACTTTGTTAGGTAGTCAGTGCACACTATGATATAATTTTTATGGACAGGTGGTGGATCAATTGGTACAATGAAGTCCATGCCCCACTTTTCAAATGGATCAAGTGCCAGCCTAGGGTGAAAATGCATCTCATCCCTCTGTGTAGGTTTTCCCATCCTTTGGCACTGGTCACACTTGCTAGTGTATCTTCCAGTATCCTGGTGAAGGGTAGGCCAATAGTAACCTACCTGCAAAACTTTGAAGGCAATCCTTTTTGCAGAAAATTGGTCTCCACAAGGGATATCATGACATGTAGAGAGGATATCAAAAACTTCTTCCAACCTCACACATATTCTGATAATTTGATCTGGGCCTAGCTTGAAGGTATTTCCCCCAATCCATTTGAAAGGGGCGCTTTTCTGACGATCTTTCTTTTCTCCTTGAATGAGAGGTTAGGAGGTAACTTTCTAGCAACCAAGTAGTTATCTATGTTAGAAAACCATGGTGAGGGTGTTGAGATAGTGAAGAGATGTTCATCTAGCAGCTGGTCATCCACCATTCCTTCTTCATCTGAAAATATAGCTAACCTGGATAAAAAAATCTGCAACAACATTCTCCTTTCCAAGTTTATCAACAATGGTTAGGTCAAATTTTTGTAATAGTAACAATCATCTAATTATTATAGCATTAGCATCTAGTTTTTTCATTAAATATTTCATGGTTGCATGGTCAGTGTGTACAAAGGTCTGATAACTACTGACATAATGTCTAAATTTTCTTAAAGCATGGACAATGGCTAACATCTCCTTCTCTGTGATAGTGTAATTGAGTTGGCCTTGGAAAATTTCTTACTGATGAAATATATTGCATAAGGTAATTTGTCTTCTAATTGCCCCAATGCTGGCCCCATAGATTTGTCTGATGCATCAGTGTGGATGTGGAAAGGAAGAGTCCAATTTGGACCTCGGATAATGGGGCCAGTAGTCAACTTTCCCTTAACGAGATGAAAAGCTTCTTAACAAAAATTGGACCAAGTAAACTCAGAATATTTGACCAAAAAAACAAATAGTGGTGAGGCCAAATTGCTGAAATATTTGATGAACCTTCTATAATAGCTAGAAAACCCCAAGAAAATCCTAACATCTCTCTTCTTTTGAGGCGTAAGTACCCTTTTGATGATGGTTATTTTTTTCGGGTACACCTGTATTCCTGCTTGGGAGATTGAGTTCCCCAATACAACTTCTGTTCTTTTCAGGAATTCACGCTTTTCTAGGCTCAGGGAGAGATGCACATCAATGCACCTTCTCAACACTTTTTCCAAATCGCAGAGAGTTTCTTGGAAGTCATCCCCATAGGGTGTGAAATCATCAATGTATATTTCAACTGATTCATGGACTAGCTTAGAGAAAATGCTCAAGACAACTCTTTGGAAGGTAGCTGGGGCATTGCACAACCCAAAGGGTAGCACTCAGTAAGTGAAGGTATCCCAAGGGAATATGAAAGTAGTATTGTCCTGGTCTTCAGGGGTTATTTGGATCTGGCTATACCCACTAAACCCATCTAAGAATGAAAATAAATTATTTCCTGCAAGGCCATCCAGGACTTGGCCTATAAAGGGAAAAAGTAAATGGTCCTTCTTGGTGGCTTTGTTTAGTTCCCGATAATCACCACAAATTCACCATTTTCCATTATTATTCGGGACTTTGACAATAGGAGATACCTACTCACTATCTAATATAGGATAAATGAAACATGCATCCAACAATTTCTGCAGTTCTTCCTTGACTATGTCTTTTAGAGTCGGTTTCATCCATCTTTGGGGTGGCGCATAGGCTTGCATTCTTCCTTAATGTAAATATGATGTCTGGATTTTGAGGGATGTACCCCTTTTGTGTCCTTGTATTCCCAATAAAATCCATCTAGGTTTTCTTTCAAAATATGGCATATCTTCTTTTATTCTTTATATGAGAAGTTTGAGTTAATTTTCAAAGATTTGGATGGGCCAAATTCCACAACCTTGGTGGTTTTAGAGGTTGAATAAACTGAGTGCATTTCCATTCAAGGGTGGCTTTCAGATTCTTTGACTAGGTTTTCAAGTGGGTTGTTAGTAGGGGATTGGTTTTGAATTAAATGGTCGATGAGTTCATCTTCATCAAGTTCCCCCCCTCTAAGAAAAACATCTATGGTACAAATGGGGGCAGTTTTGTATACCTCATATTCTTCATCCTCCAACCATATAGGTAGTTCATGATCAATGGAAGGATGGGATGGAGGATATAATACCAACTGTTTAGACAAGGGCCCATTATTAATAGTCAACTTTCCGACTCGACAACTGCTATAAGCATCGACAGTGGCTAACTAAGGTCTCCCTAAGATGAGAGGATATCCATTGAACTTGGTTTTTGGCTGCAAGAACAGGAAATCTATAAGATACTCCCAAGAGTCAATTGAAACCATAACATCCTTAACAATTCCTTTTAAAGTTACTATGGACTAATCTGCAAGTTGCAGAACTATTGTGGTTTTCATCAAAGTCCCTTGGAGGTTGAGTTTCAACATAGTTTCCTTGGTCATAACATTGATGGCAGCCCCAAGATCAATCAGAGTATTTGGGACTATGACACCATCTATGTATACATCTACAACTAGACTTCTAGGGTCCAGGTACTTTGGAAATATCACCCTTCCCAACATTAAGTCGAAAAGTTGTCCTACTACATTGATGGTGGGGGTATCTTTCTTCTTTCTCCCAGGTTTCTTGAAGCACTTTTACTTGATGAGCTTATTGTAAATAGGGACATCCTTAATGGCTTGTAGAAGGGGTATCTTTACACACAAATTTTTTAGTTCTCCCGGAAGTTCGGTCTCCTCTAGGGAATGCTGACTGGATTGGATCAAGTGCTCAGGAAAAGGAGGTTGTTGGATCTACGTGTTACTTTCTTCCTTTTCTTCCTCAACCTCTATAGGGGGAGATAGAGTGTGTTTGTATGGGATTACTCTTCCTGACCTAAGATTAATCTACTATATCTCCACAACATAAGCTAGATAGGATGTCTCTCCACTATAAACCTGATGTGTATGTCTGTTGTTTGGGTTTCAATTGGGATGTGGAGGCATCTAAGGTAGCTTGGGTGGAGCAACATGAGTAAGTTGAGGTTGAGGTTGGGGTGGACGCATTATAGCAGGTGGTTGATTATGTTGAGGTCTCCACCATTGGTATGGGTTGCTCCACTAATGTTGTTGAGGAATATACTGTTGAAATGGTTGGTTCATGGTCTGAGGATGATATGGAGGGTTGTAAGGCCAAGTATGAGGTGTAGGCCAGGATGGATGAGTGGGGGTGTATAAAGATTGCATGGGTGCATTCTGATTATTGTGATAGTAAGAATAAGGTAGACCTTGCATACCATGCTCATATGACCTAGGGCCTTGAGGCCTTCTTTGGTTTATGAAACATACTTGCTCTGGTCCTACTTCCCCACCTTGATATAAAATTTTGAGTCCAGGTAAGGCGGGAAACTTGTCTGTGGCATAATTCTCCTCAAAGGCTAAGAAAAACTCTATGAAATTTAATGACATTCATTTCTGGGGTGTTTTCTAGTACATCTAGGGAAAAATATAGCCAAGGCCCTTTATGCTTCCTCTTGATTCCTCTTGACCTGCATTGTGTCCATTTTCAAGGAAAAGTAGTGCAACATGTCACTCTTGAAGTCCTCCAATACATTTCCAATCTCATGCTTGATGGAGGTGGAAGAGGAAGGGGTATTGGTTGTACTTTGGCTAGATATGCCTTTATTCCTAGCTTCCCTAGAATGGTTCCTGAAGACAATTTTGATTGTCTCATAAGGAAACTAGTAGATATCTCCTCTTGATAACATGTTGAGGGTATCTATCACCTCCTCCCTATCCCTCGAAGAAGTACTAGTTTAAGTGATCCGGGATCAAGGGTACAATTGGCTCTCCTTGTTACATGATTTTTTGGTCATCTAACCTATTACTATTAGATGGAACTAAGTACACCATGTAAGACCAATTTTACCCTAAGTAAAATTGCTTTCACTATGAAAAATAACTTAGTAAAACACCTTTATTAAGTTGTTTATGGTCTAAATAGGAAACCCCATGAGGAAATATTAAATAAATCCACATTTGTTTGATTTTCCTCAAGGAATAATTAGTTAAAAAACAGTTTAATTAATTCTTGGTCATATTTAACCCAAAATAGGAAAATTAATTAGATAAATTATTATTTATCTTATTATTTTCTAGGAATAATTATTTAAACCTTATTTAAATAATAATCCCTGTTAAATTTGACTAAATCATCCATTAATAATTAAATAAATAATTATTTATATGATTATTACTCAACCACATCCTTAAAATGATAAATAAATCATTTATTTATTCATTATTTACAAATAAAGGGATTTGACCCAAGTCAAATTTTTTTTCCCTCCAACAAATATAATAAGATATTCCATAAAAGTTGGATCTTGATTTGGTTAAGAATATTTTAATTATGCACCAATATCTAGACTAACTCAATAATTTGATATAAATAGAAGGGTTTTTCCATTCATTCGCTACCTTTTGTTGCCTAAAGATCACTTTGGATCTATACTTTTGGTCTGACTTTGATCCGCCATCATTGTCATATTTTTCTATCTTTTGCTTGTGAGCTTCCTTTGAGTTCCATTTTTTTCTGGGTTTTCTACACCATCAAGAGAGAGGAATTTTAGATCTGAAGTGTTGAGGACTTACAAGAACCCATCCCATTGAGGAGAACTGGTAACATCCTTCTATTTTTTCCTCCTAGGTGCCATTAATACAAAATTCATTCAACATATTCTTGTCTTGTCTGTTGGATGCATGGAGCAACTCTTATTTTTATTTACTGCTTAATGTATTTTAATGCATAGATCTAGATTTTTGTAGCATTTATCTTCGTCAACTAATTTTAGATCTAAATATATTGGCAGCCATCTTTACTGTTAGGGTTGTTTTTTATACACAGCTAAAGTGGTCTTTTTTCGTACACTTGTGATTAAGATTCATACTAACAACTGGCGACTCCACACAGGTTTACGATTACGACTACTGTCGTTTTTCAAATCCCTGCATATCCAGCTGATTCAAACCCTAGGATTTCTCTTTAGCTTCTTTTTTTTCTTTTCTTGATGTTGTTTTTAACCTAAAAAACCCTAAAACATTAAAAATTCTAACTTTCGTGTGTTTTCGGACCTATTGCGCAGGTGACCGACATCAGCTACAACTGAGATGACACATTCTGCTGAAACCTACTCCCGAGAGCACCGAAAGTGCAGGTTGCAGTTTTTGGCCCTAAACCTGCAAGATGGAGCTTCAGGATGTGGAAATCTGCCCAAAACCTGTGACCTTAGCAAGAAATAGGTCAGAAACTGCGTCCTCATTTTTTTGTGGGAATTTTTCAGAAAGTTTTCTGGGTTTGTCTGGGCCTCTGTTCAAGGTTTTCTGACCTTTTTCTCCGCCTGTTTTGGACCTGTACTTGTTATTTTTTACTCATCTAAGTGGGAACCTAGCCCTCTTGGGCTTCAATACCCTCCACACTTTGTGCAAGAGTTTTAGCTGCTACACATTGTCTGAAATTTTCAGAGTGTTCAGCCATTTTTCAGATGTGATACCTCACCTTCAGATCCACTTGAGATTGAAATTTTATCCATCCAAATCACTTCCTTTAGTTTTGTTTGGGTTTTCCTCTAGGGTCCACTCTGTTTCCCTCCAGGAGATAGCCTTTCGCCACCTCATTTACAACAATTTTTCCTCTGATTTTTTGTTGTTTATCTGCACCTATTTCCAGCAGACCTGATCTTTAGATCCCTATCCCTCTTGTCCTTAGATCTATTGGCTATTTTGGTGTGTTTTGACTAGTTTTTTTCCCACCTACAGACTACTTGTTGAGAGGCCCGCCTCCTTGGGTTTAGATTTGCATTATTAGCTATCTATTTGCTGTTATTTCAGTTTCATATACTGTTATCTACAGGTTTATTTACAGTTATACATCACATATTTTATTTTTCTCTACAAATTTTTGGGTTTAAAAATTAAAATTTACACACTTTACACACACACCCTAAGTGAAGAAGAGCTTGGTTAACACCGCCAAGCAAAAACTTTAACATTGAAATCAATTGATCTTGCACCTCGCTGCCCTTGTTTCGAAATTGTAATTAGTTGATCCTGCACCTTTTTTCCCCTGTTGGTCTCTCTTCCCCTTGTGCCATGTTTGTGTCATCATCATTGTGACAACAAGGCATTCATCCCGAAGACTTCTTGGCCTTCATCCTCAGTTTCCGGTAGGAATACTTACTCCTCCGCATAGGATTCGAGTTAGTCCTCCACCGAGTCCACACTTCGACTCCTCTTCTGGTTCGTTGGGTTCTCCTTCTGGTTCCACCCCTGGTTCTCCTCCTGTCACCTTCACAATGTCTGGTTCAGGACCTAATGTTGGTGGTATCCCTGACCCTAATGCTAAAAATACTACTAGTGGGACAGCAACAGGAACTACTCCAGTTGCTCCCTTGCTCCCCTATATGGAAGGCCTCAGTATTCCTGATTTTAACTAGTTTATCAATGACCCTACACACCATGATGCTAGTTGGCCTACTATGCTGACCAAGCTCCCTTCTGACATCCCCAAGTTTGAAGGCCTTGCTGTAGAAGATCCAACAAATCATGTTCTATATTTCCACATGTGGTGTTCGTCTAACTCCATTACCGATGACTCTGTCTGTCTTCGGTTGTTCCAATGTATGCTTACAGGTGAAGCTTCTAAGTGGTATGTTGATTAGGCCTCATCCTCTCATACCACCTTTGCGACTCTTGCTCGGACTTTTCTGTCCTATTTCCAACTTCCTCTTCGTTATGACACTGGAACCAAAATTTTGACTTCTTTCCGTCAATTATCTGAGACTTGCCTATCCGATCATATCCAGGAATGGTGGAGAAGAAAGAGCCTATTTCGAGCCCCTACCTTTGAATACCGTGTCTACATGGAATGGTTCCTTAGATCTCTCTTTCCTTTTATTGGAAAATATTTTGCAACGCATTTCCCTCAAACAAAAGAAGCTGCACTCCAAATTGCATTAAAATATGACCTGATTTATGCTCAGTCAGGTTATGTTTATACTGTTCTACCTGATCTTCCTAGACTCGGTGGTGCCAACACACCGGGGGCATATCATGCCATTGACGGTATCATTGGAGCTCTCTCTCATCCATACGCTCCACCTCCCATGGGCAATTTTTTTCCTAAGGGGGGGAAACACCTCTTGCACTTTTCCCCCTCCTGGTTGCATATATCCAGGATACAGCATGCCTCCTCTTTTTTCCCAACCTCCTGTTTACCACAATGTTATCCAACCTGCTTATTATCTGTATCCGCAACCTGGTGCTCCATCTCCTCTAGTATTAGCACCTCCTCCTCCCTTTCCTTCTCAACCCCCGCAACAATGACCACCGCCTCCTCAAGGGCAGGTGTATGCACAACAGGGTGCGACTAACCGTCCTCCCTCCAAAAAGAAGAGGAAAGGCACTCAAAATAAATCTACTCCGGATAATCCTAGACTTAATACTCAAAATAATGCACCTAACACTGCTAACCAGCAATAGGGCACTCAACCTAAGCAGGGCAGGCCTGTTCTCATGAACAAACCTTGTTCTTGTTGTGGTTTTTATGGTCATTACATGCATGATTGTCCTCTTTTACCAAAAATGAATTAGATGTGGGAGTTTCAAGAAACATTGCGAGGAAAACAAGCCTCCCCTTACATCCCTCCCAGTGATGCGTGTATTCAACCAGTCGTGTTTACTTATCCTTTCCCTCAGCAAGGATTTGTGGCTACCCGACCACCTAAAGGTCAGGTGGCCACTCAACCCCTTCCATCTGGTACCCCCAATTACCAGATTCTTATGATGAATTCTGACCAACCTATAACTGTAAACCTCAACCTTCAGACTCGGTCTCGTTAGTACAACAAGCCTCCCGCTATGCCTGTCCCTGAGCCCCCTTCTTTAGGTTCTACAGATCCTCTTTAGACACCTAATGGTCCTTTGCAGATCCCTCAGCCTAACGCAGAGGTTCATACCAAGATCCCTAAGGGACCATTATGCCGAAATGTTGCTTCTGGCAAAGCTTCCCATTCGTATAGCATAGTAGATGATTTGGCACAATCTCCTACTTCCATCTCAACGCTGGAACTCAATTCTGGAACTCATCCAGTCGTGCCCTTCACAAAAAAAAGCTCTACTATCATCCATGGGCACTGTAGATATTTCAGATGATCGATTGATCATCTTTGATGTTGACCGGTCAGAACATCCTCCTCTCCCTGCGTCCATCACTTTCCAAATCCCAGTCAAGATCTGGAACACCAACGATTCCAAATGTATCATTGATGAGGGGGCATCCACCTGTGCGATGTCTACTTCGGTTTGGAAGAAACTTGGATCACCTGAGTTGGCTCCTTCCACAATCACTCTTCGAGCGTGGGATGGCCACACCTCCTAGCCCATTGGATTATTCCGCAATTTTCCTATTACTCTTGCGAGCAAGACTGTTTGTGTTGACGTAGAAGTCATAGATGCCCCCTTAGATTACAACATTATATTGGGTTGTAGCTACACCTATGCGATGTCTATTGTCCCGTCTGCGGTTCACTATAAGATTTCCTTCCCTCATAATGGAAAGATAGTCACCATTGACCAGTTGACATATTACGAATTGAAGTCTCAGACCTCTCCTGATTCCATCATCTCTTCAGTGGCCAATAAGAAAACCGTCGATCCTTTGACCAGTGTCTCACCTAGAGTCTACAAGGACTCCTCTTTGCTTGCTACATTCCCTGGTCTTCCTCCTCCTGTCTCTGATCTCATCTCATCGAATGTTTGCATGATGCAATCATATCAGGCTTCCCTCAAGCGGCCCGCTTTGGCTAGTCAGCAGCCTCGCCCTTCGCAGCGTATTCCTAGCCCTTCGATTAAGCCGTATGGACCTCCTCCTCCTGGCCCTTCACCTACAGCTGGTATCCATGAGCCTCTCTACCCTCCTAGAACAGTTCCTCTAGGCCTTAACCATCTTGGAGTCATCCTGCCTGGCCATTACCCCTCTAGTCAGATACCGTTCCTAGCTCCCCCTCCTAGAGTGTTCTTGGTACTTGTCATGGCCACCCTATCTCTTCCTAACTTGACCCTGGGGATTCCCGTATGGTACCTTAATCCCCCAGCTGCTACCCTACCTTCTCAACCCAAACATTATCTTGCTTTGACCCCTATTCAACCAACCCCTATGACTTCTCCCACTGCTACAGTGCCTCATCCACCTCAATAGGAACCTTCTCCTATTGCGGCCACTTTGGGTAAAAAGGGAAAAGCTCGCAAGAGGGCATCAAAAGACAAGGCTGCCCTGAAAAACCCTGCCCCTCCTCGACCTCCAAAGCTTACCATCTAGTGTGCTTTTTGTGATGTTGTCGGTCATGCCACCCATACTTGTCCGGAGTTGCCTCATCTCAAGCCCATGGTTAACGTCGAGTTCAATGTGTCTACGGTCCCGAAAACCTCTGTTCCTTCCTCGAATGTAGCCAAGAACCCCAAGTCTATTCACACCAACCACCCACGTGCTTTGTGTGATATCCATGGCCATTATACCCAGCCTTGTCCCTGCCTTGAGGAATTCTGCATCTCTCTAGCGGAAATTCACCAATTCGAGGCCAAGCGCAATGATTCCATCACTCCCTTATTTGCGCATTTTGTTTCAACAGAACCAGAGGACACATCAAATCCCATAGAAATTCCCACTCCGGATGTCGAAATGATAGAGTCTTTGGCCACTGTCCACTACCTATCATCATTCATGAGATCCACGGTGGAAGCTCCCTCTAATACTTCCCATTCTGTTTTTCTCAACCTCCCTTCAGCGATCACCTTGGGCTCAACATGATTGGATCCCGATGGGCATGTGAACCTCTCCTCTCAAGAATGACGAGTCAGGTAGCTTTGCCGCGTCAGGTGGTCTTTCTTCCACCAGTCACCCCATATTCTATTACGATGACGACATTATGGAAGAATTTACCACCCCTGACTTTATCTATTCCCCCTTACATTGAACCCATGCATTCGAACTACATACACCTTGTGGCCATTACATTGACACCCAATGTTTGGGTAAGGGGGCACCCATATTTGAGAGTCCAGGAGAATAATTATCCACAACTCTCCTAATGTATGTGGTCATGTCAACTCTAGTACCATTATTCTTCCCCATTTAGAAGAACCTCTAGGGTTCCATATCACTTCAGATCACTCTAGGGATGATACCCCTCATCATTCCTTCTTCTTACATCAGCAACCCAATCCCCTAGACATTGTTGTTGACCAACCTATGGGCTTTCTATGAGAGCACCAGTTCACTATTTGCAAATCCACTCTTTGGGATAGTGACACCATGTATTCCAACCCAGAAGCTTAGTCCATTTGCTTCATATATGTAGTACCAAAAGAGATTGGTAATCCTCCATTCCCTTTCTCTAACTGCATAACCATAACAAAAATAAATGGTGCACCACATCATTTAAATGTGTTTAGATTCCCCTTTTATAAATACATTTTGGCATGACCATAACATGCTTGGGGGAACCCATGCCCCTCAACCATAAAAATCCCAACTCTCAGCCAAAAACATCACTGAAACCTCCCTTCTCTAACATGTCACACTTTTAAGGTCATTTCCTGGGACAGGTCACAGTTTTCTGCCCAGTACCTGCTACCCAGGTTGCAGAACAGACCCCAAAAAGTGCGACCTAGCTTGTTCATGAGCTCTGGGTGCCTAAACTGAAATTTTAATCCCCTTACTTACAAGAGTATGGTTAGGCATCTTACCTGCAACTAGTGAATCTCGATTCCAACGATCGATTTTTCCTCTACGATCGCCGCAAGATTTAGGGCCTTCTCTCCTCTCTACATTCACTGCAGCTACACTTTCAAATGAGTGAATTTGGATGGAAAATGCCTTATTAAAAGAGAAACCCCAGATTTTTCTTTCACCTGCTGCGGCCAAACCGTAGCTCAGTTTGAAAAACCATATGTACCTTTGGAAAGCTCTCACCATGCCCTCAAATGGATATCTATTAGATTTTTGTGATTTGATCCTTCACCAGGACACATTTCATCCAAGAAGGGTCACTTCACCACTCCTCAAAATCGAATTTCTTCACTTGCAACACTTGTACTTGGGGCACCACTTTGCCTTCATACTTTTCCATGCTCGTGTCGATTTTTTTCATGAGTAACCATCATGTAATCATGTTTTTATGGTCTCCATTGGACCTTTTCTATGTGGTAGCATCATCGAGTCACCCTTTTTTGGAGCATCCGATTCGAGTCATCATCGCATTCATGGAGTCTATCTTGAGTCCCTTTGTATCCCACTATAGTCCTCCATCCTTCATTGCTTGGTTCCTCTCTCGTGCTGCACATTATGGCCTTCAGTCCTACTGTCCCCTATCCCTTATGATATTGTGTCAGTCATTGCTAGGTCATCCATGCCCTTTATGCTCTAAAAAAGGAAGTCGTCCGTCCGCTACTCAGTACCCCCCATTTCATCATCATCCCTGGTGTCTGTATGTCAGTCGCTCTACTATTTTCTCTCATGCCTTAGCTGAGGATCCTTATTACCTCACCTATGGTAGACCTCCTTCCGTCGACATCACATCATTCATTCCAGAAGATAGGTCTAGAGGGCGTTGTACCTTGGTTCTAGATTCCACTCTTGTTTGGTGCCTCGGATCAGGAAAAGGGACTCCTTATTTCCCTTTGACTTGATTTTTTCTCAGCTCCAGCTCCTTTCAGCATGATCGAGATCCGTATACTTGATGGTTCAGTGATGCAGCAGATGATACCGATGATTCCCGGGTGTGTGTGAGATGTTTCAGCCCTCATGAGGGGGTGGCCCTATAGGTAGCCCCTCACATGCCTGGATGACCTCTTCATTATAGCCTTTGATTCAGCTCCATATATTTGATGATGTCGACCTTAGCCACTTGCAGTGCCTTTCTGTTTGCATGTATCAGTCAGATTTTTAGAGCCCTTTCCTATTTACAGGGGCATTTGGGTTGTATTTGTGTCTCATGTACTCAGATATTATTGTATAAGTCCTGGCTATTATCCCAGGCACAATATGTATGTGGGATTCGGTATCATGTTTTTACCTGGCTCATGTTTATGCCAACATGTACTATATTGTTCAGTCCCTTGTTTACTAGACACACTATTATTTGTACTTTGTCTCAGCGGGCATAGGTATGCCTCCCTCGCCACCTATATCATAGGTACTCACTCATAAAAGAGATTTTTTTCACCTGTAAGTCTCACCTCCTCAGGTTATAGTCATCTAGTGCTTTGGTCTACATTATATTTCTCTATTTTTGACTTCCCCTTTGGTGTCTAGTGATTGAGTTCTTACAACTTACTTCGGTCATACGATTAGCTCCTAACACTCACACGCTGGGGGGTAATATGTTACACCATTTTTTGGTCATCTAACCTGTTACTATTAGATGGACCTAAGTACACCATGTAAGAACAATTTTACCCTAAGTAAAATTGCTTTCACTATGAAAAATAACTTAGTAAAACACCTTTATTAAGTTGTTTATGGTCTAAATAGGAAAACCCATGAGGAAATATTAAATAAATCCACATTTGTTTGATTTTCCTCAAGGAATAATTAGTTAAACAACAATTTAATTAATATTCCTGGTCATATTTAATCCAAAACAGGAAAATTAATTAGATAAATTATTATTTATCTTATTATTTTCTAGAAATAATTTTTTAAACGTTATTTAAATAATATTCCTTGTTAAATTTGACTAAATCATCCATTAATAATTAAATAAATCATTAATTATTTGATTATTACTCAACCACATCCTTAAAATGATAAATAAATCATTTATTTATTTATTATTTACAAATAAATGGATTTTACCCAAGTCAAATTCTTTTTCCCTCCAACAAATATAATAAAATATTCCATAAAAGATGGATCTTGATTTGGTTAATAATATTTTAACTATGCACCAATATCTAGACTAACTCAATATTTTGTTATAAGTAGAAAGGTTTTTCCATTCATTCACTACCTTTTGTTGCCTAAATATCACTCTAGATCTATACTTTTGGTCTGACTTTGATCCACCATCATTGTAAATAAGATCTTATAAATAATTTCTAAGCATATAATGTAATATCCCAAAATATGGAATTTCTACAACAATAAGAATATCTTAAGATATTCCAAAGTTGGAGCTACAACAATACATGAACACAATATTGTAAACACAAAAAATATGATCATGTCATGAGAGAGAAAAATATTCAACCATCATCTTATTAATGGATCAGCAACAAAGTACAAAATATCATGAGGGACATGCCACTCAAGCCACAAGAAAAAGTCTCCAATGATCAAAACAATAGATACATGAGATGATGCAACTATATAGAATGTCGGAGAGTAGTGATTGCGTAGTCTATATTAGTGTATCTGCTGTTGTAGATGTACATACATGAAATATGGCTGAAGGAAACAAAATAAATGCCCAATAATGAAGATATGGGCTCCAATACAAGATTTCTAGCCAACCCGGAAATGATTGCTAGAAATACTGGAAAACATACAATGTGAAAAATAACCCTGGTGTTAATGTGCCACTGAAAACTGGATCTGATTTAAAATGAGGCTATGACAGATCTGAAATAATGATGTCCTCCTCCAATGGTATTTCTAATTAGAAGGTTGATCCCTCTACTCAGAAATAGACCCTCCCGATGAGCTCAATGAACCCTCCCAACAACTACCTCTGAAAATAACGCATATCTGGACTGAAACTATGTTGTGAGGGATGGTATATGATTGGCCTAATTCCAAAGATATGAAAATATGCCTGGGAGTCCTTCTTGCTGATCCTCCAATGGATAGACAAGCTCTCCACTGAAAAACAAGCCCGAAAATGACTCAAAGAGATCCTCCTTTGCTGCACCCTACAACACAACCTAGCTTTAAATAGAAACTGTGCTATAGCTAAAGGAGGTAGCTTGGCCAAAATGCTAGAATGAGTAAATTTAGCCCAAATAACCTCACCTTCCCTGAAGATGAGGTAGGGATTCTCGACCAGGAACACCCTTGTGCTAAACAGCACTGCAACCCTGCTAAACAGAAAGAGGAAGCAAAGTCTAAATAGACCAAGGAAAATAATAATCCAAACATGAATAACAATGGCTTCCCTCCTCTCCATATAGAAAGTGCTCCTCTCCATAATGGGTCCCATCCGTGTGTGCCACCTAGCTCATGCAATTTATCCTCCATTAAAACTGCACAGTCCTTCATGGAGATACAATGTATCTAGACAGTGCATGTGGACTTGGTCAAATATGACTGAATCAACATGATCCAATCCTGATCACACCTGTAGGTGCTCAATCGAGCTGCTTATTCTTCCCCTTTTCACATGAGGAATGCTATTTTCCCTTCTAAAGAGGTTAATGGGCCTCCCTACCCATTTTATTCATCTACCTAGTGAGAATGTTAACTATAATGTTCCTTTTAGCTTGAGGCTAAAATTTAGGAACATTACAGTCCTTTCCTCCAAAATGTTGCTTGTCCTCAAGAAACTGTATAGGGAGAGAAAAATTTCTCCCCTTCTCCTCTTGTGTCCTCCTCATCAATAGTCTCCACCACTTCTCAAAATAATCTGCAACAAATCTCCCCTGCAATGTCTCCTCCCAAAGATGCATAACCAAGTGGCTCACATCATAAAATGGTGGAAGGGGTAAGTGGAAACCTCCTTGCTATCCCATGGCCTCCGAAAATTAGGAGTGATGATAAACATGAGAAATATCATTCCCCATAAGTGACTCTCTCACCCATGCTATCATCCAGATGAAATGAGCCATTCTAGGTAGCTTATCAAAGAGATCCTCAACCCCGGGTTTATGCACTGTGTTGGAGTTGAATGGAGAGTTTATATTTTCCCAGCCAAGTAGTTTCTCCCTCCATTTATGGTAAGTATGAGGGGGTTTCTGATATTGGGCTGAAATGTCATGGCCCTCAAAAATGGCCCAAGCTACCCCACAAGATAAGTCAACCATGAAGTGCCCCCTCCAAGAACGCAAGTTCTCCCAATGACTCCTCCTACATGAAGGGAAGAGGTGTGTTGTGGCCATCAAGGTGCGCCCATTGTTTCTCCTGAAACATACAACATGTAAAATAGGGAGAATCATACTCCCAATGGGCATATCCATCTCAAATTCCACTCTCCAAACAAATCTTCCCATGAGTATAAACATATCAGCAATATATGGAAGAAAAATACTATGAAAAGAAGCTGCCAAATGACAACGAGAGAGTGAATCAAAGTTCCACACAAGGAACCAACGCAATGCATTCCATGCCTGCCTTAAAACAAAAAATAATAAGTGCTTCACCAGCCACTTGTTTGTTGCCACAGTCATCTCATGAGATGGAAACATGAAGATACAATGTGGTGTCAATGGTGCACACCAAGAATCATGTGGCTTCCCCCACAAACCACCGATAAGCTAGCCAAAATAAATGCTAAAAGTGGCTACAAGTACATTATCATACAATATTCAAGAAGGGATAATTCTTCTTGATACATCATGCTGCTCCAACAAGGAAAAGAAGTACAATACAAAATGTGAAATTATACCTCCTCCATCATGTACTTGAGATCTTGAGCTGAAATGGCTCAACTAGAATTTTTCCCTCACCTCCAATGAGTAGGGAAGTGGTTGTGACCTCCTCTCTATCACCATCCAGGCTATGCATCTCTCCATATGCTGAAATATGTCATGTTGGATGCCCTCCCAAGTGAACTCCTCTGCCAAAGAAATATATGCATCATAACGCATGGAAAGGAAGTCCTCATGTGCTACATGAACTAGCTTCTCCTTGAGCTTAGAAGCTCTATTCAAGAAGATTTTTCCATAAGAATAGATGACCACATTGTCCACCATATACTCATCGACTCTATCTAGGTCATCAAGAATCATACATGCACCTAGATCCTTGGAGTACTCTACCAAGAGTTGAGATCTCCAATATCGATCAATCCTCCCAAGAGACAACGCTGGTGATTTGGCATGTGAAACTCTCCTCATGCTGTTGCCTGCTACTTTGACATCCCCCATGCCAAAGCCTTCCTCCAAACTCTTCACCTCTCCAAAATCCAAGAGTGGTGAACCCAAAGACAAGATGTCTCCCATCATCTCTAGATCTGGTGGCCTCCCTGGTGGAATGTCTCCATGTAGTGAGACATCAAAATCTGAAGTGGATTGTATGTATGAGTGGATTGAGTTGTCCCTTCCTTCACTGCACAGTGCAGTACCCTCCTTATGTGTAGAAACCTCCCGAAATAGATAAGGGTGAATGCTCATCATCCCTTGATGTTGATCCTTCTCCTCTTCTTCCATATATTAGAATGCCTCATCCTCAATGAGAGACCCTTGATCTTGGTCATCTATTGAAGGTGGAAACTCCATGTCCTCACAAATAGAAGAGGGCTCTTCAAGAAGTGGGGATATTTCCCTTGGAAAAATATCATACATGTTTTTATCCCCTTTAAAAATATTGAGTGGAGTTGGTTTAATAGGTCTCTCCAACTCATGCAAAGTGTTTGAGTTCTTGTTTTTAACAAATGATGGTTCACAATGTCTCCTATCAAATATTTTCACCAATTCCTTAGTGAACCCAACATAGGTTTTTACATTTGCATGAAAAAATGAAGTAGAATCATTAAAACACCAATCATGGGCCATACCTTTGAGGTGCAACACTGCTACTCTGATGGCCTCCTTCTTTGAAACTTGGTGTAGATGAAAATAGGAATCTAGCTCTTCTACCCAAGCTTTGGCTGTGCACTCTGCTGATCCATCAAAGTGAGATAGGAAGATTCTACCTCTCTTGCTTCTTTTGCGGCTACTGGATCTTGCCTTCTTGATTTTTCAAAACCCTTGGAAGTCCAAGTGCTCCTTGAATCTCCATGATTAAGATTCATACTCCTGAAGATAGTCACTCAAGGTCTCCTCCCTTGGTGCATCTTATTCCTCCATCTTTCTTGCAGTAAATGTGGGCAATAGACTGTGTTGTGGATCTGCATGTGTGAATAAATGCTCACACCTATCATGTGAATAGCTAGGGCCTGCTTCAAACCCTCTCAAAAATCTTCTACAGTCTTCCCCTTTCATCTCCTTGAGATATTCTTTAATATTCTTCATATTTTGGAAAAGAAGCAGGGATATCCTCTCTTCCTTCATTCCTCCAAATAATGGAGTCACGATTTTGTTTCTTCTACACAACTTCTCTTTTCTGTGAGAAGCTTCTCCTCCTAATATCATAATGTCTTGTATGCACAGGCTGAGCCAAGATTATGCTCTGATACCACCGTAATATCCCAAAATAGGGAATTTATACAACAATAAGAATATCTAAAGATATTCCAAAGTTGGAGCTATAGCAATACATGAACACAATATTGTAAACAAAAAAATATTATCATGTCATGAGAGAGAACAATATTCAGCCATCATCTTATTATTGGATCAGAAACAAAGTACAAAATATCATGAGGGAAATTCCACTCAAGCCATAAGAACAAGTCTCCAATGATCAAAACAATAGATACATGAGATGCTACAGCTATATAGAATGTTGGAGAGTAGTGACTGCGTAGTATATATTAGTGTAGTTGCTACTATAGATGTACATACATGAAATATGGCTGAAGGAAAAAAAATAAATTCCAAATAATGAAGATATGGGCTCCAATACAAGATTTCTAGCCAACCCAGAAAGGATTGCTAGAAATACCGGAAAACATACAATGTGACAAATAACCCTGGGGTTAATGTGCCACTGCAAAATGGATCTTATTTAAAATGAGGCTATTACAGATCTGAAATATTGATGTCCTCCTCCAATGGTATTTCTAATTAGAAGGTTGATCCCTCTACTTAAAAAATAGACCCGCCCGGTGAGCTTAATGAACCCTCCCAGCAACTGCCTCTGAAATTAACGCAGATCTGGAATGAAACTGCACTGTGAGGGATGGTAGATGGTTGGCTTGATGCCAAATATATGAAAATATTCCCGGGAGTCCTTCTTGCTGATCCTCTAATGGATAGACAAGCTCTCCACTGAAAAACAAGCCCGGAAATGACTCAAATAGATCCTCGTTTGCTGCACCCTACAACACAACCTAGCTCTAAACAGAAATTGCATTGTAGCTAAAGGAGGTAGCTTGGCCAAAATTATAGAATGAAGAAATGTAGCCCATATAATCTCTCCTTCCCTAAGGATGAGGTAGGGATTCCCGACCAGGAACACCCTTGTGCTAAACAACACTGCAACCCTGCTAAACAACAACAGGAAGCAAAGTATAGCATACCAAAGAAAATAATAGTCCAAACATGAATAAAAATGGCTTCCCTCCTCTCCATATATAGCAAGTGCTCCTCTCCACAATGGGTCCCATATATTTGTGCCACCTAGCTCATGCAAGTTGTCCTCCATTAAAACTGTGCAGTCCGTCATGGAGATACAATGTATCTAGACAGTGCATGTGGACTTGGTCAAATATGACTGAATCAACATGATCCAATTTTGTTCACACCTGGAGGTGCTCAATCGAGCTACTTATTCTTCCCCTTTTCACATGAGGAATGTTATTTTCCCTTCTAAAGAGGTTAATGGGCCTCCCTACCCATTTTATTCATCTACCTAGTGAAAATGTTAACTATAATGTTCCTTTTAGCTTGAGGCCAAAATTTGGGAACATTACATATAAAATATCAATTAATGCAAAAAATATTTAGTTTACACCCCAAACCGGATTTTTGAAAACAAATATTCATATTTTTTCAAATCCTTAACAAAAAAACCTAATCATATATATATATATGATTTAATAGTTTCCAAGACCAAAAATATGGTTTAGGGAAAACCCCTTAATTTTGGACCCTAAATAAGAACCATCTATATTACACCTAATAAGTGAAATTGGTAAGTTATAAGGCTTATATAATTGTTTACAATCTTTTACATGGATCTTTGTGAATAAAAATGAATTAAGATATGAAAATGGTTAGTTTTTTTACACTAAGAAATGGCTTAGGTTAAATTAGTGTAGATATATCTTAGCTTTTGATATATTAAGAATTAAGGGGCATTAAAAAGGATTCAAGCATGAAAATATCAATGATTAAACAATCAAGGATTAAGATTAAGATGTAATTGCCTTGGTTTATTTTATGAGTGTATTTTATTATTATTACCTTTTTTTCATCTTTTACATTATATTTTCTTATTACGATGATTTTTTATTTCAATTTTATATTATAGACTTCAAATTTTCTCACTTTAATGTATTAGTGTTACATTTTGTTACACACATCATCCATATTGCGTTATTAAATGCACCTTTCTTCAATAAATGTAATGATTCATCATATCATTCCTAACCCATGAAATTGTATTATTGTATATAATATATTCTATTTATAGAGCATGTTTGATGACCTAGGGACTTATATAACTTTTGAGCCTAATAAAGATTAGTTAAGAAATAAACATTGAATTATAAAATGCACCTTACTTCAATCAATGTAATAATTCATTATGTCATTCCTAATCCATGAAATTGTATTATTGTATACAAGATATTCTATTGGTAGATCATGTTTCATGACTTAGGGACTTATGTGACTTTTGACTTGAGGGTAGGGGTGGGGGCGGGGAGATAATATGCAAATCCGATTTTCATATTATTTCCCTTGACCCTGATATGAGGGTGGGGGGTAGGAATAGATAATATGAAAATTAGATTTGCATAATATTTGCCCCCACTCCCACCCTCATATGAGGTTGGGGGTGAGGGTGGTGGGTAGGGGGAGGAGAGGAAACTATGAAAATAAAATTTTCATATTATTTTTCATATTATCTCTACCTACCCCCATCCCTAATATGAGGGTGAGGGTGAGGGTGAGGGTGGGGGTTGGGGGGAGATACTAAGAAAATCAAATTTGCATATTATCTTCCGCCACCCCCGCCCCTCATCATGTCATTCCTAACCCATGAAATTGTATTATTGTTTACAAGATATTATAGTTGTAGAGAAATTTTCATGACTTAGCGACTTACGTGACTTTTGAGTTGAGGGTAGGGGGTGGGGGTAGGGAGATAATATAAAAATATGATTTGTATAGTATCTCCCCCCACCCTCATATGAGGGTGGGGGGCAGGAATAGATAATATGAAAATCAAATTTGCATAATATCTGCCCACACCCCTCACCCTCATATGAGGTTGGGGGTGAGGGTGGTGGCTGGGGGGAGGGGAGGAAACTATGAAAATCAAATTTGCATATTATTTTTCATATTATCTCTACCTACCCCCATCCAAGATATGAGGGTGAGGATGAGGGTGGGGGTTGGGGGGAGATAAGTTAAGAAATACATAGCTTTTGGCACTAAGTCATGGTTTGTTCCATAAGAACCATCCCTATTAAAATAATACTTAAAATGGTTCCATTGATCCTCTTGTATGATAAAGGTTTTATTTATATGACTCATAACATGGTTTAACACCCAATATATATTTATTGATAATTTGAAACTATAAACTAAGGGTAAAATACCTAATTTAGGATCCAAAACTATGGCTTGGGATAAATTTTTGGGTAAACTTTAAAAAAAAATTCCCCACCATTATGATTCAATATTCCATTTAAAAAGCCTATACTAAGATATAAATCCCTATACATGGCTTATGAGCTTTAAAAAAATGAATTAGAGGAACAATCCATGGTTTTTATCCCTCAATAATGGATTTGGATATAAAAACCATAATTATCATGCCTACTCCAAATAATTGTATAAGTGGGCCTCTATGATTCCAATAGAATAAATAAACTATATCTAGAGTTCATATCATGATTCAAGTAACTCTACATGCTTTATGCGCTTTCAATAGAGGTATCATTTTTATTTTAAAGTATTAAACCATGGATTGTGTTATCACAAAATTGTATTTGATTGGTTGCTGATCAAAAAAATCTATGTGATTGTTTCAAACCAGCTTTTGACTGAAGCTTAACCTCTTCAGTCTGAGAGTGATCTCTCAAAGGGGTTTATGATATTAGATAATGATAGAACTAGATGGATAACTCTATTTGAAAATTAACTTTATTTTTATTTATGTAGGTTGAAAAGAGTTTAGGCTTGCAACCATTGGCCTTATGGAGTCAAAAAATCTATAGATTTCAGTGGCAAGGTTTCTTTACATGGAAGTTGAGGCAGATAAAAGTCTTTAACAATGGAAAATCACACATATAACATAGGGAAACACAGCCATTTCGTCAATAGAGGAAGTCAGAGCATAAAAATATGAATTCTGAGTAATAAAGATGAAATCTATTGCAAGTGGTAAACATGAAAATATAGATCAGAAAGACATTAAAAACTCCATGAGAATCTCATTTCTGTCAAAAAAATTCCTCTGTATTACTGATATAAGTCAAATTACATAAAGCAGCAGTATGGTGCAAAAAATCTCCAACCCCTTTACAACTTTGATAATTTTCCTTTAAATAGACACTCTTACAGCAGGGATGATCTGCCTCTTGGCTAGATTCATCAAACTCTTCCTATGACACCTCATATAACAGAAAAAACATGTCTTTTAATAATAAAATGACAACTACACCCTAAAGATGACATTTCCTAATAAGACTCAAACTCCTATTTATTACATCATTCTACCTTATCTTTGAAATAGTTACTTGTTAGTTCCAACTAAGCATCACATGCTCGAATAGGCTATGAAATAGTTCATCACTACTTTAAATATTAAAGACCCTCCTAAACATATGGAACCAAACCTATTTTTTAGGAAAACTAGACTCTTATCTTCAACGAAAGCTTTAGTTGATGAGCTATCTTCACTACACTGTCTTCAAGTCATAAATGTTTGGTGGTAAGGTCCCTTGACCTATTGGATGTTTCCACTTGTCAAAAACTGTCACTGGAATGCTTCAAAACCTTCAAAAATAGCTCACTACGAAAACATGATAGTTTTGTAGCGAGCTTTCGTAGCGTCCAAAAAAAATATTTTTCACCCAAAAACTCTACTCTCTTGTTGTTTCATGATGTCAACCTAGTCATGACACATCATCACCACCATTATCCCTTCCTGAAAGCTGTAAAAAGTGGGTTTGGAAGAAAATAGGATACTACAGAAATTTTCGTATCGTTTTCCTGGGTTTAAGTCTAGGAAACACTACGAAACTGTGAAAAAGTGCAGAAATTCCAGATTTCAACACTGTCCCAAAAAATTGACCTCCAGCTACAAAAACTTAGTTTTCACCATTCCATGAACCTTCTGAAACATAATCAATATCAA
Organism: Pinus albicaulis; assembly: GCA_034641835.2. Taxonomy (NCBI): domain Eukaryota; kingdom Viridiplantae; phylum Streptophyta; class Pinopsida; order Pinales; family Pinaceae; genus Pinus; species Pinus albicaulis. The sequence continues at coordinate 949,623,765 of CM076582.1, forward strand.
CTTAATACCCCTGTGGTGTTTCTTCTTCATTAATGATCAGTTGAGCTATGGGCTCCTCAACCACAGTCATCTTTAAGCCCTTCTTCTCAAGCTCTACATGAATCAATTCTAACTGCTCTTGGAGGTCTTTTACTTGGTCCTTTTGTATTATGTTCCTAGATTTCAAGTGCAGGTTCATTTTTCTGATATGCTTCACCTCTCCTCTCAATGGTTGAGTCCATTTGATCAATTTCTGTAATATTCCAAATTTAGCATGCAGCTAATTGGAAAATTGATTTTTGTTGTTTACACCTAGGAGATGAATAAATGGGTAAGGAAGCCCATACATTTTAGAAATAAGAATAAAATCCCTCATAATGTGAAAAGGGATAGTCATAAGAGTTTTATTTCACACCCGCATGTGTGAAAAGGGGCATTTGCATATGGACAAGGTCAAGTTTGACCAAGCCAACAACGCTAGAATGGAAGGTGGAGATCATCTATGGAGATAGCGCAAAGATAGTGGGAGGAATATTCCTTGATGGAGGAAACCCTAATGAGTGGGACCCAAGGTAAGAGGGCTTCCATTTTTATAAAAGGAGGGAAAGGTAGCCATAACAAGACATGATATTGATTATTGATTTTATGGTCTGTATGACTTTGTGCTTTCTCCAACTGTTTAGTTGAGATTGCTGTGTTTTTTAGCACAAGGTTTTCATGTTTATGAATTCCTTCTCCTTTATTGAGAGGCCTCTTGAGGGAGCTTGTACAGAATTTATCCACATCCAGGCTTGAGTCCAAGCTACCTCCTTTAGCTACAATGCAGTTTTTGTTTAGAGCTGGGTTGTGTTGCAGGCTGTTGCAGTGGAGGGATGACAACACCACTTTCGAAGCTTGTTTTTTAAAGGAGGAAGCTTTCTTTCCTTTGGGAGATTAGTGAGGAAGCCTTTGGAGTAGATTTTAGATCTTGGCACTTGGCCAATAAATTTTCTATCTCCTACAGCACAATCCCTCTCCTTGACTGCGTTATTTTCAGTGAGCATTTGTAGTGAAGGTTGCAGTGTTTGTTTAGAGGGTGAGATATTTAGTGTTAGGATTAGCCTTTCACTTGGAAGATCCATTTGAGGAGGTTTATTCATATTGTGCAGAAAATTAAGCCATCTCCATCCAATTCTTGAGTTGCAGCTGCTATTCAATCCTAGTACTGTAACTCTCAAATTTTTGTACTTTTTCATATTTCAGGAAATCTTCTTTAGATTGTCTTGGAATTGTTTTTGGGGGTCTGTATCTTTAATCCCAACATTTCTTGAGCCATATATTTTCATATCCATCATATTGTACATTTCCAGTAGTAGTGCACCATCTATGACCGTGTTGTTCTTGTTCATGTGCATTCTGCTATGTAGCAGCATTTCACTTTTGGCATATGTATTCATGGGAGGCTTGTTTTCCTTGATTATTTGAGTTGTGCCTGCTTCTATTGTACTTATTTGCTGCTGATTTACATAATAAAATGGCTCCATGGTTTACATACATTTTGGTATGATATTATTCACTGCTATTTCTATTTTTGTGTTCATGTATTACTGCATCCCCATTTTGGGATATTACAATTTCTGTGTGTTATCTAAGTTCTTTGACACAATATTAACTTGCTCTTCTGAAATTTCTTTCATTTTCTCAAACTGTACCTTCTGATTCTTGTGTTTCCTTGCCTCTTTCTTCAAGACTGCTATTTCTTCATTTGCTAGCTTCAACTGATCCTTAAGAACCCCAATCTTTGTTTTTTCAATAATTTTCTCTTTTCATTTCCTTTGTTTAATGACTTATTCTTCTTTTGCAGGTGAGGAAAGGTCAATGATGCTAGGTGATGGCTAGAAAGTTTCAATGACCTTCTAATTTTCTTTACTGCTTTCCAAGAGATTTCTAGCATGTCTTGTCATGTGTTTCCTAGCTTGAAACATGAAACGTACAGCCTCAACTTCAAACTCTAACTTCTTAGTTGATTTGGCTTTCTTGAGCTTATTTCCTCCCTCATCTATATCTTGAGCTTGGACTATGAGAGTTTCCTCAATATCAATAGTATGCAGAATGTCATATAAATTTTCCTTAGCCACTATTTGGCTTCTTGTAACCCTCTTGCTGCCATGTTTTCTCACTGTTGGCTTTTGTTTTTCAAGTGTAACTTTGGGCGTGTCAGTGGCTTTGTCTCCATGATCACTGGTTCAACTTGTTCAACTGGCTCAACCTACTCTTCCACTGAAGGTGATGGTATATATTTAGGTTTAGGAGTTCTTTTAGGAGTGATTGCATCCACTTCAAAACCACTGACAAACAAAAAATATGACCAGTCTTTGCCTAATATTTTTAACTCTTCTAATACCAGCAAATTGATTAAACCATGATGAAAGGGTGAGGTTTCATTTCCTTTAGATTTAGCTTGAACTTTTTCTTACATTTTAGCTAAGCTTCTGTATAAGTAAAAAGGTAAATCAAGAGACCTTTTCAAAAAAAAATGTAGCAAAAGCCTAAAATGGTATGAGTTTACCATGTGGTACCTCCCTTAACAAGTGAAGTATTTCTGAATGATTAGAAATAGCTTTGAGAAGTTATCTTTCATGTAGCTCCTTGGGATGGCATTTGTGAGATCAATCTCACTATGTTTTGGCTTGATAAATTCTTTAAAGTCCTGCATGGTGAACTTGAAACCTTTGAACCATTGTTCTCCTCCTCTAGGAATTCCTGTTGCTGCTGCAATGGTCTCTGGTGTTGCTGTGAGGTTCAACATCCCCACCTCTGAGGCTGTCCCATTGAAACTGATGGAAAACTCCTTAGAAACTTGCACATGACACCCTTGAAATCTTTGGAAAAACTGCAAACACCATGTTCTTCTAAAAACTTCTGAGGCAGTTGGATATTCATTCAGAAAATTCATGTCTGATGGCTCATATCTGAGACAATGGCCTCCTTTCTTGGTCTTCCTCTTTGCAGCCATGGTGATTTTATACCCTCTCTGCCTTGCTTGATCAATGACACTTGCAATTGCTCTAAAATGCCAACAACTAGCTTGGTTTGGTGAAATAGCTCTCTTGAACTCAGCAGCATGCAAAGATAGAGCATAAAATGACACAAGACTCAATTGGGAAAGATTTTAAAGTTTAGATGACAGCTCATGGGTTAATCATGTCTCATGTATGCTTAAAACAATAATAATGACCTCAACAATATTATTTGTACCTTGGCTTAACCCTAACTGATTCGAATGACACCCACTCTGACATTTCTAATAATTTACTGACACCTATCATCGAATTTGAAAATACATATAGGAAAACCCCTTTTCGTAGCATATTTAGTGTATTTCTTAGCAGTTTTTCTATGAAAGTATTAGCAGTTTCGTAGCGAAAAGTGCGTTTTTACTGTGTAATTCGCTACGAAAATAGGAAATATTGGCTAAAGTGACCTTTTCATATTTATAAGCTTGGGAAATGGAATATGTCAAGAAATATTTATTGATGTGACATGAAAATACTTGAATGAGGGTGGGTTTAGACCTTAGGATAGGCTAATATGTAAAAAATTAAATTTCCTAATGAACTCTATGACCATACCTTTGACAAATGATTTTCTAAGACTATGCCAAATGATGTTTCACTTTTACTGAGTGATAACAGATTGGGTTTAGAAAACCATTTTTACCATACTAATCCAAGAAAAAAAACCCTTAATCTTATCTTAAAGATAATGGTTCCATCACTATGCACTAAATGTTGATGGTTTAAATATGGATTTTTGACCCAAACACATGGATTAAGGTTAATTGCACAAATATTTTGATGCATTTATATCCTCTGATGGGCCTCCCAATTAGGTACAACTTAATGCCCATATAACCTTTCCTAGGCACATTTAACCTTTTTTTCTACACTTAATAATGTATTTTTCACTTTAATATGTTCTTAGGAGGTCAGAGATGTTTTTCATATCTTGTGTGCCTAATATATTTATTATATAGGATATTGAGAATATTTGATGTAGATCGTGCAGGAATCCAACCAAGATAAAAATATGGGGTTTGTCCTCTGCTGAAGGATGGCTAAAACTTAGTTGGTTTAAGGAAAATATCATCCTCTCATAGCTATGAAGTCATCAAGGATCCAAATCCTATTTTCTAGGGTTTTTGGAGGTAAGCGGGCCTCTCTTCAAGGAGGTTTCTCCTCAAATATTTTTGTATATATAAGGGGCTCAAGTAACCCATTAGGATTCAAACATTGGGAGATTAGAGTCAGAAAATTTAGTGAAGTCTTTTTGTCTAAAATTTTCAATCATGTAACCTTTTATGTATCAACACATTTTCTGATTAATTATAAGAAGTCTTTGGTTTCTAGGACAATTTCTTTTAGGGACCTGAATCTCCTTGGGTTAGGGCCCAACCGAGGTTCTCAAGATAAATTTGTGTATTCTTACATTCCATGCATTATTTCAATTAAAAATTTTGGAAATTTTATATTTGAAATTATTATATCTAAAGTGTTAGTGAATGAGCTTGTCTCCAAGTTTTTTTAAGCATATTTCTTTGATGAATTTAGCAATAACTTATTTCATGAAGAAATACTATTTTCATTCAGTATTTAAACTCATCCTTTCTTTTATTGATTTTGTTTCCTGAATTTAGTTAGTTTTTCATCCCACTTATGTATTTTTCTTTAAAATTAGATAATAGTTCTTTGATATAGTTATTACTCCTTATTATGCATTTATCTTGCTTAGGTCACTATTCCTTTTCTTACTATCATATATTTCTGCAACCTGTTAATGTATGGATTTTTGTATTTCCAAGTTATAAAAAACTCCAAATTTATGATTTCGTGGCATAAATTGATCCATCATAGGCTGATCTTGGGAAATACTTATTGACACTCCTTTAATCCTCCTTCACCTTATCCTTCTCTCAAACTGTATTTAGAATTCATATTATTTCTCTCAGTTCTGTATCCTATAGTAAAACAAGGACTCTTGTAGCAACCAACAATTTTCATAAAAAAACCCTCCAGATTTACACTCAAAGCGTGATTATCCTTCCTTAACATATTAGAATTCACATTATACCCTAAGGATGGAATTTGGAAGATCATAGACCTCGTAGAATCCTTGACCTAGTGGTTGTAGTAAATATTATTTATTTTCTACAAATTATGGTTTAATGTTTGAATTATCTCTTTCATTTGCAAGTTTATTTACAATACATAGTATCATAGATATGATTTTTTTCTAGTTTTATTGAATTGGTTTTATTTCCTTTCCTACAATTAGAATAATTTTAATTTATTTGTTTTATTTTCTATAATTTATGAGTATTTCATGCAGCATAGATAAAAAAATAGTCTATGCGCAACCTGTAGTTGTATTCACCTGCATCATATCAACAAAATCAGAACACATTTCATGTTGCACACATAGTGATGACCCCTACTAATTTTGTAAAAACCATAGGTTGAAAATTAAATTCGAGATCCCTGAGAAGTTGTAGCATTCTTGTTGTAATACTAAGGGTCATCAATTTTTTTCCTCGTTGCTAGGGAGGTGGCAAAGTATGAATTTTTTTCTTGCTTAGTTGATTCAATTTCTATGATTTTATGCAAAAAAAAAAAACTACATTATCAGTTTTATCTAGAAACTCACAAAACAAAACAAAAAACATTTCGTTCATGCCTCATAGAATCAGGGATAATACAAGAAATGTTTTACCTAAAAACCCAACTCCTACAAAAAACAAACATTCTCTTGCTGACTATGGGCCTACCACTCTATGTACAGAGGATATAGAGGAATTTTTAGGTGAGAAACTAAATACTTCTAAGGATATTTCTGAAGGAAAAGAACCTACATCACTCATTGAAACCATGGTTGTAAATAGGTAGCATGAAGTGTTTCCTATCAAGGAGGAAAATGGGGAAGCCAAAATGAAAAATATGAATCCAACTGTTGTGAGGTCCCCATAACACTAGTGTAGCCCCCTTATTGTTATTCTTAGGCCTATGTAGCCCCCATATTGTTATTTTTGTGTTGTTACACTATTATTTTTGTGTAGGCTTTGATTATATTGTGACCCTTTAGACTCCTCTATATTGTTAGGTCCCTATAATACTAGTGTATCCCCCTTATTGTTTTTTTTTTTGGTAAGTTAGGATATTATATTAATTCGAGAAATGAAATGTTACATATGCTACAGGCGAGATTGGAAAGTTGTGCTTAACCAATCCCAGCCTTAGTTACTTTGTTTTGGGGCTGCTTCATAGAAGGAAACTAGCCTGAACAAAACTTAAGACATAAAACTACAATATGCGCAGTAGCGCTGACGTATCTAGGTAGCACAAAATATACAGAAGCAAAAAAAACATGGAAGAGTTGTGCTGCCACACAGGCCTCAATCTTCATCTTCATCATCATTGTTGGGGACCTCCTCCTCAATGGGGCAAGTAGGTGCCTGCACAGTTGCTTCCTCCGAAACTGCCCCTGAACGCTTGGGTTTGGGGACTCCAGATCATCTACGGGGGACACATGTTCAGTTGCCTTCAAAATCCATCACACAGATGTCTTATTCATCGTCTTCCTTCTCTTGAACTGATAGCGGGTCAGTCTTTCAGGGCTGGGGGTGTGTCTGGTGTGCTATGGTGGACTTCCACGGGCTGCACCTACCTCTCTACACAGCTTGCACATGGGAATTTTCCTCCTACTTGAGGTCAGGGCTTTGACATGAAAAAATGCCAGAGGAGGAGCCTTCCATTGACTCCAGTCAATTGTCCTCTCCATGGTGATAACAACCAGGGAGAGCACCTCTTTGTCCACCTCAGATAGTTCTCTGATGTAATTTGAGGGCCATTGCACAATGAGGCAGGGGGGAGATATGACGGGAGGGATACGCAGCATGGGGACAAATAGTGCTAAGGATATGGGGGTTGGAAGGGCTAGGGAAGAGGTGCATGGATTGGGATGTCACAACCCAAGGGGGACTACGAGCGCAGCACTGAGACTGGGGCTACACGGCCTTTTGGAATTGGGGAAGTGCCAAAGAGGAGTTAAAAAGTAGAAAGGAAGATGGAAAATTTTGTCAGTTTCTTGGGGTTGAGAGCTCGTCCTTTTAAAGGGGCTTGGACACATGCGAGGAATATGACAATGAGTGTGCCTCGCATGCAGCTACGTGCCATGACCGATCGCCTGAGCAGGCTTGAGGGAAGGGGGGTGTCTGTTATCTGAATCAATCATGATAATCATTTATGGTGATAGATGTGGAAGGGTAACCTGGACAGGGTGACGCTGTTCCCAGTGCCTCATCATCATACCTAATTCGGTTTGTCTCGTTGTTATGGGAAATGTTACCCTAAGGTATTGGGTTGATAAACCTTCATAGATTATGGGCATGCCATCACAAGAAGGACTCAATTAACCAACTTCTGTGCTTTAAACTAGAAAATAAGGATTGTAGATCTTATTCATTTATCATTTGGTTGTATTAGATCCCATTGGGTTCAAACCCCCTGCAAATCCTTGTACTCCAGAAACTGCAAACCAGCAAAGAACAAGCACAAAAACCTAGTTGTACAGTATATATATGTTCTATATATTAGCAAAAGGCATACATAATCTCATATAAATAACAATAAATGAACTATTTAAGACCATTAAGCATGTATAAGAGATATATGTGACACATGAACATTAGGAACAATATGGAACTTCTTTTTATTGATAACATGTAAATTAAATAAATAGTGGAGAAATCACCTAAAATATACCACAGCCTCAAGAAAACCGTCCTCTCAAGTCATTCGTCCCTAGCCTCGTAAAACTTCTTCCAAGAATAGTGCACAATGTTCACATTGGATGAAGCTGAACATCTCAAGGAAACAAGGGTTTTCTGAAAATCTGGGAAGTTCAAGAGGCATAGGGGAAATATCAGACTTGCTCAGGGCTATAACAGGGTACAATATTTATAATTATCTCTCTTCCTCCCCTTAGGCCATTCCCGTGAGGGGTTTTTATACTCCCTCAAATTAGTTTTTCCAGTTGGGGAAAAATTAGGCCACAGGATGGGATAGTTAAGTTATAGGAACAACTGTAAACCCCACCTCCAAAATATGAAAATTTTATATTTTTTGATATTTTAAATATCATATGCGGGTTCGCTATGTATGTACCGTGGGTATACACAGAAAATTCTCAGTAGAGTCGCGTATGGATTTTGATTTTTTTTTTTTTTGAGAAATATGACCAAGTCTGAATGGAAGGGATGCCCAAGGCCAATGAATAAGTCATCAATTATATAATGGTGAAAATTGATGCTCTAACAAATGCCCCCTAATATATGAGGGCAAAAGGGGTACATGATGGCCGAAATGTATTATGTGAATAGAAATAACCTTGCAAGAACTAGAGAGGACTTCACCAGATTTCAGCTTGCCAAAAAACTAGTGATAGAAATTAGAAAGACAGCTCATGTCTGAGGCAGGCATACCCATGCTCAGTTAAAGAAAAACATGTTCGCATATGAAGTGTAGATCGGATCCAATATGTATAAAAGTATAGATGAAATGTAAAGTAAATAGTGAATCATCTAATCACTGCCTGGAAATATAAGTCAAAAATCATGTCCAAGTATCACATATAGAAGACTGATCAATGATGTTGCAAAGATATCTGATTACTGAAGTCACAACTAAATATCCAAGACCAAATCATAAGTGGTAGAACAAATGGTACAACACGCAACTCGGGAGCCAACATATAAGATGTTGCTGTGATGAAACTGCAACATATAAGGGTGGATGGTATGACTGGCAGAAAACTGAAGGAGCTATCAAAGTGAACCAAAGCATGCTGATGCAAACCTGAGGTCTTCACCGATCACCATGGCACAATTCTACACAATGGGAATAAATGAGTTGAGGTCGACCATGTGAGAAATTGTTTTATTGCCGGTCATTGATGTATACCATTAAAAAATGCGAGACAACCCACCGATAATGATATTGAGTGTCAAGGTGCCCAAGTACAATCTAGAGAGTGCGAATGAATGACTTGAATTCAAACACTTGAAAGAATCTATCAATCAGGAGAAAATGATATATCCTCATTGTTGATAGTGAATATTCTACCATTGATTACTGCAAACCCTAAGGTACTGATAAAAGGACTCTAGATCTTATTCCCAGAGAAATGAGCCAGATTCGATGGGAAAAGATCTATTGGAAGGAAGGCGTTAAGGAATTCCACATCAGTCTAGCATGAGTATAACCTACAGGCCAATATTTGGAAGGAATCAGAGGAAGTAAAGTGAAGTAACCAAATCGAAGTATGTTTCCGACATGCACAAGATGAATCTAGCGCACGGCAGAAAGCCTCTGAACCAACCAATGATGAAAGATGAAAAGGAGGCAAGATATCCAAAAAAGAATAAAATAATGCCTATAGTACAATGGATAGAACAAGTGTCAGTAAACAAATACTCTAGTTCCTAGGATAGGAATAATCCTATGCTCAATGAAAGGTGGTGAAAACTGGTAAGTGAAACTCAAAGGAATGTTCCATCCATGGGTAAAGGTGTCAAGTCGCAAAGGCTAAATGATTGCATGGTTAAATTTGTATAGAAAGACATGGTCAAAAGAGTGCTTAAGCATGAGTCCAAATGAAGCCAGCTAAAGGACAAGATAAACAAGTAGTCAATATGCAATGCAGTAATACAGCTCCACAACATATGGAAGCCTCTAAGGTAAATGGCCAGAATAAAGATAGTGAAGAAGAAGAAGAATGAAGCTTCAACGCATAAGTCATGGCGGGACTAAAGAGGACTCCTGAGCCTACATAAATTGCAGCATGGGTGAAAAACGCTAGCAAGGAACTACCTAGGAAGCCCATGTAAAGGATGGATCTACCGGAGAACGACACTTAGGAGACAAAATGGAGAGCGCAGGCAATTTTTCTTTCGTCCTAGGGTTTCAAGGTCCCAACGCTGCCGCTGCAAGCCAGAACATACCAAATTGGAGGAGAAACCATGGATTTGATCTCATAGCTTCCCCTACTGTCCCTCGCAAAGATGCATCTGAGGGGCGATGGAATCGGTTTTTCCCCATTCGTGGCCATGCGACAGATGGGAAGGTATTTGGGGATTGGTGGTGCTATCTCGCAACGGCTGCTACTAGGGCCCCCTGTAGACCTGACTGGCAGACTGAGCTTTCGTTATTGACTTCTCACTCGGATGAAGCACCTTCGTTATTAACTGTACGAGACCTCTGCACTGGTGCGCGCCATAGGTGTTCTAGTGGGCGAAGTGGAGACCTCCCACCGGCGGATGAGATGCACATTACCCCTCACCCCCTTTTGCCATATTTGCAACCACTTGGTGGCAATGGGCTCGACGCTCTGTTTAGTTCGCAGGTGGGCAGAGCCAGGGCTACAAACTCCATTTGTAATCGTGAACAGAAACCTCCACACCCAATGCACATTTTTTCGAAGGCCTATTACTCTATACAATGGTCCTCGCTGGTGGGCAGCTCTTGGGAAACCGGCCATCATCGTATGTGTGAAGGGATACCAGATCCTTATAGGCCACCACTGAAGTAGAAAAATCAGGAAGAGCTAGAGCCCGAAACCAACATCAATGCAAATGAAAATCGGGTAAGCACAAACAGTTTCCAGATTTTTCTCAAAACCCCTGAGGGGAACATTTTTTTACTTTGGATAAATGAATTTGATCATATTACATACCTGAAGCAATCCATTTGGCAAACCACTGGTTATCTAAGCCACATTCAGTCCCTCATCCATGGAGGGAGATCACTACAGGACTCCAGCATCGTCAACGATTATGGCATTTGCCCTACAACCACCATTTATCTCAATCTACAAATGAGAGGTGGTGCTGTTGGGCAGCATAGTGCCCAGGGATCCTAGGGAATAACCTATAAGAATATACTAAAGGGGAAAAACACATCTGCTTCTACAACATAGGCAGCTAATGCCCCAAAACTGTACATTATGGAACAACTCAACCAGATTCCAGAACTGCAGATCAAATTACCTGAGATAGATGACCATAGATCCGTCTTTGAATCACAAGCACTCATATGTAGATTTAATTGCTTCTGGCCTAAACCAATGGAGCTATTTCATTGGATTTTCACTAACTGGACGATGGACTGTGAAATACACCTCTGTTCAAAGGGATTCTTCATTGTTAAATTATTATCCCCGAAGGCCAGAGAACACATCCAAAAGGCTAGACCATGGTTTTGGGGATCCACCAGACTATTCACCACACCTTGGTTTCCAAATTTTGACGCAAATACCATGGAGGTCTCCAAAATGCCGGTCTAGGTGAGGCTTTACAACCTCCCACTTCATTTTTGGAATGAAGATGTTCTTGGCAACATTGGAGACATGATTGGGGGTTACATCAAAATGGACACCCAATGCATGGAGGAGAGGGTCTTCACCTTTGCATGCATCTACGTGGAAGTGGACCTTAGCAAGGAGCTTCCAGAATGCATCCTACTAACTCACAAACAACAAAAATGGACGCAACCTCTCGATTATGAGAACACTGCTTTTAGGTGCAGAATATGAAGTAATATAGGGCATTTTCAGAACACTTGTCCAGAAGCTAAAAGAGATAACAGAAAAAAGAAAAAGAAAGGAAAAGCTACAAAGGGCTGGAAATTTCCCTCTGATGAACCAGAACAGGAGATGGAAGAGGATGAGAGGGAACCCATCCCAAAAGATAACAACCAGACAACAACCGAAGTTGAGACACAAGAACATGAGATGCAAGAGCCTACAAACATGGCTCAGGCGTCTTTGGACCAAGAGGCACAAGAAAGTGGAAGACACAAAAGACAGCATAACTCAGACACATCTGATTTAAATAAGGAAAATGGAGCAACCATAGCTGAAAATCAGCTCGCACTTATCACAACCTTGCCATCACCAGGTCCATAGCAAAAGGTTGAAAAGAAAAAAGGGAGGAAAATTTAATTTTCACTCCTCTTGTAATATAGCATCTAGCTACAATGTATTTTCCTGTCTCTGAATTACAGCAAAGTGTAACATGTAATTTTGTTTCCATTAATAAAATTACGAATTTTTCCTTTGTGAAAAAAAAGGATGGCTCTACCACCAAGTCATCATTAAAAAATCGGTGAGTGAAATGGTTTAAGTACTCATGACATGATGGGATCGACCTGATGGAAAGTGATCAGAATGGAGGCTAGTATGAAAAAAATGCAACGGAAAGTGAGTTCCCTAACCTATATGCCAGTTCGAAATCCAATACCTACCATGACAGGTCATCGGTCATGGATCCAAAGGAAAACTAGGAATATCTCAAATTCAACAGAATGTACCTGAAAATTACTTTTCCCAACGCTTTACAAGCCAAAAGGTTAAACAGCCTTAAACAAATTCAAAAAATGAAATAAAAAATGAAATTTGTGAAAATTTTTCAAATTCTAGGCATAAATAACCATTTTGACTCACATTTTGATCATTTGTGCATTGTGGAAGTGGAGAAAGAGCTTCGGGAAAAAAATCATTTTCTTGAATACGGAGCAACCAGTCACCAAATCGCCTCAAATTAGTTAGGTAAACTTTGTACTCATCCCATTTATAAATTTCGCTCCTGTTTTAAGCAGATTTTTGGATTTTTGACCATAGGAAATAGATTTTCATTGAAACCCTTTACGCATACGCGATTTCGTAGTAAGGAACCTGCGTATGATACATGACTGTGTACAAATGGGGTCACATATGCACAGGGAAGATTTTTAAAAATTGTATTTAATCGGTCAATTGATGAATTTTCCCAAGATGCCAATCAGTTGGAGAGAACGTGAGCACAATGTTATTGATAATGAAGTGATGGAGGACCAACAATCCTTAGATATTCTTCAAAATTTTGGGTTACTCAAATTTTTCAAAATGCTGAATATGAAAAGCAATGCTCAGTTGCTTCAGATGCTGGTTGATCATTGGGAACTGGAAGAAGATTGTTGTGTATTGATCAGATTCCACTACAAATAGAGGTGGAAGATATATATTTTATTACTGGACTTTCCCGAAGGGGAGACCCAGTATATTTGCATGGAAAGCCTATTGGAGGGCTTAATGTAGAGGATTATGTCCAAGTCTATTGTGTAGATGATGCAAAGAAGGCGGGAACTCAGATCCCTATCAAATATGTGAGGGATTTTCACATTAAAATCCTTCTCTTTACCATTCGTAGATTAGCAGGATCAACTTCTCTACACAAGGCTTCTCATACACACATAAGTATAGCAGTGGAATGCTTGATTCATCCTTTTTATTGGTGCACAACCTTGCTGGCCAATGTGAAAAAAAAAAAAATTGACTTCTATCCAGAAGGCGAAGGCTAAACACTTTGGATATGGTACGATCTTGCTAACATTATTCTTTGAGAGAGTCCTAGGGTTTCGGCCCAAGGTCATCTCTACTATCAACAGCCCAAGAGATCCAAGAATAGCCTGTTGAGCAGATATGATGAAGAGAATGGGAGGAAGTGAAGTTCCCCGAACCACCTAGAATGATGAGTTATTTCAGTGGTGGGAAGAACAAGTCATCGCAGTGGAGGACTATCCCTATGCTGGGATGGATTTCCGAGAAAATCTTGATTTAGTTCTTCCACCCGAAGCAGCATGGGGTGCAATTGGTAAGATTGCATTTTTTATTTTTTATTATATGATTTTTTCCCCTTTTCAAAATATATGGAAAATGAAAAAATGTTTTTGATAGGACAATATGACTTACAAAATTTCAACGATTATGATGCAGACATGGGACCAGTTAGGCCAGAGGGCTACCCAAGGCATAAGCATCATAGCGGTGAGGCATATTCTGAAGACCCAGGAAGGACTCTCCATGTGGTACAGAGAAACTTGGAGAGTTTGACTCACCAAGTGCCTACGACTGCTATAGAGGACCTACCGGAGGCTATGCAAAGACGGGTGGTAGAGGCACCAAGAGACTGGGTGCAGTTATTCTGTCATGTAGTGACTGCCATTGTGTTCTATCAGAACACAAATGTTGGGCAAGGACCTCAGGAGTAGACTTTAGATTTGATCGGATGACTGTAATATTTTTGATGATAGACATGATCGAGCATAAGCCCCAATTTTGTAGGACATGATGGTCCAGATTTTGTATATTTTGAACACTCTGACCTATATATATATATATATATATAGCGATTTTATATGATGTGATGTCTCAAATGTATAATCATTAAGGGAATTTGAGGTCTAAAATGGGCCTCCTAAGAAAAATGTACAACCAAAATCAACTTTATAAGAACCAATAGGATTCAAGATGATGATGTCAACCATGGGGGATGTTTCACCATTTTTTAAGTAAAAGTGTAAAAAGATTAAAAAATAATAAAATAATAAAACTACTTTTTCAACTCATATTTTCAACTTATCTCCCAAAGTTTTTACTCAAATTTTAAGCAGGAGTACTCATTGGATGAAAAATTTAATTCCTCATGCAAGGATTACCCATGTTGCATACTTTCGATGGACCTTGCTATGCGAAAAATGAGAAATACATGAAAAAACATGATTGTAATCTCATTTTTCATGTATTTCTAATTTTTCATGTAGAAGGGTCCATCGAAAGTATGAAACATGGGTACTCCTTGGATGAGGAATTAAATTTTACATCCAACGATTACTCCCGCTTGAAATTTCAGTAAAAATGTTGGGTGATAAGTTGAAAATATGAGTTGAAAAAGTAGTTTTTCCTTTTTTCCCTCTAAAATTTGATGATGTCATCAAATCTTATTTTTATTATTTCCACTATTATTTTATAATTTCCTTAGGAGGCCCATTTTAGACCTTAAACTTCCCCTAATGAATGAATGATGTTTTTGATAATTTTTAAAGTATTGAATGATTAATATGCCAATCAAGTGCTTGATTAGCTAATGAGTCTGCCACTCAATTATCAGATCAAGAAATATGAATGAACATAATAAATCGAAATGATCGTTGTAACAAACATACCTACAAAAACAATCGATGCAAGAATGGTTCTCTGACACGATAGGTGTTTTTCAAATGTGAAACCACCAGTTGTGAATCCAGGTAAACTACTAACGAATCAACACCAAAAGATATTGCCTCTAAGAGTAGGTTGACCACTGCAGTGTACTCTACGACATTTTTCGAAGCAGGACCCATGCAGACACCTCTTGAGAATAACAATTGACTGGAGGGATAATGGATTACCCAAGCCATGGAAGCCAAGTTCCAGGTATGTCTACTAGCACCATCGGCAAAACCAAAGTGACTCATTTCATCCAATATTACCTGCCAAAGCAGATCAAATTCATGAAAACCACACCAAAAAATTGAAGCACATATATGTACAAAAATACAATATATACAAAAAAATAGATGCTATTCCTAAGCCTAAGCATAGTACTTTTTCAAATAGAGCCCATTTCTGGGCTCGGCCAACTCATTCCCATCAAAATCAACCAACGCATAAGCTTCTTTCTTGAGGACCTTTTTCAAGATAAAGGGGCCATACCACATAGACTTGAACTTGCCTTCCCCCAAGGCATCCTTCTCCTGGGTGAAAACCAAGACAAGGTCACCTTCAGAGAAAATTCGAGGCTTAACTGCCTTATCATACTAAACCTTCACCCATTTCTTATGTGCCTCATTAATCGTAGTTGCATCTCAGCGCAGCTCATCAAGATCTTCTAGATGGATAAGGCATTCTTTGAGACTAGAAGTGTTAGGAAGAAGCTCAACTTCTGACTTAAGGGAAGGAATTTTTAATTCAATAGGAAATATAGATTCCAACCCATCAGCTAGTTGAAATGAAATGAAACCAGTTGTAGTCTTTACAGACATCTAGTATGCCCAAAGTGCAGGGTACAACATGACATGCCAATTGGATCTGGTTTTATCAATCATCCATTGAAGGATTGTCTTGAAGTATTTGTTAACAAATTCAACCTGCCCATTGGCTTGAGGATAATAAGGAGATTAATGCCCCTGTCGAAAACCTAATTTCAGAGCCAATTCAGCCATCATGCTGTTCTGAAAATGACTTCCATGGTCATTGATAATATCTTTGGGGATACCAAAGCGAGAAATGACTTGATTGAATAGGAACATGTTTCTGTCTCACCGTCATTCCCAAAAGTGGGCATAGCCACAACCCACTTCGTGAAGTAGTCTACGGCTACAATAATGTACTTGTGACCTTTAACCAAAGGTGGGTTACAAGTAGTATAATCAATACCCCACTTTACGAAGGGACCGACAGTGATGAAAGGAAAGAGTAGAGCTGGATGAGCATGCATATTTTGACTATAAACCTAACAAGGATGACACTTTTTGACCACTTCAATACAATCTTTGAAAATCGAAGGCCAAAAGTATCCTACACGCAATATTTTTGGGCTGTAGCAAGCCCAGATAAATGATCACCACAAGCTCCACCATGGAAATAATTCAGCACAACCTCAAATTCCTTGATATTTAAGCAACATCTAAGGATCGAATCGACCCACGAAGATATAGAGTGTCACCAATAATCAAATAAATTTTTTCTAAGTGACGCAAATTTTGATGCTCATCTTCTAAAAAAGCTGAGGGAAACTTTGCAGTCTGGAGATAAATTATGAGATCTTCGTACCAAGGATCCTGTGAAGAAATGAGAAAAATATGTTCATCAGGAAATGATTCTTCATAAACAATCTCTTCTCCATAGGGCAACTCAAAAATCAACTCCGCGAATAATAATGAATTCTTGGACTTGGCAGACAAAAATTCAAGATCAAATTCCTGCAAAATAACAATCCATCAATTGTATTTGCCCCCAATCACTCACCTACTAAGAACAAATTGAAATGGATTGACTGCTGCCAAAACATATGTTTTGTGAAGGAGAATGTAATGTCTAAACCGCTGAACAACATGAACAGTTGCCAAAGCAAGTTTCTCTATCGGAGAATACTGGAGTTCAAGACCTACCAAGCCTCGACTAAGGTAGTATATAACATGCTGAGAAAGAGCATCATCTTCTTGAACTAGAACCATACCAATGGTAGATTCTCATGTAGTGAGATACAGGAGGAAATCCCTGCTATAATCGGGTGGAATCAGTAATGGAGCAGAGGTCAATGCTTTTTTGAAAGCATCAAATGAACATTGAGAAAAGTCATCCGAAAGAAATGGAACTCCTTTCTTCAAAAATCTCATAAATCCATTTGTAATCTTGGCATAATTCATGATGAATCTTCATAGGAAATTAGCTTTTCCTTGCAGACTTTGAAGTTGAAGAATCGAATATGGGGGAGAAAACTTAAGTACTCCCTCAACCTCGAAGGGATCTACTTGAATCCCTTTTGTATACATCACGAATTCCAAAAACCGACCAAATGTGACAGCGAAAACACACTTATTAGGGTTCAACCGAATTTTGTAATATCAACATCGTTCAAAAACTTGAGAGAGGTGAGAAGGATGATCAATTCTCTTGCGAGAACGAGTAGCTAAATCATCCAAATATGCCTCGATAATATGTTTGATGTCATGGAAGGCATAAGAGATGGCCCAATGAAAGGTAGCTCCAGCATTTTTAAGGCTGAAATTCATATTTTTGTAAGCAAAGGTACCCCAGGGACAAATAAATGCAGTCTTATGTTGATCTTCAGGACAGATAGTGATTTGATTATATCCGGAGAAACCGTCCATGAAGGAGAAAATCTCATTCCCCGCACACTCATCGATGATCTGATCTATAAATGGTGTGGGGTAATTATCTTTAGAACATGCGTTATTTAAGTCCCTAAAATCGATGCAAACTTGGATCATTCCTTGTTTCTTGTGCACAGGAACTAGATTTCAAATCCACTCAACTAATGGAACGAGGTAAATGAAACCCGCCTTAAGCAGCTTCTCCACCTCAGATTTGATAGCTACTACCTTCCTAGCATTGACCAGACGAAGCTTCTGCCTGATAGGCTTAGCATTTTCATATGTTTTGATCTGATACTAGAAAATAGATGGATCTATACCATGCATTTCCTCATAAGACCAAGAAAACACATCCCTAAGTTCTCGAAAAATATCCATGTAAGTCTGAATTTCTTCAAGGGAAAATTCTGCTCCAATGAAGACATTGTCGATAATGTTGGGATCTCTAGAGATGTTCACCAGGGTAGTAGCAGAAATAACAACCATGTTCCCTTCAGTAAATACTTATGTTGGTGCTAAAGGGTCCAGGACTGGGTGAACGAGACCAGAAGACTGAAAGCTAGGGAAACTTGATTCAACTTCTCGCAAGTCTGGTAGAAAATAAGATCGATGACGCAAATCATACACTAGTCATTGCTTCGAGGATGGCCTCTTCAGATGGAAGAGTGGTATCAAGGAAATCCTGAGCAGAAGATGAACTAAGAGTCCAAGCTGGAGCCACATCTCCATCCAATTCCTTTGGTAAAAGAGAAACTAGCATGGAATCTACAGAGTCAACAATAGATCTATAAGCAATCTCAGCTGCAGACACAGGAAATTCCATTCAACCCACTTGATCTTCTTCTAATGTGGAGGTAGGAGAAGGTCAGTTCCAAGGGTCTGAAAAATAGTGAGTTTGGAAGAAATATTTCCAAAAAAGAACCCTAGATGATGAAATAGAATTGATATGAACCGAAGGAGGTGGAAAATCAAAAGTACCCATCAAGGATGTAAACATTCCAACCCCCAAATTCTCAATAGGTTTCTTGGTATCATTCAATAAGGGAACGGTTGAGTTAGAAGATGCATTTGGATCTACAGGAGAAAAATCCAACTGATAAACTATGAAAATTATCCCTTCATGAGGGAAACATATAGTACGAAATAATGAGGATGCAATAGCATCCATCTCATAGATCCAGTTTTTCCCAAACAAAAGGTTATAGTCTAAGCTTGCATCAACTATCTCAACTTCGATATTGAAATTTTTACCCACAACACTGATGGGTAAAGTTGGAACAATGCGATGCGGCCTGTGAGAATTACCATCAAACGCAGTTAAAAGAGTGGTTGAAGGGACAACTAAATGAGATCCAATAGCCTTCCATCATGCAAGATACATTACACACGTGGAAGTGCCATCATCAACAATCGTTCGAAAAATATTAAATTTTTGATATGTTGCCTTGATATGGAAAGCCATATGATGAGGAAGTCTCTTTTTAAAAGTCGTCATATCAAATGTGATAATCAAAGAATTATTTGGATCAATAGCCCCAATGGAAGTGGGCAATGCACTCCTTTGTGCATAACACGATTAGAGTACCTCCAATGCAGACATTGCCAAAGGACTTTGAGCCAAATGTTCTACAATCAAGTAGTTCTGGGTAGCCTTGGCATGAGGATTGATCGTCGTACACTTTGTAGACCCCTTCAACATCTGAGGTATAGGCTCAACTACAGGCCTCTCTATATGGAGTGGCTCAGAATTATTAGGAGCACCCTTAGCTTCCAAAGACTTAGCTTCACCATAATCACGAGATCTCGTAGTGATATCTGCATGAGCACTCATCATGTATATGTTTGATGGATTTTCCCCTTCTTAGTTTCCCCGAGAAGGAGCTCTAGTATTTGCCTTCACGCCATCAATCAGTTACTGCCCTTGGGGAAAAGGGTTTGTCAGCAAAACCTGGGAACTGGAAGAACCTTGCTGAGCTAACAAGTGCTAAGCATCGTGAATTTTAGCACAGAGGTGTGTAAGATGGTCTCCAGTGCGCAAATTTCATAGAAACTTGACTTTCTTTTTATTATCCCTCTTAACCTCTCCAACATGATCGTTGGATTTGTTCGCATTCCCCTTCCCATTATTGTCATTTTTCTTATTATTTCATCCCTTCTTCTTCCCATTGGATTATTTATTTCCTTTGGGGCTAGAAGTTTGAACAACATTAATTGCCAAGGGTTGGGAAGGAGTTGACACTGAAGGCACAACCTGACCAGAATGAGAAAATTTTATGGAAAAATGTTGCAATTGATTTAGCAGGTTAGTCATATCACTATCGATCGAACCAATAATCCCTTCACCATGGCAACCAGGTTTATTTTTGGCTAAATCTAACTTGGAGTGAGGAGCATTCGACAAAATTTTGTTAAGGACTTCAGACTAAGAATAAATCAGTTCTAGCTGCTGAGCCCTAAAAATAACCTGCACTTCAAAAAATACCCTTGAAATTTCAAAAACCATTCAAGAAGGAATTCATTTTGGATTTGGGCCTTGATGAGCCTCTTCCTTCTCCTCCATTCCTGAATATGATCAGAAATTTGAGTTTCTTTGTCGTGCTGAAAATTGGCCAGGAGGTCAGTCCCAACATCATAATAAACATGAAACTAAAAATGGTTTAAGAACATTGTAGCCAACTCACCAAAAGTAGAAAAACTGCCCCCTGTCAGCTCGATGTACCATTTTTCCTCATTTCCAGTTAATTTTCGTTGAAATAATCTCAACCTAATCGAATCGTCGTAAAGGGATTTTGACGAACACCATAAATGGAAAGTGGTGATATGATCTACCAGATCCTCACCAATATTCCCTTCAAACTTTGGAATGTCTGAGGGCATTTTGGTGGGGACAGAAGGCCAACCTGGACTATACCGAATATGATTGTTAGTCAATTTTGATAGATCTATAAAGTTTAATGGTGCCATAAATGGTAAGCGTGGAGGAGCTTGGGAATTCCATCCCCCATAGGAAGGATTCCCCACATTCTGAAAAGAGTAGCCTAGATTTTTTGAGGCACCAGGTTGTCATATGTTGTTCATAGAAAATGTTGAGCCATAAGAAAAACCTTGTGACCTAGAATTCAGAGAAGGGCCCCCTCCCAACATAGAGTTACTATACACAAGGACATTCCCTCCAACCGAGGTATTGAATGAAGAAGAAACCCCTTGGTAAGGGTTCCAAGGATTTGCAAATGGAGAAAAAGCCTGAGAAGCACCCACTAAAGGGAAAGGAACATTCCCTTACTGACAAGTGAAAAAATGACTCCCAACTCCCAATACTGTAAAGGCAAGGTTCCATCCCGAAAAAAAATTAGAGCCTTGATCTCTGGAAAAAGGATTGAAACCTTGATTCTGAGAGGTGAACGAGATGGATCCTAAGGAAGGGTTCGAATGAGAGATATGCCCACTTCCAAAGGGAAAACCTTGAAATTACATTGATCCACTAGCCATAGAAGGTATGGATGTGGAAACAATTGAAACAACAAAAAAGGAGAATGAAGGAATTCCACTAGAGGGCATTCCCATAGAAAAGGGGCCAGATTGAGAAGTATATGCTTAGGTGTTTCCATTCGAAGATGGACTAGAAGCAGAGAAAAGCATAGTAGCACTAGAAGTGATTGTTGATATGGAAATAGTTCCTCCTCCCTCAACTGAAAGAGGAGTATGAACACTTGCAGTGCTCATAGCAGAAGCTATGCTCCCAGTCATGGCCATCAAAAGAAAGGGATATGATGGAAAACGACAAGCCAATCTCTGAGACTCAGGCTCGATGTACAAAAGGACGTCAGGAAAACTAACAAGAAGAGGAGATGGAGGAGACTCAGGAGGCTGAGGAACTTCCTCTACTTCAACTCCTTCTGCTAGAAATAAGACTCTAGAGATGAGTGGAGCACTCCTCTCTAAACTAACAGTGACACCAGGACCACCCACAGAAACAAAAATCCAAAATGGAGGATCACTCTCCACTGCATTTGAAACCACTCGGTAAAATTCACCCACTAAAATACTCCTACACCTTTGTGAAGAAGGCTAGATACTCGCAGGAGAAAGGCCACGAAGCGTCCTCGATCAACGAGGCAATCAGCCAGCCACTTTAAGAGATTAATTTTAGACTAAAAAAATATAAGAATCTAAGAAATCTAGGAGCAAAGAGCACACTCTAAAAAGTTCCTAAGATACAACCAATCAAGC
The DNA here is from genome assembly GCA_034641835.2 of Pinus albicaulis. Lineage (NCBI taxonomy): Eukaryota > Viridiplantae > Streptophyta > Pinopsida > Pinales > Pinaceae > Pinus > Pinus albicaulis. The sequence goes on from CM076582.1 coordinate 949,645,757, forward strand.
ATCTTTTAGGTATTTCCACTCTAAGTGATGAGGACCAAACACCAAAATACAAGAAAGAAAAATAATAGGACCTTCCGAAAATAATCTGGGGTAATTATGCCCTAGGCGAATCTGAAAGGAGTGTATTAGTTTGTTGTGCTAAGTGTCTTTTCAGTATTAAAAACATGTACAATTTGTCTCCATTTGTTTTCTTAATGAATGAGTGCTTTAACCATGAAACATAGATGAATTTGTGAACTTTAAGCATGAAAATAAGCCCAAAAAAAAATTGTACAGTAGTGTATAATAGATAAAAACAATCACACATAAGTTTTACACAGTAGGCATGATGAAACAGTTCACCCCTCTTGGGCTACATCTGTTGGTCTAGCTCCCAATGGCATGTCCCTCTTTGTCATTATGCTCAAAATTGTAAATTATATTTCTTTACAAGGCTCTAATGGCTATTTTATCTGCACCAGTGGCTCCAGAATGCTCAAATTAGTCTAGGTAGACTCTTGTTTCACCCAAATAGGTCGAAAATTGACCTCCAATGCTTTTTTCCCAATGTTAGCTAGAAAAGCTCCTCCAAAAGTGGAGACTGCACTTAACTATGGCTAAATTTAGTAAAAAACCTAAATTTTAGGGCGCCGCTATAGTTTCCGCAGGATAAAAAGTTAACATTGATGTCAAAAGGTTTGGGCGCATGTGACATGTCGACCCAATCCAAGATGTTATAGTTTGTTAAACTGTTAGTCCAAATTTACAAATGGAAACAAAATCTGGAGCTGGCACAATTCCTGTAACCATCACATTACATGCATTTTCACCGCGCATGTAACCATTGTTGGAAGTTACAATTTGTTGTTATGGGTTTATATAACGTTTGATGCCATGGTTTAATATACCATGTGACTGCAATGTTGAGGCCGCCATCGGGTTGGGACCTTTGGCAGTCCCCCCCTCCAATTATAAAACCTTTACACCTTAAATATATGCGGTAGCACTATAGTGTTAAGTAACACTTGATAGGCAGGATGGTTAAAGAGTTTCATGGGCAGGTCGGAGGTCTCAGGGTCGACCACCCCCCCCCCCCCCCTCCCCCCCCTTGACTCCACCAAAATTTTAAAATAACCTCCTAAGGTCCGGGATTGCCATGTGTCTCTCATCCAATGGCCCATACAAAATGTACAAACCCCATCAACAGTCAGAAACCAATTTCGTACCACAAAAATCAACAGCCCAAATTAAGCCACATGTAAAAGTCTAATTGGCTGTGAGAAAAGGGAATATTACCCAGAATATGCCATCTACTAACTGTACCTGTATGATGATTGGGCATCCCAGTCACAAAATTTTAGCTATTTGGGAAAACAAACAGAACGCGATATCTTCCTCATACGACATCGGTTTTTCGAACCATTTGTGGTGCCATAATTGCAACAACGAGACCTTTCTGGTTGCTCAGGTTCAATATAGTTTCAAGCATTTTCAATTTCAAGCATAACACATGATCTCCTGATCACAAGCCTACTAGCAAAGGTAACAAAAACAGTTACGTTGACCCCCACTAGAGTCGCGAGTTCTGTTATGGGCAATGTTACCCTAAGCTCTTGGGTTGATAAACCTTCACAGATCAGGGGCATGCCATCACAAGAAGGACTCAATTAACCAAATTATATGCTTTAAACTAGAAAATAAGGATTGTAGATCTTACTTGTTTATCCTTCGGTTGTATTATATCCTGCGGGGTTCAAACCCCCTACAACTCCTTGTACTCTAGAACCTGCAAACTAGCAAATAACAAGCACAAAAACCTAGTTGTACAACATATATAAGTTTTAGATGTTAGCAAAAAGCATACATAATCTCATAGAAATAACAATAAATGAAATATTTAAGATCATTAAGCATGTATAAGAGATATATGTGACACGTGAACATCAGGAGCAAGATGGCACTTCTTTTTATTGATAACATGTACAGTAAATAAATAGTGGAGATATCACGTAAAATCTTCCATGGCCTCGAGCAAACCATCCTCTGGATTCATCCAGCCATAGCCTCGCAAAACTTCTTCCAAGAATAATGCACAATGGATGTCACATAGGATTAAGGTGAACATCTCAAGGAAACAAGGGTTTCCTAAAAATATTTCTACACCTTTATTTTCAAGGAGATCCGCTACAACGTTTGCCTTCCTACACACGTGGCCAAAAGTAATGGCTATGTGGTTGTGTATCAGTTATTCCATAACATTGAGCTTATGGGTGAGCCTCCAGCTGTTGGAAACCTTTGAGGATGCCAATCCTTGGAAGATTCTTGTGGCTTCCATAGTTATGACTTGCGAGTCTCCCTCCATTTCCAAGACGAAATAATGAAACTCAATTGCAATTTGAATACCCTGTATAAGCCCCTCCAACTCCGCAGAATTATTGTTATGCCAACCTATGTTTCCGAAGTAAATATGGAGAGGATCACCTTGAGAGTTCCTGATAATACCTTTGAATCCTAAATTTCTGGGATTTCCTTTGGACGCACCATTGAAGATTCATTTGAAGAAGCCATTTGGGTGGGGGGGGTGCCATTATTCAGGGGTAGGAAATCTTCCTGTGCTTCTAGGATTGATATCTAGGGGGTGTTTAAGCTCATTTTCCAATTTTTCCATATGTGGCGCTCTAATATAGAGGTGGAGAAGTCCTCCTGACTCCAAGCATCTAAGGCCAATGTTTCAAAGAGGTTTCTGTGAATCTGGGCCCAGAGCTTCTCTGATGTGGATGCTTTCTCTTTGAAGATGTGACTATTCCTTTCCTTTCAAATGTTCCAAATGAGGATGCGTGGAATGATCTGCCAGAGTCTATTTAGGAGAGTGCTAGTATAAGGATTGTCCGTCCAACTGCTGATGGTGTTGATGATGTTACCCCTTACTCGATTGGAACGAGGACATAAGACTGCAATTCTATCCCATAGGAAGTTAGCGGTGGGACATTGGTCCAACAGGTGATCGATGGTTTCTTGGTTTTCTTGACATAAAGGGCACTTGGAAGGTCCTAAAAACCTCCTCTTAAAAATATTCTCCCATGTTAGGATGCGTCGTTTGCTGAGCAGCTACAGGAAGGTACCTACTTTAGGAAAAATATTGACCATACATATCTTTTTCCAGATGAGATATATTGGGTCGAGGTTCTGCTGATGAAGTATGTTATAAGCTTCCTTGGTTGAGTTGTTTCCACTAGGCATATGCCCATAGCAAAGGATGTCAGGTTCTGTCCTTACTCTGATTTTTCTTTTGGTGCTAAGATCCTCCCATATGTTTGTGTGGCCTTTGTTGTTCCAGTCATCTTGCCATTTGTTTGTGTGTATCCATTTCATGTAGCCATGGGAAGTGTCGCCCATCTAGAAGTCTTGTACATTCTGTCTTTTCCTTCCTTGGAGAGTCACACTCCATATAGGCCTAGGGAAGATGGAGGAAAGGCTTGGAATTTGCTGGTAGGAGTCCTCCTAGAATATTGCTTGGGTACCACTTCGCAACTCCCAGAAGCTGCGACTTTGTATCATCCTTTTTGGCTACTTGCTGCTTTCCAGATTTGGGATCCCCCAGACTCTAAGTTGCACTGGATGAGGTCCTCCTTAGGCCAGGAGTGTGCGTACTTGGCCACCCATAGGTTGGCCCATGGAGTGTTGGGGTTGGAGACCCATTTCCACCATATGCTAGCTCCCATGATGTTATTACTGTGCTCAATATCGCACAATCCCAACCCCCCTAAATTTTAGGGGTACAAACATCCTTCTAGTTGAATAAAGCCCATTTGTTTTTTCTTTAGTACTAACCCATAGGAAATATCTTTTCAAGTTGCGCATGGCCTTGAGGAACCATTTGGGGGCTTCTAGGACTGAGAAGAGGTATATGGGGAGAAATTGCAAGATAGATTTAATGAGAACCAAGCCACTAGAAATATTGAGGGTACGATGGGTCCAGTTAGATAACCAAGTTTCCATTTTGTCCAGCAGAGCTCACTAGGAGGAGTGGTTGATGGAAAAGTCAGTAAGAGAAACTCCTAGGTATTTAGAAGGCAGGGAAGAAATGGATAATCCTAGGATGTAGCCAATGTTGCACTGAGTGAGAGGGGGATTATGAAAGAAAAATATCTGCAATTTTTCAGGGTTGACCTTTATGCTGGAGGCATCAGAGAAGGATTATAGAATGGATTTGAGGGAGAGAGATTCTTGGACTGAGGGGTAACCCATAATCATATTTTCGTCCACAAATTTTTGGTGGGAGGAGGGGGGCAAGTTGTGGAGGGGTAAACCATGCAGGGCACGTGACTGGATGGAGCTTTTGAGAAGGTGACCCAATCAAGTTCAGCCATAATGATGAAGATGAAGGGAGAAAGGGGGTCCCCTTGTCTGATGCCTCTTGAGGGTTAAAGGTAGTAGAGGAGATACAATTGACCAAAATGGAGAGAAAAGGGGAGGTGATGAGACTCATGATCTAGCGTAACCAGGTGTGGCTGAAGCCAAAGGCTGTGAGAAATTTTTTTATGTAGTCCCAGTTGATTTTATCAAAATATTTGGAGAGGTCAATTATGAGAAGCATGTCAGGATTTTTGGAGGTTTTGAGGGAGTGAATGACTTCATGGGTTAAGATGATGCCATCAATGATTTTCCTGCCTTCCACATAACATATTTGCTCCGAGGAGATAATTATGGGAAGGAGATGCTTCAACCTATTAGCAATAACTTTGGAGATAATTTTGTAAATGACATCGTAGAGAGCTATGGGCCTGTACTTACTTGGTGAGGTTACATTGTATTCTTTTGGAACCGAAGTGATGAAGGTGACATTTAGCATTGGTAGAAGCCAATGAGTAGTGTGTGATTCCAACACTACGTCCCAGACTTCGTTTTGAATGGTCTCCCAGAAAAAGTGGAAGAAGTTGGTGGTAAATCCATCAAGACCTGGAGCGTTCCCTGGCTTCCGCTGGAAGATGGTTTGTTCCACCTCAACCATAGTGGTATCTACGAGCAACATCTTGTTGTGTTCCTCCGTTATCAGCTTGGGAATGTGTTGAGTGATTTTCCCAATGGTCTCTTGCCTTTGGTGATTGGGTTCTTGCATAATGTTCCCGAAGTGATTGTGCAGCTCCTTAGTGATGGCCTCTTGTGTTTCCAGCCTTTCCCCAATTTGATTCTTGAGAAAAATAATTTTGTTATGCATCCTGTGTTGAATGGTGGAACGATGAAAGAATTGAGTGTTTTGTTCTCCCTCTTTAAGAGAGCAGATTCTTGATTTTTGTATCCATAGGGTTTCTTCCTGGTTTCGTCTTTCTTCCATCTGAGTAGTTAAGGTCTTATCTTGACTTTCTGATTGGGAGCGTCCTTCCTGGATAATATTTTGTTGCAACTTCTTCATTTTTTCCTCTAGCTCTTTTTGTTCTGTGAAGATATTGCCAAAGGTTGTTTTGTTCCAGACCTTTAATTTTCCTTTGATAAGTTTCAATTTTTCCTGGAATTGGAGCATTTTAGTGCCTTGTGTGGGTGCTAAGGAGGTCCAAATTTTGGAAACCAAATCCTTGATCCCTGGGTGCCTAAACCAGTAGTGTTCGAAGTGGAAAGGTTTAGGAGCATGCTTACCTGGTTGTAACCATTGAAGTTGTATTGGACAGTGGTCAGAGCCAGCCACAGGGATGATAGTAGCAACTATGTCGCCCCCAAGCCGAAAAATTCTTCTGTGATGAGGAATCTGTCTAGTCTTGAGGCTATCTAATGGGCACCTCCTCTTTTTTTGTTCCATGTGAAGATTCCATTGGAGGTTTGAAGATCGATGAGGTGGTTTTCATGAATAAAGTTCTTAAATCCATTACTGTCCAAGTCCAGATGCATCCTTCCTCATTTATTTTTCTGAAGATTGGTTATCATATTGAAGTCTCCTCCCAGGAGCTAGAATGGAAAGGCTATCTATTTATTGAGTTCCGCTAGGTTATCCAGGAGCTCCATTTTTTATTGGTGTTTTGTAGAAAGTAGAAATTTGTGAGCAGACCATGGATATCCTTGCCAATCAGGTGAAAGTTGGTCTGGATGAGGTGTCTATTGGCATGAAAGTTATCTATGGAGATGATTTGGGGGTTCCAGATGATTTCCAGACCTCCAAACGCTCTGTTGGCATCAACCGCTATTGTATTGCTACCTTCCCAATTTTTTTTCAAGAATGTATCCACAGTGGAGTTGGAACATTTGGTTTCTTGCATGTAGAATATTGCATGGCATTCCTCAGTAATCCTTTTCTTTATCTTCCTATGCTTCATGAGGCTTTTGAGCCCTCTTATGTTCTAGGAGATAACCTTCATGGGATAGGATTGGTGGTGTAGGCAAAGAATCTTTTCAGCTTGGGGAATCGCCATAAATCCACCATTTCTTTTCCTATTTCAATATTTATTTGCATACTTGTTTCCCTACCCCTTTTGCGAGACTCTTTCATGAAGTATATGGTGTTAATGAATGTGCCCCCCCTAGATACCTAGAGAGGGGAGCTGATGCGCTCTGGCTAGGATTTCTTCCATCTTTTGGAATTTTTGCTCCAAAAAAGTTTTGAAGTCTTTCTTACTGCAAGCATCCTCTAAACCTATAAGATCTAGGCCTTCCAGATCAATGCTTTCTGGTTTTTCCTCCATGGCTTGTGGGATCGTCTCCGTGATCTACTGTTTTCCTTTTAACACATTGTTATCCCCGGTGTAGCTTGCAGTTGGAGGTTTCAAGAAGGTCTCAAGGGTGACCTTGTCTTGTTGAGCCTTTGAGGACTAGGTCTACTTCGTGGAGGTGTGCCCAACTTTAATGACTAGTTCATTTCCATTTTCATCTAGCTGATTTAAGGTTGTGAAGTTGTTGCTAGTCATAGGTCCTTTTCTATTCTGTTGAGGGGTAGCTCTCTTATTGTGCCTTTTTTTTCTTGCTACCTTCATGAATCCTTCTTATTCCTAATCATTGGATTCCTTTTCAGTGATAGATTTCTTGTTTAGGGGATAGTACCTGAAGAGATGCCCATTTTGGTGACACTTCCTGAATCTAAAAGGAATGTGCTCATAATCTATAGTTTGTGTCCATTCAAAATCTTCATGCAGTAGACTTACCTCGTCTAGTAAAGGTTCGCCAAGTTCATGTAGACGCATATGTAGGCATATGCTGCGTACTGGTTGATCTTGGTCTCATCTGCGATCTTGAAAAACTCCCCTAGGGAATTTCTGATATCTCTGAGGGTCAGCTCATCCCAGTAATCCTGGAGGGGCAGTAGAGGTGGATCTAGACCGAAGCCCAAGTAAAATCCTATTTTTCAGGGTTGAATTGCTCCATCCAGGGTTGGAGGTATAGACCTGCAGTGTTGAAGAAATAAGGGCCTCCATCCATGATTATGTCCTTGTCTTCAGTGCAAGTGAAGAGCACATTGAAGAAACCTTTAGCACACAGCTGTAGGTCAATGTGGCATTTGGGTTTCCACTTCGAAGCTATCCAACCTCTTAATGCTTTTTCTGTGGGCCAGAAGCCCATGAACTTGTCTATCAGTGTGTGATCCTTCATGAACTAGATTCTGTCATTGATGCGATGTGTCAGGAGTTCGATCACTGTTTTCTTGGACTTATTTGAAATGAATGTTACTGACTTTGTATGCACTTCTTTTGCTGCTAGTGTGTTTTTTGGCCGCGATGTGGGAGTCACCCCTATAATTTCATGAGACGGGCCAGAGTTGTGCTGATTGACGGTATCAGCCTTTGCCGCCCCTATGGGAGGTTGGCCTATAATGGGGGGATTAGTTTTCCCCCCACTAGAGTTGTTCATCGGTAAGCCTTAAGCAATCCAGGAGAGGGATCATAGACTTATAGGATAGGGTTGGAGGTCTGCCTTGGGAATCCAACGCAGAAAACCACAAACCCTAGTTCATGGAGGTCGGCCTAGTGCAAAGCTCTGCTCGCCTACAGGTAATATATTTGTTGGTTATATTTTCACAAGGATATTGTTCGTATATCCCCCTTATTGTTATTATTATTGTATCCTCCTTATTTTTATTGTTTTTTCTCATATAAACCCATTATTTTTATTGTTGTTCCCTTACATTATTATTGTTAGGATTTGATTATATTTTGACCCCTTACACTCCTATATATACAAAGGAGGTGTTATCATTTGTATCATCCAATAATTGTTCATTTATGTAATTTAAAGGAGGTTTCCCCTCGAATAGAATATTTTTAAATTTGTTGATCTATCATTACTTCTATTTTGTGAGATGGTTGCATAACATTTGGTATCAGAGCTTTGGATTCTAGGGTTTCGCTTCTTCAAACAGGACATCTTGGAATTTTCCCTATAATATTTTTTTTCTACAAAGCTTCAGAAGCTGAAATTGCAACCACCTGGATGTGAAACATTGGTGAACCACATATACGAATTTCAGATCTTGGTTCGCTATGTTTTCATATATATGATTCGAGGAAGTTAGGGTTTTTGCAGGCTCCTGAATTTCATCTCAAACAAGTGACCTGGGGAAAATCGTCATAACTTTCACTTTAGGCATTGGACTTGAATTATGTAAAAAGTGGCCGAAACTGAATAGTATTTGGTTTTTCCTGTGGAAATTTTAGGGCTGAATATTGAAATTGTGACACGTGTAATCCCATACAATATCACTCTACTAAACCAATACATAATCGGGTCATCGTGGGAGATTTTTCATAACCCTATATTGAAGAATTCAATATTTTTATGACTTGTTACATTAGAAAGAAGATTTAAAGGGCTACAACATGACCGCAATTCAGACCTTGGAGATCAAAAATTACATTGTTACAACCATTACAAGATAGAGGTCCTAAAATAAAGATAAAGGTGTGTGTGGTACTGTATTTGGCGCATGGGCATATGAAATACACTTTTCTTAGTAGGGAGGCTGCTTACCTACATGCAAGTCATAGGTCAAAGCAGTTTTTCAAATGTTAGTGGAACAATTTAAACAAGTAATAAGTTGAGTTAAATGAAAACATAACATGCTACGTAAAAATGAAACAAAAAACAAAACAACATGCCCAAGAAACACACTCAAAAGAGAAAACACACTAATAAGTCAACAATGGAGAGATTTCTCCCTTTATTAGGTGCTCGTAGTGGTATAAGATAGAATGCTAAATCTCTTGTAGTGTATCCTTCCAGCTACAAAGCTCCAATATCCAAGGCAAGAGGGTCTCTTCCCCTCAAGTTTTCAACAAGCTTCTCTTCCCTCTCAAACTATGGTCGATCGATGAACATGTGGTGAACTCTTCTCTCTTGGATTGAGGTGTTGGATGTCCAAAAAATGAATCCTTCCAATCCTCTTGCTGCTGGAAAACACAAGCTGGCTTGGTGATGAGAAATTTTGCCAGCATAACAATGCGTCTCCCATTTCTCTTCCCATGGCTAGCTTTTATAGACCATTTTCAAAATTTACCTCCCTCTCTTGGTCCAAGATGGATGGTGACACAAGAGTGGGGGTACGATTCCTTTGTGTGCTATAGTAAAGCCTCAAGGTGGCTCAAAGGCAACTATACTTGGTTAAGTTGAGTGAGAATATTTTTCTCCAAGTGTGCCAAGTGGTCATGGATGATGACATTCCACATCCCCAGTACCGCACAGCTATTGATGGCATAGTTTTGCACTACGCAGCTATCAAAGTAAAATCCATAATGTGCGCTCAGAGCCAATGCTTCCTGTGTGCAGTCCAAAAAATTTCCTTCTGACCTTAGGAAAATTTTAATTTTTAGCTCCTCTAATGTATTTCTTCCATATAAATATTTATCTATATATTTTTCTTGGCATTTTCGAATGTCTTCTTCCTATACGATTTTCCAGCGTTAACAATGTGTAAATTTTTTTAAAAATTTCATAAATTTTGTTTGAAAAATTAGTCTAAAGTGATTCCAAGGGAATATTGAAGCATAGATATTAGTATTGGGTTATAAAATTCCTCCCAAGAAAAATAATTACAGACCCTTAATCCCTTATAAAGCTTTACTATGACACATGAAGAGGAAGAATTGCAACATGATATATCAAAACTATGGGATCAAGTGCAAAAAATGTCGCTCTCACAAAGAGTAACCAAAGATGAACTAAAATGGGACATGGATGGTTTAAAATGCAACATGGATGTTTTAAAAGGTTACATGGATGGTTTGAAATAATACATGGAAGGTTTGAGGGAATATTTGACAAAGTTGCTATAAGAAATGCTTCCTACTGGTGAAAAGGTATTCCATGAAACTCATGATGAGAACAAAATGAATGTCAATCATGATTTTAGAGACTCCAATCTTTGGTTTAAGACCCACCACATTCTAAAGATCGATATGAGAAAGTTTGATGGCAAGGATTCGGTAACATGGATACTACAGATGGAGAAATATTTTGAACTCCATGATTTGAACACACACAAAAGCTACACATTGCAACTTTATATTTAGAACCCAATCAGTTTGTATGGTATCGATAGCTTCGTTCTTGTAAAATAATTGTCACTTAGTCAATTTTTATAGAGGAAATGATAGAAAGTTATGAGGATACAAAGAGTAACACCTTCTTTAGCTAATTGATGAATCTCAAACTAAAGGGATCAATGGTGGATCACATTGAGGACTTATAAAAATTTAATATCAGGGTAGCTGATATTCCAGAGGATCATAGGATTGATGTCTTCATAGGGACATTAAAGGATAACATCCAACATGAGGTTCAACTTTGGGAACCTGATTCATTGGAGAAGGCATTCAGGGTGGCAATAAAAGTTGAAAGCAAAATTATGGAAACAAGGAAGTCTACCACTCACAACTATAAATATGGAAGTGGCGCTACTCATATCCTTCCATAACCTACAAGGTTGACACCATAAAAAATTGGAGGAAAAAAAAGAAAATGAATTTCTTATAGTTGTGATATCAAATAAAAAAAATCTCATCAGAGTACTGAGAAGAAATCATTTTACATAGATTGTGAAGAGGAGGAAGAAAATGAACAAGAAACATAAAAAGAGGAGGATATACACCATTACCGAACCCAAAAGAAAGAAGAAATGAATCTGACCATATCTTGTAATGCATTGTCAGGAATTACCACTCCTCAAACTCTCAACATAGAAGGATATATCAAGAAGAAAAGGGTGATAGTGTTGATTTATTCAGGTAGTACCCATAATTTTATTCATTGTAAGATAGCCAAGGAATTGAATTTCTTCCTATATCCAACACTAGAGCTTCAAGCAATTGTTGCAAATGGAGGAGCTATAAATTGCTCTGGAAAATTCCATAATATCAAGCTAACCATGGGGGAATACATATTAAATATTCCAAGGCTTTCCATTCCAATGGGTGGTGTTGATGTTGTACTAGGAGTCCATTGGTTATAATCTTTGGGGACAATAGGTTTTAATTTTCAAGAATGTTTCTTGATTTATTTTTTTTGAAAGGAAAGGAAGTTGAATTAAGGGGTATCATAGGGAAACCAGAAAATATAATTACTCTAATGTCATGAAAAATATTATGAAGAAATAACAATGAGGCGTAATTGCACAAATATTCTCAGTAGAGGTTCAAACATAGAAATCAACTATTTCTCCAGATCTCCAAAAATTCTTGGACAATCGTTCCAAGGTGTTTGAGACTCCGAGAGGCCTCCCACCTATTCGTGATCATGATCATTCTATTCATTTGATTCTAGGAAGTGTTCCTCCAAACATCACACCCTACAAATATCCTTATTCCCAAAAGAGTGATATTGAACATATGGTTGCAGAAATGCTAGAGGATGGTATAATTCAACCTATTCAAAGTTCTTTCTCTGCTTCAGTATTATTGGTGCATAATAAGGATGGATGATGGCGTATGTGTCCATGTTATAGGGATTTCAACAAGATTACTATTAAATATAAATTTCCCATCCATGTCTGTTAGCACTCCATAATTTCTCAAGGCTATGAAAAAAACCCAGAGGTAGCCACAAAACCACTTTGGAAGTTGGGATCTAGCCCTTCCAGCTTCAGAGAGGTATCTCCTTTTCAGATTTATATTTGTTTTTCTAAATTATTAGGGTATTTATTAAGTTCAGTCGTTGTTTTTTGAATTGTTTGGTTGAAAATTTGAAGAAAATACCATTGGCAAAATGGAGTCAAAAACCTTACATAGATGAAGAGCAGAAATAATAGATGAAGTGTAACAGGGAAAGGTAAGAAGGCTATTGGATCTTTGAATATTTGGTGAGGTGGATTAGAGGAAAATTTTTAGATTTAATTAAACATAGAGCATTTGGGAATGAATTCTATGCTTAATCTTAGTTTGAAAACATAAATATTGTTTATAGGCAAAAGCTAATTTTAGTTAAAAAAATTCAACACTTAATTTTCCTTAAAATATATATATATATATAAGAAAACATATGGAAAAAAATAAATCACAAGTTTACAAGTAGAATAAACATCACCAATTAAGCCTGACACATGAATCCTAGAACAACTTTCTGTATTATTGAAAATGATCACCTTTGGCTAAGTGAACAACTTTACATTAGAAGTATACTTTCTTCTTACAAGTACCAACCTCTATTACTTTGAATTATGAAGTATTTATACCAATTCTAAGCAAGATATCTTGATAAAAAATATCAATGTTTATTACAAATATCTAAAAACTGTTTTTTACAAAAATAGAACAAAAATGTAGGAGGTCCAAAACTGCTAAAGCTGCTGGCACTATTTTTCAGGGATGTTGTTGATGACTCGGTCTGAGAAGATATTGCTATGTTGTTGACTCAAAACTTATTTTTTCTTACTCCAAAATCTGACATAATTTATCCCATCGATCTTTAATTAGGATGTGAAGTTTGACCAACTTTCTATAGGTTTCATCTACATTGGTATAATTTTGAAAAGTTGGCTTGAACCAAAACAAATGTTTGATTTCAGATCTAATGTGCAGGTCAAATTCCAAATCCTCCAAGAGGGCTTTGCCTATAATTATACCTTTGAGCTATGGTGTACAACTTATGTTGATAATCTGTCAACTATACTAATTTATCTTCCATTCCTTTCAACCTGCGTAATCCCTTTAGATGTAAAACGTTAATTTTTTTATGGAATTTCTGAATACTGGCCTCCACGTTATGGCACTTATTTTCCAGCTAAAACATAAATTTTTTATTTTTGGTTACCCTCCTAACCTTAAAAATATTTGTGTTCGTTTATGTGATCTCAAGTTATTGCAACACATCCTTAGTTTTTGAATTTAGGACCTTTATTAATTTATTTTCCCTTGTGCTAATGTTTGAGCCATTGCAAACTTGTTCTCTATCTAATCAATTATCTTTGTTAACCTATGAGATTTTTGCATTTATGCTACATATGAATTATCTACCCTTAATTTCAATTCCTAAAAAGTTTTCAGTTGGGCCTTCAATTTCTCAATTTATTGTCCTATAATGGATATGTCATCCATGTATTTGACCAAATATTTTGATGCATATTTAGATTGTGTCCCTAATGTAATTTTTGTTGAAGTAGATGCCTCTGTTGTACCTGTAATTAGAACTGTTCCTTCAATAGGAAATGTTGTTAATGGAATAACTACCAGTTGAGCTTATTGTTCCTTTTCCTTTAATAGTTTTTCTATCTCAAATTCCATCTGCCTGATATGAGCATTTTGTTCAATAATTATTTTGAACATGTCTTCTTTCTCTTGTTCTAAATGCCTAACTTCCTTTCCTTGAGGAACTTCTATTGATGGAAGCTTCTGTTGCTTTCGGATTATTGCAATGTCTACATTTTTTCTTTTTACAATTTCTTCAATTGCTTTTACATCTTTGGGATCATATCCCAGCTTTATTTCTAAATCCTCCAGAGATTTGATCTTTGTGTATTTGGCCAAGGAGGAGATCTTTTCAAGCTTGAGTTGTGATTGTATATTATTAACTAAAATCTGCAACTTTGAAGTTGTCATGGCAGTATTTGTCAATATTGAATATAGCATCTCACTTGTTTTCTTGTGCATATTCATTTGATCAATAGGGTGAATTTGATCAGTATTAAAGGTGAAAATGGATTTCTTATAATCATACATTTTTTTATGAAAAGGGATTGTTTCTTGGAGAAAGGAAATTTTCATCTGCCCTTTTTATGTGTCAAAGGCTGAGAGAGGCCTATGTTGAGAAGTTGTTGTTTGTTTCCAAAATTGTGCATACATAGAAGCTTTAAGCATTTCATTTATTTTCTTGATCTCCTTGTATTTAGCAAAAATGTTTGGCTCAACTTGAGCATGAATCAATTATGATGTTTAAGATGTGTTCAAAGGCTCTTGAGAAGCTGAGGGGGATGGAGATCCTATGAAAATATCCTCAATGCCTGGGAAAGAGGTAGCACAAGTACCTGTCAAGACTATAGTGGACTTTTGATCCGCTTCCCATAGAAAATATGTTGATAGAAAAATTTACTGCTTTTTCTTTTAGATATGAAATTTCTTTTCCCCAATCTCTGTAATTGAAGGAGAGAGTTCCTCTCTTCATTTTTTTATCGCTTCTCTTGGGGAATTGGATTCTATGAGGTTGTTGATCATACCACCCACTCTTCTACCTCCTGCGGAGTGTTTTATTCCCACTACTCTTGATTCATGAATTTCTCTATTTATGGTATTGTAGTGTGGGTATATGGGGTAGTTTTCTTCTCTACTCTGAGCTTGAAAATGATACAAAAAGGTTCATACGTCCAAGTAAAGTTGAACTTAAAATTCATCTGTTTTAGGAGTAAGTCAGATTCCTTTCCTGCTGCCCTGGTATTGCAAATGAATGGTCTAATTTTTGTTTTCATTTGAACTAAGACTTCTTCTTTGCTACCACAAAATGGAGATCATCCATATCGATCATCTGTCTTATATACTCCAACTAAAATATCTTGACAGGGAAACATTTTGGTAGCCTATATGGAGGAAATTCACAACCATACACCCTGAATTTTGTGTAGTTATGGTACAAGTACCAATCCCTTTTCTTGGTTTTCTCAGTAAGGTGCAAATATCTTTTTATCTTTGGCCCTATCCTTGGTTGAATGTCACTGTTCAACAACAAAAAAACTCTATATATAAATTGGTCTATAAAATAATTTTAGGTGAACTTAGCAGTATGTTCCCTCACTAGGGAGGTCCAATGAATCGCTGATTGTGCTTATCATCTAACTTTTTTAATCCAAATTTAAATCTATCTGCTTGGTAAAACATGAATAAATAAACCAGCACTGAGGCATATTTGAAACTACCTTCTATAGAAAATTTCAATAGTTGATCATTGATAGTATTAGCCAAGAATTCACTGTAATTAAATAAAATGGAAGGATTTTCATCCTTGGAGGAGATTGAAAAGAAACCAAAAATCACTTCATTTACCCATTGATCATATTGATAACCTAAGAGATAGGAAACTATGGATATGATTTTTTTTGTCATCTCAGGAATCATGGAGGATGGGTATAGAGGATTATTTTTAGGCAATTGGGAATCTTCAGGTAGGAAAATTTCAAAGATTTTAGATCTAGTGGGGAAAGTAATATTTTTATAGAAATCCGTGAGGGCTTCTTCTGAGAATAACTTAAGGGCTTCATTATTTGGTATTTTCAGCATTTTATTAATTGATTTAGTAGTAATGGTGACCAAAACATCACCATTATGGGCTACAATGGATTTCTAGTTGGGAATGTACCTAGAATGACACCATATTACAAACTATAGAAAATGGTGGATTTGGGGAAAAATTAATTGGGGCAGGAAGGAGTCCCATAACCCTAATTCATCACTTTGATCTAATTAGTTTTTTTTTAACCAATTATGTAGCTCATGTAAATAAAATTCACAAGCAGTTTCAAGGATCTTATATTGTTCATCAACAAGGGGTAGGTGATCTAGGTCAACATTGGGAGGTAGCATAGGGTTTTATTCCCCTTTATTTTATTTCTCTTTAAGGGCCATGCTAATTTAGAGAAAGTAAGGGAATTACTTAGTTAGCCAGGAAAATTTGAGCTTGGTAGTTGTTCTATAATTATGGCGGATAATCTGGCTGACTGAATGAAATAGGACCTCTGGTTCAGCTGACTCGATGCAAAAGTAGCTTGTATTTGATGATGAGTTGCATTTACGATGTCCTAGAACTAAAGTGTAGAAGGGGGGCATCGGTCGAGGTTGCAGAGGTTATATAATTTATTGAAGGATTGCAACGATTACAGAGAAATATCCGTTGACACGGACATCGTTCACATGGTGAATAGGTATTTGAATGGGTCTTTGGAGAAGGTTGGAAAAATGGCGGGATGGGAATGGCAGAGGAATTAGGAGTGGACGCGAGGGGGAGACGTGGAAATAAGGGAATGGATGAGAGGGGGAGATGTGGTAGCGAGGGGATGGAGAGGATACGTGAGGGTCAACAACTCTTTTAATAATCGAGAACTATAAGAGTGGTTTTCAGAGGGGGGATGGGGTGGTAAGAAGTTTTTAGGGGGGACATTGGAGGGTGTGAACCGTATGAGATTTTTTCCATGTACCAAAGTAGTAACCTTCTTTTTAGACACGCTGCCTCCCCCCCCCCCCATGGTTAATGGTTGGAGGGGTTGGGGAGTCCAAAGTCGATGGTCCACCATTGATCCGGGTGGGCTGGATCTTCGCCGTTAGATTATGTGCCTAATTTATCGAAAAACGACAAAGTGTATTGGGTCAAATTTATCACATTAAAATTCATGCTTACACTATACAAAGAAATTTTATAACATTAATCTAATTAAACCATGTTTAATCAGTATGGTTTAATTTATTCAATATTTATTATTCTATTTTTAATCACAATTAAAATTTGTCATTAATTTTTTTACTTATCTATACTAATTATAATTAATCAATCTTAATCATGCTTAAGAATTGTGATTAAGCTTCTAATCTCATTTATCAAACTGCAATGTGACATTTTAACTAGCATCACATTATTTCAAATCTTTCTAAAGTATTACTGAAACTAATTTTTGAGTGGCATTTAGATTTGCACACTGATTTTATTTCTTGTCATTTGAATCATACAATAATTGTTCAATTAGGTGATGTAAATAAGGTTTACCCCTTGAAGAGGCTAATTTATAAGTTTTTTTTATCTATATTTTCTTATGTTTTGTGATCTGGTTGCAAAACATTTAGTATACAAGTTTTGGATTCTATGGTTTCACTGCTTCAAACAAGTCATCTTGGAATTTTTGCTATAAATATTTTTCTACGAGGCTTAAGAAGCTAAAATTTTGACCACGTGGAGCCAAAATCTTGTTGAATGCAGTGTAAAATATTCAGATATTAGTTCGCCATATTTTCTGAGATATGGTCTGAAGAAGTTAGGGTTTTTGGATGCTCTATAATTCAGTCTCAAACACGTGACCTAGGAAAAATCGTCATAACTTTCTATACGAGAATTGGATTTGAATTTTGTAAAAAAGTACTGAAAGAGAACAGACTATAGTTTTTTGTGTATCATTTTCAAGGATGAATGTGAAACAATGACATGCGAAATTTGTTACAAGTTCACTCTACTGGACCAGTTCATAACTAGGTCATTAAGTATCAAGATAAATGATATTCCAGAGGAGCATAGGGTTTATGCCTTGATAGGGACTTTAAAGGATAAAATACAACAAGAGGTTCGCCTTTGGGAACTTAATTCATTCAAGAAGGCATTCAAAAGTGTCAAGAAAATTTTAAAGAAAAATTATGGCAACAAGGAATTCTACCACTCACAACTATAAACATGGAATTGTTGCTACTCCTATCCTCCCACAAACTAAAAATTTGACACAACAACAACTAGATGAAAAAAAATAAAATGGGCATTGTTACAGGTGATCGAAAATACAATAAGGGTCATAAGTGTGATGAGAACAAATTATTTTCCATAGATTATGAAGAGGAGGAAAAAAAGGAAAAAGAAACATAAAAGGAAGAGGATATACACCATGAATCAAACTTGGAAAAAGAAGAAATGAATCTGACCATACCTAGTAATTCATTGGCAAGAATTACCACTCCTCAAAATCTCAGGATAGAAGGATATTTCAAGAAAAAAGGTAATAGTGTTGATTGATTCTGTTAATTCCCATAATTTTATTCATTCTAATATATCCAAGGAATTTAATTTATTTGTATATCTAACACCAGAGTGTCAAGTGAAGGTTGCAAATGGAGGAACTATAAATTGATCAGGTAAGTGCCATAATATAAATCTAAACATTGGGAAGTTTGTATTGAATATTCCAATGCTTTCCATTCCATTGAACTTGGCTTGGCTACAGTCACAGAAAACCACCTCATTCAACATTCTCATTTGTTCAAACTCATTTTGATTTGGTCTGAGGCATTATTGATCTATGCTACTCCAATGCATTTTTTTGTTACCCAAAATTGGCATGGGTGGTGCTAATGTTGAATAGGAGTCCAATGGTTACAATATTTGTGGACAATAGAATTTAATTTTCTTGAACTTTTATTGAAAGGAAAGGAAATGAAATTGAATTAAGGGACTTCAAAGGGATAATATGGAATATAATTATCTCTAATGGCATGGCAAAGCTTTTTAATAAATTACAATTATGCATAATTGCGCAATTATGCTCACTAGATGTTCAAACATCGAAACCATATATTTCTCGAGATCTCCAAAGAATATTGGATAATAATTCCAAGGTATTTTAGACTCCCAAAGGCCTTTCACCTATATAATTTATTATGATCATGTTATTCACTTGATTCCAGGAAGCGTTCCTCCAAGCATCATACCTTACAGATATCGCTATACCCAAAAAAGTGAAATAGAACATATGGTTGCAAAAATGCTAGAGGCAGGTATAATTCAACCAATAAAAAGTCCCTTCTCTACTCCAGTAGTATTGGCACATAATAAGGATGGATCATATTTTATTTTTCAAGATTATAGGGAGCTCAAAAAGCTCACTA
The DNA here is from genome assembly GCA_034641835.2 of Pinus albicaulis. NCBI lineage: Eukaryota > Viridiplantae > Streptophyta > Pinopsida > Pinales > Pinaceae > Pinus > Pinus albicaulis. Next base: position 949,664,761 of record CM076582.1, read on the forward strand.
TTAAATATAAATTTCCCATTCCTATCATTATTGAATTGTTTGATGAATTACATGGAGAAATTTACTTCACCAAGTTGGATATTTTTTTAGGATATCATCAAATTAGAAAGAAGACTGAAGAAATTCTGAAAACAACATTAAGAACTCATGAAGGTCATTATGAATTTTTGTTCATGCCTTTTGGCCTTACTATTGCATCTTCCACATTGCAAGGTTTGATGAATTCTAGTTTCTAACCCTTCCTTGGAAAATTTGTGTTAGTATTTGTTGATGATATACTAATCTACAAGTCTTGGAAGGATCATGTTCAACATGTTGATAGGGCGCTCAAACTATTGGAGGAGAACCAATTGTATGCAAAAACCTTTAAATGTTTCTTTGGGGTACAAGAGGTGGAATATATGTGTCATATTGTGTCTCATGAGGGTATTAAGGTATATACTAACAATAGTAAAGCCATCAAGGAATGGAAAATCCCCACAATCGTAAAGCATATTCGAGGATTTCTTGGGTTGAAAGGAAAATAAAAGCACCTCTAACAACATTATTGAATAAAGAAGCATTTTTTTAGACTCCGGAAGGAACTAAGTCCTTTGAACATCTTAAAGACGCAATGTGCCAAGCTCCAATTTTAGCTACACCAGACTTCACAAAAACCTTTATGGTGGAATGGATGCCTCAAGAAATGGAATTGGTGTTTTTTTAATGTAAGAAGGAAGACCCATTTCTTTTGTAAGTCGTCCAATCAAGGGACATTATTTACACAAACCTATTTATTAGAAGTAAATCTTGGCAATACTACATGCCCTGGAGCAATGACACCCTTACCTAATGGGAAAATGCTTCAAGGTAAAAAAATATCATGATAGTCTTAAATAATTTTTGGAACAAATTTTATCTTCACAAGAGAAACAGCAATGATTCACTAAGATGTTGGGTTATGACTTTGAAATAATCTACAAAACAGGGAAGAATTTTTTTTTTGCAAATGCACTCTTAAGAAGGGATGAGGATGTGGAAGTATTTCTCTATGCCATTTATAATATCCAACATAGTTGGATAACTGAAGCAAGGGAGGAATGGAAGAATGAAGAAGAGGTGTGGACATTCATTCAAAAGTTGTAGCAATATCCTTGTACATCTGATACTTTTATATGGAAAAATGACTCATTATGGTACAAAGATCTCTTACATCTATGTAAGAATTCCCAACTCAAAAAAAATAAATATTTTTGAATTACATGCCTCTACTTTAGGAGGGAACTTAGGATTTTTAAGAATTTACCATAGGGTCAAGAAGGAATTTTTTTGGAATGGCCTTTAATATGATATTTAGAACTTTGTGGCAAAATTTTTAGGTTTCCAAAAAAATAAAGTTGAGAAAATTAAGACCCCGCGTCTGTTACAACATTTATCCATTCCAAGTGAGAGTTGGGAGTAGGCCTTGATGGATTTTATCATAGGTTTACCTAAGTCTGAAGGAAATATTGTCATCATGGTGGTAGTTGATATACTTACCAAGTATGCACACTTTTGTGAATTCTCTCATCCTTTTAAAGCCAGTACATTTGCTACTACATTTATGGAAACAATTCAAAAGATACATGGAAACCCAAAGATTATTATAAGTGACATAGATCCCATTTTCACTGGAAATTTTTGGATGAAATTATTTTCTTGCCTAGGTACTCAATTAGCTCATATCTCATCTTATCATCCTCAATCTGATAGACAAACTGAGATAGTGAAAAAATGTCTGGAAGGATATCTTCATTAATTTGTATCTGATAAACAAACATTATTAATGGATCAAGTGGTTAACGATAGCTTAATGGTGGTATAACACTTCCTTCCATACTGCAACAAAAATGACCCCATTTATGGAAATTTATGGATATGATCCACCATCCATCACAACATATTTAAGATAAAATTCTAAGGTTAAAGCAGTGGAATATCACATCAAGCATCAACAACAAGTTCTCCAAATCTTAAATGATAACTTCACTCTAGCACAAAATTGAATGAAACAACATGTAGATCGACATCGTAGTGAAAGAAGTTTTGATGTAGAAGACTAGGTATTTTTGCAACTACAATAATACAAAATAATGTCCCTCAAGAAAGGTAAGAAGGATAATAAATTATCACCTAGGTATTATGGTACTTACAATGTGTTGAAAAATATTGGTATTATGGCATCCAAATCAGAGTTTCCTGCATCTTCTTGAGTACACCCTGTTTTCCACGTTTCATGCTTAAATAAGGTTATAAGTGACAAGCTCCCAGTTAAAATAATATTTCTAGAACTTGACAAGGAAGGAAAAATCATATTGGAGCCTGAAGAAATCATGGAAATAAGAACTCATAAACTATTGAATTGATGAATTTCAAAACATATCATTAAGTGGAAGAACTTACCCAGTGAAGATTCCACATGGGAGGATGCAAAATTTTATACAGAAGCATCCAAAACTATTCAAGTGTTGTGGAAAACACTTTTTTTGAAGGAGAGGGGCATGTTAGGTACCTATAAGACTAGTGTAGCCCTTATTTTTATTGTTAATGTAGCCTCATTATTGTTGTTTTCATGCCCATGTAGCCGCCATATTGTTATTGTTGTGCCCCATAGAAGCAAACTATTGTTATTGTTGTGGCCTTACATTATTATTGTTATGTAGGCTCTAATTATATTATGACCCTTTAGAATCCTATATATACCAAGGAGGTCTTGTCATTTGAATCATCCAAGAATTGTTCATTTATGTGATGTAAAGGAGATTTCCCCCTCGAAGAGGCTAATTTTCAAGTCAACGATCTATATTTTCTTTTCTTTTTTATTTGGTTGCATAACAATAGTTCTCCTACATTTCCATGGAATGGATACTAAATACCCTGACACTTTCATGTTTTGATTTTCTATAGTGTGCAGGACATATGACTATACCAAAAATGAGCATAAACTAAAATTGTTTCCTTATACCCTAAAGGATTCAACCCTTCACCGGTTCATGAGCTTGGAAGGAAGCAACACCACTTCATGGGGACAAATGCAACAAGCCTTCAACACCAAATACATGGATTATTGTAGAGAAAGAGAGACAAGGGACACAATATTTAGGATGAACCAAGGACCAAATGAATCCCTAGAAGACTATGAGGAAATATTCTAGCTAAGTTATTGGAAGGCCCATGATTGCACTCTTGATTTAGAATCCTTGAAACTAGTCTTACTCGCGGGAATCAGAGAAGAGCTAATGGAGACCCTCAACATGTTAGCCAATGGATATATTTATCAACTCAACTATGAAGACATCAAAATAATTCTCAAAAATCATTCTAGAGCTACTAGAAAAAGAGGTATATCCAACAAGGGTTTAGTAATTTCCTCCTCCTCCACTTCAATCACTAAGAATGAAATAGGAGGTTTGTTAGAATATTTAAAAATTGATATCTTACACACATTTTCTAAGCATATGGACACATTATAGATTAAGAAAAACAAGATGTATCAAAAATAACATGGACCATGTTCTTCCCTAGATGCACTAAGATACATCCTAAGAATGGGTGCCCCTTAGACGTCATAGAAATTTGTTCTATGTGTGAATAAAACCACTCAACTAACAAAATTCCATCCTTTCTAGGTTTGAAAGCTATGTACCAAGGAGCAGAAGGAGGCATGGGGTATGTAACACCCCTAGTTCAAACACTGAATTATTAATGTAGTAATCATGTATAATATGTGTTGGCCAGTGAGTCGAGGACTCATTGAAGTTGGGATGCTTCTCTATGTGTGTGTATTTTGTAATGCCTAATCCCACATTTACCCAAATTCACAAGCTTGCCAGGTTAAACATGAGATGAGAGTAACTATGTGAGACCCGATTTCCAAGATGCACTTATGGAAAAAGTGGTCCACTTGTCCAGAACTGACTACGAACACCCATTGACATATGATCACAATGTTATCATACTAAATTTACCCAACACTATTCTTTTCAGTTTTGTTTCCTTAAATTTAATACAACTTACTTTTTTTGGCAGCTTTTCGGGTTCTAAACTTCCGAGGTCATTTTGAGGAACTAAAGGACATTTTTTGGTAAAATAGAGAGAAAAAAAATGTGCAAGACAAATTTACTTGTTTTTTTCCAACCTCCTCGTGGAGATATTCGAAATGAGGTATTATTATAGTCGAACATAGATCATATGCCAAATTTATGACCCCGGGAAGTTGGAGGTCCAAATTACTCATTTATACGAACATTTTGTGTACATAGTACTCTATAGGTAATACATGCATTTCTGAACATAGAACTATGATAATTATATGAGAATCATCAATAATTTCTAATTCCCCCACATAATAGTTTCAACAACATTTATTAAATCATGCATTCAATAGCCAATCATTTACCAATCAAAACATTATAAGATTCATAACTAGAATATTTCATGAAACCATGCTTATAACTGGCATATAACCAAAATAATAAAAATGATAGAAAAAACATAAAAGCCACATAATAATAAGTATATTTACTCATATAATAGAAGAGGAAATAACTCTTATTAACATATTCCTGATCCAACCAATTTAGGGACTTCCACGTACCACCCGACCATAGATTGGGTTGAAGAAAATATCTCTTTTATCCAATCACCCCCACACCATGTTCCAAGCATGAATGTGGGATATCATGGAATAAACCAAGAAAAAAAAACCCAAGGCTTCAAAAGTAAAAACCACCTCAACCCTTAACCTAGATTCTTCCTCATGGTTGGACATCACTAACATCAACAGATTGGTCACTACCCTAGTTGTCTAGGGCTTTAGAGCATTTGTTCCAACTCGGCTCCAGGACCTATAACTCAACTAAAAATTTCCACCAGGATCGAGATTGTTTGTCCAACCAAGGCTCCAGGACTAATAACTCAACCCACCAAGGGCTCCGGAGCATTTTTCCAACCAAGGCTTCCAGGACTAGTAACTCAACCCAAATTGTTTTAGGGTCTCTAAAGAAATTTTCCAGCCAAGGTTCCAGGAAATAATGACTCAACCCACAACCATAAGGAACATTAGCATGAATCAGAAAAAAATGGGAAAACCAAAAACACCATGGTTATCCAGGAAATGGAAAGGCTAGGAAAAACCACTATCAATATAGGAAATCCTTGATGCCAATGACAGATCATAACCAAATAACCACATGCATATACCATGCATGCAAAAACTGGCAAGTAAATCATACATAAAACTAGATACCTAAAAAGAAATCCAACTCTAGCTATTGATCCCACTTTCCCCTTGCACTTTCATGCTTTCCTTTTCCTTATTTCTACAAATCCAATGTGCTCCAAGAATGCTCCAAGATTTCTCTAAGTTTGACAGAGTGTGTGAGAGAGAGAGAATATAAGATAGCTGCAAACTAAAAGTAAAAAAAGGTTGTGAACTAATCCTCAGTAGCATTTTTATTATTGAGGCCTCTATATTCTTCAATTTTCCTTCATTTTTTCTCACATGAAATTATGTGACCTTTCACCTTCCTTTTCTCCTATTTTCCATTTTTTTCATAAAACAATGTCAATAAATGCCATTATTCCTTTCCAAAGCCTTTTCCAATGCATTTTAAAATTTCCATAGCCATTAATTAATCACCATTGATCCCCATCCCTATGTTTCTTCCCAAAATTCAGCTTGGAATACATGTCCCATGACCTTCGTCTTACTTTTTCCTTTATTAACTTTAATACATGGATTATTAGTGGAGGTTGTTACAAAACCCTCCCCTTTTGGGGAACACCATCCTTGGTGTTCAATGAAACTTATAAACCAAAAAAACACATGATTCCCAAGGATTTTTACAACACAACTCGATGCAACATGTACATCATATCACACTTCTGAAAAAAAACCAACATATCATGAACACCATACCACTTGAGCTTTATAACATAGCTAGATGTGGTATTTACATACATATGCATATACATATACATGACCGAAACACAACATCAAAACATATACCAAAATACATCTGTTTAAATAGAGAATAGAGAAGGATACATTTCCTGCATTTGATCAGCCATCTCCCATGTAGCTTCACCAGGCCCAATGTGCTTCCATCACACTTTAAATTTCTCGATTGCTCGATTCCAGAGTATGAGCATATTTCACTAAAAAATTCACTGATGTTCCAAATGAAATTCTCTTTCAGGTGTTGCCTATAATATAGACCATTCAATCACATGATCAACATATTTCACATACTTCTTAAGAAATTACACATGGAAAAAATCATGGAATTTCATTGTTGGAGGAACTATAAGTCTATAGGACACTGGTCCAATCCTCTCAAGGATCTTGAAAGGCCTGCAATACCGAGGTTCCAGCTTCTCATGTGACCCAATCATCAAGGATATTTTCTTGGTATTTATGCACAAGTACACATGTTCCCCAACTTTAAACTCCTTATATTCCCTATGTTGATCTACATAACTCTTCTATCTATCCTATGTTGCCTATAAATTCTTCTTCATAAACTACATTTATTGTTCCATCTCTGCCAAAGTGTCTCGTCCAATCAACACATTTTTCACTGGATCACTCAAACTGATAAGAGTACTACAACTCCACCTATAAAGTGCCCCAAACAAACTCATCCTCAAAGATTCCTAATATTACCCATTATTGTAAGCAAACTCAACCAGTGGAAGATACTCCCCCCCACCTCCTCTTTTGATGCATAACATACATTCTCAACATGTCCTCCAAAATCCTATTGACCCTCTTTGTATGTCCATCTATTTGCAGATGATAATTTTTATTGAAGTCCAACTATGTACCCAAACCTACAAATAAATCTTTTCAGAACCTCGAAGTGAACTTGGCATATTTGTCTGACACAATCTTCTCAGGAATATCATACAACCTCACTATATCTCTGATGAAGACCTATGCTAGCAAAATAGATGAATGAGTAGACTTCATCGGAACAAAGTGAGATACCTTGGTTAACTTATCAAACACAACCATAATAGATTCATGTTGTTTAGATTTCATCGACAAACCTGTAATGAATTCCATGGAAATTACCTCGCATTTCCACTCTAGAATAAGAATCAACTGTAGTAAACCACCCGGATGCTTACACTCAGACTTTACCTATTCACAATCCAAACAGCTAGCCCTAAAATCTACCACCTATTTCTTCATATTCAACCAGTAGTAGAACTTATTCACCGTTTTCAATGTCTTCTGATATCCCAAATGACTGTAATATCCATAGTCAAAATTTCATGTAATAAATTTAATAAGGGAAAAATAAGACCAAGTCCACAAGACACATATTCCAAGCTGAATATTGGGGAAAAATATCCTAGTGGGTGTTCATTTGGTTTATTATGGCTAAGGGAAATTGGAAAAGGAAATAATGAAGGCATTGGAAAGGCAAGAGGAAATTATGGGAATTTCATTTGTGAAAATAATGGGAATTAGGAGGAAATGAAGGTGAAATGTTACAGGTTGCACGTGAGGAGGAAAATGAAGGAAAATAATGGAAAATGTAGAAATTAGAGGTCTCAATGATAAAAATTATTATGAGGATCAGTTCATAGAATTTTATCAGTTTAGTTTTGGAGATCTCTCTCTCTACTCTCTCTCTCCCACTCTTGGATACTTAGAGAATTATTGGAGCATTCTAGCACTAGATCAAGAAGAGAAAGTAAGTACAAAGTAGGTAAAGGGAAGCAAAGATAAATCAAAGAAGAGTAGGATAAAAGGTCTACAATGGGATTTCTTGCAGTCTCAATTTACATGTGGGTTTTCCTTGCTAGTTTTTTCATGCATGGTACATGGATGTGTGTATTTGGTTCTCTTGTTGTCATTGGCATGGGTCTTTCCATGTGTGACAATGGATTTCAGCTTTGCCTTGCCATTTTTGGATAACAATGGTGTGGTGGTGTTTTTTATTATTTGGTTGAGACATATTGTTGGATGGTATCGAAACTAAGTGGGGTGGTATTAGGAAAAATCACAAGGCTTAGGAATCCCTTGCCTGGTAATGGTGAGATACATGGTAAACCCTGATTTTGAAGCTCCTCATTAGGCCTATGAATCCCTTGACTGAAAATGTTAAGATACATGATAAAGCCTAGGGGATGGAGCCTCGGTAGGCCTAGGAATCCCTTGAGAGGTAATGGCGAGATATACAGTAAATAGTATAGGTGTATTCTCTCATTAGGCCTAGGAATCCCTTGAACGGTTATGGAGGGATACAGGGTAAATCCTAGAGAGTGGAGACAGAAAAATTCCTCACAGTTTAGGTGGATAGATCTAGAGGAATCCATGCTTGATTACGGCCCAGTGATCCTTTGACCAGTATATGACGTTATTGCGGTAAACTACGTATTGTATGTTTATTGTTTGGGCTTGGGAATCCCTTGGCGGATTGCATAAATCCCAAGGAAACCTATATTGGTTCTATTGCGAGTCCCACATTCGTGCTTAGAATATGGCATGAGGGTGATTTCCTGAAAGAAAGAAGTATGTGGAAGTCCCAGACCTAGTTTCATTTTTCACATGTTAATAAGAACTCTTTCCTCTTTGGTATTATGTGAAAATGTGGTTGTTATTATGTGATATTAATGGTTTTTCTATCATTGTTATTTTGTTGGTTATATGCATGGTTTTATGACAGATCTTATTCATTACTCTCATCATGTTTTTATTAGTAAATGAATGAATGTATGACCTAATATATGATAATGAAACTATTGTGATAAGGCATCAATGCTTCTTTATCAATCTCAAATAAGTATGAGACCCCTATGCTCATATATGTTTTTATGACCTATAGATTACATATGTGTGATATGTTTGAAAAAATGCTTATCATGGATAGTAGGGGTAAGATAAAGTACTTTTACCAATGATTGCATTAATAGCATTCCAATGTTGTTTTTCATTTCTTGGAGTTTCATGAAGTTATGGGCAGTGTCTTGAGACCTAGCCATGAAATAGTGTCTCAGAATATGGGGTCGCTGACTCAAAACTTCTTGAAAAAGGCCACAGTTGCTGGCATGCCCTTTTTTGGGATCATTTGGAAGGCCTAAGTTGCATGCTTGGCTTTTCATGGGAGTGGTTGAGGTTGCATATCAAAAAAATGACAAATTTTCTTATGGGTTAAGAAATTGGAAGGGTTGGTTACCTCCTGAATGGTTCATAGCTCCTGAGGAAGGTCAGATTGGTTTTGTTTGGTCAGTTCCACTTCCTTAAATATAAATGGGGAGTTGAATCACATCATAGTAGCCTCTCATCAGATGTTTAACCCATTTGACTACTTAGCTTGGGTAAATGTGGGAGGAGGGTGTTAAAATGACCTGAATATGACTTAAGATGAAATTCCCACAAGATAAGATTCTTGATCTCACTGATGTATGACAAATAAATCCTGTCCCTAAATTTGACCAAACCATCTACTCCTAGATGATAGTCCACATCTTGTTCACATGTACCCTGCTACTGTAATCTATGCCTAAGCTCCATGTACCTGTCATCTTGTTGTCCTTCCTGCAAGATCTGATCCTGTAAATCTATCTAATGTGAACTCATAGCTACAATATGATTTACATGTACCCTTATGCTAAGATAATCTACAACCATGTTCTCCTTTCCCTTAATGTACCTTATTTTGAAGTCAAACTCATTGATCATAGGAAACCACCTAGCTTGCCTAGAATTCAGATTCGGTTGGTCAAATAAGTGTCTCAATCCATTGTGATCACTCATCAGGAAAAACCTCCTACCAATAAGATAATGTCTCCAAATCTTCAACGCATGGATGATTGCTTCTAACTCAATATCGCGTGTCACATATTTCTACTTGTGCTCATTTAGTTTCCTTGACTCATAACATAATACTTGTGCTTCCTGCATCAGAACCCTGCCAAGTACTCTTTTGCAAGCATATGTACATACCAAAAAAAAATTATCTAGATCTTTTATATTTAAAACTGGAGAGTCTGTGAGCAACTGCTTCATATAATTAAAATTGGCTAGACATTCCTTTGTCCATTCAAATTTATTTACTTTTCTCTGTAATGATGTAATATGATAGGAAATCCATGAGAATTTCTTGATGAACCATCTATAATAACATTATAGTCCCATGAATGATCTGACCTCATCCACATTTCTAGGATCTTCCCATTCCATGATAGGTCTTATGTTTTTTGGATCCATGCAACTATACCTTCCTTGGAAACCACATGCCCCAAATAATGGACCTTTTTCTAAAAGAAGCTGCATTTACTAAGCTTAGCATACAATTGATTCTCTTTAAATATTCACATTGTTGCTAAGTGTTTGACATGTTATTCCTAATTCTTATAATATATCAATATATCATCAATGAATCCATTAAAAAAATTGTCCAGATAAGGACACAACACATTATTCATCAAACACATGAAAGTAGTTGGAGCATTAGTCAAACAAAAAGGAACTACAACAAACTCATAATTCCCATACCTGGTCCAGAAAGTAGTCCTGTATATGTCCTCTTCTTTAATGTGCTTGAGGGTATCTTGATCTCAAATCAATATTCGAGAACATTGTGTCCCCCTTCAACTGTTCAAATGAATCATCAATCCTTGGCAACATGTATCTTTTCTTAATCATCACATTGTTCCACTACCTGTATTCATTACATAACTTGATATTACCATCCTTATTCTTCACAAACAATACTGGTGAACCCAAAGGTGACACACTTGGCCTAATTTATCCCTTGTTAAGCATTTCCTTCAACAACAACTTCAATTCCACTAACTATGGAGTGTTCATCCTGTAAGGTTCCCTTGATGCTAGTGTTTCTCCTAGTACCAACTCAATAGAAAATTCCACTTCCCTATGAGGTGAAAACTATGAAATATCTACTAGAAACACATCCTAAAATTGTTGTAAAGCTAGGCACCTATTCAATACCTCAATATCCTCTACATCCTTAATTTTTTCACTAGAAATATATACTGCAAACAAGACACACCCTTTCATGCGAATGCTCCTTTCCTGCATAGTTGTAACCATTCTAATTGATGTAGCCTTCTTCTTACCCTACAAGATTATTTGTTCTCCATTGCCAACCAAGCACACAATATCCATATCATAGTAGTCCACCTTATTCCTATGAAGATACAACCTTTCCATTCCTAATAACATATTTTGCAATCCCAACAGAAGCACATTTATATGCACTGATGTAGGCATACCATTTACCTCAAATGTACAATCTCTTACCCAATGATGAACATTTTTATTAGTACCTATAGCCAACTTCCCTAACCAATATTTTGCATGCACTTCCTTATTCAAACCAAACTTATCCACCAGGTTAGTATTAACATAACTATAATTATATCCAACGTCAATCAAAATGTAAACAAATTGATCACAAGTGTTAGCGTCCATCTTGATAATGGATGCTTGGTGATCAACTTGCATGCTATCCAATGATGCATAGGTCCATGGAATACTTTTTCCAACATCCCCCATTGTATGTGCCACCTAAGCACTATAAATCTATAGTATGCCACCCTAATGCTATGCACAATCTCTCCTGCGATGATCCTTATCATAATTCCAACACTATAAATGCTTCCTTCCCTCACCCTTGTTCTTCTCATCAGCCTAAAATCCCTATCCTTTGTCAACTAAATTGAGGGTCTTATGCAGTGTTGCATATGTTAGTGCTAGTCTATACAGCCTGTCACAGGTGATAAAATGGGCTCTTATCATGTCCTGTTAGGGTCCCATAGTCAAATTTTTGTCATTCTATTAGGTCTTCAAAAAAAAAAATTCGTCACTAGGTATTGGGTCTAGGACTGTTTTCACTCCCAAAAATCTTCACATATTGGTCCTTGTCATCACTAAGTTGAGTGTATCATCATTCAGAGATTATCATCATCATTTCAGTCATCACCACCATCATTTAATTCGTGTCTCCATTAGGTCATTAGGGTTTCAAGGTCACCAAAACTTTCATTTCATGCATAAAATCCTACAATTGGAGGAGTGGTAATAGGCAAGTTTCTTCAATAAAGTTTAATTTCAAAAATGTAATTTATGTTTCTATATGAAATAAGTACTTCATGTTCCTAAAGCTATAGTTCATGTTTTGAAAAATATTTAAGGTTCCAAAAAGTTACAATGTTTCAAAGAAGCTACAAAATGTCCAAGGTTACAAAGTTCAGAAATGAAAGTCATGCTAGAAAAAGATATCTCGGGCCCATCATTACTCAAAGGGAGTCATTTCATGTTTATAAAAGGGCCAAGGATATTTCATTTGCACTCTTATTTCCTCTCATTATCGAGCTCTCACTTCAGCAAGAAAAACACGTTTTTTACCTCACATTGGAAAAAACCTCAGTTTTTTACACATAAAATAACTACATTGTGATTCTGGAGGAGAATGTTGCACATAGAAAGCCTGTGTTGCCCACAAGAGGCCTTCATTGCACACAGGGCAAAGTGATGCAGGAGGCCTTAGCAACCAACTTGGTTTTTGAAGGTTTCTCTTCATCCATTTCAGTCTTCAAACCCTTCAAAGGTAAGTAGAAGCCTTTCATACCCCCTATCACTGTTATATCAAGAGGATTTAATGAAATAATTATTCTCGTAGGGTTTCCTAAGAATTCATGGTTTTTCTTCCCAAATGATCAATTGTTCCACCAAACCCTATCTTTCTTTTTCCTACACCTTTGTTTGTAGTTGAAATATCACTTCCATATGCTACTCATCCATTTCCCATCATTTTTCTTATTTTCCCTATAAACCCTAGCCCCATTCTACCAATTTTGGCAGCTTTCCTAGCTAGGACTGTGTTTGAATTTCCTAGCCCATTTCCCTCACTCATTTCTCTCCATTTCACTCCCTAAATATCCCTAATACACCTGCCCATCTCCCTAAATTTTCCTACTCCCATTTCCCTTCCCTAACTCCCTCAATTTATCCCTTCACTCCTTTTTTCTTATTTTTCCTTCCTATCATCTGGGGTTTCATCATGGAAGCTAACTCATCACCATAAAAGAGGAGGAAATATAACAAAGGGGGAAATATGCTGAGGTTTGAGCCCTCCAACTTCAATGAAATCAGTTCCTCGCCATTCACCAGAAAGTGCTTTGAAGATGTGAGTTGTTTAGGGTTTTGTCAAAGAGTGGAGGAGGTAGGTTTTCATGAGAAACTCACAGATATGTTTGCCACCACTTTTAAAGGAGAAAATTATACCATTCTAGGGGTTGATTTCATATTTTTAGTATATGTTATATCTCATGTCATAGGGATACCTAATCAAGGTGAGAAATGGTTCAAGAAACAAGACCTAAAGATTCAAAACTACAAACCCTAATCGAGAAGAAAGAGAAGGATAAGTTGGATTTGCGTATTGATACATCCATGATAGCATATAATATCATATTAGGTCTCCATGAAGCAATTATGGAGAAATTTTGATGAAATTTGGAGAAAATTTGGGAAATTTGAAACAATCTTTGAAGGCACATTTTCCAGAAATGTCATGTTCAGCCATCTTTTTGCAGAACATATTGTGGCCAAAAATAGATTAATTTTGGAAACTGGAGGAGTTTTTTTTTCCTAAGATCCCAAGTATAATAACCTGCTTCATATTTTACACGGGTATTACAGAAGGAGAGGTCCATTTGCATCTTCACAACCTATTGTTATGAATGTGTAATGTCCTGTTTAAGCCACCTTTGTGCAGAGATGATTGTGGACAATAAGAGAAGCATATTGGGACACTGGATGATTTTGTTGTTAATAATGTGCCATAGAACAAAAACCTATCTTATTTTTTAAAACAAATTCACGGTTAGTGATATATCGCTCCACCTTTGAGGCCTAGTTTTCCAGAAAACCCAGAAATTTGGCAATTTTGGCTATCTACAGAAGCGTAGTGAGCTCACACTGTGCTTATTCCCTAGGCCTCCAAATGGAAAATGTTTGAAATTTATAGAAATATCTTCACCTCCTCTCAAAACCCATTTTCTCATATTTTTTATTCAAGCCTTCAAATTTGAGAAAAATGAGAAAAAGGGGTAAAAAATCAACATTATGCCCATATTTTTTACTTTCGCTACGCACAAGGAGACACCTTGGGAAAATGGTTATATCTAAGTAAAAAATGGGTCATTTTACATGAAAAAATAGTCAAAATACATATAAAATCTCCAAAATTTCCAGAATAGGTCTCAGATTTGGATTTGGACTTCAACAAGGCACTTAGAAATGGCCTCAAATAGCTTACTGCGCTTTTTCAATTTTATGATATTTTTGGTAAATTTTCAGTGTGTAATTTTTTCAATTCTCAATTTGAATTTTTTAAATGTCAAAAGGTAAAAGTAAATAAATTTAGGGGGTTAAAATTAAATGTAAATGGGTAAAGTAGGGTTTCTTAGGTGTCTTATCCTCTATTTAATTCTTTGAGGAAATGCCTCATGATGGTTAAGAAAAGGAGGAATTAGTTGAGTAACCTCCCTAGTGTGTAGCAGACTTTGGATAGGTGCATGTATTTTCCTTTTCTTGTTTGAAATTCGACCTCAAAGGGATGATTTCGACCTCAATGGCTAAATGAGGTACTTTGTAATCAGTTTCAAAGGTTGGATGATGTGGAATTGAGACTTGGACACTAGTGTATTTGTGAATTTGGCAGGAACTAATAGAAAAAAATTTCATCTACTGTGGTGAGATTCATGTGGTATGTGATTTAGCAGTGTTTCTTCTACTGTGACCATGTTTTTGAATGTATTGTACTTTCCATTTTCATGCCTTATGTGTTTGATTTCTAAGGTGATAAATATAATTCACTAATTTTGATGCTCTCTTTTGAAGAAGTTTTCACATTTATGTTAATTTTCTTCTGATATAAAGGAATTCATGATATTCATGCTTGTTCTGAAGCCCTAGAAATCTACCCTATACACAAAGATAGCTCAAAATTTCTAAAGTGTGTACCTACATTGCCGCATTACATCTCTAAAAATCTAATTTTAAGAGCCCTGACGTAGTCCTCCTAGACCTAATTCACCATCCTACACAAAAATCAAATCAACCAAACCCTAATATACACACCTATCCTAAAATATTTCATGATCAAGTAAATTGGTTGCAATCTCATTGAGAGAGTCCTCTCAGCCTAGTAGGGATAGCTACTAGGTCAAAGTGGTTTGTGGTTACCTTTGCTGGTCTCCTTTTCAGCTTTCAGAGAAGTGGTGGAGTGATAACACATTCTACTTGTCATTTGTATCATGTGGTTTTCCTCTATTTTTAATCCACTTTCCCTTATTCTTATCATTTCCTTTCCAATCCTATTTATATTCATACATATGCTTCGAATGCTCATAACAATGCTTCAAGTTTCTCATGTCTTCCTCCAACGATCTAGGATCATCAAACTTTATCATGTCCTTGAATGCTACCGAAATCCCACTGAAGAATCTTTGAATCTTTGCTTTCTCCTCCTTCAGATAAGGCACATACCTCAACAACTTCAATAGCCTACTTATATAGTCCTCATCAGTCGTGAATTCCATCTTCAACTCACAGAACTCCTTTTCCTTGTCATCATAGTATCTCTCAGATAGATACTTCTTCATAAAAAGTCTCTTGAACTCACTCCAAGTCAAGTCCTCTTCATGAATACATCTTAAATTCTTTAAATATTCCCACCCAATGTCTTCTTTTCCTTTAAGAATAAAAGTAGTTATCCTGACTTTCATATTCTTTGAGTAATAATTCAGTCAAAATAACTTGTTCATCTCAAGTAACCAAGCTTCTACATCCTATGATTTCTTCATTTCTCCATCAAATGTAAGAACCTTTTATTTCTTGAATTTCTATAGAAAGTATTATTTCTAATTCCTCCTATATAGATGGTGATGATGATGATGATGTTGTATATATGATCTAGAACTAGAATAGTACCCACGGTCATTATCCCGTCTGTTAGGTGTATTCATGAACCTAACATCTCTGATTGTATCATCCTTTTCAAACATGTATTCTAATTGAGACCTCCTACCATATGCCCCATTAGTTCTTTCCTCATGTCCATGATTGATTCTAAGTAGTCCCTATCTCTACAATTCTAACAAACTTTGAAAGATAAATGCGTTAACCTCGACTTGTTTCTCTTGTGCCTTAGAAATTCTCTCATGTGACTGAATTATTCTATAATTATCCACATTACAACTCCTTATCTATGATTTCAAACTTATTAGTGTGTCTGCTATGTGAGGGGAGTAATCAATACCATTTTTCTCATTTGATCTCTAAGGAGAAACATGTGAATTGTATTCTACCATCTTGCTTGTCATCTTTTATTCTCTACTTCCTGCATACATACCATGTCAGATAACTAAATATAAATAAAATCACACGTACCTTAGTGAAGTTTAAGGGAGTCTATCTCATCTCCACTAATCAATCCAAATTAGCATAACACAAACACACACAGATATATATATATATATATATATATATATATATATATATATATATATATATATATATATATATATATATATATATATATATATAATAGAAATCAATATATCAAACATACCAACATCAACATCATCACTTCTTCCTGATGACATATGTGCAACAATGAACACCGCCATGCATGCATATCAAGAAAATATACAAACTACATGCATGCACGAAAAACACATTCCACCCATCCAGTACAAGTGTTGAACTTGGGAGCTTTGATACCACTCTGTAATGCCTCCTCCCACATTTAGCCAAATTGATAAGCTCACCAGGGTAAACATGATATGAGAGTTACTATGCGAGATCCTATTTCTAAGATGCACTTATGGAGAATGTGGTTCACATGTCCAAAATTGACAACAAACACCTAGTGACACATGATCACACTGTTATAATCCTAACTTTACCCAACACTATTATTTTTAGTTTTGTTTCCTTAAATTTAACACAACTTACTATATTTGGAACTTTTAAGGTTCTAAACTTCTGAGGTCATTTTAAGGGCCTAAAATTTTTTTTTAGGGAAAAAGGAGAGAATGGAAAAGTGCACTACCAACTTACCTACTTATTTCCAATCCCCTTGTGGATAGCTTCAAAACGAGGTATTATGATAATAAAAAAAATATCGTATGCCAAAGTTATGACCTAGAGAATTTGGAGGTAAAATTTACTCATTTATAAAAACACTTTGTGTACACAATACTCTACAAGTCATAAATTCATATTTTAACATAGTGGTATGATACTTATCTAAAAATCATCAATAAGGTCTAATACCCTCTCATAATATCTTCCATAACATTTATTAGATCATGCATTCAATATCAAATCATTTATCAATCAAAACATGATAAGAGCAATACTTAGAATCTATCATGAAACCATGCTTATAACCAACATATAACCAAAATAATAACAATGATATAAAAACCATCAAATCCACATCATAAAAAGTATATTTACTCGTAGAATACAAGAGGAAATAACTCTTATTAACATATGAAAAATCAAACCAAGTCAGGGAATTCCACGTACCACCTGACCATAGATTGGGCTGAACCAAATCTCTCTTTCAACCAATCTCCCTTGCACCATATTCCAAGCATGAATGTGGGATCTCATGGAATAAACCAAGCAAAACCAAATCAAGGCTTCCAGAGGCCAAACCACCTCAACCCTCAATCAGCGATTCCACCTCACAGTCAGATATCAGTAACATCAAAAAATAAATATCTACCCAAGCTGTTGAGGGTTCCTGAGTGTTTGTCCCAAACTAGCTTTAGGACTAGTAACTCAACCCACATATGTTGTAGGGCTCCAGATCATTTTTCCAACCAAGTCTTCAGGACTAATAACTCAACCCACCAAGGGATCGAAAATTGTTTATCCAACCAAGTCTTTGAGAACTAGTAACTCAACCCAAGATGTTCTAGGGATTTCAGAGAATTTTTCTAACCAAGGCTCCAAGAATTAATGACTCAACCCACAATCATAAGGAACATGAGCACCAATAAAAAAAATGGGAAAACCCACAATAGCATGGCTATCCTAGAAATGGAAAGGTTATGAAAAACCATTGTTAATCCAGGAAATCCTCCATGACAATGACAGATCATAACCAAATAACCACATGCACAAATCATGCATTCCAAAAATAGAAAGTAAATCTTACATGCAAATCGGTACCTACAAAATAATCCAGCTATAGCCACTGATCCCGCTGTCTCCTTGCACTTTCCTGCTTTCCTTTGCTTCTTTCTCCAAATTCAATGTGATCCAGGGATGCTCCAAGTTTTATCTAAGTTTGCAAGAGTGAGAGAGAGAGAGAGAGAGAGAGAGAATAGAAGAGATATCCAAGCTAAAACTAAAAAAGGCTGTGAAATGGTCCTCAGAAGCCTTTTTATTATTGAGGCCTATATTTCCTTCAATTTTCCTCACATGCAATTATGTGACCTTTCAACTTCCTTTTCTCCTATTTCCTTTATTTTCATAAAAAAATACCAATAAATTCCATTTCTTCTTTCCAAAGCATTTTCCAATTTCCATATCCATTAATTAATCCCCATTGATCCCCATATCTATTTTTTTTCCCAACATTAAACTTGGAATAAATGTCCCATGACATTGGTCTTAATTTTTCCTTTATTAACTTTATTACATGGATTTTTAACCGGGACTATTACATATTATGCCAAGTGGGGCCAAGTTATGAACATGTTTAAGGTTGGTGTGCCTATGTGATGGGTCTGAGGACTGAGACTATTAGGCTGGTGATTTGAGAGTTGTTTCTAGGGTGGTAATCCCATGTGTATGTGTTTATGTGTTGGGCTTGGTGTGTTTGCGTGTATGTGATGTTTATGCTATGATCGTAGAAAGCCTAATGTAGTGAACATGGTTAATTAATGAATATTAATAATTACATAATTCTTGCAAGTGGACCTAGAAAAAAGAGTATGGGGGGGCAGGGAATCCATGGCTGTAAAAGGCACCTTGATGAGAAGATACTATTATAATATAATATTATAATATTAAATATAAGAGAACTATCTTTATACAAGGGAGGATTTCGTTACTCGGGAGGGCATTTAGTCTTGGTGACTAAGGGGTCAATCAGTGTGAGGTGTAATTATTCAGTAGACACACCATATTGAATGCATTGGGGTTTTTTTGGGGTATGGTAGCTCCAAGATCTTGGTGGATTCAAGAGCTTCGTAGCTATGGTTATGGATTAGTGACCATGGGGTTCTGGGAACTCGGTTCAAATACAGTTAGTGAGTCTTGGGCTTGGAATATGTAACTCATTGACCATTCCATGAGCCTTGTGCTTGGAAATTACAATCGACTAAAGAATGATTATTAAATTAACCATGTCGTAGAGGATGCATCCTAATATGAGAGCCTTGGTGGTTCTAGTTTATGGCTCCGGTAGCCATGGAGTCGAGGCCCAAGCTCGGGGGTGACCCAATGTTGAAAGATAATGAAAAATGTAGTCACATGGTTGGGAGGAATGCCAAAGGTCTACAAACAACCATCAATTAATAAAAATAAGTACTTAAAACCGTTTATATGCTCGTTTGTTCCATAATACTTGCACATGGACTGGTATTCTAGTGATTTGACAATTATCGTGTTGTGTGTTATATTTAATTTATGAAATGTTTATTGGATGCATTTGTATTGATGGAAAAATTACATGATTATTCAGGCACTAGCCATGCTATTTTTTTTTTCATTAGGGTTTGACCATGCTTATGAGATTTATGGATTTTTTGAATTTGTTGTTGAATTATGCCTATGTTTTTAGTGAAATTGATAAATGTAGAGTTTGGTTGAGTGACGTCACTTAGTGGGAGAATTGGGGATGTTACATGGTGAGTGATGTCACCCATTTTGAGTGTTTGGGATGTTACAAGCAGTATCAAAGCTACATGTTTCAACATCGGGCATGCATGTGCTCAACACCGATCTCAAAGGCAACATTGTTGGTATGCTTATAAACTATTTGATAGAATACACATTGAAATTTTTCACATGGAATGTGCTAATTATATGTATACACAAAATTACAATGCTAAAGAGGATTTTAAGAATATGACAAGAAAGTATACTATTATTAGGGTTCATCCAAAATTTCCAAACACTATATGGGGTTTAAACCATAAAGGCGATACTATTTTCTAGTTCCACAATTAGTATCACCGTAACACTTTCTTCACTCTTTGAAGTCTAGGGCAGAGAAATCCATGTCCCCTTGGGAACTTATTCTATAATTTTGATGTACAACCTCACAATTCAACATAAATTTCTTCCAGTCCTTTTTTTTTAAAAACCCTTCTACTACCTTTTCTTTTGATGTTTCTCTTACAAGGAGAATTTGGGGTGGGACTAATAATACAGGGGATATTGCACCCACATTGTACATCATCCATCATCTGGACTATGATGGTGTAGGTCGAGGATGATAGGTTTATATTGAGCCTACATAGGTCAAAGGCAGAACACATATGTGACATTGTTAAAAGGGTTGAAAATTGTTTGACATAATAAGGGAAAGGATAACCACATTTTGAGATGGTGTACAGATTAGAACTCCATGTAACATTATTTTGTGTAGAGTCGAACACAATTTGGTGGCTTTATGTGATTTAATGAATGAATAACTTTTCGTGAAGAAACTATAGAGGTAAGGAGCTCAATATCAAAATTGTCATGGGAATATGAGAGAGAGAGAGAGACAGAGACAGAGACAGAGATAGATAGAGAGAGAGAGAGAGAGAGAGAGAGAGAGAGAGAAATTCTCATGGGAATATGAGAGAGAGAGAGAGAGAGAGAGAGAGAGAGAGAGAGAGAGAGAAATTATCATGGGAATATGAGAGAGAGAGAGAGAGAGAGCAAAATTCTCATGGGAATATGAGAGAGAGAGAGAGAACAATTCTCATGGGAATATGAGAGAGAGAGAGAGAGAGCACAAAATGGATAGGAGAATCATTAATGGAGCTCAATATCAAAATTGTCATGGGAATTGGATTTACAGTACTATATTGCACACAGACACATAGGACACAAAATGGATAGGAAAATCATTAATGGACTACAGTAAGAAGCTCAATATTAAATCCTAATGGGAATTTGATTTATAGTACTATATTACATAGAGAGAGAGAGAGAGAGAGAGCGCCAAATGGATACTAAAATAATTAATGGAATACAATTTAAGTGTCACTTTACTGTACAACCATTCCATGCCCTAGTCTACACTACCAACATGTCCTATTCCTCAAACCCAAGGTCTCATGCGGATTTTGGATAGACATTGTATTGATTGTTATGTATGGATTCCCAAGGGAAGTAGCCTATCCAAAGTGAAGAGGGATCTGCACGATTTGGGGTAACACATATAGCCTGCTAAATACTTTGTGCTATTGAGGAACACAAATATTTATTAAAGTAAAATTTGACTACAATGCATGAGCTTATATTACGCAAGGGGTCACAACATACATAAGGGTTACTCTAGGGTTACAACAGTGGAGTAGGTTCACAATAATAATAATTGATAGTATATATTCAACTAATGTGTTGTGGAAATCATGCTAGATAGAATATGTGGAGGACAAACTCATCGATAATTTGTGGCTCTAGATTTCTTATTGGGTGAATATAGGAAATAAGAATTTTTTTAGATAAAATGAGTATTCTTGGTTGATGTATCATTCATAGGCTAAGAAATAGGGATGTTTTTTAATTTGAGTTACCAAAAATTATTCATAAATCCAACTGAAGAGAACAATTTTCCAGGAAATCAATGGTTAACCATATACAATTACATTTCAGAATAGAAAATTCTACAAAAAACATCACATGATGATATATTTGCATTGAGAATTGTCTTCCCAAATGATTTCAAAAACCCTGCGATGGAAAAATTCATGGATAGAAAATGCTATAATATTATTGACAAAGTGGTAGCCACCCAGAGGTTTTATTGACGACTTATGAGAAACTCGGTCTTAATTCCAACAAGTAAGATGATGTAACTTCAAGGGAAATCAATGATGGATTGATAACCTTTGGTTCACAACTACTTCAAGGAAACTCAAAGAATGAAAATTTTATCATTGATAATTTTTGTTTTGTAATGGCATCACTAAGAATAAAAGGGGTGTCCTTGGTTATTTCTAGCTTGAAGTTTAAAGTAGCGAAGGAGGTAGCGACAATCGCTCTGAAGTTTGTGTATGAGCCTCGCTTGTGACCTTTTCATATGGTGGGTGGATAGGAACAAGTTTGCATTTGGCACTACAATAAATCAAGGCTAATATAGTCAATCCAACTTGGTGGTTTACTATTTCTTTTCCGAACTACAACTTTCATTCACAAAGGGAAGAATAAAAAAATGTGAAAATTTTTGAATTCATTTTCCTTCTAAAATAACCTTTAAACCCAGAATCAATGTATCCCATGTAATAAATATACTAATGGAAAATGATACAAAAAATGTGGGTGATTCCTAATCTAGTCTTCCAAGAGTTTACAACTACATTCATAATCAAGATTCATCTGACAAAGCCTTTATGACTGAATGTGAAAAATGAAAAGTTTTATCAAATGACAACTAAGTTGATTGGGATACATCTACAATGGTTTCCATTTTGAGTATGATGATTCAAATCACACTTTTCTCACTCCTATATTATTCCCAAGGTTGTGGATATGACATTTTGCTACAACATAAATATTCCTCTGAAGTAGAACATATTTCATAGTTGGAAGGCTAGAGTGGGGATTTTGGAGGTGTAGTAAATTTTCAATTCATGCTAGATGACACTCAAATGGTGATGTAAGATTTGGATTTCATAGGAAAATTTTTTAGGGCTTTTTAAATCACTATCCTCAAATCATCGAGCTTTCTATTTCATATTTTTGTAAGCAAATCCTAGAGCAAGTTAAGGTTTCTGAGAGAAAATTTTTTGTCATCAATGTCATTCAATTTTTTAATTTTTCATATGTCAGTTACCATATCAACTGCAAATATTTTCAAAGATTATGCTCATGATTACCGATAGTTAATGACTTTGGAAACATATTCAAGATTTCAAGAGAAAACTTTGTGTTGAAATCCATAAGCAATCGCGCTAAGCTACAGGGAAGCAACACATGGTTTGAACATCAATTAGTTTCCCTTTCAAGTGCTTATATGAAACCACCTCCTTGTGTTGTTGGGTTGGAAGGGGAAGATGATCTTGAATCATTCATCATAACTGCGCTTGGATCTTGGAATCAAACTATTGTTCCAGTAATGTAGTTCTTTGAATGATGAATCAAAATTGATGGATCTGAAAAAATTTGTTAGAATTGGAGGTAATATTGGAGAATAGTGATTAAAAGAAAAATGTTGTCACTAACACAAAGCATCATATTGTTTGGAATTTATTTTTTCAATGTGGATAAATATGAACCTTTTAAAAGTTGTCACACCTTCGCCTTAATTTCAATAAAAACTTGGTCTAACACACTTTAAATGAAATGCTTGCAATTTTTCAGCAATTTTTCAATGATACTACAATACAAAATTACTTCATGTAATTTATAGACTCCAATAGTGATTTACAACATTACTTCTTCTAGAACACACTCTTTTTCAGTGATACAAGTGGAGGTGGAATTTCATGGAAGATAAAGCAATTTTTCTGGACCATGATTAAAACTCAATCAGAGATGATTGGCCCTGCAATACTATTATGAATAAAAAGGAAGATTTTCTATAGAAGGCTCAGTTTGTTCATGATACACCAAGCCCATGGTACCGTGATATCACAAAAAAATTGAAGCAATCCCTTAAAAGCTACAAATAATGCCACTGGGATGAAAAAACTCAATAATTGTAGGAATATGATATGATAAAGAGATCAAATATTTAAGTGTTTCCGATTTTCTTTGTTGAGGAAATAATTCCATCTTTCATGGAGTCTTTGATCACCAATCATGTGGTTTTGTTTCTAGTGTGTCTTAGGTCCGTTGTAACAAAACTAGTGAAAATTACATGTAATAAAGTTAACAATAATAACCACGGTTGATGGGACACTTATTCCAAGGTGAATTTGGGCAAAACATCCTAGTGGGTGTTCATTTCAGTTAATCTGGCTAAGGAAATTGGGAAAGGAAAAGGAAAAGGCTTTGGAAAGGCAAAATGGAATTTTTGGCACATTTATTTATGAAAATAATGGAAATTAGGAGAAAATGGAGATGAAACGTCACGGGCTGCATGTGAGGAGGAAAATGAAGGAAAATAATGGAAAATGAAGAAAATAAAGGCCTCATAAATAAAAAGGATTCTAAGAATCATTTGGTACCTTTTTTCAGTGCATTTTTTGGAGCTCTCTCATTATTTTATCTCTCTCTCTTTCTCCCTCTTGGGTTTGGAGAATTTTGGAATTGGAGCAAGAAAGGTAAGAAAGAAAGAAGGAGGAAGCAAGCAAGGAGGAGCAGGAATAAAGCAACTACAACAAGATTATTTGCAAGTATTGATTTTCATGTATGATTTCCTTAATAGATTTGGCATGCATGGTCTTTCATATGGTTCTTTGTTGTCTTAGCATGGGTTTTTTCCAGGTGTGGAAGTGTATTCAGAGTATCCTTTCCATTTCCGGATAGCCATGGTGTTGTCTCATGTTTTGGTTTAGTTGGATTAACGAATGGATTCGAAGCTGAGTAAGGTGGATCTCTAAATGATTATGGAAATTTTTCATGTGTTGCCTCTATTTAGGGCCTAGTAATCTAGGTTTGGATTGCGGTAAATCCTGAGAGGTATTTTTCTCTTCATTCATGCCTAGGAAACATGGGTTTTAGATGTAAATTAAATCCTAGAGAGTATGTCTCGGTTTAGGGCCTAGTGACCCCTGATTTGGACCATAGGTTGCGGTAAATCTTGAGAGATTAAGAGACAGGAAAATTCCTCATAGTATAGGCAGAGAGAATCAGATGATATCCATGCTTGTGTTGGCCTATTGATTGGGTGTAGATCATGGTAAATCCTGGTTTATGATTGATGAGGGTGAGGTGGTTTAGCCTCAGGATTCCCTGGTTGGTTCTTTTGGTTTGAGTCCCAGATTCATGCTTAGAATATGGCACGAGGGTGATTGGCTGAAGAGATATTTTCCTCAACCAATCTATCGTCAAGTGGAACATGGAAGTCCAATCTCTAGTTGGTTTTTAAAATAAGTAATGAACAACTTATTCCTTTGGTATTTGGTATGCAAATTTACAAGTTATTATGCAGAGTCTATTGATTTTGTATCCATGTTATTTATATTGTTATTATGGTGGTTATAAGAATCTATTTTATTAGTGATGATGTATGGCTATTGGCTTGAGGGGTCCTGACCTAGGTTCAGTGTGCAAGGTTTGCCAACAAACCCCTATATTACTGGCCCTTTCGGCAGTGACTTGCTTGCGCAGGTCATAGTCTCACCCGAAGTAGTATGGGTGGGTGCTAGAACGAGGCTTCTACACCCTGAGAAAGGAGGGGTAAGGCAAGCAGGGTTGCGTTCTATTCATATTATCTCTGCACAGGGTCAAGTATTTGTCCAATTGCATCCACGTGCACTAGATCTACAATTAGAAGCTTTTCATAACCTTAACACAACATTACATACCCAAACAGAGCAGATCTAGATTTAACTTAATACACAGAGTTTCGCAGCATAATATAACCAAAACATAATAGATCCAATCATTCAATATACAGACCTTCGCAGCGCAAAGACAGAGAAATTCATAGCATAGTAATCATTAGCAATTCATTCAGTAGTACTCACAGATTCAAATCCAATAATCTTGCATATTCATTCATTCATTACCCTTACGATTCCCTTCCCAACCTGTGCACATAGCAGCAAGGTCTACACACAACTGGACTGGGATCTCTGTGCACACAGCCAGCAGGAGTCTGTTCCCCAAAAACCCCAACAGATCGCTCACAAAATTGATCGCATCAATATCTCATTAAATCCTTACCTCTTACAATCCAAAATGCCTCCCTATTTGTAACAATCTAGCTTTAACATTCCTATGGTCCACAACCCATGGTTTTTGGACCCCTAGTTTACCCTTTAACCCCATTACAATGCTTTTTGGGGCTTTGACCCACCCCAAAACCCCTGCGCTATACTAAATATAACAAAAATAACCAAAAATAGACCAGTTTCGTAGCTTGTTAGGAGACCCCGTTCCAACAGTCCCCCAACACATTCTTGTGACTCGTCCCGAGTCACTTTGGTGGCACACCTTCAATCTGCGTACGTAAGGTAGCCAGGGAGTGAAGGAGGGATGGAAGCATTTCCTTGCTTTGGGCCACTGCATGTTGCGCAATATTGATCATTGTCAGAGAAGCGGGCCCATCAAGATCCAGACCAACGTGTTCCAACAACCAGTGGAGGCTTGCAGTGGAAAACTATGCATCATGTGTAAGCTGGAGTGTAGCATCAGTCCATGGTTTCAACTTTTTGTACGCAATCTTCTTGGAGTGACGAAGGTCCTCAATCTGGTGCATGGTGGCCAAGCGCTGCCCGTGGCTGGGGGGGGGTTTCGAGGCTTGAAATCGATCTAGAGCATCTTCTTCCTGTGTCAACTCTCTTTGGGCATGTTGAAGCGTGGGTTGGTGTAGTGCTTTCGTCCATAGCTGCATAGCCTCTTCAAACAATTGGGCCCCCTATGCCAGTTGATCCTGAATAATTCATATGGCACTAGTGGCCATGGAAATTCGCCAGGCACATTTTTCCGAGGTCAGGTCATACTACTTGTGCCTTTCTTGGCCACGGCGGTGTACTTCTTGCAATACGCTGGCAGATAGTCTTCGTAGTTCTATAGTAGAGAGTTGTGCTAAGTCGACTTGTATGTCCCCAGAACTCGGTTCAAAAATGACAGTGGGGGGGAGTAAAAATATGTTGCTTCTAGCGAGTGGGGCCTGGAAATGGCGAAGATGTCATAGCAGGTTCCGATACTGCAGAGTTCCTGCTGAACTTGGTTCACAACTAATCCTTTCAGGCAGCCTACGTGCACTCCTATTACTGCACTCAGCGTCTCCCGGCCCTCTCATTAGTTATTCCTGTGCGTTGTGATCCATAACGGAGAGACGAGCAATATGAATCGTAGAAATAAGTAGAAAAAACCATAATGTAGTTAGCCAATAGCGCTTGACAGTTGAATAAATAGCCCGAGCCATCATCTTCCAGCCACCTGTGCCCCAATCGAAGCTACTTAATGGAAAGGTAGCCCATATGTGGCGCGTACCCTCGATCGTGCTTATCATAAATGGTGAAAGTGATAATCTACCGCCCTTTTCCTGTATTTTTAAATGTCTTTTCGCAGTAACTCGGGATGAGCTGATATTCTTCCTTTGTATCCAGGGTCGCGTGCCTGTGACGTCAAGGCGTGGCTGACGCGTTGGAGGTCCTTTTGTATTTCGATGAACGGTTGACACACAGTGAGCCTTCAATTCGATTGGGGGTTTTTTTGAGGCATTTATGTCGATCGTGGAAGGAGCATTTTTGTGCAGGACAGCTGCATCATACGTCCATAGGTGATTTAATTCTTCAGTCATCCGCAAATTCTCCCAAATACTCATGATTGTAGATAGGTCCATAATCTGGTTGGGAAAAGGCCGAGCACACCCTTGAGTGTTGTGCACAACCAGGTCACCACATGGGTCAACTGATTTTGGGGCCCATCTGGCGAAGGGGGTCTCTATACGTAGGATTACCCTACTCTAGTACTTCCTCCGGATAGGGGAGACATGTCCGTGCATAGGTGCTTCATACCGGGTTAGTGATAGTGCCTCTGACCTGCATTCCGTGGATCCCTTAGGCTTCACAAGCTTTGGAGTGTCATTTGTGGCCTCTTGGCAAGGCAAGGTTCGTGCGATGGTAGAGATGCGACGGAAGCTTCTGATGGTCTGAAGGCTGCGAAGTGCCAAAACCTCATGCAGCCGACTCTGCTAGTTCTCCAGCTCCTCATCAGAGTCAGAAAAGAATTCAATGTCCTTTTCCCAACAGAGCATCCCTTCATCCGTGGGGTTAACCCGATCTTCATCTTGCACAGTGATCTTATAGATATGGTCTAATTCCTCCTTCTCATGGATAGGCTCGGTATACCGGGAACCTTCCGCGGGATCCAAGGGTACTATGACACGCGTACTTCTGCTCTCAAACACCATGCTCCATTTCTTTAGGTTAGTAATGCCCCCCATTTCCATTACCCAATCTAATCCGAGGAGCACAGGGTAGGGGTCCGCATCTTCAACTACCTCAATCACTTCAAAGTCAACTAGGACCCCTGCCCCTACAATGTCAACCATAAATTTTGGTAACCTTCCCAAAGGAATGATTTTTTGCTGATTTTCCATGTGTAGCTAGACAGTGGACCATTCCAAATTGGGCTTCCCCATTCTTTTCCATGTCTTCTTAGGAAAAAAGTTGGCGTCATATCCAATATCTAAGATAACCTAATCCATTTCATAGTCCCCAATTTGTGCAGTCAACTGCATTTCCCTCCCTGTGCGTTTCTTAGAGCTGTAAAGTTTTTGCATGTCCTCGGTCTCACGGATCAAGGTGGGCCAAGCTGCACTGGTGTTCATTAAATCCAGGAGGTTTCTTACGACCTGTGGGTTCCTGAGTAATTTCAGACATGCCTTCAAAAAGGTTTCAATTTCTTCCATGCTTTGAGACTGCGCAGGGGCCGCTGGTAGTGCCTGTTTTTCATAGGGTACCTCTTTGCTTCCCTTCGTGTCCAACCCACTATGTGTTATGACCTTTACACTTGGATCTACTTCTCTTAGCTCAGTTTTAAACCTCTGTACGTTCTGTGTAGGGGTCGGCTACTTTTCCTACATTCTGGCTATCAAGATCGGGCAGTCCTCTACCTCATGGTCCAGTTGTTTTCAGTATTTACACGACGGTCGAGTGGGATTAGGGCATTCTCTGGCAAAGTGCCCTATTTCTACACAATTATAACAGATCAACTGGCCTCTTCCTCTGCCTGCGCTTCCTCCCTGGCTGCCTATGCCTTGGGTCAATGATCCTCCAAAGTGCGCAGTCAGTCTAGGCGACGCAGAGTCTGATTGCACCTGATATAATTTCCCACGATATATCATCAAGTCATACATTCAGAAATTCTGCTTGTCATGTCCTACGGACCAACAGAATTGGCACCATTATTTTTTTAGCTCTGCGACATACGCACCCAGCCAAGGGCAATGGTTCATATCGTGGAGGCCTGCTACCTAACAATCATCACACCATAGCACAGATCCACTTGATCCTGGTTGCAATAGGGAAGGTTCCCTACTTACCCCTAGGCGCAGTAGGCTAGGTCCTCCAGCTTGGATATAATCATTCAGTAGAGGGCACTGATCCTTTGTGTGACCAGAAACTCGGCAACGTATACACTAGAGATCCACACAGATGTCTTTTCCTTGCTCTTTTCGTAGGTTCTGCATCTCTAGGTGCATAGCTCCAAGTTGTTCCTGGATCCGTTGGACTCCTGCCGAGGTATCCTCCCGGAGAGCAGCTTCTAGCTTCATAGCGGCTTCTACAGCTTTCTCTTGTGATTCAAAGGTCTGCTTATTCATTGGTGTGTGCAAGTGAGGTAACAACATGGCGATGAACCATTCCATATGTTGTCTATCATCATACTCGAACCCTCCTTCCCTAATTTCCTTTTTCAGCCATTGATCCGCCTCCCATACTGATTCAGACGTACCCTGTTTGAAGTATTTTACGTCTGCCACTAACTGGGAGTAGGAATTTGGTTTTCAAAATTGTTGCTTCATAGCATTCTTAATATCCTAAATGGAAGCGATTCCATTCTGGGCAACATATCGCATATACCAGTCTAGAGCTCTGTCTTCAAATGCTAAAGATAGCTGGGCCCTTTTGATTGTATCACTAGCCATGTTTTGCACAGTCTAGATAGAGTCTACAATGAACCAGAATCGATCCATGTCCTCATGTCCTACCCCCTTGAAGGTAGGTAGTTTTATATGCGCATCCATATCACTATCCAGGGACAGTTTTATAGGTGAGTTCTTACCCCTGCATGTCCTAGGTGGTGATGTCGCTAGTTCCTTAACTAGGCTATAGGTGGCCCTTCCTCCATCAAGGTTGGTCTACTAATACTTACCACTACGTGTCACACTCTCGTCTGGATCCGAGGTCATTCAGTCTGTATGGCTACATAGAATTCTCTTTTCGCACAACAACTTCTTGATCAGTAATGGTAACGTCCTCAGAAACTTACCCCGAAATCCTTTGAAGAATCATCTCTCGGTCTCAGAGTATAATACAGATTGATCAATGGAAAAATCTGTCACAAAACCTCCTAGCACACTATCCACCCAGTGATCCACCGTGCATGTAATAGTGTTATCGGTTCTCTCCAACTTTTCAAGAAGATCGGGAGTCCACTGAGTGACTCGCTCATCCTTCCAGCACTTCTGGAATTCTACTAGCCTGGCTAGCCACTCTTAAAGCTCAATTGCAATGGTTACAAATAATATTTCATAGCTTTCAGTAAGGACATACCTATTCTTCCACCTTTCTGCCGTTAATTTTTCACTTCGATTTTCTCTTACTGCAAACTCCTGGATCTACCTTTAAAACCAGTCCTCGATCTCTTTTCTTTTAGGCCTCCAGTATTCTCTTTTCATTACCCGATCCCTTTCTCAGATCTCTTCAGGTCTCAGCAACAGAACCATTTTTTGGCTTGAGGGGTCTTGACCCAGGTTCAGTGTGCAAGGTTTTCCAACAAACCCCTATACTACTGACCCTTTCGGCAGTGACCTACTTGCGCAGGTCACAGTCTCACCCGAAGTAGTATGGGCGGGTGCTGGAACCAGGTTTCCGCACCCTAAGAAAGGAGGGGTAAGAAAAGCAGGGCTGCATTCTGTTCAGATTATCTCTGCGTAGGGTCAAGTATTTTTCCAATTGCATCCACGTGCACTAGATCTACAATTAGAAGCTTTTCATAACCTTAACACAGCATTACACACCCAAATAGAACATATCTAGATTTACCTTAATACACAGACTTTTGCAGCATAATATAACCAAAGCAGAATAGATCCAAGCATTCAATATCTAGACCTTCGCAACGCAAAGACAGAGAAATGCATAGCACAATAATCATCAGCAATTCATTCAGTAGTACTCACAGATTCAGATCCAATAATCTTGCATATTCATTCATTCATCACCCTTACAATTCCCTTCCCAGCCTGCGCACACAGCAGGAGGGTCCATACACAGCTAGATTAGGATCTCCGCGCACACAGCCAGCAGGAGTCCATTCCCCAAAAACCCCAACAGATTTCTTACACAATAGATCGCATCAATATCTCATCAAATCCTTACCTCTTACAATCCAAAATGCCTCCCTATTTATAACAATCTAGATTTAACATTCCTATCATCTGCAACCCATGGTTTTCAGACCCCTAGTTTACCCTTTAACCCCATTACAATGCTTTTCAGGGCTTTGACACACCCCAAAACCCCTGCACTATACTAAATATAACAAAAATAACCAAAAATAGACCGATTTCGTAGCTTGTTATGAGACCCCGTTCCAACAATGGCTCTATCCATTTTTTTCTTGTAAATGAATAAAAAATGTATCTATGGTCAAATAGATTGTATTGCAACTTATCATGTAAGGAGCAATGCTTCTTAGTGATTCTCAGATAAGTATGAGACCCCTATGTATAAACCTATTGTTTACACCTATAAATGTAATGTTTGTGACCTTGTTGACAAAATCCCTATCATGGCTAGGAAGGGTCCAGGTGAGTTCCTGATGCTGTGATTACTTCCTTATCTTTGTTTTAATTTTATTTATCATTCCCTAAATTTTCATGAAGTCTCGAGAAGTGACCTGGGCTCTGGGGATGAATAGGTGGCACAAATCCAAGATTTGTAGGCACAAAACTGACCATTTGGGGCCCTGACCACTATATTACCTTAGAATTCCTATGGCTATAGGCTCCCAGCTGCTACCTTGCCTTGGCATGCCTAAGGCTATAGGCTTTCAACCACTACTTGGCCTTGGCATGCCTGTGCCTATGGTCCAAAAGGGTCAAAAAGTTAGTCTCTCTTAAGGGACAGGGGTCTAGGAGGTTGGGTTACCTCTTGGGGATGTTGTTGATGTATTTTAAGGTTAGTTTGTCTTGTTTCTATCAGTTCCACTTCCTTAAGGTCATCTAGGAGGTTGAATCTCATATTAGTATCCTCTCATTGCATGTTTACCTCGATTGGTCGGTTAATTGGGTAGATGTGGGAAGGGGGTGTTACAAAGTGGTATTAGAGCATGGTTCAACCCTTGGACTAGATGGGCGTGTGTTTTTCATGTTTTTACATTGATTTCCTATGTGTTTCTCATACCTATGGTGTATGTGATTGTTGTATCCATGTTGTGTTTTCCACGGTGGCAGTGGCGTCGCCATGGAAGTGTTGATGGTGTTGTTGTCAACATGTCATCATGAGTGTATGACTGGTTATGTGTTTCTCATGCTTGTGTATTGTTCGTGCATGATTGCTTACATATTTTTACATATTGTACATGCATTTATTGCTTATTCTAGGGTTACATATTATTCATGCCTCAATTTTATCCATGTATGCTTGCTTATGTGATTCCATATGTTGAACATGTATTGGTCATTCATGATTGGTTATACATGTCAAGTGGGTGCATATGGTCAAGTTTTCATTGGTTTGACTGAGGTTTTTATGCATAAGTTCATTGTATGCAATTATGTCCTCATGATGATATTGGTATGCTATGATGCTAATGTGTTGGCCGAGATGGAGTAGGAGATGCATATAATTAAAGTGAAGTTGCAACAATGGACTGTGGGGTAAGAGAAGATAGTCATACAAGTTTTATGCTTGGCATGTAGGTATGTAATTCATGGTTATTGTAAGCATCAAGATTACTTATATGTTTTTGATGAATATGTTATATGTTAACTTGTAGTTGGCTCGATGATTAGGTTATATGTTGTTGATGAGCATGTTATATGTTAACTTATTGTTGTTATATGTTAGTTAACTTTATGATTAGGGTTATAGAATTAATATCTTGATGTTATATGTATCATGTTAATTTCGATTAGCCTAGGCAGATAGTTAGGGTTATGAAATTCATGTATGAGTCGACCTAATTATGATATTGTGTTCTACTAATCTAGACTGAGTGTGCACATGTGAGTGTTATGCACGATTACCAATTGTTTATGAGTTTATGTTGCAAACATGTTAGTTATTGATATCATGATTTTATTTGTGT
The DNA here is from genome assembly GCA_034641835.2 of Pinus albicaulis. Classification (NCBI taxonomy): domain Eukaryota; kingdom Viridiplantae; phylum Streptophyta; class Pinopsida; order Pinales; family Pinaceae; genus Pinus; species Pinus albicaulis. The sequence goes on from CM076582.1 coordinate 949,698,164, forward strand.
TTGAGCTGATGTGTTGTGAATTCATATCATGCTAATCTAGATTTATTGTGCAGACATGATAGCCTCCCCTGAGATGCATTAAGGTATGAGTTTTCTTATGTCGTCTATTTGGTGCTTGAATGTTCAATTATGTCTTCTATTTGGTATTTGGGTGTTTATTATGTTGTCTATTTTTTGCTTTCATATTTTATTAGTTGTATGATATGAGTTTGTATCTATAATATTGCATGAAGGAATGATCTTGTTTTGTGAAGGTTGCACTAGCACATTATGTGTTGAGTGCTGATGTGCACTTGAGTATAAGTAGGCAATAATTGTAGCATTATGATCTTGACTATTAGTTCATTATGACATGGTTGTTATTCTTCGTAAGCACTAATTTTAGTTAATAGATATTGACGCAGGCTGAACCTGCATTACCAGGATCTTCAATACTTCTATGCTTATAAACATAAATGCTCTATTTTGCCCAATTCAAAATTAGACAATCTCTTTTAATCTCACTCTTTATGCGGAAGCTTTCTTTCATATTTATGGTTATAAAACCAAAATCCACAATAATCATTTCTCAAACATCAAATTGTTTATCAATCAGATTTTAAATGCTTCATAACACCAGAACTATGCCTTAAGTCCCTCATTCATTTCATCACCAACATTCCTCATGTGTTTATACACCATCACAAATTCTTCCTGCATGTGTTGGATTCAGTTAAATGCGCCCTTGAGTTATCATAACAACTTAACAAAGTTATTTAAACCCCAATTTGGAAGTCAACCAACTAATTTGGAAGTCAACCAACTAAATTGCGCCCTTCAATTTGCCACAGTCTTCATTATTATCATAATGGAACTCCATTAACCCAATGCATTACAATTTTTCCATGTTTACAAATTTCATTGCAATTTAACATTCTTTGGACTTAAAATTGCCATTTATATAAGCGTCTTACTCCAGGCTCAGGACCACATAATGATTCCAGTTTTCATACCTTTATATCTGCGTTTTTGGCCAGAAATGAACTCTATTCCTCAACTCAGATTAACCTCTTTCCTTGTATGGAGATTCACCAATCAAAATCGATTTAGGCAATCGATCTTTCACAGAGTCTGTTACTCTGCCAGCGCTTATAAACAACAATCTGATCTGCGTTTTCACTTACCTCCACGGTGATCGATCTAGCTCATGCAACTCGGCATCTGTTTTCCAACATTACACTTGAAACTTCTTTACAAGTATTCCGCAAACTGTGTCTTCCACCTTCTGTCCACGCTATCAATTCCGCCTCTTCAATACCTTCCTGTAAATCGATTTCCAATTGTTTCTTCTGTACTCATCGATTTATTAGTTAATCGATTCAAAACTCTGAATTTTCAACCAGACTCTGAATTGAAAAATAAACTTACCTCTCCACGCATCATCAATTCGGAATTCAATGCGGTTATACATTGAATTCTATAGCGCTTACTGTTTTGACCCCTTTCATCTTCTGCACCAGCGTTTGGCAATTGTATGATCTGCAGATGTGACACGTACCATTTATTCTGTCTTTACGCCTCAAAATCGACTTCTACCATCGATGCATTTGATATAACGAATTTAAAACCCAAATTTCATCAATGTTGCAATGCTGTCACCATTTCAAATCAGATCCGCGCACTTTTCAAAGCTATTAACTCGACATTCAAACCAATTGGACTGTGAATTCAACGTATTTCTTGTTCTTTCAGCATTTGGCATTTACGTTGTAGGTATATACCATCACTCCTTATATCTGTAGTTAAACTCACAAACTCAATAATTCATTTCAGTTATGCATAAGATTATATTTTGTTGTTATGGGCATTTACCAAAGACTATTTCTGCAATCGAACTATGACATCTACCATAATAGAGTCAACATATTCAATTATCTTTTGAACCATTCACGTTTCAATATATATACTCCTTTCAATGCAACAGCGCTCTCAACGCTCTAACGAATAGCCACTTCTGCTATCGATCACTCAGGATTTCACAAGCCTGTCATAATAGAATTTTGCGTGCAGGACTTCATTCCAAAACTGCAGACTTAAAATGTATTAAAATGCTGGCGCCCTTCTCTTTTCATTTTCTATTAATCAAATACAGATTGATATGACACAACCAATCATAACCCATGCACAGATAACAATTTTTATATCAATAAAAATCCTTTTAGTTTGGACACATAAATCGATCCCACCATTTCTTTTATTGCAGGTTTCCTATGGTCGATCTTTCCAATAACCATATATATACATTTAACCAGAAATAACTATAACTTTCACAACCAATCTCCAAATGTATATATTTATAATCTGAAATCAAAACAAGATTACTTACAGACTTTGTTTGGCCTGATATTCCAGATTGATGGCCCTTACAATTTACCAAAGGCTCACAGCCTTGGTTGTTCCAAACCAGCTCTCTACTCCTCTCACTATTCTCAATGTTCTTTTCTCTCAAAACCCATTCCTATTTATACAATTTTAAAAATCATTTAATTAAATGCTCAATCCCTTCAATTCCTCAACAAACCCCTAAATCTCTCAACATCCCTAAAGGATAGGTCTTTATCCCTAAAATCCTTCAACTAATTAAATTCCCTCATATCCTTTTATAAAATAAAAAGATATTTACAAAAATCCTCACATTTTCCTATTAATTAATAAAATATTAAAAATTATCACACCCCCCTTTAACATATTTACAAAATAAAAAAAACTCCCTTGATGCTCCTGCATCAGATATGATGTCTTGATATTGGGAACATCTGATTGAAATTTGTGAACAATTTCAGGGCAATATGCTTTTTATTAGCATGACAAGGTAATAGTTTATGTGTTTACATAACTAACAGATGGGTGATATGGCAATACATAGTAGGACTCGATTGTAGCAAGGTAAATTGTAAAATAAAGGAATTGGGTAAGAAATCATTTGGCTATGCTTGGAAACATTAATTCCAAGTGAATGAGTGCTTTTCATACTGTAAGTCTTCTTAACCTTGATTTTTTCTTCAATTATGCAGATATGTGTTATAATCATGAACATGCATTTGACAGGTATATCAGTCGGTTTCCATCTATGGAAGGATTCATCAAGGAATTGGAGTTCCTTGTGAGGTGTATGTGTTTAGATATAAAGAAGCGTGATTGACACAACAAGGTAAGATAACTGGTATATTTTTATATTTATTTATGTGTTGATAGTTATGTGTTTATGGCAGTATGATGCAGGGGATTACATGGAAAGAGACTTCCATGAATTCTTGGAGAATGATCAGGTTGAGTTTCCTTTGGATTATTTGGGAACATGGGGATTGAGTCATGGTGTTTATTTATAGTTCTGGGATTCTAGTCTTTTTGATTTGTTTGCAATTTATTTGCGGTCTTGATTGCGTTTAGTGCATGATCATTCCACTTTGTTGTGGTGTCGTATTGCCTTGGTTTTCATGGCCTTCTTCTTGTTTTTTCTTGCTCTTTCCCTTTATGTTTTTAGAGTCTTAGGAATTAGTTGGGAAATATGAAATTTAATGGATATTAGGGTTAAGAGCTCTGTGGTACCCAACAGATAATGAAATAAATGGATGAAGCTCATTGCATGAGTAAGCACATAAGAAGGTAAGAATATGACAACCGGTTGGATTGGTTGGGTTTATTGGTGTAAATGGACGATGGTAGGACAATTATGAGAAAGGTATAAAGAAAGCTAAAGTGAATTAATTTGAGATAAAATATGCCTGGGTTATGTTGGGAACGGTTGTTCTAAACATTGTGCATGTTGTGCACGAATAAAGGAAGTTATCTTAACCTATAACTTATGATATCTAGCCATTGTGTCGTGATCATGATTATTTCGATGTATATATATGTATACGTGTATGTATCTATGTATCTATGTATGTATGTCGTGTCTGATGGGGTCATCATGGATCATGAGTGTTTAATGCTAATGTTTATATGTATATATGTATGTCGTTGTGTGAGAAGACTATGATTGTTTTATGCTAATGATTTTATATCTATATATATATATATATATATATATATATGTGTGTGTGTGTGTGTATGTATGTATGTATGTATGTATATATATGTGTGTCACTATATGAAAGCATTTTCAATGATCATTCTTGTGGAGGAATTATTTCTTATGCAGTTGAATAGCATGAAGAGGTTCTTGGTCTTAAGAAGAATCATGTGGGAAGAGTAACCTTGAAAAATCTATGGGGTCAGTATCATGTGGACATGAACTGCTGTTATATTATTGTACTATGCCTATGTTTATGTTATGGACAAGTAGTGATGAGGGGCACTTCAACGAAGTGAAGGTAGTGTGATCTGCGACATGCTAGGATAAGCATGGATAGTGGAAAGACACAAAAAGTGATGTGTAATGTAGTATGCTTGCTGTATATATGGTGTTGTGTGTATATTACATATGTAGTGATAGGTATAGATGGTTCTATGTACATGTTGGATATGCGGTGATATGTGCATATCATACCATGCGTGTGTTGGATATGTGGTGTTGTGTTCATATGGTTCTATGCACATGTTGTATATGCAATGTTGTGTACGTATGGTGTTGGTACCATTTCATGACTCATCCTTTCACCTAAAAACTTCATTTTATCCATCATATTTTCTCATTGAACCTTCATAAATCTCTCATATTCCTTTGAAAATGATTAATGTAATGACATTATTATTATTTTTACATTGGAATTAATTTTAGGAATTTTTGTGTTAAAATTAGGATTTTTCAGAAAATTACAGGTTTTCGTAACTTCCTATAATGGCTTCATGTTTTGAAATGTTGCATGACAAGTTGGCCAAATCAAGGACTGAGGGTCTATTCCTGAATGTACAAGGATGGTGAAATATCTATCCACTTCCAGATTCTACAGGTGGCTGGTCAACGTTGGTCAACTTCAGCTATTTTAGCAGAAAATCCCAAGCAATTAATGAACAAATTTGATTCTTTTTTATATTTTGCTTGAAAATAGGGATCTGAACTAATTCAACTCCTTTGGGAATTTAGTTAGGATTTTGAGGAACAAAAATAGCCTCTTATTGTTATGTAATTTAATGATAAATATCTAAAAGGAAAACATTGAAGGCTAGACATGAGACATTACGTGACAAAATTCAAAACTTGATTTATGTAATTATTGGCTTTCAGAGTTTAATACATAGATTCAGTTATATATGTTGTTACATTCAGTAACCTTCTTCATCTGAGTTATCTTAAGGTGTGCTTGAAACATGTGGATGTCCCCCACTATAGAGCTGGTAAACTTCCTTTGTGTTTTTCATTTACAATTGTATAATTAGATCTGATAGACATTTCCATTTAATTCCTATGCTGCAATTTTATGAATCATAATTGTCAATTGAAGCCAGTATCTTTTGTGAAAGGTCTTTGTAAGAAGATTCAATTGATATCAGTCTTTGAATTGAGAATTTTTTTTACTATTTCATTTATCATTTATGGTTAATGATCATGGTTGTAATTGTAGAGCTCAACTTGTAGACTAATGGCTTAACCTTGTAAAAGGACCTAGCTATTGGTTGATTTCAAGATTATTTACGTTTCTTTCTGTTTTGAATGATTTTGATTGATAAGTGTATTGATTTAAGACTTGGAAGACGTTCTATGAATTGAGTTCTTGTAAAATAAGTAGAGAATCTTGGACAAACAATAGAACTCTATTTTTAGGAGATTAGATTTGTTTTGTTTAAGAAGGTGTTCAAGTGTGGAAGGAGACAAGGAAAAACCTCTTGTAAAATAGTATTGAATCCTATTACACTAAACCCTCATTTAGGAGACCAAATCATTCTAGATCTATATATTTTAGATCAATACCTCTAAGTGTACCTACTCGGATTGATAGGAAATTGAAACCTAATCTAAACTAGTAGATTGGACCAAACATATAGTTTTATGTACATTTTTTATATGCAGTGCTATGTACATATGGTGTTGTGTGTGTGTTTTACATATGGTTTTTTGTGCATGATTGTATATGTGGTGTTGTGTACATGTTGTACAAGTGTTGTGTGCAAGTGGTGTCGTGTATAGGTCGTGTATGTGGCATTGTGTACATGTGGTGTCATGTACAATGTCGTGCATGTGGTGTTGTGTACATGTGGTATTGTGTACACATTGTACAAGTGATGTGGTGCACATTAAACATTGTGTAAATGTTGTACAAGTATTGTTGTGTACACGTGGTATTGTGTACATGTTGTGCATATCGTACTGGTATACGTATGGTATTGTGTGCATGTCATACATGCTCTGCTGCAGGCATTCAGTACTATGTATGTGCATGGTGTAGTCGTGGTATCATGACAGGTGTATTCATTATGTTGTACTATGTATATGTATATGTATTGTACACCGGGTGTAGGTGTATTTGTCTAATGTCAATGTGGGTGTGTGAATTGTATGGTGTTGTATGACATATGTGGGTGTATGTGTTGTGATGTATATTGTGTGTATGTGTAAATGATTGAAGGGAATCAAAGGAATTGGGTTCTTTCCATGTGTGGAAACTGATCCAGTGTGTCAAAAAAAGAACAAAGTCAAAAGTAAGGATCAATGAAGGATAAGTATTATTATTTTATTTTAGTGCAATATGCACATGATCTACATTTCTAACTTAATATGGTTATAAGTGATTTATGATTATGGTTTATTATGATTGCATGCAATTCACGATTTTGACTCACTAATGGATGTGTTTTGAGCTAACTAGATCTAATATTTTTATACATGTTGATTTGATCAAATAATTAGTTTGAATTGTTGTGACAAGAAGTGAAAAAAATTACAAATCTACCTTAATATTGAGCTACCAATGAGGTCTGATGTGAATTTATTACAATTTATTTTGAATCTAATGGTAGTTATGTGCTTGGTATAGGAAGCACGAAAATTCTTGGTTGGGTGGTTGAAACTGACTACAAGAACTAGCAACATTAGAAAAATTAATTGGAACATGCAATAATATGTTGGTAAAGCACTTCAGGAGTAGGGATATTCTAGGACACTAGTACCCAATAGTGTCCATTTATTTTCATGAACATTCTATGACTGTTATGATGGTTTTGAGGTAGGTATATGACCTGGTTTTTGTATCTTCCGATGCGAGGAAGCCTTGTCAAGGGATGGATCGCCCATGATAGGGGATATCGGGGAACTTGGAAGGTGAGTGACTACATGGAAGGGGATGACTAGATTTCCCGGGAGATTGTGTAGCGGAGAAAGGAAGGTTGGGGATGGATTATTTTTGGTCATTAGCATTTCCATATGGAATCCGATGCACACTAGGAGTGTGCCCTAAAAGAATGAGTTGGTCACTGTTCATTGAGGGTATAATGGCGTAAGATCATAGCGTTGGACACTAGATGCATATTTGACTTGGTAGTGTATTCTGGACTTCCTGGGAAGGATTCCCTTAGATTCCCTTGTTGCAGATGCAGACAAAGTATCCTTTTATTTTTTGGTTGGGAAAATTTGGATATGTATATGTGTGTGTGTGTGTGTGTGTGGTTGTTTTTGTAAATACCATAATGATTTATGCTATGAAGATCCAGTATGTGGTATGATTGTCATGATGGTTTTGATTTTGAGTAGGTTATTAATTCTAAATATTGAAATATGATAAGTTATAAATATCCCGTGGAAACATGTTTTCTTTTGAGTGGTTTTGCTGAGCTATATGTGTGATTGAACACTGAGGATGGTGTCCCCCAAGGGGGAGGGTTCTGTAATAGACCTGGTGAAAATTCCATGTAATAAAGTTAAAAATAATAACCATGCTTAATGGGACACTTATTCCAAGTTTAATTTTAGGAAAAGAATCCTATTGGGTGTTCATTTCGGTTAATATGGCTAAGGAAATTGGCAAAGGAAAATGCAAAGGCTTTGGAAAGGAAAAATGGCATTTTTGGCACATTTAGTTGTGAAAATAATGGAAATTAGGATAAAAGGGAGATGAATGGTCACAAGTTGCATGTGAGGAGTAAAATGAAAGAAAATAATGGAAAATGAAGAAAATATAGGCCTCATTAATAAAAAGGCTTTTGCGAATCAGTTGGTACCTTTTGTCAATTTATTTTTTGGAGCTCTCTTAGTATTTCTCTCTCTCTCTCTCTCTCTCTCTCTCTCTCTCTCACTCACTCACTCACACACACGCACACACACACACACTTGGACACTTAGATTTTTGGAGCATTTTGGCAGTGGATCAAGTAAGGAAAGAAATCAAGAAGGAGGAAGGAAATAAGGAGGAGCGGGTATCAAGCAGCTACACCAGGATTCTTTGCAGGTATTGATTTGCACATATGATTTCCTTGCTAAATTTGGCATGCATGGTATTACATGCGGTTCTTTGTTGTCTTGGTATGGGATTTTTCCAGGTGTGACAGTTTATTCAACCTAGCCTTTCCATTTTCGAATAGCCATAGTGTGGTGGAGTTTTCATTTTTTGGTTTAGCTAGATTACTGGATGGATTTGAAGTTGAGTGAGGTGGATTTCTGAATGATTATGGAAACAATTCATGTGTTTCCTACGTTTAGGGCCTAGTAATCTGGGTTTGGATTGCAGTAAAGCCTGAGAGGTGGTTTGCTCTCCTTTCAGGCCTAGGAATCTTGGGTTTGGGATATATGGTAAATCTTGGAGAGTATATCTCAGTTTATGGCATGGTGGCCCCTGATTCAGACTGGGGGTTTTGGTATAGCATCAGAGACTAGGAGACAGGAAAATTCCTCACAGTTTAAGCAGACAAAATCCAATGATATCCATGCTTGTGTTGGCCTAGTGATTGGGTGTATATCATGGTAAATCCTAGTTTATGATTGATGAGGGTGAGGTGATTTAGCCTCGGGATGCCCTGGTTGGTTCTTTTTGTTTGATTCACACATTCATGCTTGGAATATGGAAAGGGGGCGATTGGCTGAAGAGAGATTTGGCTGAGCCAATTTAATGTCGGGTGGAACGTGGAAGTCCCATCTCTGCTTTTTTTAATTTAGTAATGAAGAGATCATTAGTTTTGTATTTGGTATGGAAATGTACTAGTTACTATGTGGATTCTATTTTTGTTGTATCCATGGTATTTCCGTTGTTATTATGTTGGTTATAAGCATGTATTTTATTACTGATGATGTATGGCTTTATCCACATTTTTTCTTGTAAATGAATACACAATGTATCTATGGTCAAATAGATTGTATTGCATCTTATGATGTAAGGAAGTAGTGCCTATTAGTTATTCTCATATAAGTATGGGATACCTATGTTTAAATATTCTATTTCCCCTATAAATGCAATGTTTGTAACATGTTTGAAGAAATCCATGTCATGGTTAGGAGGGGTCTAGATGAGTTCCTGATGATATGATTTATTTTGTACCTTTTTTTTAATGTTATTTATTATTCCCTAAATTTTCATGAAGTTCTGGGAAGTGACCTAGGCTTTGGGGTTGAAAAGGTGGCACAAGTATCATAGTTGCAGGCACAAAAATTACCATTTATGGCACTGGTCGCTACCTTTCCTTGGTATCACTGTGACTATAGGCTCCCATCCATTACCTTGCCTTGGCATCACTGTGACTATAGGCTCCCATCCATTACCTTGCCTTGGCATCCCATCCATTACCTTTCCTTGGTATCACTGTGACTATAGGCTCCCATCCATTACCTTGCCTTGGCATCCCATCCATTACCTCTCCTTGGTATCACTGTGACTATAGGCTCCCATCAGTCCCCTTTAGGGGACAGGGGTCTAGGAGGCTGGGTTACCTCTTAGGGATGTTTTTGATGCTATGTAAGGTGTTTTTGTCTTGTTTATGTTGGTTCCACTTCCTTAAGTTGATCTAGGAGGCTGAATCTCATATTCGTAATGTTGTGTCACATATTTACCATGGTTGGTCAATTACTTGGGTAGAGGTTGGAAGGGGGTGTTACACTCATCCCTTTGATTCATGAACCTACTTGTGGGAAGGTTGGTTTCATTCCAAAGGAAATATGTGGGAATGTTTATACCTATTAATTAATCTCAATTTGGATTTTACACGAGCCACACAAGGAAGGTGACATTTGGTTATATCTTAATTAGAGGAGACAAACATGTTTAGAGGAGATGGTTATAATCACAAAGGACTCTTTTTCACCTATCCACATGAGGTCCATCATACCATGAGTATGGTTAGATTGATTGAGGGAATCCAACATGAGAATTAACATACTCCTTAAATTGTGGATATGTTAGGTGTCATTAGACTCTTCTTCCATAATGATAAAGATATATCTTGGAGCTATTTCACAATTATTTTGGAGCTAATATCTTTTGAGTGACTCTTGATATTTTATTTGAGGGTCTTCCCCTAGGTATTAAAATTTGAGTGCTTTGATGGTAACAAAAAAAGATGCACAACTCATGACATTTCTACAAGGTTACTAGGAAGTTATCATATGCAAAGGGTTCATTTATTACTAAACATGACTCATTGATTTTATCATTTCTAATGAATAATACACCATGGAATAGATGATCAATCCGTTTCCAGAATTATGAGAAGAGTTATCATCGGATCCATATTTTAGTTTTTTGGCCTCCAAACTAGTTTCATTTCTAGATCTAAAAAAACAAAATACCACATAAAATAATGTTTGTTATAGTGGTTATGGTAGTGCCTAGGTATCTGGTGACAAATAATTATGTTAAAAATTTGAAAAACCATCCAAATTTGTACATGATTCTGAACATTTGGGTGGACCTGATAAAAATTTGTGGGAGAGAGAGAAGCATGAAATGACAATGTCATCTATGGAAAACAACAATGATCAAATGACACATAAAGTTGATGATTATGTAGTAGTTGATATGAGGATAAAATGAGAGCATATTTAACTTGAAATTTTGTGATTCAGAATGTGGAATGTTATAAAGGTTAAATGGAAGATCCAATGGATCCAATGTTAGACATAAAAAAGGTTAGAACTTGGAATATTTTGAGGGATGAAAACACATATTGATCTGGTTGATGAGGACTACAAGTTTTTTTTGGTAAATGTAAGAGTATATTGTCTCTCATATACTCTTGCCTTTGGCTGACTTGTTTGGATAACAATGATTACATGGTAGTGACCAATATCTGTTATTGAAAGAAATGATAAATCATAGTTAAAAAATGGGGAAGACAGTGATATGGGTAAAGCAATCACCCTATTATATGGGATTAATATGTTACACGTGATTGTGCCCATATGGTATCAACATCAAGAAACAACTTTGGCAGAAGGTTTTTCAAGAAGTATCTTTTTCAACATCCATGTGAATTCATTGTTCAGGGAGAATTCATGGGTGTATTCTGGGCATTTATTCTAGAAAATAAGTAATCAAATGTTAGACATCAAAAAATTACATATTTTTAATTCTAACAACAATTTGAGGAAATTACTTTGCAAATGGTATACCTGTACAAAATTTTAGCATGGGATAGAGAAAGTTAGCATGTATTATAGAAAAGTCTCTTTGGAGAGATGGTTAAAAAATTATCTAGATACATGGAACCCTATTATTTCCGTATGAAATTAGTTGGTGAAGCCAAGGTTATTTTTGTGTCAATTTGGAATGCCAATAGGTTAAGTTTGGAATGTGAGTTTTTCAAAAGGATGAAGTCAATGGGTATAATATGTGGAGAATAAAGTCTAAAAATCATGACTCCAATAAAAAAATTTGATGCACACTAACACATAAAATATTTAAAGGTTCATTTTTATAAATCATTTTGTGCCCGATGATTAAAGCACTACCATCTACGACAATACAAACCACTTCAAAATAGTGGTAGTTGATTAATTCTCAGACCTACGTAAGGGAAAATATGTGAAATAGGACAAAAATACCATTAAATTTCGTGATATGCACTGGAATGAACATGAGAACCTCTTAAAACCTTCTCTTACTGAATATTATGAAATGTTATATCTGATGTGTGCACTAGTAGTCATATTGGCAAATATGTAATTTGTATGTATACAATTTAAGTGTACTTGAAGCATGTGTGTGATGTGCATGCATACTGATAATGATATGCTATGGTATATATGATGTGTATAGCATGAGTAACCATAGTTGTTGGCTACTAATTATGCAAATACGTATTGACCGTGTTGGAAATTTGTCAACCAAGAGCTCTCCTCGACGTGAATTCCCAATTAGACCTCACACCGTTTGGAGTAGGAGCCCCATCCAGAATATCAGATTGGTTGTCATGTATTCTAATATATATGCCTTGGTTATAATTTTCATCAAGATAAAGGATTGCAAATTTTCCTTCGAAAAGAAAAGGGGGTGTGCCTAGTGATTGTTGAATCACATGTGTGTCAAATTTGTCACACTGCGAAGGGGAGGAAAAGTGAGCCTCTAAGAGATAGATAGTAGTAACACCCTAGTAGAGGCACACACAAACAACATGATCGAAATAAAATCCAACAGATTAGTCCACAAGGGATGTGATAATCATTACAACCATGCCAATCCATGGCAAGGATTGTGTTAATCCAGGAAATCCTCCATGCCAATGACATATCATAACCAAATAACCACATGCATAAACCATGCATTCCAAAACTAGCAAGTAAATCCTACATGCGACTTGGTAACTCCAAAATAATCCAGCTATAACTACTGATCTCGATGTCTCCTTGCACTTTCCTGCTTTCCTTTTCCTTCTTTCTCCAAATCCAATGTGACCCAATAATGCTCCAAGTTTTATCAAAGTGTGCAAGAGAGAGAGAGAGAGAGAGAGAGAGAGAGAATAGAAGAGATATCCAAGTTAAAACCAAAAAAGGTTGTGAAATGGTCCTCAAAATCCTTTTTATTATTGAGGCCTATATTTCCTTGAATTTTCCTCGCATGCAATTCTATGACCTTTCACCTTCCTTTTCTCCTATTTTCCATTATTTTCATAAAAAAATTCCAACAAATGACATTTTGTCTTTCCAAAGCCTTTGCCAATGTGTTTTCCAATTTCCATAGCCATTAATTAATCACTAGTGATCCCCATATCTGTGTTTTTGCCCAACATTCAACTTGGAATAAATGTCCCATGACCTTGGTCTTACTTTTGCCTTTATTAACTTTATTACATGGATTTTTAACCGTAGCTATTATATATTATGCCAAGTGGGGAAAATTTATGAACATGGTTAAGGTCGGTGTGTTTATGTGATGGGTTTGAGGACCGTGATTATTAGGCTGGTGAGATGGGACATAATTAATTAGGATTGTGAGTTGAGAGTTGTTTCTAGGGTGGTACTCCCATGTGTATGTGCTTATGCATTGGGGTTGGTGTGCTTGAGTGTATGTGGTTTTTATGCTATGAGGGTAGAAATCCTAATGTGGTGAACATGGTTAATTTATGAATATTAATAATCACATAATGATTGCAAGTGGACCTAGATGAAAGAGTATGGGGGGGGGGCAAGAATCCATGAATGTAAAAGGCACCTTAATGAGAAGATACTATTATAATATTAAATATAGGAGAACTGTATTTATAACAAGGGGGATTTCGTTACTCGGGGATGCATTTAGTCTTAGTGACTAACGGGTCAATGTGTGTGAGGTGTAATTATTCAATAACCACTAATATTGGATTGATTGGGGTTTTTTTGGTGTCTGGTGGCTCTGGAATATTGGTGGCTTTGAGATCTTGGTAGCTATGGTTATGGATTAGTGACCATGGAGTTATGGGAACTCAGATCAAATATATGTAGTGAGTCTTGGGCTTCGAATATGTAACTCATTAACCATTCCATGAGCCTTGTGCTTGGAAATTTCAACTGACGAAAGCATGATTATTCAGTTAACCATATCACAAAGGATGCATCCTAATATGAGAGCCTTGGTGGTTCTAGTTTATGGATTGCGTAGCCATGGAGTCGAGGCCCAAGCTCAGGGATGACACGTTATTGAAATATAATGGAAAATGCAGTCACATGGTTGGGAGGAATGCCAAAGGTCTACAACCAATCATCAATTCATACAAATAAGTGCTTAAAATTGTTTATATGCTCGTTGGTTCCATTACACTTGCACATGGATTGGTATTCTAGTGATTTGACAGTTAACATGTTGTGTGTTATTTTTAAGTTATGCAATGTTTATTGGATACATTTGTATTGATGGTACTTTTTGGAGTGGGGTCCCTTGAGGCACAAGTTTCAAAAATCCATTTTGGGTAATATTGTATGTGTGCACTTTGCAAAGGGAGTCAAAGGGATTTGGTGTGGTCAAAGTCCCCTATTTTTGTGTAAATGAACTTTCATGTAAATTGTGGGCCTCAAACCATGGTTTGAGATCATAGTATCTATGCGCTAGGTGCATATAAATATATAGAAGATGTCTAAGCTAAAGATAGGATGACATTGAAAGATAGTTTATGATTTTTCTCACAAATAGTCTGTAAGAGTCTCGACGGGTTAGGGTTCGGTAAAAGGCTCCTGCTGGCTATGTGCACAGAGACCTAGTCCTGATTGTGTGCGGGCTCCACTAGTTGTGTGTGCGGAAGGGTTTTGTAAGGGTTGGTAAGGGCTGTTTTGTAAGGAATGTTGATGTATTGAATGATATATATGAAGATCATATAATGAATTGTTTTGGTGAACCTCTTGTGTTATGCATTTGTGTTGTTATTTTTATACTTTTTTGAGACCACATTTTTCAAAGCTTCTTATTATATATTGCACAAGATCTTGGGATAACTTATGATTAAATTTTGATTAAATATTGAATAAATATTTTGTGTGTTGTGACTTGAATCGGCTTCAGTTCTATTTGGTTGTGCCAAAGTGATAGTGATTTTGTGGTATTCTGTTAAAGTTTGCATAGTCTCTATGTGCGCATATGTATAAGTTTACTTTGGGTTTTTACCGAGGACCACTCATTCATTTCTCCCTCAGGGTGCGCAAACCTGGTTCCAGCACCCCCCCATACTTCTTCGGGTGAGACTTTGGTCTGCGCAATCATATCACTATCGAAAGGGCCTATAGTTGGAGGGTTTTTTGGATTATCCATAAAATATGAACTTGGGTCAGGACCCCTTAAGCCAAAAAATTGTTCCATTTCCGAGACCGGGATCATCATTTTGAGGGAGATTTGATATTGTAATAGCCCTCGCGAAACAAATTACAATATTGGCTAGATAGAAATATCCTCAAATTTGAGGTTCAAGAGAATAAGAGAAATAAGATATATGTTGAACTATGGGTCCGAAAATATATTTATACAGAAGTGCATGAAATTTTCCTTAGTTCCTTCACATACAAGATTTAGGAGTGGTTTTCACGCTTATCTGAATTCCATCGCTATATAAGAGATGAACCAGTCACTGAGTGGACCTATGAAATGATCGAAAAAGTAGAGAAATTTGATAATAAGATCACTCGCGCGGTAGATCATTGGATCTCCTAGAGCTTGGGTGGCTTTGTGACGGAATTTTCCATTGATCATTTTGTGTCTTACTCTGAAGCAGAGAGAATATTTTTCAAAGGCCCTAGAGGTAAGTTCCTGCACTCATTAAAACTGTCTTTGAAGATGTTATTGTCTGAAAATGGTTTTCTATGCGAACATGCTGCTTGAATGCATCAAAAGGGTTCAACTACACGCAGTGGAAAAATTTACCATGAAGATTCTGAAGAAGTCCCTTATATCCCTCTGAAGCTTAGATATGATAGTGAGCTTGATCCAAAAACCGCTAACTCAAGTGATTCTGATGAAGAGAGATTTTTCCAATAGAGAACTTTAATTTTGTTTCCTACCGCATCCACTCCACTTATTTCATCACACTAGAGATCGCCTACCCCACCACGCAGTCCATCCCCTCCTCCTCTCCCAAAAGTAGAAATGGTCGTGTTAATGAAGCTACCTAATTTCAAGGGTATCAGGAATGATGACACCGAACACTTCTGGTTTGTGACAGAGGTTGTGTGGAAGGCGTAACAGGTTCACAATAATGATATCAAGAAAGTGAAACTCGCTACTACCTTCCAGGATGAACACTGGATTGGTATATGAGGTATGTTCAGGATAACCCTAATGCTACCTTGCAAAAGATAAAGACACACCCTAAAAGAGTAGTTCAAAAATCCTAAATCATACTCGCAGTTAGTAATTGAGAATAAAGATATCCACTAGGAGGTTAATGAGTATATATGGGAAGTAGACCAATGGTTGAAGCATGTCATCAGAGATGGAGGGTTCTTCATTGACGATGCTCAGCATAAATAATGGTTCATTGATATGTTTCTCCTGCATCTACGCCAGCCATTAAGACAACACAATATTGCCACATTACCTAACGCTGTAGAGGTCGCAATGAAATTATAAGTTACACCAGCACCTGTTGCGCTTGGGACCCAAAAAACTCAGAATTAGCTAAAATCCATGCACTTGAAAATTCAAAGCTTGAGCAATGATAAGGGAAAGGAAGTGTGCGTATAGATCTGGTGTATAAAATGCAAGGCTTCCGACCACCATAAGGATCAGCATCCTATTTTCACTAATTATTTGAATGTTGGAGGTCCCAGCCCCTTGAAGAGCCTTGTTTGGTGTATAATCTGTCAAGTTTCTGGATTGCATGAAACATATTCATGTCCAAGGATTGGGAAGTGTCAGCCTGATCTAAAGCAGTTGTTTTGCAGGTTATGTTCACCATTAGGGCATGACGAGTAGTGTTGTATATATTCACCCCTGCCTATGAATTTTGGTTCGCTGCCTCATTCGAATCCATTTCAAAGCTCCACCGTGGCCTAAAACCTCATGCTCCTGTTTGATATTACCGTTTCCGCCCGAAAATCCGCTCTACAAAGGTTAAAAACCCATAATTTAAATTTATTGGGCCCAGTCCTAAGACCTTAGCCCCCCGTGCTTGGGCTACCATATGACCTGAGCAAGAAACCATAGGCCAGGAGGAAAAGGAGCTTATTGTTTTATGTTTCGGGTGCACTAGTGGCCGTCCGATCGAGTTCAATCAATGGAGCGGTGATCGTTCTATGTGGAGGGCCCCACGCGCAGAAAACTGGTGGTAAATCCCGCACCACTTTCACCAGGCCGACGGGTTTGAACTAAATGCTAGCGATTCCATTTAAAACGCACCACGCGTCTTTTGTACGGGCCCAAGAAACCACTTTCCCGCGCGTTAAAGTTTGTACAATCGCCAGGCAGCGTAATTCATTTGAACCGTTGGATCTGCTGGCCTCAATCTGACGAAAGATATTCTCTGAAGCCGCTCACCCGATAACTCATGTCCGGCATGTTCTGTGGCCCACCATTGTGCCACTCTCGTCGCCTCCTAGCTGTTGATCTGTGTTTAGGATCCTACGGCCTTGGAATCAGTCTCCCTGTCCGTTGACTCCAGCGCCACGTCAGTCCCCCACCTGTCCATCGTACACCCATGTGTCCTCATCTTGCGCATCCATAACATTCCTCCACGCCATATGTATATATATGCGTGTTTTTATGTGTGTTTTTATTTCTATTCGTCGTCGTTCATTTCTCACGTCCAAACTGTTCTATGTAAAAAGGTTGCGCTCCGCCTGTTTAATCAACGCCTCCATTGTTTCTCCTCCGCCACTCTACGTGTTTTTCCCGGCCGATTATGTCTCCATCGTCCTCGTCTCCATCGCTGTCTGGTTTTTTTGATATATCTGTGGGTTTTGTAGGTTTCAAGATAACAAGAAGGAATTTTAATTTGTTGCCTCTGTTGCAGAGGTTAAGAGCCCGTAAAAGAACGATATTTTGCTGGCGAAATTCAGGAGGGGAGCTGAGGGTAGGTGTATTAAATGACTATCATTAAGTACAAAAAAGATATGAACCTACAGAACCCTCTAGAGAAAATCAAGGAACACTCCGCCCTGCATTAAACGTCCAGGATTTAAATTCAAAGCTAAAGGTAGAGAGTGCAGTACAGAATTGCAGACTGTCTCAGGGTTCTTATGGCAGCAGATTTTTCCCTCAGCGAAAGGCAGAAAATTATATATTTTATTATTTGTGTCATGTTTATAAGGATATTTTCATCTCCCATCATTTATTTCTAGAGACAGATTGTAAAGTACAATCATTTATAATTAGTCATTCATAGAGTGGGCGCGAATGTTTTCCGCCATTTTATTCAAATTGAGTCATTAAATGTGCTCCATCTACCTCCTTCTCTAGAATTCTCTATCTTTTCGATAAAAGCCCGAAAAGAAGACATTGTAAGGGTTCCAGATTTCTATCAGTAAACTATGCAGTGAAAAGGCTTTTGTATACATTTTGTAATATTTTTGTATGAAGGTTCAGAGCCCGTAGGGTCTCAGTGAGGAGGAGTTATAACTGTAATGAGGATTCTGGTCTTTGGTATCTCATAGTATGTAATTTCTCTTATGTGTTAATACAATATCTCTTTCATGCTATTTATCTTCTTGTATCATGTTCTAGAATGCGAGTGGCTCACTAGTTTGCAGTAAGGATTCATCCTTGTTGATGCCCTTTCTGGAATTAGTCAAGCGCTTTAAATAGGCCTAGTCATGATATATTGTTCCATGTTCATCTCTTCCATATTTTCTGCTATATTAGTTGCATGAGGAGGGTGCTTTTAAAACGCCATTGTCATATAAGGATTCATAAATTGGTATGCCCTTATGTGGTTCTGTTGTGTATCTGGGTATCAGTCTCATGTTAACTAATATCTTCTTTATTTTTCCTCATTGCACTCACCTCTTGATATTTGATTTCTGTGATATATTATTTGAGCTGGCCCTCTTTACAGTAAGCTTTCTCTTAACTGTCTGATGCCTTTGTATTGGATTTTTACATGATGTTCCTACATTATTCTTATCTTTGTGTCAGCTTCTGAGAGAGTTTGGTCCCATTCAAAACTTATTTCCTTGTTTTACAAGAGATAGTAAGTGAGCTTTTGGATTGACAACCCAAGCTATACGAAGAGCTCCTTACTATATTAAGATGTCCTAGGCACTGGTCTATGGAAACTCTAGACTGTCTCTAGGGGGTGACAAAATTGTCCACAACATCTTTCTGGCGCCGTTGCCGGGGATCGAATTCAAGAATATCAGTTTCCCTGGGCCTCGACAAATTGTTTTCACTCTCTAATCAGGTGAGCACGGAGAGTTGAAGAGTTGCGTATCTCTCACCTTGGCGACTCCACTGTTCTTTATTTGATAAATTTTATTGGTAGTCCTGGCTTCTCGAAAGCCACATTTGAGGTCAGATACATCTCAGTCGAAAACACCTTACGTGTCTGACCCAGAGAAGATCATTCATAAAAGAGTTTGGAAGGATAGGAAGTCAGCTCGTGTTGAAAATCCTGAATATTCCGTTGAAGATTGTCCACCCTCTTCTTCTCAAGAGATCATAACAGAAAATCTCGAGTTTTACTCAGAAACTCCACGTAGAGGAAGTGTCCAGATTGAAGAATATTCTCATCCTACTCCCGAGGCTGAGGAAATTAAAGAAGTCATAAAAGTAGTTGCTGTTAACCGTGAATTATTCCCAGCTACGCCTCAGTCCTCCATATCATATATTCCCATCGTTATTCATACTCCGCTTCCTCCTACTCCTCTCCCTTCATTTGTATCTCAGACTGTTGCTCAACCCCCACCTCCTCCAATGGCTAATGTTCCTGCTTTTCTATTGAAAAAATACGCTCCACTGGCCTTGCCCCAAGTGCTAAATGATATGCCACAGGATTATCTAAAGATTCTGCCAAGATTTAATGGTGAAAATGAAGTTGATGCTCAGAAACATCTCAAGACCTTTTTCTCTTTTGCAGAGAACTTAAATGTTGAACATTTAGATGTGGTCTTGAGATTATTTGTGCAGTATTTGGAGGGTGAAGCCAGAAAATGGTTGAAGACATTGGGGAATCGTTCTGTGACCACCTGGGACCAGATGGAGAATACTTTTCTTAGGAAGTGGGGAGAAAAGAAAGATCACGGTCAATGTCTTACTGAGTTTAATACTATGAAGAAGAAACAGAATGAAGGGGTATCAGAATTTATCAAAAGATTCAACAAGTTATATCTGAGCCTGCCCCCTGAAATGAAGCCCCACGAAGCCGCTGCCAAGATAATTTTTATAGCAGCCTTTGATTTTGACTTTGGATTCTCACTGAGAGAAAGAAAACCTGCCACT
The DNA here is from genome assembly GCA_034641835.2 of Pinus albicaulis. NCBI lineage: Eukaryota > Viridiplantae > Streptophyta > Pinopsida > Pinales > Pinaceae > Pinus > Pinus albicaulis. Next base: position 949,718,395 of record CM076582.1, read on the forward strand.
TTAGATGATGCACAGTCAGATGCTCTGGAATTGGAAGCAAACTTTACCTCCACTGGGAAACTGAAGGGAAAAATTGAATAGGATACTAGGAGGAGAGGCAAAGAAGAGGTTTACACCTCTAGTCAGGAAAAAGATTCAGATAAAATGGATGAAATAAGCAAAATGATAAAGAAGATGGTCAAGCTTGAACTGGAAGCTAAAAATGCAGCTCCCAAGAACTATTACAATGCTCCAAACAGAGGATACAATCCTCAGTATAGAAGGCCACCATTGCAAATATTTCCGTGAGAAGCGAAGGAATCACAAGACCAGGTACCCCATCCCTTGTACCTGGAAGGACCAGCAGATGACTCCACTGGAGATGCGGCTTATGGATTAGAAGATTCAAATCTTGCTTTTTCAAATAATGATGATATAGAATGCCCCTTGCAAGACGAGGACGAAGAAGCAGAGATTGACCATTATTGTAAACAATTTGTTGATTTCATGGAAGCACAGTTCAATGTAAAATATGATCTCAGATCTTCAAGGAAGAGGACCAGAACTCAAGATCAAGAAGAGGAGCCACCTCAGAAAGAAACATCTGCTCAGAAGGAATCAGCAACGAAGAGAAGTATAGAAAAAGGTAAGATTCCCTTACTCCTCTAAATACTCCCTTGCAGTCCAATGATCAGATTCCTTCTTCTTCAAAAATAGTCAGTCCTCCTAATGTTGAGCCAGTGTCAAAATAAATTAAGTCTTCAGTCGAAAATAAGGAGTCAAAAGAAGTTGTGATAGCAAAACCCCCATCTGCTTTCAATTTGCAAAAATAAATTGAGAAGATTAAGATTCCTGTCCCCCTGACTGAGCTACTAAAACAGCCTATATACCAGTCTCAAGTCACTTCCTTTATGCTTCCTCCTAAATTACCAATTGCACCTGATAGTCTAAACCTTCAAGAAGAAAGACGCATGGTAGTCTTTGGCCCACATGTCGAGGAGATAGACCCTTCTACTCCTCCTTTTTATGTGTCTCTAGTTATACATGACCTACTGTTGCACAATTGTATGTTAGATTCTGGGGCTTCCCATAATCTTATGCCTCTGTCTGTCATGGAACAACTAGGACTGCAAATTACAAGACCATACAAAGACTTATATTCATTTGATTCTAAAAGAGTTAAATGCTTGGGAATGATTAAAGATTTAGTGGTCAATTTGGCTCAAATCCCAGCAAAGAGTGTGTTCATGGACATTGTGGTTGCTGATATCCCAGCCCGCTTTGGCATGCTACTGTCAAGATCCTGGGGTACAAAGATTGGGGGGTCAATAAAATTGGATTTAACATATGCTACTGTCCCAGTCTTTGGAGGTCAGGAAAGGAGGTTGTACAGGGAGACTAGATTTGTTAAAATGGTAACTAAGGCTGACTGCTCAGAGAATTCCCCAGTTTATAACAAAGAGGGAGACTTCTCATGTTTGATGTTAGAAGAAAATCAAAATTATGCTCATCAGCCCCTTTTTGGTCAAATCCAAGCTGAGCAGCCTAAAGAAGATCAGGAATCAGGAATTTGGACTTTGCATTTTGATGGAGCAAACTCAAGAGAAGGCAATGGAGCTGGGGTATTGTTGATCTCTCCTACAGGAAAATGGGTGCCACTGTCTTTTAAATTGGAGTACGAGACTACAAAAAACGTAGCTGAATATGAAGCACTATTATTGGGGCTACAGACAACGAGAAACATGGGCATCCAATGTTTAAAAGTCTTGGGAGACTCTGAGCTGGTGGTAAGGCAAATCAAAAATGAATGTCAAACTAAGCACCCTTGGCTCAGAGCATATAGAAACGAAGTATGGGACATGATAGAAAATTTATTCTCAGCATTTAACATACAGTTCATGCCCAGGGAGCAAAATAGAATAGCATACTCTCTTGCTGTAGCTGCCAGCACATTCCGTCCTCCTCAAAATTCACTCTTAATATATGAAGTGGAGGTATGTTACAGACCATCTATTCCAGATAATATAAAGCATTGGCAGGTTTTCGAAGACAATGAACAGATGAAGAGATTCATGGAAACAGTGGGAGAATTATCCAACATGGAGATTGATGATAATGAAGCAGAAGAAGTCGAAAATATTGTACAAAACAAATGGGAAGAAAGAATAGCAAGTAACAGAGTGCTGCAGCTAAAAGGAAATGTTATACCCAGAGGTCTGGTACCCCTAGAAAGATTATTTAACAAGGATGACATTTCGTTGCAGCCAAACAAGGTGACAGAAGAAGATCAAGTGAGAGGTTTGAATCTGGGTACTTATGCTGATCCCAAAATTGTCAAATTATCTAAAAGAGTCCCAGAAGAATATAAAGAAAAATATTTGAAGTTGTTTCAATGCTATAAAGATGTATTTGCTTGGTCCTATCAGGACCTAAAAACTTTTGATGTTAATATAATGCAGCATAAAATTCCTTTGAGGGAAGATGCAAAGCCTTATAAGCAGAAACTCAGATAGATAAATCCTCTGTTGCTTCCCTCCATTGAAAAAGAAGTCAAGAAGCTATTGAAAGCCAAAATAATTGTGCCATTGAGGTACTCAGAATGGGTAGCAAACCTTGTTCCTGTTCGAAAGAAAAACGGAGAAATAAGGCTTTGTGTGGATTTCAGGAATTTAAATAAAGCATCATTGAAAGATAATTATCCACTGCCTAAGATGGACCACATTCTGCAAAAAGTAGTGGGAGCATCTATAATGTCAATGATGGATGGATTTTTTGGTTATAATCAGGTAGCTGTATTTCCAGAAGACCAGAAGAAAATTGCATTTACTACACCATGGGGAACATTTATGTATGCTAGGATGCCATTTGGATTAATTAATGCAGGAGCTACTTTTCAGAGGGCAATGGACATAGCCTTTGTTGGAGAACAGGACAAGTTTTTGGTGGTATATCTTGATGATATCACGGTGTTTTCAAAGAATGATGAGGAGCATATTGAACATTTAAGAAGAACTTTTGAAAAATGCAGAAGGTATGGCCTTTCTCTCAATCCTCAAAAATCTTTGTTTGCATTAGATGAGGGAAAACTCTTAGGGCACATTGTAACTAAAGATGGTGTGAGAATAGACCCTAAGAGAGTTGAAGTAATAAACAATATTCCTTTACCGAGGAATAAGAAGGAAGTACAGGTGTTTTTAGGCCGAATCAATTTTTTGAGAAGGTTTATTCCTAACTATGCCGAGATAGTTAGGCATATAATTGATATGTTGAAGAAGGAGAATGAAGTAAGATGGTCCCAGGAGTCTAGAGATGCGTTCACAAGGATAAAACAGGCATTTTCTGAAGCTCCTGTGCTAGCTTGGCTAGATTACAACAATCCATTTATGATCTTTTCATTTGCTTCACCTCATACAATTGCTGGAGTATTATTACAGAAAAATGAAGAGGGATATGAACAGCCTATAGCTTTCTTCAGTCAAGTGCTTTATGACGCTGAATTGAAATATAATATATTGGAGAAGCAGGCATATGCCCTGGTAAAGTCCCTTAAAGATTTTAGAGTATATGTTTTGCAATCTCACATTACTGCATATGTTCCCACAGCAGCTGTCAAAGACATCCTTGTTCAGGGGGACAACGAAGGTAGAAGAGGAAGATGGATTGCAAAAATTCAGGAGTATGATTTGGACATAAAGCCTACTAAGTTGATTAAAGGACAGGGACTTGCTAAGATGTTATCTGAATCAAATTATCAAGCTTTGGGCATTAATTTATCCATGATAGCAAATGAAGAATCTGAAAAAGAAGAAGAGCAGCAAGGACTCGAGATGGCCACTCAAAAGATACATGTGAAATACCTAACTAGTCCTTGGTACAAAGAAATCGTCCAATATCTTTTAACACTTAGCTGTCCTCCGAGTTGTGATAAGGTAAAATACAGAGCCGTAAGAATGAAATCCCAGAAACACATGATTGCCAATGGACAACTATATTGGAGAGACCCTTCAGGTATATTACTGTTATGCCTCGCGGAAAATGAAGTGGAGAATATATTGACGGAATTTCATGAGGGAATATGTGGAGGACATTACAGCTGGAGGGCAACAACTCATAAAATCCTAAAGGCTGGTTTTTACTGGCCAAAATTGTATACAGATACTTTTGCTTGGGTCAGAGCATGTGACAAGTGCCAAAGATTTGCAGAAAGACAGAAATTAGCAGCTTTGCCCTTGATTCCTATTCATGTAAATGAACCATTTCAAAAATGGGGATTAGATTTTATAGGAGAGATACATCCCCCATCAAGTGGCCAATATAAATGGATACTAACAGCCACAGATTACTTCATGAAATGGGTGGAAGCCATACCTACCAAAAATGCTACATATGCCGTGATAATGAAGTTTATGGAGGAAAATATCATATCTAGGTTTGGCTGTCCTGCTAGAATTGTAACTGATAACGCACAGGCTTTCAGGTCTGCCAGGTTTGTGAATTTTTTCCAAAGGTATAACATCATCCTGACTCACTCCACAGCATACTATCCACAGGGAAATGGCTTGGCAGAGTCTTCTAATAAAACCCTAGTGAGGGCCCTGAAGAAAAAAATCAGTGAAAATCAGAAAAACTGGGACTCTCAATTAAAATTTGCTCTATGGGCGTATAGGATAACCAGAAAAAGAGCAACAGGGAAATCTCCCTATGAGCTGGTATATGGGAGAGTAGCTGTGTTTCCTGTGTAATTGGATTTGCCAGTGGCACGCTTCATGCAGGAAAACCAGGAAGAACCAGATGACATGGTCCGAAGAATTAATCAATTGGTTGAATTAGAGGAAACACGGAACCAGGTGGATCAGAGATTGATAGAATATCAAGAGAAGATGAAGAATGTATTTGATCAGCATGCGAAGGATATAAAATTTCAAATTGGAGACCTGGTTCTCATATGGGATGTTCGCAGAGCAAAGAAGGGCAAGCATGCTAAATTTGATCCGCTGTGGTTTGGTCCATTCAAAATCGTGAGTCAAGGGCTAAATAATACTTTCATGTTAGAAAACCTACAGGGTGATCTGCTGGATGCCCCTGTGAATGGCCAATTCCTCAAGCCATACTTTCAATTCTGACCCAGGTTGGGAATGCCTGATTGTATTATATTGTATATAAGTTATTTTAGTTTTTATTTTCATAAAGAGAGAGTGCTGGAAATTACCTGAAGAAGAAGCATAGGGGAATTGAAAAACAGAATGAAATATTCAGTGGTCTGCGTGTTCTGGACATGTCCGAGGATGACCATGCCGTCCCCAAATGGAGCCGATGTTGTATATATTCACCCCTGCGTATGAATTTTTTTTCGCTGCCTCATTCGAATCCATTTCAAAGCTCCACCATGGCCTAAAACCTCATGCTCCTGTTTGATATTACCGTTTCCGCCCGAAAATCCGCTCTACAAAGGTTAAAAACCCATAATTTAAATTTATCGGGCCCAGTCCTAAGACCTTAGCCCCCCGTGCTTGGGCTACCATATGACCTGAGCGAGAAACCACAGGCCAGGAGGAAAAGGAGCTTATTGTTTTATGTTTCAGGCGCACTGGTGGCTGTCCGATCGAGTTCAATCAATGGAGCGGTGATCGTTCTATGCGGAGGGCCCCGCGCGCAGAAAACCGGTGGTAAATCCCGCACCACTTTCACCAGGCCAGCGGGTTTGAACCAAATGCCAGCGATTCCATTTAAAACACGCCACACGTCTTTTGTACGGGCCCAAGAAACCACTTTCCCGCGCGTTAAAGTTTGTACAATCGCTGGGCAGCGGAATTCATTTGAACCGTTGGATCTGCTGGCCTCAATCCGACGGCAGATATTCTCTGAAGCTGCTCGCCCAATAACTCATGTCCGGCATGCCCTGTGGCCCACCATTGTGCCGCTCTTGTCGCCTCCCAGCTGTTGATCTGTGTTTAGGATCCTACGGCCCTGGAATCAGTCTCCCTGTCCGTTGACTCCACCGCCACGTTAGTCCCCCACCTGTCCATCGTACACCCATGTGTCCTCATCTCGTGCATCCGTAACATTCCTCCACGCCATATGTATATATATGCGTGTGTTTATGTGTGTTTTTATTTTTATTCGTCGTCGTTCATTTCTCACATCCAAACTGTTCTATGTAAAAAAGTCACGCTCCGCCTGTTTAATCAACGCCTCCATTGTTTCTCCTCCGCCACTCTGCGTGTTTTTCCCGGCCAACTATGTCTCCATCGTCCTCGTCTCCATCCCTGTCTAGTTTTTCTAATATATATGTGGGTTTTGCAGGTTTCAAGATAACAAGAAGGCGTTTTAATTTGTTGCCTCTGTTGCAGAGGTTAAGAGCCCATAAAAGGACGATATTTTGCTGGCGAAATTCAAGAGGGGAGCCGAGGGTAGGTGTGTTAAATGACTATCATTAAGTACAACAAAGATATGAACCTACAAGACCCTCCAGAGAAAATCAAGGAACACTCTGCCCTGCATTAAAGGTCCAGGATTTAAATTCAAAGCTAAAGGTCGAGAGTGCAGTACAGAATTGCAGATTGTCTCAGGGTTCTTACGGCAGCAGATTTTTCCCTCAGCGAAAGGCATAACATTGTATATTTTATTATTTGTGTCATGTTTATAAGGATACTTTCATCTCCCAGCATTTATTTCTAGAGACAGATTGTAAAGTACAGTCATTTATAGTTAGTCATTCATAGAGTGGGCGCGAATGTTTTCCGCCATTTTATTCAAATTGAGTCATTAAATGTGCTCCATCTACCTCCTTCTCTAGAATTCTCTATCTTTTCTATAAAAGCCCGAAAAGAAGACATTGTAAGGGTTCCAGATTTCTATCAGTAAACTATGCAGTGAAAAGGCTTTTGTATAAATTTTGTAATATTTCTGTATGAAGGTTCAGAGCCCGTAGGGTCTCAGTGAGGAGGAGTTATAACTGTAATGAGGATTCTGGTCTTTGGTATCTCACAGTATGTAATTTCTCTTATGTGTTAATAAAATATCTCATTTCATGCTATTTATCTTCTTGTATCATGTTCTAGAATGTGAGTGGCTCACTAGTTTGCAGTAAGGATTCATCCTTGTTGGTGCCCTTTCTGGAATTAGTCAAGTGCTTTAAATAGGCCTAGTCATGATATACTGTTCCATGTTCATCTCTTCCATATTTTCTGCTATATTAGTTACTTGAGGAGGTTGCTTTTAAAACGCCATTGTCATATAAGAATTCATAAATTAATATGCCCTTATGTGGTTCTGTTGTGTATATGGGTATCAGTCTCATGTTAACTAATATCTTCTTTATGTTTCCTCACTGCACTCACTTCCTGATATTTAATTTCTGTGATATATTATTTGAACTGGCCCTCTTTACAGTAAGTTGTCTCTTAACTGTCTGATGCCTTGGTATTGGAGTTTTACATGATGTCCCTACACTATTCTTATCTTTGTGTCAGCTTCTGAGAGAGTTTGGTCCCACTCAAAACCTATTTCCTTGTTCTACAAGGGATAGTAGGTGAGCTTTTGGATTGACAACCCAAGCTATACGAAGAACTCCTTACTATATTAAGATGTCCTAGGCACTGGTCTATGGCAACTCTAGACTGTCTCTAGGGGGTGACAAAATTGTCCACAACAAGTAGCACTGCCACACATATGAGATGATGATGGATAAATCTAAAATATACAAGGTGTAGGCTTAGTACTTCTCACCAGCATCCTCGTCTGGGCGTGGAGGATCTCTGGTTAGAGGAAGAGGTCGAGGAGGTGGACCAGCTGGTCAAGTTAGAGGACATGTTTTTTTTTATAATTGTAGAGATAATGGCCATTATGCACATGTTTTTTTGAATCTTGCGCACCAGCCTTGTAGGTATTGTAGGAAACTTGATCATGTGCTTGAATATTTTCCTATCCTAATTACTAATATGCAGTAAAGAAAGACATAGACCCCAATAAAAATTTTGCAGAAGGTGCACGCTGAACCCCGTGGGGAGGATCCAAGTGTGAATGTAGTAACAAGGATCGACATAGCTACCAATGAAGATAAGGGAAAGAAATCAGCTATAGGTGTTTGGATCCATAAGGTGAAAGAGCATAAAGCAGGAGTTGATCTTCAATGCACAAAAGAAACCTTCATTAGGGGAATTTTGAGGTCTAAAATGGGCCTCCTAAGAAAAATGTACAAAAAAAATAAACTTTATAAGAACCAATAGGATTCAAGATTATGATGTCAACCATGGGGGATGATTCGCCATTTTTGAATTAAAAGGGTAAAAAGATTAAAGAATAATAAAATAATAAAACTACTTTTTCAACTCGTATTTTCAACTTATCTCCCAACGTTTTTACTCAAATTTTGAGTGGGAGTTCTCATTGGATGAAAAATTTGATTCCTCGTCTGAGGAGTACCCATGTTGCATACTTTCGATGGACCCTGCTACATGAAAACTGAGAAATACATAAAACAACATGATTACAATCACGTTTTTCATGTATTTATCTTTTTTTGTGTAGCAGGACCCATTGAAAGTATGCAACATGGGTACTCCTTGGATGAGGAATTACATTTTTCATCCAACGAGTACTCCCACTCGAAATTTGAGCAAACACTTTGGGAGATAAGTTGGGAATATGAGTTGAAAATGTAGTTTTATCTTTTTTCCCTCTAAAATTTGATGATATAATCAAATATTATTTTATTATTTCCACTGTTATTTTATAATTTCCTTAGGAAGACCATTTTAGACCTCAAAATTCCCCTAATGTATCGAGGCACGGAAATAATTCACCAAGGGTGGTGTATCAACATCAAGTAGACCGTTACAAGGCACTGGAGTAGATGAAGGGATTAAACCCTTCCTACAGGCATGTATGAAATTACTACGCAACAAGAAGGCAGTAGAAAATCTGCAGCCATTAATAGACAATTGCACAGAGAAGGGACCACCAATGGTAGAACAACGCGTTGTCAATAAGATCTCCAAAAACAAGAAAAGAACAAGTTGAGAGATGCACTTGACTACGTAGATAGGAGCTTATGAGATGGAGCAGGTAATTCTTGATTTGGGGTCAGATGCTAATTTTCTACCAAAATAGACATGGCAGCGTATGGGTGAACCCAAGCTCGAATGGTCCACAATACAATTGTGCATGTCCAATCAGAAGAGGATCATTCCTCTTGGGTGATCGCCTCAAGTCGTAGTCAGTATTGAGGGCATTAATATAAAAGCCAAATTTGAAGTAATAGAGATCGTGGGTGATAGAGATCCCTAGCTTGCGCTGCTGGGATTGGATCGGGATATTGACATGGATGGTGTCATAGATTTGAAGAAAAGAAGGGTGGAGTTTGATAATAATGGAGTCCAAGTTATCATCCCTCTCAACCTTGCCAAAGGACACATGTACAGATCCTGTGCGTGCTGAGGATGAATTTTCCCAAATCTATAACCTGAGATTGCGCAAAGAGGATTTGATTAACCTGACAGCATATGGAAGTCTTAAGTGGGAGAAGAACAAATCTCGTTTTTCGTATTCTGATGAGGATTTTGAGAATTGGCAGAACCGATTGCATGCGGTGGTTGCGTTGTGCTATAATAATCTGACTAGATACCTGCGCTGTATAACATATGAGGTACGTAATCTACTGCACTATGATGGTTCGTCTGATGTAAAAAGGTTTATCATGACAGTGGAGGTGACTGTGCCTGATGTCTAAAAATTATACAATATGTTTGTATATCTTGGATTCACCCAATCTAAAAATGTGCTAAAGTTAAATACTGAATTGCTTCTAAAAATATTTTGCGCAATTAAAAACACAATCGCTAATCACTTGAACATGAAGAAAGATCAATCAAACACAACATATATAATTTCTCGGGGAAATATTACAGCTAAAATCCCCACTATCTTTTATTTTATATCAAGCATGGGTCATGAAACAATTAAATACAAAGCTCTTCTCAAAAGATCCCCCAGTACATCAGCTAACTATCTCACACTGGCATATGCAAAATTGACCTACACATAGCCAATTCTCAGCCTCTAGACAGCCTTCCTTGCTTGCATAATCCCCAATGGTAAAGATCCCTAAAATATAGGATTATTTCCTGCCTTGAGTGCGCAAGTATCACGAGAAATCCAATAAGTGTTTGGTTGCATGGATGCATGCCAAGAATCCTACAACTGATATTTAATCTACTGCTTTCACCTAGAACTCAACTGGGTCTCCACTGGATCTAACATGCATGTAGCTAATAATAGTAAATCTTCAATTGCATGTGATACAACTGATTTTGAATTAATTAATATTTAATTCATTGAATCTCTCACTAGTGTATCTTCAGTTACAACTAGCACAACTGAGTTTAACTCACTTAACTGAGTTAAACTATTTACAACTTGCACCAACTCATGCACCACTGCACTTTCAACTCTGTTACAACTAGATTTACTCTACATGTCCCACCAACCAACCTCTAACTCAAAATCCACTAGCTAACTGAATTTATCAATTTCAGTTAGCTCATTCAATTCCACATTTAGAATAGATTACAGTTTAATGTTCATCTGAATTAAGGGATAATAAAAATAAACATGCACCCAAAAATAGCGCTATGGACCCCACCCTAGTGTGGGTGTTTAATGTAACCAGGTGCTAAATGCAACCAGGTGCTTAATGCACTAGGTGTGGGTGTTGAATATTCTTGTTGAATATCAATACTCCCTTTCAACAAGAAAGGGATTATCCTTCACCCCGATCCTGTCTCTATGGTATTCGAATTTGCTATTGGTGAGCGCCTTCGTCAGAATATATGCATCCTAATCTTCGTTGGGAATGTACTGAAGCAACATGATCCTCCTCTACACAAAATCTCTAAGATGATGGTACCAGATATCTATATGCTTGGACCTATCATGAAACATAGGATTAATCAAGAGTTTAATGCAACTTTGATTATCACAATGCATCATTGTCGGATCCATCTAAGAACCAAACAAACCAACCAAGATCTTTGTCATTCATATAACCTCACATGCAGCTTATCCTGCTGCCATGTATTTTTATTTTGTTTAAATGAGAGCCAAATATCGTTGTTTCCTGCTGTACCAGGAAACTGTTGTCGATCCAATGCTAATATCCCCCCTGATGTGCTCTTTCTGTCCGATGGACTTCTAGCCCAATTTGCATCCCTGAAGCCATGCAAATTCACTCCATCTATGCTTTGTACCATGGAACATACTCTGATGTGCCCCTCGGGTATCTTAGGACATGCTTCCCTGCCTTCCAAAAACACTTGGTAGGCTTAACCATAGCTTGACTAAGTTGGTTAACTGCGTAGTAAATGTTTGGTCTCGTGTTCACTAGATACATTAACGAACTCACTAACTATCGATAGACAGTAGCATCCTCTTTCCTTCAGTTTCCTGGAAGAGGAGTATCCATGGGTCTGCAGCTCTCCATGTTAAACTTACCCAGTATCTCTTTTGCATATGTGCCTTGAGACACAAAAATTTCACCATCCCGCTACCATATTTCCGATCCAAGGGAAAAATGAAGGAGGCCCATATCCTTCATTTCAAACTCCCTTGCAAGATCCTCCTTGCATGAGTGTATCATTTTCTCATCACCATTCAAAATTAAATCATAAACATAAATAACAACGATTAATAGCTTATCCTCAACCAAAATCTGGTACAAGTTTGCATCTAATTCACTTTTGGTGAAGCCCAGTCTAGTGAAATAACTGTCTATCTGAGTGTACCAAGAACGGGGTGCTTGCTTCAGCCCATACAATGCTCTTTTGAGCCTGCACACATGCGACTCACTGTTGAAGATTTTTAAACCTTCAGGCTACTCTATGTACACCTCTTCCTCAATGATCCCATTGAGAAATGCAGTTTTCACATCCATCTGATGAATGTGCTAGCCCATCTGCGCTGAGAGTGCAATGATGGATCTTATGGAAGAGTACTTTGTGACAGGTGCAAAAGTCTCATCATAATCTATCCCCTTGATCTGTGAGAAACAATAGGCCACAAATTTAGCCTTGTATTTCTCTACACTCCCATCAACATCTTGCTTTACCTTGTAGATCCATCTCGAACCTACCACTAATTTGTCAACCGGTCTTGGGACTATCTCCCATGCACTATTTTTGACAATGGAGTCATACTCCTCCACCATTCCATCAACCCAAGTAGGTTGTTGCACTGCTTCCTGAAAGGAATATGGTTCATTCACAATGCATTTTCTCATAAGAGCCATGTATCTAGTAAATCAGTCAGGAGACTGTCTCTGTCTCTGCTGTGAAGTAGGGGCTCCTACATTCTGTGTAACATCAAGTCTTAGCCTATCAGCTTCTATGGTGCACTTTATTCCATTTCTAATGGATGGATCTACATGAGTGATTTCCTCCACTCCATGAACCTCCTCATGTGCCTTATCCACATCTTGAGACTCATCCTTAGGAACAAGCAGATCCTCCTATGCATGCAAGTCCAACTCCCTCTCAAGGGACAACCGCATGTCTTTCCCCTCATCAAATTTTATATCCCATCACACAACAGTCATTCTGTTGTTTGGAAAATACACACAATAATTATGGGGTGTTTCTCTGTACCCCATAAAAATCCCAACTTCAGCAGTTGGTTATAGATTCTTCCTAGTGTCCTTGGTCACATGCACATAAATAGATGAGAAAAAAATCTTAAAGTGTGAAACATCAGGTTTCTTACCAGTGAAAGCTTCTTCATGTGTACTCATGCCAAGTACTCTATGAGGACAAAAATTTTGCACATAAACCATAGTGTTGCATGCTTCCACCTATTATCACTCAGAAAAATGTGAAACATTATTTGACATGGTCATAGAATTGATTGGTCAAAGGTTTCCTTAAGCCTTTCAAGTTGGTATAGGAAAATTTCAATTTTTTCATGTTTTGACCTATCCTAAGGTTCAAACCCACCTCCATTTAGGTCATGTCATGTCCCATCAGTCATCATTAGCTGTCAAATTTCATTTCCCAAGCGTTTAAATTCAAAAGGGACACTTAAGCTAGTTTTACATCTTTTCGGAGCGTTTTACACTATGAAATAGCAGTTTTCGCTATGAAACTGCCTAATAGTGTCGTAGAGAAACTGTCAGAAAATGAACTAGCTATGCTATGAAAAATAGTTTTCCTATCTGCCTTGTCAAATCTGAGGTGAAGTGTCAGCTCATCATTGGAGGAGTTAGGGTGGATGTCATTTGAGTTTGTTAGAGTTAATTCAAGCTACAATGTTCATGTCTAAGGTCATCATTACCATTTTTAGAATGCATGTGTAATGATTAAGGCATTAAAACTCATTGAAACCATAAAACATTACCCAATTGAGTATTTTTTTCATTCTCTGCTTTATCTTTGCATGCTATTCAGTTTCTGGAGAGCTGCTTCACCGAGCCAAGAAGTTTTCTGGCATTTTCAAACATTTCAGGTGTCATTAATCAAGCAAGCCTGAGAACATATAAAGTCACCATGGCTACAAGGAAGAAGACCAGCAAAGGTGATCACTGCCATAGGTATGAGCCCATGGACATGAATTTTCTCAACGAAGACCTAGTTGCCATGGAGGTATTCAGAAGAACAAGTTGTTTGTAATTCTGCCAAAGGGTTGTCATCTATAGGTCTCTAAAGACTTTGCTAATAGTTTTACTGGGGCAGCTTCAAAGGTGGGAATACTAAACCTCACAGTAAGACTAGAAAACATTTTAGTAGCAACAGGAATCCCTAGAGGAGGAGAGATGTGGTTTAAAGGCATCAAATTCACCATGCAGGACTGCAAAGAATTCATCAAGCTAGAGCATAGTGAAATTGATCTCACAAATGTTATCCCAAGGAGTTACATGAAGGATAAGTTTTCAAAGTTGTTGATGGTCATTCAGAAGTATTTCACATGTGAAGGAAGGTTTCACATGGTCTAATCCTACCACCTTAGGCTTTTTTTGCATTTTGTGGGTAAGAGGTCTCTTGAATTGCCCTTTTACTTATACGGAAGTCTATCTAAAATTTTAGATAAGGTCCAAGTTAAAAAGAACTAAATGAAACTACTCTCTTTCCTCATGGTTTGATTAACTTGTTGGTGTTAGAGGAGTTGAAGAGATTAGGCAGAGATTGGACATCCTTTTTGTTCATAAGTGGTTTTGAAGTAGATGTTTTCACTCCTAAAAGAGTTCCCAAACCTAGAGATGTTTCATCACCTACAGAGGCAAAGCAGTTAGAGCTAGTGAGCAGGGAGATAGATCCTTTAAAGAAGATTTACACACCCAAAGCTACACCTACAAAACAGAAGCCAAAAGTTAGCAAACATGGCAACAAGAGAGTTACTAGGAGCCAAACAGTGGTTAAAGGTAACTTAAAGGACATCTTGCATGCAATTGATATAGATGAAACTCCCATTTTCCAAGCTAAAGATGTTGAATATGGAGGAAGAAAGCTAAAGAAAGGCAAGAAAGCCAAAAAATTGGATTTTGTAGGTGATGATGTTGGATTCGTGTTTCAACCAAGAAAACAAATGACCAGGCATGCAAGAAAGGTCATGGAAAATAGCAAAGAGATTCATAAGGTCAGTGAAACTACTCAGCCACCACCAAGCATCATAGACCTCTCCTCGCCTGTAAAAGAAGAGCTGGTCATCACACAAAACAAGGGTAAAGAGAAAATCACTGAAAAGTCAGAAGTTGAAACCCTTAAGGAGTAGTTGAAAGAGGCAAGTGAAGAGTTATCAACCTTGAGGAAGGAGGTAAATAAACATAGAGCTGAAAGGGTTTAGTTTGAACAAATGAGGAATATCTAGGAAGATCAAGTCACATGTGTCTCAAAGACCTTAGACAACACAAAAAAACTGACAAAGTGGACTCAACCACTAAGAAGAGAGGTAAAGCACATAAAAAAGTTAAACCTACACTTGCAATCCAAGAATAGAACACTGAAGGGCCAAGTCAAATACCTTCAAGAGCAATTAGAACTGATTCATCAAGCACTGGAAAAGAAAGGTTTGAAGATGACTGTGGTTGAGGAGCCCATTGCTCAACTGATCATAAATGAAGAGGAAACACCACATGAGAAATAATTTGAGATTAAATATGTCTTAAGAGGTCCATAACATGTAGAAAATTAAATTTTTGTAGTAGGAGGTCATTTTTTGAAGACTATTTTGAAAGGTGAAATTTTTGTGTTTTTACATAGTTTTGTAGTGTAACTCAGGCTTAAATCCAGGAATACGCTACGAAAAAACCTGTAGCGGCCTTTTTTCTTCTAAATATAGTTTTTGCTTCATTCAAGGAGGGGAATTCATGATTGTGATGCGTATTGACTTGATTAACATCATGAAACAGTAAAGGAGAAAAGTTATTGGGTGCAGAAGCCACTTTTTCAATGCTACCAAAACTCGTTATGAAATTGTCATGTTTTCGTAGCGAGCAATTGTTAAAGGCTTTTGAGCATATTAATGAAAGTTTTGGGTAGATGGAGACCTCTAGCATGTTGAGGAAGCTTATCATCAAATACTTATGACTCTAAGAAAGTGATATGACGATAGGTCCTCAACCAAAACAACTTTGAAGATAAGGGTCACGCACTCCTAAAAAGTAGGGTTATGTTCGATAGATGTAGGAGGATTTTAAATGTGTAAAGTGGTGATGAACTCTGTCATCTGTCTTTCGAGAATGTGATAATTATTTTGTAACCATCATGTAACTGTTTCATAGATAAGGTAGAGAAATATAATAAATATGAGTTAGAGTCCTATTAGGAGATGTTTTCTTTAAGGCGTAGCCGTCAATTTTATGTTAGAAGTTATGTATTTCAGTTATGAAAGGTGTCATAGGATAATTCGATGATATAGCCACCAAGAAGATCATCCTTGTTTTAAATAATTTCTATTTAAAGACAAAGCATCGAAGTAGTAAGGGGTTAGAGAACATTTGCACCAAACTGTTGCTTTTATGTATTTGACCTATATTAGTAATACAAAGTGACATTCTTCTTGACAGACCTGAGATTCTCATGAGGTTTTTAATGATTTATTGATCTATATATTTATGTTTTATCACTTGCAGTATATTTCATCTCTATTACTCAGAATTCATAAATTTATGCTCTGACTTCCTTTAGTGATGAAATCACTGTGTTTTCCTATGTTTTAAGTGTGAGTTGCCTCTATTAAATACCTCTATCTGTCTCAGCTTCCATGTTTAAGAAACTTTGTCACTGAAAATACTGATTATTGACTCCATAATCCCAATGGTAACAAGCCTGCATTCTTTTCAACCTGCAATCATAACAAACAAGTTACAATTCCCATAGAGTTATCCATCTAGTAATATCATTATCAAATATCACAAAACCCCCTTCAGAGAGCCCTCTTGCCTTTTATGTTTTGAGAGTCTTAGGAATTGGTTGGGAAAGAGGAAATTTAATGGAGCTTAGGGAGAGATGTGTGGTACCCAACAGGTAATGAAAGAAATTGATGAAGCTCAGTGCATGATTAAGTGCACCGGAAGGTAAGAATATGACAGTCGGTTGATTGGTTGGGTTTACTAGTGTAAATGGACGATGGCAAGACAATTATTAGAAAGGTAGCAAGAAAGATAAAGTGAATGGATTTGAGATAACAGACACCTAGGTTATGTTGGGAACTGTTGTTCTCAACGTTGTGCATGTTGTGCACGAGTAAGGGAAGTTCTCTTAACCTAGACCTAATGATATCTAGAAATTGTTTTGTGATGATGATTATGTCGATTTATATATATGCATGTATGTATGTTGTGTCTGACGGGGGTCATCATGGATCATGATTGTTTAATTCTAATGTTTATATGTATATATGTATGTCATTGTATGACAAGATTATGGTTGTTTTATGATAATGATTATATATATATATATATATATATATATATATATATATATATATATATATATATATATATATGTATGTATGTATCTATGTCACTATATGATAGTGTTTTCAAGGATCATTCTTATGGGGGAATAATTTCTTATGCAGGTGAAGGGCATGAAGAGGTTCTTGGTCTTATGAGGAATGAAGTGGGAAGAGTAACCTTGAAAAATCTATGAGGTCAATATCATGTGGACATGAACTGATATTATATTCTTGTATTATGCCTATGTTTATTTTATGGACAAGTAGTGTTGAGAGGTACATCAACGAATTGAAGGTAGTGTGATCTACTACATGCTAGGATAAGAATGAATAGTGGAAAGACACTAGAAACAAGGTTGCTTGTGTGGTCAATGTGTGGTCTATGGATGTGAAATACTATTGTTATGCATATGTTGTATATGTTATACATGTTGTGCCTATCATGTTGCATGTATGAGGTGTTGAGTATATTTAGTATGTGTACATGTTGTTCATGCAATGTTATGTAGAGGATCATACAAATGGTGTATGCTTGTTTTATATATGGCGTTGTGTGTATATTTCTTATGCAGTGATAGGTTTAAATGGTTCTATGTACATGTTGGATATGTGGTGATATGTACATATCCTACTCTGCACATGTTGGATATGTGGTTTTGTGTGCATATGTTGCTATGTACATGTTGGATATGCAGTGTTGTGTACATATGGTTTTATGTACATTTTGTATATGTAGTGCTATGTACATATGGTGTTGTGTGTGTGTTGTACATATGGAGCTATGTCCATATGGTGTTGTATGCAGGTGGTGTCGTGTACATGTCGTGTGTGGCATTGTGTACATGTGGTGTCATGTGCAATGTCGTGCATGTGGTTATGTGTACATGTGGTATTGTGTACACATTGTACAAGTGGTGTGGTAAACATTTGTCGTTCTGTACATGTTGTATAGGTAGTGTTGTGTACACATAGTACCGTGTACATGTTACGCATATGGTACTGGTATACATATGGTATTGTGTGCATGTCGTAAATGCTATGTTGCAGGCATGCGATACTATGTATATGTACGGTGTAGTCGTGGTATCGTGACAGGTATATCTGTTATTTTGTACTATGTATATGTATATGTATTGTACACCAAGTGTAGGTGTATGTCTCCAATGTCAGTGTGGTTTTGTGTATTGTATGGTGTTGTATGTCATATGTGGGTGTACGTGTTGGGATGTATATTATGTGTATGTGTACATGATTTAAGGGAATCAAAGAACTGGGTTCTTTTCAGGTGTGGCAGCCGATCTGGTGCGTGTACAAAAATAAAAAAGGTAGAAGTAAGGATATATGAAGGATAAGTATTAGTATTTTATTTCAGTTCTATTATGCACGTGATTTACAATTCTACCTTATGATGGTTACATGCGATTTATGATTATGGTTTATGATGATTGCATGTGATTCATGATTTTGACTTACTATTGGACATGTTTTGAGATAACTAGATTTGATATGTTTATACATGATGATTTTATCAAACAACTAGTTTTAATTATTGTGACAGGAAGTGAACAAAATTGCAAGTGTACCTTATTGACGAGCCACCAATGAGATATTATGTGAATTTATTTCAATTTATCTTTAATCCGATGGCAGTTATGTGCTTTTTACAAGAAGCACAAATATTCTTGGATGGATGGTTGAAACTGACTACAAGAACTAGAAACATCAGCAAAATTAATTATAACATGCAACAGGATGTTGGTAAAGCACTTGTGGAGTAGGGCCATTGTGGGACACTAGTACCCAATAGTGTCCACTAATTTCCATGAACATTCTATGATTTTTATGATGGTTTTGAGGTAGTTATATGCCTTGGTTTTTGTATCTTCCAATGTGGTGAAGCCTTGCCAAGGGATTGATCACCCGAGATAGGGGATGTCGGGGAACTTGGAAGGTGAGTGACTACACGGAAGGGGATGACCGGATTGCCTGAGAGACTATGTAGCAGAGATGGGAAGGTTATGGATGGATTTCTTTTTGTCATTAGCATTTCCATATGGAATTAAATGAAAATTGGGAGTGTGCCCTATAAAAATGAGTCGATCACTGTTCATTGAGGGTATAGTGGCGCAGGATCATAGAGAGACACTGGATGAATATTTGACTTGGTAGTGGATTCTGGACATCCTGGGAAGGAGGTGAATCTTGGTATTACTTTGAGGGTGGATGTGTGAGCCTTTGGATTCCCTTATTGTGGATGTAGACAACATCTCCTTTTAGTTGCTGGATGGGAAAATGCAGATGGAAAATGTGTGTGGTTGTTATTGTAAATACCATAACGAGTTGTGTTATAAAGCTCCAGTATGCAGTATGATTTTCATGATAGTTTTGATTTTGTGCAGGTTATTCATTGTAAATACTGCAATATGTTAAGCTATAAATATCCCTTAGAATTATGTTTTCTTTTCAACGATTTTGCTGAGATATATGTGTGGTTGAACACCGAGACCAGTATCCCCTAAGGGGGAGGGTTGTGTAACAGACCTGGTGAATTTCCATGTAACAAAGTTAAAAATAATAACCATGCTTGATGGGAAAATTATTCCAAGTTGAATGTTGGGCAAAACATCCTAGTGGGTGTTCATTTCGGTTAATATGGCTAAGGAAATTGGCAAAGAAAAATGCAAAGGCTTTGGAAAGGAAAAATGGCATTTTTGACACATTTATTTGTGAAAACAATGGAAATTAGGAGAAAATGGAGATGAAAGGTAACAAGTTGCATGTGAGGAGGAAAATGAAGGAAAATAATGGAAAATTAAGAAAATATAGGCCTCATTAATAAAAAGGCTTCTGAGAATTAGTTGGTACCTTTTCTCAGTGCATTTTTTGGAGTTCTCTCATTATTCTCTCTCTCTCTCTCTCTCTCTCTCACACACACACGCACACACACGCACACACACACTCTCTTGGACACTTAGAGTTTTGGGGCATTTTGGAAATGGAGAAATCAAGAAAGAAAAAAAGAAGGAGGAAGCAAACAAGGAGGAACAAGAGTCAAGAATCTACATCAAGATTCTTTACAGGTATTGATTTACATGTATGATTTCCTTGCTAGATTTGGAATTAATGGTATTGCATGTGGTTCTTTGTTGTCTTGGAATGGTTTTTTTCCAGGTGTGACAATGTATTCAACCTAGACTTTCCATTTTGAATATCCATGGCATGGTGGAGTTCTCATTTTCTGGTTTACCTAGATTAGTGGATGGATTCGAAGCAAAGTGAGGTGGATCTCTAAATTATTATGGAATCGGTTCATGCGTTACATCAGTTTAGGGCCTAGAAAATCAAGTTTGGATTGCGGTAAATCCTAAGAGGTCGTTTGCTCTCCATTAAGGCCTAGGAAGTCTGGGCTTTGGATATACAGTAAATCCTTGAGAGTATGTCTTGATTTAGGGCCTAGTGAACCATGATTCAAACCGTGGGTTGTGGTATAGCCTCAAATACTAGTAGACAGGAAAATTCCTCATGGTTTAGGCAGAGATAATCCAGTGATATCCATGATTATGTTGGCCTATTGGTTGGGTGTAGATCATGGTAAATCCTGGTTTATGATTGATGAGGGTGAATTGCTTTAGCCTCGAGATGCCATGGTTGGTTCTTTCGCTTTGAGTGCCACTTTCATGCTTGGAATATGGCACAAGGGTGATTGGCTGAATAGAGATTTGGCTGAGCCAATCTATTATCAGGTGGAACATTGAAGTCTCATCTCTTGTTTTTTTTAAAATTTAGTAATGAAGAGCTAATTACTTTGGTATTTAGTATGCAAAGGTACTAGTTATTATGTGGATTCTAATGTTCTTGTATCCATAGTATTTATATTGTTATTATGTTGTTTATAAGAATGTATTTTATTAGTGATGATATATGGCACTTCCATGTTTTTTCTTGTAAATGAATACACAATGTATCTATTTTAAAATAGATTCTATTGCAGCCTCTGATGTAAGGGATCAGTGCTTCTTAGAGGTTCTCAGATAATTATGAGACCTTGATGTTTAAATCTTTTGTCTACGCCTGTAAATGCAATGTTTGTGACATGTTTGACGAAATCCCTGTCATGGTTAGGAGGGGTATAGATGATTTCCTGATGATGTGATTGATTTTTTACCTTTGTTTTAATGTTATTTATCATTCCGTAAAGTTTCATGAAGTTTTGGGAAGTGACTTGGGCTCTGGGGCTGAAAAGGTGGCACAAATCTCATAGTTGCAGACACAAAATTGACCATTTGGGGTCTTGGTCACTACCTTTCCTTGGCATGCCTACGGGTATAGGCTCCCAGCCATTATCTTGCATTGGCAAGCTTGTGACTATGATCTAAAAGGGTCAAAAGGTCATTCCCCCTTAGGGGAGAGGGGTCTAGGAGTTTGGGTTATCTCTTGGGGATGTTGTTGATGTTATGCAAGGTGTGTTTGTCTTTCTTCCATCTGTTCCACTACCTTAAGGTCATCTAGGAGGTTGAATCTAATATTAGTAGCCTCTCGTCACATGTTTACCCTGGTTGGTCGGTTACTTGGGTAGATGTGGGAAGGGGGTGCTACACTCGTCCCTTTGATTCATGAACCTACTTGTGGGAGGGTTGGTTTCATTCCAAATGAAAGATGTGGGATTTTTTATACCTATTAATTAATCTCAATTTGGATTTTACACGAGCCACACAAGGAAGGCGAAATTCAGTTGATATCTTAATTAAAGGAGACAAACATCTTTAGGGGAAATGGTTATAATCACAAGGGACTGTTTTGCACCGATCTACATGAGATCCATCATACCATGAGTACTTTTAGATTGATTGAAGGGAATCCAAAATGAGAATTAACTTACTCCTTACATTGTGGATATGTGAGTTGTCATTAAAATCTTCTTCCATAATGATATAGATACATCTTGGAGGTATTGCACAATTATTTTGGAGTTAATATCTTTTAAGTGACCCTTGGTGTTTTATTTGAGGTTCATCCCCCATGTATTACAATTTTATTTCTTTGATGGTAACAAAAAAGGAGGCACAACTCATGACAGTTTCTACCAGGTTCCTAGGAAGTTAGCATATGCACAGGTTTCATTTATTACAAAACATGACTAATTGATTTGTTCATTTCTAATGAATAATACAACATGGAATACATGATTGAGACATTTCCATAATTATCAGAAGAGTTATCATCAGATCCATATTTGATTTTTGTGGCCTCCAAACTAGTTTCATTTCTAGATCTAAAACACCAAAATACCACATAAAAGAATGTTTTTTATAATGGTTATGGTAGTGTCCAGGTATCTGGTGATAAGGAATTATGTTAAAACATTGAAAAACCATGCAGAATTGTACATGATTCCCAACATTTGGGTGGACCTGATAAAAATGTGGGAGAGAGAAAAGCACAAAATGACAGTGTCATCTATCGCAAACAACAATGATCAAATGACACATAAACTTGATGATTATGTAGTAGTTGATATGAGGATAAAATGACACCATATTTAACTAGAAATTTTTTGATTTAGAATGTGGAATGCTATGAAGGTTAAATAGAAGATCCGATGGATCCAATGTCAGAAATAAAAAAGGTTGGAACTTGGAAAATGTTGAGGGATCAAAACACATATTAATGTGGTTGATGAGGACTAAAAGTTTTTTTTGGTAAATGTAATGGTAGGTTGTCTCTCGTATACTCTTGCCTTTGGGTGACTTGTTTGGCTAACAATGATTACATGGTAGTGACCAATCTCTATTATTGAAATAAATGCTAAATCATAGGTACGAAATGGGGAAGGCAATGATATGGGTAAATCCATCACCCTAGTCTATGGTATTAATATGTTACAAGTGATTGTGCCCATATGGTATCAACAACAAGCAACAACTTTGGCGAAAGGTTTTTAAGAAGTATCCTTTTCAAGATCCATGTGAATTCGTTGTTCAGGGAGAATTCATGGGTGTATTCTAGGCATGTATTCTAGCAAACAAGTAATCTAATGTTAGACATCAACAAATTACATATTTTTAATTCTAACAAAAATTTGAGGAAATTAGTTTGGAAATGGTATAATTATACAAAATTTTAATATGGGACAGAGAAAGATAGCAGAGTCACTTTGGAGAGATTGCTCAACAATGATCTAGATTCATGGAATCTTGTTATTTTCAGGTGAAATTAGTTGGTGAATCCAAGGTTATTTTTGTGTCAATTTGGAATTCCAATAGGTTAATTTTGGAATGTGAGTTTGTCAAAAGGATGAACTCAACATGTATAATATGTGGATAATAAGTTATGAAAATTACTGACTCCATTAACAACGTTGGATGTACACTAACACGTAAAATATTTAAAGGTTCATTTTTATAAAACATTTTTTTCCTGATGATTAAAGCACTACCATCTACGACAATACAAAAAACCTCAAAATAGTGGTACTTGATTAATTATCAGGCCTTATTAAGGGAAAATATATGAAATAGGACAACCATACCATTAAATTCTGTGATATGCAAGGGAATGAACATAAGAACCTCTTAGAACCTTCTCTTCCTGAATATTATGAAATGCTATTTGTGATGTGTGCACTAGTAGGCATATTGGAAAATATGTAATTTGTATGTATACATTTTAAGTGTACTTGAAGCATGTGTGTGATGTGAATGCATATTGATAGTGTTATTCTATGGTATAGATGATGTGTCTAACATGAGGAGTAACCATAGTTGTTGTTTACTAATGATGCAACTACCTATTAACAGTGTTGAAAATTTGTCAAACAACAACTCTCCCTGATGTGAAGTCTCAATTATACCTCACACCGTTTGGAGTAGGAGCCCCATCCAAAATATTGGGTTGGTTGTCATGTATTCTTATATATATTCCTTGGCTATAATTTTCATCAATATAAAGTAGTGAAAATGTGCCTTCGAAAAGAAAAGGGATGTGCCTGGTGATTGTTCAATTGCATGTGTGTCAAATTTGTTTCACTGTAGAGAGGGGGAAAAGTGAGTCTCTAAGAGAGAGGTATTAGTACCACCCTAGTAGAGACATGAGCAAACAACAAGATCCATCTAAAATACAACAGAGTAGTCCACAAGGGATGTTACAATCATTAAAACCATGGTAAGGGATGTGTTAATCTAGGAAATCCTACATGCCAATGACAGATCATAACCAAATAACCACATGCATAAACCATGAATTCCAAAAATAGAAAGTAAATCCTGCATGCAACTCTATACAGCTATAGCTATTGATCTCATTGTCTCCTTGCACTTTCCTGCTGTCCATTTCCTTCTTTATCCAAATCCAATGTGATCTAAGAATGCTCCAAGTTTTATCTAAGTGTGAAAGAGAGAGAGAGAGAGAGAGAGAGAGAGAGAGAGAGAATAGAAGAGATATCCAAGATAAAACTAAAATATGTTGTGAAATGGTCCTTAGAATCCATTTTATTATTGAGGCCTATATTTCCTTTAATTTTCCTCACATGCAATTTTCTGACCTTTCCCCTCCCTTTTCTCCTATTTTCCATTATTTTCATAACAAAATTCCAATAAATGCCATTTTGTCTTTCCAAAGCATTTTCCAATGCCTTTTCCAATTTCCATAGCCATTAATTAATCACCAGTGATCCACGTATCTATGTTTTCACCCAACATTCAACTTAGAATAAATGACCACAACCTTGGTCTTACTTTTGCCTTTGTTAATTTTATTAGATGGTTTTTTAACCTGGGCTATTACATATTATGCCAAGTGGGGCCAAGTTATGAACATGGTTAAGGTTGGTGTGCCTATGTGATGGGTTTGAGGACCATGATTATTAGGTTGGCGAGCTGGGACATAATTAATTAGGATGGTGACTTGAGAGTTGTTTCTAGGGCGGTACTCCCATGTGTATGTGTTTATCTTTTGGGGTCGATGTGCTCATGTGTATCTGATTTTAATGCTATTATGGTAGAAATCCTAGTGTGGTGAACCTGGTTAATTTATGAATATTAATAATAACATAATTCTTGCAAGCGGACCTAGACGAAAGAGTATGGGGCGACCAAGAATCCATGACTATAAAAGGCACCTTGATGAGAAGATAATATTATAATATTAAATATAGGAGAACTATATTTATAAAAGGGGTTATTTCATTACTCGGGAGGGCATTTATTCTTGGTGACTAAGGGGTCAATGAATGTGAGGTGTAATTATTCAGTAACCACACCATATTGGATGCATTGGGGTTTTTTTGGGGTCTGGTGGCTCTGGGATCTTGGTGGCTTCGAGAGCTTGTTAGCTATGGTTATGGATTAGTGACCATGGAGTTCTAGTAACTCAGTTCAAAGGTATTTAGATAGTCTTGGGCTTGGAATATGTAACTCATTGACCATTCCGTGAGCCTTGTGCTTGGAAATTACAATAGAATAAAGCATGATTATTCAGTTAACCATGTCGTAGAGGATGCATCCTAATATGAGAGCCTTTTTGGTTCTAGTTTATGGCCCGGGTAGCCATGGAGTTGAGGCCCAACCTCGTGGGTGACTCGTTGTTGAAAGATTATGAAAAATGCAGCCACATGGTTGGGAGGAATGTGAAAGGTCTACAACCAACCACAAATTCATACAAATAAGTGCTTAAAATTGTTTATATGCTCATTGGTTCCATTATACTTGCACATGGACTGGTATTCTAGTGATTTTACAGTTATCATGTTGTCTGTTTTTATCACCAAAAAAATGAATTATCATTTGACAAAGTTATATAGGTTCATGTGTTAAAGGTAGGGTTGTAGGATTCATTTTCAATATACTTGTTCAAGGAAAATTTAATTTTTTTCTTGTTTAATCTTACCCTAAGGTCCAAACCCCATCACTTTCCAATCCCCTCATGTCACATCACTCATAATTTTCTGACAATTTTCAATTCCCAAGATTTTTGTACCGAAATAGTCGTTTTAGCGAAATACTAAGAAATGTTTGTATAGTTTCGTAGTGAAACACACTGAGAAATGTCACTTTTCGCTACGAAACTGCTGATAATTTCATAGCGAAAACACCCATATTTACACTAAACACACTAGAAAAGCATGGTTTCCTATATGTCTTGTCAGATTAGCTGTTAGGTGTCAGAATATCGTTGGGAAATGGTAAGTTAGATACCATTCGAGTCATTCAGGGATACGATCAAGGTACATGGTCAAGTCTGAAGTCATCATCACCATTTTAGGCATGTATCAGTCATCATTATGTTATGAGTGGACATCAAACTTCAAAATATTTCCTAATTCAATCATTTCTCATTCTTCATTCCTTCTTTGCATGATATTGAGCTATTGAGAGCTATTGCATTGAGCCAAAGCTGTGGCTGGTGTTTTCAAAGGTTTACAAAGATCACTAATCAAGCGAGTCTAAGAATTATCAAGCAAGGCTGAGAAGGCATTAAAGAAACCATGGAAGAAAAAAGAAGGAAAAATAAGGGTGGACGATGTCTGAGATATGAATCTGATCAATGAAGACCCAATAGTTTTGGAAGTCTTCAGAAGTACAGGTTTCTTACAGTTTTGTGAAATATTAGAAGGCTACCATGTACAGGTTTCCAAAGAATTTTCTTTAAACTTCAGTGGAACAACTGCCAAAGTGGGGATGCTTAATCTTTCCATTACACCAAAGGTCATTGCAACAGCAACAGGGATTCCAAAGGGACAATAGAAGTGGTTTCAGGTTTAACATGGAGCAGTGCAAAGAGTTTATGAAGCCTAAAAACAGTGAAATGGACCTCACTCATGCCATTCCAAGGAGCTTCATGAAGGATAACTACTCAAAATTCTTGTTCATCATCCAAAAGTATTTTACTTGTGAAGGAAGATATCATAAAGTCTACTCATACCATTTCAAGCTACTCCTACACTTTACTGGTAAGATATCTCTTGATCTGCCTTTATATTTACATAGAAGTTTATCAAAAATGGAAGCTAAGGTCTAAGAAAAATATAAAGGGAGTGAGACTTCATTATTTCATCATGGTTTAATGAAACTGCTAGTTTTAGATGAACTCCAAATACTAGGCAGAGACTAGTCTTCATTTTTGTTTGTTAGTGGTTTTGATTTGGATGCTCTTACTCCTTCAAGAACTCCTAAACCTAAGAGAATTCCATCACACTTAATAGCGAAACGGAGTGAAACATTGGTGGAAAAACCAAGTCAACTAGTAAGAGTAGAACCAAGTGAACCAGTCATGATAGAAACATAGCAATTGCAGAGTTTTGATACACCCAATGTCCCACATGCAAAACAGAAATCAAAAGTGGTCAAACTTGCAAAACAAAAACAAGTTGTGAGTAAACAAGGAGCCAAAAGGATGAAAAGGAGTCAACAGTGGTTGTACAAGACAGAGTTGTAGCCAAAGGAAATCTAGAAGACATATTACATGCCATTCACATAGAAGAGACTCCTATAGTCCAGTTTGAGGATATAGAGGAAGGTGGACAGAAACTAAAGAAAGCCAAATCTACAAAGAAATTAGAATTTGAAGGATAAGATTCAGGTTTTATGTTCCAAGCAAGAAAGCCCATGACAAGACATGCTAGAAATCTATTAGAGAGAAGTAAACAGGTTCATATACCTACTGGCATAGTTCAGCCACCTATAGACACCATTGATCTTTAATCACCGGTAGAGAAACATACAGTTAGAAAATCAAAGAAAGGAAAAGAGAAAGTAATGTAAAAAAGAGAGTTTGAACTCCTTGAGCAACAGTTGAAGTTGGCCAACCATAAAATTTTTGTTATGAGGAAAGAAGCTAGGAAACACAATGTCCAGAAGGTTCAGTTTGAAAAGATGAAGGATATTTGGGAAGAGCAAGTTGACAGTGTTTCCAAGACCCTAGGTAATACACAGCAATTTATAAAATGGACCATTCCATTGAGGAAAGAGGTCAAACACGTCAAGAGAATGAACATATATTTGAAAGCCATTAACAGAAAGTTGAAAGATCAGGTTAAAGACCTCTAGGAATAGCGTGGACTAATCCATGAGGAGTTGGAGAAAAAAGGCCTTAAAATGACAATAGTTGAGGAGCGAATTGCTCAACTCATCATGAATGAGGAAAAAACACCTCAAGAATCATAGTGCGAGCTGCTTAATGATTTTGAAGGCTAATGGCATGTTAGAAACATGGATTTTTAACTGAGAAGGTATATTTTTGAAGCTACACAAAATTCTGGAATTTTGATTGTTTTCAGCAGTTTCGTAGCATTCCTGGGCTTGAAGAATAAGAAAATGCTACAAAACTACTGTAGCTTTCCTTTTTTCATTTTGAACCAGTTTTTGGAGCTCCCAAGAGATGAAAATGGTATGCAAGATGTATTAAGGCATAATGAACATCATGCGGGAGGAAAGAACCAGAAATATTGATGGCAAAAGGAATTTTTGTAATGCTACGAAAGTACACTACGAAACTATCATAATTTTGTAGCATATCGTTTTCAAGCCATATGAGTAGGTTTTTGTGCACTTTTGGACAGTTGGACACTTTCTAAGGTTCAAGAGATCTTTCCAACAGTCAACCAAGACTTAAAGACCACGTGATGAAGCCAACTCATTAGCCAAACTCCTCTTTGAAAATAAGGACCAGTTTTCCTAAAAAACAGGGTTTGTTTCCAGTTTTAGAGGAGGTCAATTAAGATGTCACGTAGTGATGAGTCCCATCACACCCTATTCGAACATGTGAAGGCAAATTTGTCAAAGATGTAATTTTTTTTAGGAGATAAGGTTGTTAATGTAATAATGAACAGTTTAAGTCTTGTTAGGAAAGGGACTGTCAAGTAGGATAGCTATCAATTTCTCATTAAAATAGATGTTTTATTGTTATGCAAGGTGTCAGTAGGGTAAATTTGATGAATCTAGCCAGGAGGCAAATCATCTCATCATGTAACTAGTCTATTATAGTTTAGAGATTCGAATTTGTTAAGGGTTGGAGATTTTTTGGCAATACTGCAGCTTTATGTAAATTGACAGTTTTCAGTAATACAGAGACTTTTTTCTTGACCAACCTAAGATTATGATTGAGTTTTTAGTACCTATCTTATCTATGTCTTTTATGTGTACTATTTAGAGCGGTTTTCATCTTTAATACTCAAAATTCATTCATATAATGCTCTGACTTCTTTTATAGATGAATTGACTGTGTGATTTCTTGTTTCATGAGTGTGTATTTCTGCTAAAAATTCTTACCTACCTCAGCTTCCATGTCAAGTGAACTTACTACTGAATCAGTAAAATTTATTACTCCATAAGCCCAATGTTTGAATACTGATACTATTTTCAACCTATACAAATCACAAGCAAGTTGTTTTCCAAGTAGACTTAGCCATCTAAATCTATCTTTATCAAATATCATTAACCCTTTGAGAGAGCCCTCTCAGAGTGAAGAGGCTAAGCTTTAGTCACAAGATTTTTTTGAAATAGTTACATGAAGTTGTTTGCTTAGCAACCTATCAGGTGCAATTTTGTGATAGCGTTTTGGCATCGTTTGTTATGAAAGTAGCTCCAAAAATAGAATAAATGAGAGATCAACGCCTTAGAAATAGCCACTTCTAAGGGGAAACCTCCAATACATTACATAAATGAACAATTCTTGGATGATACAAATGAGAAAACCTCCTTTCTATATATAAGAGTCCATGGGGCCACAATGTAACCCTAGCTGACCTAACAATAATAATGTAAGGGCACAATAATAAAAATATGGGGGTTACAAGGGTACAACAATAACAATAAGGGGGGATACACTAACATAATAAGGGACTACACTATTAATATAGGGACTTAACATGCCCCTCTCCTTCAAACAAGTGTTGTCCTCAACACTTGATTATGTCTTGATGCTTCTATATAAAATTCTCATCCTCCCATGTGGAATCTTCTACAGGAAATTTCTTCCACTTTCTGAGATACTCTGAAATTTATCGTACTTGTCGAGTTCTTGTTTCTGTGACTACTTCAGAACTTCTTTCGATGTGATGTTGATCTTCCTATTGTTTCATTAGATTCTGCACCAAAGTTAGGTTATCCTTTGAGAGTTGCATAACTTGTTGTTGATGATCGATGTGATCTTCCAATAATTTATCATCCATATTAGCTATTATTTTATCCTTCAAACCATCCCTTAGCCTCCATTTCTGATTTTAAACCATCTATGTCATCTTTGGTTGCTCTTCTTAAGATCGAAATTTGTTGCACTTGGTACCGTAATTTTGATATCTCATACTGCAATTCTTCCTCTTCATGTGTCATAGTATAGATTTTTGAGGGATTATGGTATGGAATTATTTTTTGGAGGCATTATAGAACCCAATACTAAAACAATTCTAAAATATGCCCTTGGAATCACTTCAAAATTCTTTTTCAAACAAATGTTATGCAATTTTAAAAACCAAATACACACATTTTTCTTGATTTTGAGGAGCTCGATATTGAAATTGAATTATCTCTATGATTTCAGATCTTCAATATCTAAAATTTTTCCCTGAATTATCCCTCAAAATCTTCTTTCAAATTCCACAGGTCTGACCTGATTTGGATTCTTGAAGACAAAGTTATGCCCAATCTCTTATGATGACCTAATTATGGACTGGTTCAGTAGAGCGAACTTGTACGACTTGCCACATTTCACTGTTGCCTCTTTCGACTCTAAAATTGATTTAGAGGAAACTACATTCCATGTAATTGCGGTCAATTTTTGTAGAATCTCAATCCGACGCACAAAGAGAGAGTTATGACCTTTTTCCCATGGTCACCTCTTTGAGATGAAATTAGGGAGCCTGAAAAAATCCTAACTTCCACGGTCATATCTCCAAAAATATTGCGAACAAAGATCTAAAAATTTTACAAACCTTCCTAAGGATTTGGGCTTCGCTCTATGAAAATTTCAGCTTCTGAAACAACCTAGACAAATATTTATAGCGAAAATTCCGCGATGACCTATTTAGATTAAATTCAGGAGCCTGCAAAACTCCCTAACTTCCACAGATCATATATCCGAAAATATTGCAAACCAAGCTCTGAAATTTTGCGAAGATGTTCCCCAGGATTTTGGCTTCTCACTCTAAAAATTTAAGCTTTTGCAACTTCATAGAAAAAATGTTATAGAGAAAACGATGGCCTATTTGGAGTAGTGAAACCCTAGAATCCAAAGCTTCGATAGCAAATGTTATGAAACCAGCTCCAAAAATAGAAGCAAAGAGAGATCAACGCCTTAGAAATAGCCACTTCAAGGGGGAAACCTCCAATAAATTACATAAATGAACAATACTTGGATGATACAAATGACAAAACATCCTTTCTATATATAGGAGTCCATGGGGCCACAATGTAATCCTAGTCGACCTAACAATAATAATGTAAGGGCACAATAATAAAAATATGGGGGTTACAGGGGTACAAAAATAACAATAAGGGGGGCTACACTAACATAATAAGGGACTACACTATTAATGTAGGGACTTAACATCGTTTCCGAAGATTGAAGGTGTAAATTTTCCCTGGGAAGAACGACAAAGTTTCAATTCTAAGGTCTGAGAGCAGCAGACACTTAGGCACATATTGGCTATATTTTTGCTCTGGTGACTCCACACATAAAATAATCAATTGGAAGGTGACTCCATTGATTAAGGATCAGTAGCTTGATGAAGTTTCAAGATGAGTTCCATTGCAAGAATAAATGCTAGATATGCACCTATGAATCAGTCTCACATCCTTGGTTTTCCAAATCCTATGCCAAAGGCTAAATGGTTAATTGATCTTCCCATATTTAAATATGAGTAAAAAGACAGTGTTTCTCTTCATTTGGTTAGATTCCATATGCATGTATGCAAACTTAAGGTTCATTTCCCTAAGGATTTTCTCATGAAGATGTTTATGGCCACTTTAGAAGGAAAAACATGGTCATGGTACGAAAGCTTGCAAAATAGTTCATTATATTATCTTGTTGATTTCCATCTTGCATTTTATGAGATGTATAAAGAGTGTCATCCCTCCTTATTGTTGGTCAAAGACTGCTGTAAACATTTTGTGAGTTTTATTGAATATTTGGATAATTTTTATGAAGATGATGAGTTTATGGATGATGAAATTTTAGAGGCTCTTCATGACAATCCCTTTCATCACCAAGAAGAAAGGTTAGACTCTCTCTCTTGGATGGAAATGAAACCTAGCAGGAGTTTATTTATGAGAATCATGGTACATCCTCTGATTTTGATGAAAATTTGTAGCAGACTTGTCAGTCTTTTGATCATCAGAAATGTGAGAATCATTTCAAACAACAAGAGGAAATACTGGAAGATAATTGCTATAATCCTCAGGTAAAGGAAGAATTTTATTCTTCATGTCATTCCTTGCATCAGCCCACATAAAATAATGATGACACTAATGAGGAATTGGATGAAAATTTTTCTTTATCCTTATCTTCTAATCTGAAGTCATTTGAGTGCAAGTCAGAAGATAAGATTCAATTTGTGGATGAAGTTGCTAAGAACATTGAAAAATACATTGAAGTTTTAGAAGATAAAATTCAATCTTATAGTCTTCATGATCAAGATCAGTCTTTTCAAAAGTTTTTAATGCCAGAACACAAAGAGAGGGTGTTTCTACCTTTATCTTTTGAGAGTGAGGAAGAATACCCTATTTTTTAAAATTAGTTTTATAGCGCACAACTGAAATCTTGTGTGGCTAAGAAAAGCATATATGAGTTGTCCAAAGCTACAGAATGTCTTGAGAATCATCAAACATATTATGTCTTCTATGATCCTATAGCTGATTACATGGAATATTTCTATAGTCCAAATTTCCAGTTATATTTTCATTATGAGGATCAGATACATTTTATGTTTCCTTGGTCATTTTAGTATCATGCTCACTTTTGGTTCAAGTGCAGTCAAGAGGTTCAAATGTCATTTCAGATCAATGACTGGCTTCATTGGAAGTTTCATGTTGCTTGAGCTAAAAATGGAGATTACAGCTATTAGGGTAGGTAGGAGTATGTGAATAAGCTCAAAGTTGATTGAGCATCTTTTCAGTAGGTACAAAGTTGGTTTTGCAGCGTTAATCATCAAGATTGAGCCTAAGGAGAAGGCCATAAGAGATTGGCGAATTTTTCATAAATTTTAGAGTTTTTATTTCCAAGAAGATGGATGGAGCTGTAACTACAAGTTCTTTGGTGTACCATTGGGGCACACCATCCCAAGTGGTGCCAATGTTATCACCAAAAAACTGAAGTATGATTTGACAAATTATATAGGTTCATGTGCCAAAAGTACGGTTTTAGGATTTTTTTTTTATATACTTGGTCAAGGAAAAATTAAATTTTTTCTTGTTTAAGCTTACACTAAGGTTCAAACCCCCACACTTTCAAATCCCGTCATGTCACATCACTCATAATATTTTGAAAAATTTCAACTCCCAAGATTTTTGTACCGAAATAGTCATTTTAGCCAAGAAACCACAGTTTCATAACGAAATACACTGAGAAATGTCACTTTTTTCGCTACGAAACTTCTGATAATTTCGTAGTGAAAACACCCATATTTACAGTAAACACACCGCAAAAGCGTGGTTTCCTATTTGTCTTGTCAGATTAGTTGTTATGTGTTATAATATCATTAGGAAAGGGTAAGTTAGATACCATTCGAGTCATTAAGGGATTAGATCAAGGTACATGGTCAGGTCTGAAGTCATCATCACCATTTTAGGCACGTATCAGTCATCATTATGTTATGAGTGGACATCAAACTTTAAAATATTTCCTAATTCAGTCACTTCTCATTCTTCATTCCTTCTTTGCATGATATCATGCTCTGGAGAGCTATTGCATTGAGCCAAATTTGTGGCTGGTGTTTTCAAAGGTTTACAAAGATAACTAATCAAGCGAGGCTGAAAAATATCAAGCGAGGTAGAGAACTATCAAGTGAGGCTGAGAAGGCATTAAAGAAAATATTGCATAAAAAAGAAGGATGAATAAGGGTGGACAATATCTGAGATATGAACCAACATATATGAATCTGATCAATGAAGACCCAACAGCTGTGGAAGTCTTTAGAAGGACAAGTTGCTTACAGTTTTTTGAAAGATTACAAGGCTTCCATGTACAAATTTCCAAAGAATTTGCTTTAAAATTTATTGGAACAAATACCAAAGTGGGGATGCTTAATCTTTCCCTTACACCATAGGTCATTGCAGCAGCAACAGGGATTCCAAGGGGACAAGAGAAGTGGTTCAAAGGGTTCAAGTTTAACATAGAGCAGTGCAAAGAGTTTATGAAGCCTAAAAATAGTGAAGTGGACCTCACTAATGCCATTCCAAGGAGCTGCATGAAGGATAACTACTCAAAATTGCTGCTCATCATCCAAAAGTATTTTACTTGTCAAGGAAGATATCTTAAATTCTACTCATACCATTTCAAGCTACTCCTACACTTTACTGGTAAGATATATCTTGATCTACCTTTCTATTTACATAGAAGTTTATCAAAAATGGCAGATAAGGTCCAAGAAAAATATAAAGGGAGTGAGACTTCATTATTTCATCATGGTTTAATGAAACTGCTAGTTTTAGATGAACTCCAAAGACTAGGCGGAGACTGGTCTTCATTTTTGTTTGCTAGTGGTTTTGAGTTGGATGCTCTTACTCCTTCAAGAACTCCTAAACCTAGGAGAATTCCATCACCCTTAGTAGCATAACAGAGTGAACCATTGGTGGCAGAACCAAGTGAACGAGAAAGAGTAGAACCAAGTTAACCAGTCATGATAGAAACAGAGAAATTGTAGAGTTTTGATACACCCAATGTCCCACCTGTAATACAGAAATCAAAAGTGGTCGAACCTACAAAACAAAAACAAGTTGTGAGTAAACAAGGAACCAAAAGGATGACAAGGAGTCAAATAGTGGTTGTAGAAGATAGAACAGTAGCCAAAGGAAATCTAGAAGACATATTACATGTCATTGACATAGAAGAGACTCCTAGAGTCTAGGCTAAGGATATAGAGGAAGGTGGATAGAAACTAAATAAAGCCAAATCTACAAAGAAACTAGAATTTGAAGGAGAAGATGCAGTTTTTATGTTCCAAGAAAGAAAGCCCATGCCAAGGCATGCTAGAAAGCTATTAGAGAGCAGTAAATATTTTCATCCACCTACTGACACAGTCCAACCACCACAAGACATCATTGATCTTTCATCACCTGCAGAGAAAGATACAATTAGCAAATCAAAGAAAGGAAAAGAGAAAGTAATGGAAAAAAAAGAGTTTGAACTCCTTGAGTAACAGTTGAAGTTGGCCAACCATGAAATTTTTGTTATGAAGAAATAATCTAGGAAACACAATGTCCAGAAGGTTCAGTTTGAAAATATGAAGGAGATTTGGGAAGAGCAGGTTGACAGTGTTTCCAAGACCCTAGATAATACACAGTAGTTTATCAAATGGACCATTCCATTGAGGAAAGAGGTCAAACATGTAAAGAGAATGAACATACATTTTAAAGCCACCAGCATAAAGTTGAAATATCAAGTTAAAGACCTCAAGGAACAGCTTGAACTATGCCATGAGGAGTTGGAGAAAAAATGTCTTAAAATGACAGTAGTTGAGAAGCCAATTGCTCAACTCATCATGAATCAGCAAGAAACACCTCAAGAATCATAGTGAGAGTTGGTTTATGATTATGAAGGCTAATGGCATGTTAGAAACAGGTTTTTTTTCAC
This sequence comes from Pinus albicaulis, assembly GCA_034641835.2. Lineage (NCBI taxonomy): Eukaryota > Viridiplantae > Streptophyta > Pinopsida > Pinales > Pinaceae > Pinus > Pinus albicaulis. The sequence goes on from CM076582.1 coordinate 949,754,095, forward strand.
TTAGAAGGTATATTTTTGAAGCTACACAAAATTCTAGAATTTCGACTATTTTTAGTAGTTTTGTAGCGTTCCTAGGCTTGAAGAACAGGAAAACACTACGAAACTACTTTAGCTTTCCTTTTTTCATTTTGAACTGGTTTTTGGAGCTCCCAAGAGCTAAGAATGGTATGGAAGATGTACTACGGAATAATGAACATCATGCAGGAGGAAAGAACCAGAAATATTGATGGAAAAAGGCATTTTTGTAACGGTACGAAAGTACGCTACGAAACTGTCATACTTTCATAACGTACTATTTTGAAGCCACATGAGCAGGTTTTTGTGCACTTTTGGACATATAGACACTTTCTAATGTTCGAGGGATCTTTCCAGTATTCATACAAGACTTAAATACCACGTGATGAAGCCAACTCATCAGCCAAACTCCTCGTTGAAGATAAGGACCAGTTTTCCTAAAAAACAAGGTTTGTTTCTAGTTTTAGAGGGGGTCAATTAAGATGTAATGTAGTGATGAGTCCCATCACACCCTATTCGACCATGTGAAGGAATATTTTTCAAATATGTAATTTTTTTTAGGAGATAAGATTGTTAATGTAATAATGAACAGTTTGAATCCTATTAGGAAAAGGACTGTCAAGTAGGATAGTTATCAATTTCTCATTAAAATAGATTTTTTATTGTTATGCAAGGTGTCAGTAGGGTAAATTTGATGAATCTAACCAGGAGGCAGATCATCTCATCATGTAACAAGTCTATTAAAGGGAAGAGATTCAAATTTGTTAAGGGTTGGAGATATTTTGGCAATACTACAACTTTATGTAAATTGACTATTTTCAGTAATACAGAGACTTGTTTCTTTACCAAATTGAGATTCTGTTTGAGATTTTAATACATATCTTATCTATATATTTTAGGTGTACCATTTGCAGTGGTTTTCATATTTAATACTCAGAATTCATTCATATAATGCTCTGACTTCCTTTATAGATGAATTGACTATGTGATTTCCTATTTCATGAGTGTGTATTTCTGCTAAAAACTCTTACGTGCCTCAGTTTCCATGTCAAGTGAACTTACTATTGAATCACTAAAATTGTTGACTCCATAAGCCCAATGTTTGTAGACCGATACTATTTTCAACCTATACAAATCACAAGCAAGTTTCTTTCCAAGTAGTGTTAGCCATCTAAATCTATCTTTACAAATATCATTAACACTTTGAGAGAGCCCTCTCAGACTGAAGAGGCTAAGCTTCAGTCACAAGATTGGTTTGAAACAATTACATGAAGTTTTCTAGCTAGCAAACTATCAGGTGCAATATTTTTATAACATTTTGGCGTCGTTTCTGGGGACCGAAGATGTAAATTTTCCCTGGGAAGAACGACAAAGTTTCAGTTTTAAGGTCTGAGAGCAGCAAACACTTAGGCACATATTGGCTATATTTCTGCTCTAGCGACCCACACATCAAATAATAAATTGGAAGGTGACTCCACTTCTTGAGGATCAGTAGCTTGATGAATTTTCAAGATGAGTTCCATTGCAAGAATAAATTCTAGGTATGCCCCTATGAATCAGTCTCACATCCCTGGTTTTCCAAATCCTATGCCAAAGGTCGAATGGTTAACTAATATTCCCATATTTAAAGATGAAAATAAAGACAATGCTTCTCTTCATTTGGTTAGATTCCATATGCATGTATGCAAACTTAAGGTTCATTTCCTTGAGGATTGTCTCATGAAGATGTTTATGGCCACTTTAGAAGGAAAAGCATGGTCATGGTACGAAATCTTTCCAAATGGTTCATTATATTCTCTTGTTGATTTCCACGTTTCATTTTATGAGATGTATGAAGAGTGTCATCCCTCCTTATTGCTGTTCAAAGCTTGTTGTAAACATTGTGTGAGTTTTATTGAATATTTGGAGAATTTTTATGAAGATGGTGAGTTTATGGATGATGAAATTTTATAGGCCCTTTATGACAATCCCTTTCATCACCAAGAAGAAAGGATAGCCTCTCTCTTGGATGAAAATGAAACCCAGCAGGAGTGTATTTATGAGAATCATGTTGCATCCTCTGAGTTTGATGAAAATTTGCAGCCGACTTGTCAGTCTTTTGATCATCAAAATTATGAGAATCATTTCAAACAACAAGAGGAAATATTGGAAGATAATTGCTATAATCCACAGGTAAATGAAGAATTTTATTCTTCATGTCATTCCTTGCATCAGCCCACATCAAATAATGATCACACTAATGAGGAAGTGGATGAAAAGTTTTCTTTTTCCTTGTCTTCTAATCTGAAGTCATTTGAGTGCAATTTAGAAGATAAGATTCAATTTGTGGATGAAGTTGCTAAGAACATTGAAAAAGACATTGAAGTTTTAGAAGATCAAATTCAATCTTATAGTCTTCATGATCAAGATTAGTCTTTTCAAAAGTTTTTAATGCCAGAACACAAAAAGAGGGTGTTGCTGCCTTTATATTTTGAGATTGAGGAGGAATACCCTGTTTTTGAAAATCAATTTGATACCACACAACTAAAATCTTGTGTGGGTGAGAAAAGCATATATGAGTTGTCCAAAGCTGCAAAATGTCTTGAGAATTATCAAACAGATTATGTCTTCTATGATCCTATAGCTTATTACAAGGAAGATTTCTACAATCCATATTTCTAGTTACATTTTCATTATGAGGATCAGACACATTTTATGTTGCCTTGTTCATTTCAGTATCTTTCTTACTTTCAGTTCAAGTGCAGTCAAGAGGTTCAAATGTCAGATCAAATCAATGACTAGCTTCTTTGGAAGTTTCATGTTTCTTGAATTAAAAATGGAGATTGCAGTTTTTAGGGTAGGTAGGAGTGTGTGAATAAGCTCAAAGTTGAATAAGCATATTTTCAGTAGGTACAAAGTTGGTTTTTCAGTAGTAATCATCAAGCTTGAGCCCAAGGAGAAGGCCATAGGAGCTTGGCGAAATTTTTATAAATTTCAGAGTTTTTATTTCCAAGAAGATGGATGGCACTGGAACTATAGGTTGTCTGGTGTACCATTGGGGCACACCATCCCAAGTGGAGCCACTTATATCACCAAAAAATTGAAGTATCATTTGACAAAGTTATATAGGTTCGTGTGTCAAAGGTAGGGTTGTAGGATTCATTTTTTATATACTTCATCAAGGAAAATTTAAAATTTTTCTTGTTTAAGCTTACCCTAAGGTCTAAACCCCCTCACTTTCAAATCCCCTCATGTCATATCACTCATAATTTTCTGGAAAATTTCAATTCCCAAGATTTTTGTACCGAAATAGTTATTTAAGCCAAGAAACAAAAATTTCATAGCGAAATAAACTGAGAAATGACACTTTTCGCTACAAAAATGCTGATAATTTCATAGCAAAAACACCTATATTTACACTAAACACGTTACGAAAGCGAGATTTCCTGTCTGTTTTGTCAGATTAGCTGTTAGTTGTCAAAATATCTTTGGGAAAGGGTAAGCTAGATACCATTCAAGTCATTGAGGGATAATATCAAGGTACATGGTTAGGTCTGAAGTCATCATCACCATTTTAGGCATGTATGAGTCATCATTATGTTATGAGTGGACATAAAACTTCAAAATATTTCCTAATTTAGTCATTTCTCATTCTTCATTCCTTCTTTGCATGATATCAAGCTCTGGAGAGCTATTGCATTGAGCCAAAGCAGTGTCTGGTGTTTTCAAAGGTTTACAAAGATCACTAATCAAGTGCGGCTGAAAAATATCAAGCAAGGTTGAGAACTATCAAGCGAGGTTGAGAAGGCATTAAATAAATCATGGAAGAAAAAAGAAGGACAAATAAGGGTGGACAATGTCTGAGATATGAACCAACAGATATGAATCTGATCAATGAAGACCCAACAGCTATGGAAGTCTTCAGAAGGACAGGTTGCTTATAGTTTTGTGAAAGATTACAATGCTACCATGTACAGGCTTCCAAAGAATTTTCTTTAAACTTCAGTGGAACAGATACCAAAGTGGGGATGCTTAGTCTTTCCATTACACCAGAGGTCATTGTAGCAGCAACAGGGATTCCAAGGGGACAAGAGAAGTGGTTCAAAGGGTTCAAGTTTAACATGGAGCAATGCAAAGAGTTTATGAAGCCTGAAAACAGTGAAATGGACCTCACTAATGCCATTCCAAGGAGCTGCATGAAGGATAACTACTCAAAATTGTTGCTCATAATCCAAAATTGTTTTACTTGTCAAGGAAGATATCATAAAGTCTACTCATACCATTTCAAGCTACTCCTACACTTTACTGGTAAGATATCTCTTGATTTTCCTTTCTATTTACATAGAAATTTATCAAAAATGGTAGACATGGTCCAAGAAAAATCTGAAGGGAGTGAGACTTCATTATTTCATCATGGTTTAATGAAACTGTTGGTTTTATATGAACTCCTAAACCTAGGAGAATTCCATCACCCTTAGTAGTAGAACAGAGTGAACCATTGGTGGCAGAACCATGTGAACCAACAAGAGTAGAACCAAGTGAACCAGTCATGATAGAAGCAAAGCAATTGCAGAGTTTTGATACACCCAATGTCCCACCTACAAAACAGAAATCCAAAGTGGTCAAACCTGCAAAACAAAAACAAGTTGTGAGTAAACAAGGAACTAAAATGATGACAAGGAGTCAAACAGTGGTCGTAGAAGACAGAGCGGTAGCCATAGAAAAACTAGAAAACATATTACATGCCATTGACATAGAAGAGAATCCTATAGTCCAGGCTGAGGATATACAGGAAGGTGGACAGAAACTAAATAAAGCCAAATCTACAAAGAAACTAGAATTTTAAGGAGAATATGCATGTTTTATGTTCCAAGAAAGAAAGCGCATGACAAGGCATGCTAGAAATCTATTATAGAGCAATAAATAGGTTCATCCACCTACTGACATAGTCCAGCCACCACAAGACATCATTGATCTTTCATCACCTACAGAGAAAGATGTTGGCTGTGGAGCCTGATTATCTTGTTTACTTTGTATCACAGCATTGGACCCTTGTACCTTAAAAGGGGCGACAACGCTGCCCGTAATTAATCACTGCCATGGGGGGTCCAGGGGGGGCGGCAGCACTTTTTGGAGTCCCCCCCTGGTGGGGGGTTTCGAGGGCAGCGCCCCCAAAGCTAAAAATAGATGTAAAATTTCCTTGTAAAAGTATAGTAATTTTTAGTCAATTTGGGCCATTCATAGGTGGATGATCTGACGGTAGAAGTTATGTTTAGTTTAGGGTTTTTTTTTCCCTAGAAGGCAACCCCTCTCTTTTATGAGGGTATTGTATTGTGGCTGTGTATTGTATGTGTATTCTGGGAGCGAGAAATAGATAGGGAGACTATGAGAGAGAACAGAGGATATTACAGTGGATCTGCTGTAGGTTTTCTCTCTTCAATTTTTGCTGGATAATAGAAAGGAAGGAATGGCTGTTCGGGGTGGACGTAGCCCAAACTGGGTGAACCACGTATATCTGTGTCTCTCTAGTTTTATGTCTTTTGTGTGCTTGTATTTTTCGCATATTTTATGTGTTGCATTGCTCCATAATATATAATTTTCTAACAACTGGTATCAGAGCCGAAGGTATATTTGTTTGATAAACTCGCAGGAAAGAAGGGTTCCTGGTCCGAGTGGGAGCAATGGCGGAAGATGGTAAGTTTAGGGTCGAGAAATTTAACAGCCAAAAATTCCCACTGTGGAAGATGCAGATGGAAGATTATCTGTATCAGAAATATCTGTACCTACCATTGAGCGGAAAAACAAAGAATTCATCAGCCATGACAGACGTGGAATGGAACATTCTCGATAGAAATGCACTTGGAACAGTACGGTTGTGCCTTGCGGCGTCAGTCGCCTTCAATATTTCGAAGGAAACAACAACAGAGGGTTTGATGCAGACGTTGGCGAAACTATATGAAAAAACCTTGGCCTCAAACAAGGTATTTCTTATGAAATGATTATTTAATATGAAGATGTCAAAAGGTGGATCTGTTGCAGACCATTTAAATGATTTTAATATAGTTACCAGTCAGTTAAGTTCTGTAGGGGTAAACTTTGATGATGAAGTTAGAGCTTTGTTATTCGTGTGCTCATTGCCAGAGAGTTGGAATGGTTTAGTAATGGCCATTAGTAACTCTATCTCTGGATCTAGTACTTTAAAGTTTGACGATGTTGTTGGTGCTATCCTTAGCGAGGAAATGCAACGAAAAAACTCCGGTGAGACATCGGGTAATGCTTTAAGTGCAGAGTCTAGGGGAAGAAGAATGGAAAGAGGAAAGAGCTCGGGTTATCACAGTAAATCAAGGAAAGGCATATCCAAGTCCAGATCGGGGATAGTGTGCTGGAAATGCGGAAAGAGAGGACACCTAAAGAAATATTGTAGATATTGAAAGGGAAAAGAAGGATATGCACAGCAAGAAAACAATCATGAAGCAAATGTGACAGGTGATGTGTTACAAGATGCTTTGATTCTTTCTTTCGAAAATGTTACTAATTCTTGGGTTTTAAATTCAGGGGCTTCATTCCATGCCATACCTGATAAGAAATATTTTCATGACTATGTTCAAGGAGATTTTGTACAAGTTTGTTTGGGTGATGATAAACCCTGTAAAATTTTTGGAATGGGTAAAGTTCTTGTAAAACAACAAAATGGAAACCAATGGCTACTAAATGAGGTAAGGCATGTTCCAGATCTAAAGAAAAATCTGATTTAAACAGGGCAGTTAGGCAGTGAAGGTTGTGTGACAACTTTCACAGATAAAACTTGGAAGGTCACCAAAGGAGCTCTGATAATACCAAAAGGTGAAAAGGTTGGTACATTGTATTTATGCAATGGTATTTCTAACTCTGTTAATGCTTTAACTTCCAAAGGAGTAGATGCAGCATTATGGCATCATAGGCTCGAACACATGAGTGAGAAGGGGATGAAGATTCTTCACTCAAGAAATTTGTTGCCAGGTTTGAAGAATGTTGATTTGGATTTCTGTGAAAATTGCATTTATGGAAAAAAAAAGAGAGTCAGATTTCTCAGAGTTGGGAAAGAAAAGAAGAGCGAAAAATTGGAGCTTGTGCATACAGATGTATGGGGACCTGCTCAGGTATCATCTCTCGGTGGCTCTCGTTATTATGTTACTTTTATTGATGATGCAACTAGAAAAACCTGGATTTATTGTATTCAGAATAAATCTGATGTATTTGATACTTTCAAGAAATGGAAAGCTTTGGTTGAGATTGAGACAGGAAAGAAGTTGAAGTGTCTCAGATCAAACAATGGAGGTGAATATTGCAGCAAAGATTTTGATAGGTACTGTTCAGAGCATGGAATTCGTAGAGAGAAGACAGTTCCAAGAACACCACAAGAAAATGGTGTGTTAGAAAGAATGAATAGAACAATCATGGAGCATGCAAGGTGCATGAGATTGCATGCTGGATTGCCTTTACAATTTTGGGCGGATGCTATAGATACTGTTGTTTATCTAATAAATAGAGGGCCTTCAAGTTTCTTGGATGGTGGTATTCCAGAGGAAACATGGACAGGTAAAAAGGTAAACTACTCTTTTTAAAGCTTTTTGGTTGTGAGGCCTTTGTCCATATTAATAAAGAAAATAGAACAAAGCTTGAAGCAAAATCAAAGAAATGTACCTTTATTGGATATGGTGTTAATGATTTTGGATATCACTTATATGATTATGAAAATCAAAAAATCATTAGGAGCAGAGATGTAATATTCAATGAAAAGGTCTTGTATAAGAATCAGTTGCAGGAAAAGAAATAGGAAAAATAAAGCAAGGAATACACGGTTCTTAATGAGATAACTGAAAAAGTAAAGGTGCCTGAAAATAATAATAATCAACAACCACAACAGCAACAACCACCACAACAGCAACAGGCACCTCAAACACCTGAAAGTGGTGTTAGAAGATCTACCAGGATAAGTAGACCCCCTGAACGATACTCTCCTTCATTATATTATTTATTGTTGATTGATTCTGGTGAACCCGAATGTTATGAAGAAGAAATGAAGGTTGAAAGCAGGAAGAAGTGGGAGCTAGCCATGGAAGAAGAGATGGACTCCTTAATGCATAGCCAGACTTGGGACTTAGTCAGGTTGCCTGCAGGTAAAACTGCATTGCAGAATAAATGGGTTTACAGGCTGAAGGAAGAAGATGGAGGAAAACAGAGGTACAAAGCTAGACTTGTGGTGAAGGGGTTTGCACAAAAGAAATGTATTGATTTTGATGAAATATTTTCTCCTGTTGTTAAGATGAATTCAATCAGAACTATCTTAAGTCTTGTAGCAGCGGAAGATTTACATCTTGAACAGTTAGATGTAAAGACAACATTTCTCCATGGAGATTTGGAGGAAGAGATATACATGCAACAACTAGAAGGATATGAGGTAAAAGGGAAAGAAAAATTGGTGTGCAGGTTAAAGAAGAGCTTGTATGGCTTAAAACAGGCTCCAAGGCAGTGGTATCTAAAATTTGACAAGTTTATGTATGAACAAGGTTATACTAGATGTCACTCTGATCATTGTGTTTATCTAAAAAGGAAAAATGATGGCAACTATATTATATTGTTATTGTATGTAGATGACATGCTTGTTGCGGGGTCTAACATGCAGGAAATAAATGTGCTCAAAAGAAAATTGGAAAATTCATTTGCAATGAAGGATTTTGGAGCTGCAAAACAAATCCTTGGTATGAGGATAACTAGAGACAAGAAAAATCGCAAATTAACACTATCTCGGAATGAGTACATAGAAAAGGTGTTGAAAAGATTTAATATGCAGAATGCAAAACCAGTTAGTACACCTTTTGCTAGCCATTTCAAACTTAGTAAGGAGATGTGCCCCAAGACCCAAGAAGAAATGGAATATATGTCTAAAGTTCCATATGCATCAGCAGTTGGAAGCTTAATGTATGCAATGGTCTGCACAAGGCCTGATATTGCACATGTAGTGGGAGTTGTATGCAGGTACATGAACAATCCAGAAAAAGAACAATGGATGTCAGTAAAATGGATTCTCAGATATTTGACAGGTACCACAAATCAAGCATTATGCTTTGGTGGTTCAAACATTTCTCTACAGGGATATGTTGATGCAGATATGGCAAGTGACAGAGATAACAGGAGGAGCACTACAGGATATGTATTTACTATAGGTGGAATAGCTGTCAGTTGGGTTTCAAAAATCCAAATTGTTGTTGCAATTTCAACAACAGAAGCAGAGTATGTTGTTGCTACAGAGGCTAGTAAATAAATAATTTGGCTACAAAGTTTTATGGATGAATTGGGTAAGAAGCATGATATGGGCACATTATAAAGTGATAGCCAAAGTGCCATTCATCTTGCAAAGAACTCAGCATTTCATTCCAGGACTAAACACATACATCTCAAGTACCACTTCATACGGTTAGTATTGGAAAATGGAGAGTTGAAGCTGGAAAAGATACACACTAGCCAAAATCCTGCAGACATGCTAACAAAAGTTGTAACCAGGGAGAAACTGAGAATGTGCTCAATTTCAATTGGTCTTCAATGATGATGATGAAGATGAGGAACATTCAAGTCCAAATAGGAGTCATTGTCTAGCAAATGAAGCAGTGGTGGAGTTGCTACAATCAGTCTCCAAGTGGGAGATTGTTGGGTGTGGAGCTTGATTATCTTATTTAATTTGTATCATAGCATTGGACCCCTGTACCTTAAAAGGGGCGGCAATGTCGCTTGTAATTAATCACTGCCATGGGGGGTCCAGGGGGGGTGGAAACGCTTTTCGGAGCCCCCCTTGGTGGGGGGTTTCGGGGCCAACACCCCCAAAGCTAAAAACAGATGTAAAATTGCCTTGTAAAAGTATAGTAATTTCTAGTCAATCTGGGCCGTTCGTAGGCGGATGATCTGACGGTAGAAGTTATATTTAGTTTAGGGTTTTTTTTCCCTAGAAGGCAACCCCTCGCTTTTATGAGGGTATTGTATTGCGGCTGTGTATTGTATGTGTATTATAGGAGCGAGAAACATATAGGGAGACTGTGAGAGAGAACAGAGGATATTACAGCAGATCTGTTGTAGGTTTTGTCTCTTCAATTTTTGTTGGATAATAGAAAGGAAGGACTGGTTGTTCGGGGTGGATGTAGCCCAAACTGGGTGAACCACATATATCTGTGTCTCTCTGGTTTTATGTGTTTTGTGTGCTTGTATTTTTTGCATATTTTATGTGTTGCATTGCTCCATAATATATAATTTTCTAACAAAAGATACAATTAGAAAATCAAAGAAAGGAAAAGAGAAAGTAATGGAAAAATCATATTTTTAAATCCTTGAGCAACAGTTGAAGTTGGCCAACCATGAAATTGTTGTTATGAAGAAAGAATATAGGAAACACAATGTCCAGAAGGTTCAGTTTGAAAATATGAAGGATATTTGGGAAGAGCAGGTTGACAGTGTTTCCAAGACCCTAGATAATACACAACAGTTTATCAAATGGACCATTCCATTGAGGAAAGAGATCAAACATGTCAGGAGAATGTACATTTGAAATCCACCAACATAAAGTTGAAATATTAGGTTAAATACCTCTAGGAACAGCTTGAACTAATCCATGAGGAGTTGGAGAAAAAAGGCCTTAAAATGACAGTAGTTGAGGAGCCAATTGCTCAACTCACCATGAATGAGGAAGAAACACCTCAAGAATCATTTTGTGAGCTGGTTAATGATTTTGAAGGCTAATGGCATGTTAGAAACATGGTTTTTTCACTTAAAAGGTATATTTTTTAAGCTACACAAAATTTTTGAATTTTGATTATTTTCAGCAGTTTCATATCGTTCCTGGGCTTCAAGAACAGGAAAACGCTACGAAACTATTGTAGCTTTCATTTTTTCATTTTGAACCAATTTTTGGAGCTCCCAAGAGATGAAAATGGTATGGGAGATGTATTAAGGCATAATGAACATCATCCAGGAGGAAAGAACCAGAAATATTGATGGAAAAAGGCATTTTTGTAACGGTACGAAAGTACACTACGAAACTGTCATACTTTCATAGTGTACTATTCTGAAGCCATATGAGTAGGTTTTTGTGCACTTTTGGATAGCTAGACACTTTCTAAGGTTCAATGGATCTTTCCAGCAGACATCCAAGACTCAAATACCACGTGATGAAGCCAACTCATCATCCAAACTCCTCGTTGAAGATAAGAACTAGTTTTCCTAAAAAACAGGGTTTGTTTCCAGTTTTAGAGGAGATCAATTAAGATGTCATCTAGTGATGAGTTCCATCACACCCTATTCGAACATGTGAAGGAATATTTTTCAAATATTTAATTTTTTATAGGAGATAAGGTTGTTAATGTAATAATGAATAGTTTGAGTCCTATTAGGAAAAGGACTGTCAAGTATGATAGATGTCAATTTCTCATTAAAATAGATGTTTTACTGTTATGCAAGGTGTTAGTAGGGTAAATTAGATGAATCTAGATAGGAGGCAAATCATCTCATCATGTAACATGTCTATTAAAGGGCAGAGATTCGAATTTGTCAAGGGTTGGAGATTTTTTGGCAATAATGAAGCTTTATGTAAATTGACTATTTTCAGTAATACAAAGATTTGTTTCTTGACCAACCTGAGATTCTGATTGACCTTTTAGTACCTATATTATCTATATCTTTTCTGTGTACTATTTGCAGTGGTTTTCATCTTTAATACTCATAATTCATTCATATAATTCTCTGACTTCATTTATAGATGAATTGACTGTGTGATTTCATGTTTCATGAGTGTGTATTTCTGCTAAAAACTCTTACCTGCCTCAACTTCCATGTCAAGTGAACTTGTTGACTCCATAAGCCCAATGTTTGTAGACTGATACTATTTTCAACCTATACACATCACAAGCAAGTTGTTTTCCAAGTAGAGTTAGCCATCTAAATCTATCAAATATCATTAACCCTTTAAGAGAGCCCTCTCAAACTGAAGAGGCTAAGCTTCAGTCACAAGATTGGTTTGAAACAGTTACATGAAGTTGTCTCGTTAGAAGCCTATCAGGTGCAATTTTGTGATAACATGTGTTATATTTAAGTTATGAAATGTTTATTGGATATATTTGTATTGATGGTATTGTTAGAAGATAATGTGTTCACTAATTATGCTATTTTCTTTTGTTTGCGTTAGGTTTTGACCATGCCTATGATAATTATGGATTTTATGCATTTGTGGTTTAATTATGCCTATTTTTTTAGTGAAATTGAGAAATGTATAGTTTCAGTGAGTGAATTCACCTAGTGGGAGCATTGGGGAATTTACATGGTGAGTGGCGTCACCCATTTGGATTGGTGGGGACGTTATAGGCAGTATTAGAGATACATGTTTCAACATCGAGCATGCATGTGCTCAACACCGATCTCAAAGGAAACATTGTTGGTGTGCTTATAAACTTTTTGGCGGAATGCACATTGAAATTTTTCCCATGGAATGTACTAATTATATGTATACACAAAATTACAGTGCTAAAGAGGATTTTAAGAATATGACAAGAAATTCAATTATTATTAGGGTTCATCCAAAAATTGAAAACACTATATCGGGTTTAAACCACAGAGTTGGTACTATTTTTTATGCCACATTTGGTATCACTGTAACACTTTCTACACTCTGTGAAGTCCAGGGAAGAGAAATTCATGTCCCCTTGGGAACTGATTCTAGCCTTTCGATGTACAACGTCACAATTCAACACAAATTTCTTCGAGTCCTTTTTTTTAAAACCCTTATACTTCCTTTGCTTTTGACGTTTCTCTTTCAAGGGGAATTTTGGGTGGGACATATAATACAGGGGATACTACACCTTCTTTGTACATAATCTATTATCTGGAATATGAAGGTGTAGGTTAAGGATGATAGGTTTTTATCGAGCCCACATAGGTCAAAGGAAGAACACATATGTGACATTGTTAAAACGGTTGCAAATTTTTTGTCATAATAAGGGAAGAATAACCATGTTGTGAAATGGTGTACAAATTAGAGCTTCATGTCACTTGATTTGGTGCAAAGTCGAGGCAAATTTGGTGTCTTTATGTGATTTAATGAATGAAAAACTTTTCTTGAAGAAATTAAAGAGGTAAGGAGCTCAATATCAAAATTATCATGGGAATTTTATATATATATATATATATATAATATATATATATATATATATATATATAGATAGAGAGAGAGAGAGAGAGAGAGAGAGAGAGAGAGAGAGAGAGAGGCACCAAATGATGAATTTAAATTATAGGTAACATTAAGGTTTTATAAAAGTAATTGGCACCAAATGGATAGGAAAATCATTAATGGACTACAATTTAGGTGTCAACCAAATCTGAATCTCAATAAGCTTTAGATAATTGGAGAATATGGGGGTTCTAATGCATAGGAAAAATTAGAGGGGGGATCAGGATATTGAGAAGAAATGAAGAACCAGCCGAAGAAAGAACTCGAAAAATATCAACCTAAATCGAGTGCCATGAATCAATCATACCCCATTTTTAAAATGGAAGCAAAGGTGGATATCAAGTTGTACCACAGAAATATCGACACTCTGAAGCTAAATCACTAGTTGTAGCAATTGGAAGTGTATTTCAGTGTCCATCAAATTGAGGAAGATAAAAATATTTTATTTGCACGACTGAAATTAGAGGACGGTGCCTTAAATTGGTGGGAAATCCACAGGAAGACCTTGAGGTTGGAGGGATAGCCTCGAGTGACTAAGTGGGAGGGCTTTAAAACCCTGATTAAGTCACATTTTTACCCTATTGGGCATGTAGTGGACCAGTGTATTCGGTGGTACTACTTTAGGAAAAGGTCAGGGAAAATCATGCATGAGTGTAGCATAGAGTTCATAAAGATGGCCATAATTTTTAGTATCTCTCCAAATAAACAAGATTTACTCCTCAAATATTTGGGAGGCCTACACAACCATCTGCAGGACAAGTAATGTTGTTCAATCCCAAATCAGTGGATGAGGCTTATGCACAGGCATAATATTTGGAGAACATAGACTCAAAGAAAGCGTAATAAAGTGGATTGAATAATAAGGATAAAAAGGACTCTTCTAAGGAGAGTAAAAAGAAGAAAAGGGGGAGAAACATAAAAAATATGACAACCATAACAAACTAGTGAAAAAATCCCAACAACCATTGTAACCACTACAACATTGAGGACCATAATAAGAACTTCATGGCCAACTAATTAGGAAACCAAGTTGAAATAAACTCAGACGTGGATGAGAAGATCGTCTGCACATTAGGGTAGAAGGTGGTGAATCTGAGTAGCCTTAAGCAACATGAAGAGAAATAAATGACCAAACTCTTCCATATAAATATATAGGTCAAGAATACAAAGAATGATGCTCTGTTTGACTCAGGATCACAGGATAATCTCAATGCAACATGTTAGGGCTCCTTAGTTTCCCAAGGATGAGAAAGGAAACCAAAGAGGTAAGCATAGACCAAATTTCAATTTGGTAGATAGCCCTACCAAATCATAGAGGACTCTCTCTATTTCAAGCTCACTGTTGATGGAGATAACTGGAGAATCAAGATTTTAGGCTAGTTATAAGCTCAATAGGGTTTTTTTTATTTATGTTTAATTAGGGTTTGATGGACAAAGAAGCACCAGGTTTGGAAACTAGGCAAGATATCCCAAAAAGATCAGCTGCATACATAGTATGAGCAAGGTAGATGTGATTCAGTGAAACAATTTGTTTGTCATTGTAGTGTGGTAAGGAGAAAAACATATAACTTAAGTGAGCATAATGAATTCACTTATTTCATAATATGAAACACTTAGATGCTTATCTTAAACAAAAAATAAAGCATAAAGGAATGATTTGTGTTTCAAAACTTAAAAGATAAAGCATAGGAAGAAAATATATGGATGCTAGAAATACTTAATCATCACATGCATAAGAAACACTAGAAAAAATAATTTCACTAACCACAATACATGAATCCCATAAAAATAACTGCAATTTCCTGTAAATTTATTCTGCAAAATTTCAAATACGCTAATGCCAAAGAGTGAGAACTTCAGATGTCCAACCCTCTCAATGACTTAATTATGAGTACATACAAAAAATAAAAAATATTCCACCTCTAGGGGTAGAATATTGATCCAAAAAAACCAATTAATGCACCTAATGACTCATAGCCTAATTATAGGGGAGTTAGAAACAAATTTCCCCCTTTTCAGCTAACAAGTTGAGTTTTTCTCTCAAGTCATTAAACATAAGATTATTTAACAAAGATGACCATAAATAGGCATATTAACCATAGAAAAACTCATGAGCTAGCTATTACATCAACCATTTCGAATTTTGACCTCCATGTGTCAAGAAAAATCCTCAAACCTAGAAACGCAACGAAAAATTAAAAAATCACAGCGTCTGGCAACAAAAGCACAACAATATTTGGCAAGATATTTTGATGAATTTGAGGGATATTTGAACTTTGATGAAGGATGGTAAAAGTAGCTTAGGATGTCAAATATACCTCTGAATCTTCAAGTCACCAACAATACATCTCTAAGACACCTCTAAACTGATTTGAACACAACTACTCCAGAAGCATAGCGAGTGATTCAAAACAGTGGCAGAAGGGTGGAAAATAGGTGGTTTTTGACCTTTTCCTAAAACTCCATGAACTAAAAAGTAAACCCAAGTATATTTATGTAATGTACTAACAAAAATACACCTCCAAATTCTTTTCAATCTTCATTTGGAGCCTCTGGAAAAAAGCGCAGCAAGCACACATTGCTTTTATGTGCACTAGTTTTGCCCGTGTGACTTAAAACACAAAAAAATTCAAAATTTTGCCAAAATTTATTTCCTTTTCTATTTTTATGTCATTCCTTCAAGAAACTGAGGATGCATCATCCAATAGATCCATATTATCTCTTTTCTTGAGCTTGGCTAGGGTCTTCTTGAGCATTTTCTTCATGTTCTTAATCCTAATTTTGCAAATAGTGTTTCTAGTGTAGTAGTGCCTTGCCATGTGCCTCTGTATGGAACTCTCTTTTTTTCCTTCTTCAATAGC
This sequence comes from Pinus albicaulis, assembly GCA_034641835.2. Taxonomy (NCBI): domain Eukaryota; kingdom Viridiplantae; phylum Streptophyta; class Pinopsida; order Pinales; family Pinaceae; genus Pinus; species Pinus albicaulis. The sequence continues at coordinate 949,770,196 of CM076582.1, forward strand.
TTCTCTAGGTTTTTATTTACAACCCTAAGCCAAAATTACCTGTCTTCTTCAACTTTAGTAGCTATGATGTCATTGATGTCTTTGTGTGTTGAGGAGGAGATGGCTCTTTTTCATGTTTTTCTCTTCTTGCCTTTGCTCTAGTTTTAGGCCTTCTTGGTTGTACCTGAATGTCTTTGTATTCTAATTTCTCCACATCAATTATGGCCTTACCCATATACTTTTCTACCACAACATCTACTTTTCTGGATGATGGATAGTCTCCTTATGGTTTTCTTTTCAATCATAGGTTTAGTTTTGGTTTCCTATTATCTTGTTGCAAGAAAGCCACCATGAAATTGGCCTTGGAAAGATCATCTTTGAGCTCCCTAATTTGTGCCTCTTTCTCTTTGATGATGCCTTCTGATGGATTATCTTCATGTTTCTCTTCTTCTAGGTATGTCATTTCAATTTCAGGATGTATCTATTCCTCATATTGCAAAGGTGCATCATTTCTATCTCTACGTGATTTCTCTCTTATATGTTCAACCTACACTTATTCAATGACAACATTTTTGGAAAAATTTCTATATTGAGATCTAGTTTTAGACCTAGACATATTTTTTATTTTAGGGGAAAACATAAACCTCTTACCAGGCTCTACTATAGGTCTTTGAAATTTCTGCTCTAGGTAGTGTCTTTTTCACTAATGGTTTGTTTGATGAGCCAACTACATGTGGGGTAGTTGATGCTAAGGGAGTTCTCTGACTCTTTGAGTGATTTGAGGTAGGAAAAAAATTAGCTGCCACCAAGAAGGTTTCCCATGGCTTGTTGATCTATGTGAGCTGGTGCAGAACTATGATTTTGATCAAAGCATGATGAAACAAGCTTGCCTAATGGTCTCTACCTTTAGTTTTCACTTTCTTAGTCATCTTAACCAGGCTTTTGAACAAGTAATTATGTAATATTCCCAAATGGGGAATGCAGCAATATAATGAAGAATGACAAGAAAATAACGCAGATCATATTTTATATAGCAAGGGGAAAATATGGAGACCTTTCATTTGTTATAACAGCAGCAAAACATGATGCATAACAAGAAAAGAAAGCCTCCAATGAAAGAATTCCCTCAAAATGAGGTGCTGAAACCATATATAAAGACTGAAATAGCCTTACAATGTTATTTTATTGGCTCTGAAATAGCTGTATATTAGACATCAGATCTAGAGCAAATCTGTGCATAAAAAGTTAGATCTATATCAGATCCATGCACTATACAAGCTCCTCTAAACAACCCCCTTGGGGTTTTCAGAAAAACACCAAGTACAAGATGTAGATCTAAGATCTAACACTGTAGATCTACTGAAAATTATAGATCTGGAAAGTGTGGCTGAAATGATATAGTAAATCTAATAGCCTCCTCCAATAGATCTCCAAAGTGAAGGGTAGATAGCCAATACTAGGAAAATCACTCTCCAAATGGTGTGTTGAACCACCCTGCAACTGCCCCTACAGGAATAACAGAGATCTAGATCTATACTGCACTGTAGGGATCAAAACATGGTTGGCCTAATGCCAAGATCTAAAAATGAGGCTCAATGCCTTCAATATTGTCCTCCCAATGAAGTAGAAACCTCCTCCACTAAAAAGGAGCACTAAAATGGCCTAGATCTGAAAGATCTAGTTTGCACTTGCTGCAGATTGAAAAAACAACCAACCCCTCAATAGGATCTGTGTTGTAGTTGAAAGAAGAAGATTGGCCCTAAGCCAGATAATGGACAATGCAATAGAAACTCTCCCAAGAGCTACTCAATGGGAAGAGGTGGGGTTCCCGACCAGGAACACCCAATGCTAAACAGCATTCAATCTCAGCTAAACAGAAAGGGAAAGATATATGTCTAAATAGACCATATATTAAGAAAATATGATAAACATCAACAACCTTCTAATGCTTCCATCCTCTTCCTTTTATAAGTCAAAAGCTTGCAAACCTTAAACCACTTCCAATGAGATCACTTCTTTCACACAAGGCACCTCCATCTAAAATTGTGTTGTCCCTCATTGATGGCCACTCCTCCATGACAACACTGTAGATTTGGTCAAGGTTAACCCATTCAAAATGTTCAGACCCTTTCACACCTAAGGGTGCTTGATTTTACAGCCAATATTTAGCCTTTTCATATTTGGCATTGATTCATTCATTATTAAGGAGTTTTATAAACCTCCTTTGCTCTTTTATTCTTTAAACAAAGTAATAAAACAAAATTAAATATTCCAATTAGCTCATGAATAATTGGGAATATTACAAATTGGGTAGATTTAGTGTTTTGATAAAAGTGAAGTGCATCAACAATCTTATGCGATACTGCTACAACCTAAAAAACCTGTGTTGGGGCCTTTGTTTTGAACATAACAGTTTTAGAGTTGCGGAGAGCTAGAATATAGGTGGCGGAGCGTAATCAAGGTAGAGAGGGAGTTGTCACGGTTGCAGAAAACCTGGAGGTAGGTGGCTGGGCATAGACAGATAATGGCACAAATGGTAGATATGGGAGACAAGGAACAAACAATAGAACTCCCAGTGATAAAGAAGAAGCAGAAGGAAGTGGAGCACAGGGGAATAGATGAGCGCAAAAGGGGAAAAGACTAACAATGTCAGTCGGCATGAACAAATAGGCAGGAAAGACATGACTCCGTAGTTATTTAGTCAGTTAGGGAGAGAGGCTGATAGGAGAGTGGAGCCTAGTGAGAGCTATACAGAGCTTTTTGTATTGAATTGGATTGTAATCGACTCTGTGGAGTATGTTTATGTTGTTTTGAACCAAGTTAATGGAATTAGACTATTGTTGTGATGTATATTATGAATTGGTCTATGCTTGATTGTTGATTGTGAATGTATTCTTGTTTTAAATTTTTAATTCAGTACTCTGAATATGTAGTGATGAATGATAACTTAATTTTTAGAGTTGAGATACATATATGTCTTTTGTATGCTCATAAATATGATCTGTGTTAGTAATATTTCCTTGATGTCAATGATCTAGCCTTTAATATCAGTAAGGTTGTGACACGCCTCAGGTGAGAATCCCTGCACCCTCGAGCAGGGTGAAAATTCCGGTGTTTTCCTAGACTACAACAGAAACCTTGTTGGCCTCAAGCATGAACCTGGGTCTTGCCCAAAGACCTCCTTTTTCACCAACAAATGGTTCTGTTTCCAGAACTTGAAAATTTATTTAGAGTATAGATCATGGTATCAAGGATCTATGAGGAGGAAATACGTAGCTGGTGGTACAAGCACATACATCAGTTCATATTGCAACAAGTGGAGCTTTGGAAGGAGAGGGAAAAGACTGTCAAGGATTGAGTCCTATTTTCAGACTCTGCGAGTGACTTGTATGAAATTTTTTGGGGAATATTTCTAGAAGAAATTTACAATTGGTTGTGGAGACTCCAGATCAAGTCACGCCCTGAAGGATTGCATATAGCTTGTCGCAGTTGGATGCACACAGATCTATCAATGCTACTTCGGTTAGATACAGATCTAACTTAAGCAGTGGATTTTTGGGTACAAACTACCTGGGAGGGTTACATTGTAGAGTCTGCACTCGAGTGTTACCAATATTTTACAAAAGTAGAAGACACATTTAGATTTGCGTTGCAGGGGGAATTGTTGAAAGAAATACCATTGTGGATTAAAGCTCTAATGGGGGACGAGGGTCTGATTTCATTCCATAATCTTGAGATGGAGACCTAAACCTTCAGTACTGGGGGAAGGAGTTGAGGGAAATATGCTACGAGTAAGGAAAAAGAGGGATAGGGATATGGATGTCCATGTTAGAGTCCTGTAATTTACACTATCACAAGGTGACTGATTATTTCTTATATTCTTCATACTAAAAATAATATTTCATGACTATCATTTATTTTCATAGAAAGAAAGGAAGATCCTGACTACCATAAGCATCAAATGAACATATCTCCCTTATAGTTTAGTGGAAAGGGGAAAAATATTTCTGGTTAGGTGTGATGGTAATCAAACTTCACTTCTGCCCTCATTTCATTTCATTTACCCTCCTTTTACCTTTCATTTTCCCAAATTCATAAATCCAAACACTCTAAATCCCATTTAAAACTCCTAAGACCCAAAAATATAACCTATCAGGACTTCATTAGTAGCTTCATCCCCCCCATTAAACAACCATGGCATACGAACATTACACCATAAACCTTACCCCGTCCTTACCTTTTTCACATCCGCACTTCGCAAACTTTATCATTTTGCAGGAAAATCTTACTACCTTAAAACTAAGTCGATCCAATTTGGCAGGACCCACTCAAACTTTATATATCGCCAAAATCTGCATACAAACCCTTATATGTCATTGTTTTCCTTACCTTTCACCTTTTCGCACTTGCCAAAATTTAGCGCATTGCATTTCATTGTTCACTCATTATATGACTTACCCTATACAATGCCAGCAAGTTAAATGTTTTAACTTACGATGTGATCTGATCACAGCCGCAAAGCGCAAGTTTCCAAAGATTACCGTAGGAGGTGAATGTTAAAATTGTCGAAGTGTGATGCGGGTGACGTGGTAGGTGATGTGGCAGGTGATGTGGCAGCTGACGTGGTGGGTGATGTGGCAGATGATGTGGAAGGTGACGTAGCCCTAGCCCACATAACGTGCATCGCAAGTTTCAAAGGTTATCACGGGAGGTAAATGTTAAAAATGCCAACGTGTGATGTGCGATGCCCGGTGGGACCCGATCGCACATCACAGATTGCAAATGATAAAGGATAGCACGGAGGTAAATGGTAAAATCTGTGAAGTATGATATGCGATAGGTGGGACCCAATCACATCGCAACTACAAATTTTAAAACAATAGCATGGAAGGTCAATGTTAAAATCTACGGAGTGCGATATGCAATGTTGTTTCAGAGGTGATGTGACTCCAAGGTAAAATATAAAGGTTATCAGATCTGGGTAAATAAAGTTTTACATTATTTTGCTTTGAAAAATGGTTAAAACACGCAAAAAGAAAGGACTCAGGTAACAAAAGGATCATTTCGGGTCCCGCCTATGCGCTATGTCATTCAAACATTAAACGCCCTCCACCTTTCCTCCCTTTCCACTCCTGTCTCTATATCCTACGGCCCTCATCTAGTTTTTGCCTCCCCGTGGTATTCAAGTTTTATCATGAGGAGGGGGTCCAGAATGCACAATATCCCATACTGCCCATCCAGCTACGTGTCACGCTCCAGATTACTACGCACCCCCCTTGTCCAATACCTCTTACCACCCTCAACCCCCTCCAAAAAACTATTGTTGTCATCCTCCTTAGCCGCTGTCGTTCTATGACCATTGTCAATGCCACCACGCCACATCCTCCATCATGCATCCCCATCCGCCAACCACCATCCATCCATGACCGGGCATATTCGGTTTGAAACTCATCCTATGGAGAAATAAGGTGAAACACGGCCAGAAGGGATCGGGTAGCAAAAAGACACCATAGGTCTAGTTGGGTAGCAAAGGGAATTTCGTGCAGACTTGTTATGATTATAATAGCAGAGACTGAAGGGGCATAAAAACACATCAACACCAGCATCAATAAATTAAAGGGGCCAGCACTACACAAATTTGATTACCCAACCCATGTTTTTCTGTAAAACAAAGCCAGATGTCAGAGCCTCCATTGGTTGCCTCCTTGCAACCATCACACCCACCTCCAGACCTTACTGTTTGATCTTCTGAGGAGCCATTGAAGCGTTTGGATCTACAAAGAGTTGTCTAGAATTAATTCTAGAGGGAGTTGTTGTCAGTGATGTCTAAATTAGGCAATGCATGGCCACACTTGTCATTTTCTCCTTAATTGTAATCAATGAAAGGTTGTCGACTAAGGTATGGAAACTGACTTAGTTTTTAGATAAATACTGCATACCTTAGCAGTATCAAGGGTTGGAAAATTGGACCTTGATGAAGCTTGCATAGTAAGAAGTATTGGAACTTTGTAACTGTTTGAGCTGGGCATCAATAAATAAGAGACCGTTCACAAGATTCTTGAGCTATGTTAATGGTGATGTTCTTTCCTCTTTATTAATGTTTTTCCTTTTTCTTTTCATGTTGTACATCAATTCATCTAATTTAAAAATAGAAAATTTAGATTGAGATTTGCTAAGAGAGCACCTTAATTATGTCTGTGTTTATTGTCTTAATGTTTTCCTCTGAGACCTTAATGCATAATTCATAGACGATCTGCTTTGAATTTATGTTGAACCTTAATCTCCTCCTCCTTTCCCATTTCACATTGCTAGTAATATCCAGTCTGCATAGTTAGCTTTCCCTGTGAATGCCCTTGAAAATTTGATGCACATTTTAGCCTTTATGACTCCATAGCCCACTGGACTAAGTCTCACAGCTCCATCTATCCAACAACCCAATCAATCAAAACAAACAACCCCCATCACTATAACTATCCTAATATTAGCACTTATAATCACCAAATTAAATCATAAAAAAAAACAGAGAGAGCCCTTTATGAGTCTAGGAAGGCTAGGTCCTGGACTCCAAAGTAGTTTGATGTTGTCCTCTGCCATTTTTTCTTTCCAATATTACAAATTACGGAGTGATAACATAATGGTGACCATACTGGGGACTAAGTTATTGAAAACTCTTAGTGTTTATTCATAACTCCGAAACCCCACTCAAAATTAGATGATTCAAGTATTTTCCAAGATTCATATCTGGTTGTTGATGGTGGACAACAACCAGCCACATGAAAATTGAAATCATCCACCTTGCGACTCCAATTCAAACTAGTTACATTCCAAGACTCCACTGGAGGAAGGACCTGAAACATGACCAGTCATCCTAGAAAGAGAAAGTATTCAAACCCAAATTGGATTCAAGAAATTTTTTTTTTAATCTGTAACTATATTATATCCTACTTTAAACCTAATCAAGAGTACACTGCTAAGGTTTACATTGATGATTGGTAGTTTGATGAGCCTCAAGAAGCTAAGCCCCAAATTGTAGACCATGTACATAATTTTACATCGGTGCATATCCCCGATGCACTTGTAGAAAACCTAGTGGCATGTGAGCCTTGTACTTCATCTCCTACTCTTAAAAAAGCTCCAAATGGTTATAAACCTCCTACTTTACTACCTATACCTGTAAAATTCCCAGACAAATACAAGCCTCTGGTTTTTCCTCCTATCCTACATGACCTCCCTGCAAATTTTATCAATAATCTACCCATATTTTATGGAGAAAATGCAAAGATCACTGCTGAAAAGAACATTCAAAATCTTGAGGATTTCCTAGATATTTTTGAGGTGGGAGAATATTATTTGAGTATCAAAATTTTTGCCCTATCATTGCAAGGAAAAGTTAAAAGTTGGTTTAAATATCATCAAACTGCAAGAATTAGAAACTTTCATCAATTCAATCAAGTTTTCCTAGATAGATGGGTGGTCCTGGGAAATTTTTTTATCATCATGGAAGAGTATAACCATTTAAAAAGACAGCCAGGGGAGACAGTACAACACCTTTTAGCCAGGTTCAATAAGGTATACCATTCAATACCTACTAAGATATAAAACACCCCTAGGATGGGCTCTCTTGCACTACCCATATGCATTTGACCTAGAGATGGCATTTCGGTTAAGGGAAAGGGACCCTACAACCCTGGACAAAATGAAAATTGTGGCAGTTGATGCGGAAGCCAACTTGCTAAATAGAGAAGCAAATTTAAAGGCAATAAAGAAGGACAAAGTAGAAAGAGAGCAACTGATATATTCAAAGATAAAACTAGAGATGTTGACAAACACAGTCAACAAAATGATGCATATGATTAGCAGGAAAGAGGAGTTGGTTGTTCAGATACCTCATGTCCCATTACTTCTAGAAAATACAAAAATCAGTGCACCCAAGAAGTTTGTTGTCCATCTTGGACACCCTAAAACAGAAATTGATTGTTTCATGTACTCTATCCACAACACAGCCAAAGATGAAGTCCAAAATCAGAAGGAGGCAAGGAAATCCTCAGCAACAATGTACATGATAGATGACCTTGCATATATATTTACCCATATTGAATATTATTATCAAGAGGGAGACTATAGGTTCAAGGTTGAGGCTGATTATTCGAATCAGCCAACACTATGTTCTTGGGAGGAACAAACTCTGCATGCTGAGCAAGATTGTAAGAAAGAAAATGTAGAAAGTTGTCAAGTAAGTACAAGATGCATTCCTCTATCTTTTTCCTCACTCTTAAGAAATAATTATAAGCAGGTTGAAAATAGAAAGGAGGAGAAACGATCTAATGAGTCATTTGTGGAAAAGAGGGATGATCCTGAACCTTTTTTAGATCCAGAAGTTCTCCCCCTCAGTCTTCTTGAAACCATTGAATCTGAAATAAAGGAAGAACCAATACATCTTGAGTCTTTACCCTTATGTTTCAATTCATTTCGGATTATGAAAGGGAATCTGGATCACCTTCTAGATGATAATCACATGAGAAGAGATATCTCTCACCAATAAGATGAGGAAATCAGGGATGATAGAATATATGTTTTAGATCCAGGGATTCATGCCTTGAGTTCTTTTTAATGTCAAGTAGCAGATGAAATCACAGAGCCTGAAACAGATGATGAATTGATCAATATTGATTATTTTCCCTTATACTTTAATGCATTCCAGATTATGAAAGGAAATTGGGATCACATTCTGGCTAATAGTCCTAAGAGAAAACATGAGGTCTCAGAAGAACCAACTCTACAACCTAAAGCACCACATGACCCAGTAGCAGATGCGTTGGAGGGTCTCTATTTTCAAATTCAATATCCCTGTGTTCATAATGCTCTCAAAAGTTGCTATGATATCAATATGACCAGACAGTCTTCCCCATTGTATGATTCAGTAGAAGTAGTGGCACAACACTCATCAAGAATCATGCAAACATGTTCCGAGTTAATTGAATACCAGGAGAGCACCTCTGTAGTACCAGGATATGAAGTTGAGGTGGCTGAGTCACAATACCCAGAAATAAATCAAGAGTATCTTGACCCAGTGGTTCTCTATATGGAGCACTTGTTCTTCACAAATCCAACATACATTTATGGCATGTAAGTTGTTTTTCAAAAGAACCAAGATCCATGTAAACAAGATCAGGCCTATAATTCCTATCAAACACCATTGCCAGGTTTTTCTTTGAACAGGATGAAGAGTAATGAAAGAACAAAGATATTAGAACAATTGCTTGATTGGATGCACTGGAATTATTGTATTTTTTAGAAGGGAATCCATTTCAATAGAGTAGGTAGGTAGGGGTGCAAATAAGCTGAGCACTCTGGGCATATTTCAAATCTTAGTTTTAGACTGCTTTTCATTTTTAGATCAGTGTGTTTCATACTTTAGTTTCAGCATAGTTCTAGTCTCACCATTCAAGTTTTCAAGGTACAGTAGTATGTTCAGCTTGATGGATTGCAGTGGATAAGTTCAATTTTAGTTTTAGTTCAAATTTCATTATGCTAATAAGTTGGATGGCCTAGAATGTGGTCTATTTTTATCAGTCAAAGTACGTATAAAATATCAGCTAGTTCCCAATCACAAAGTGCATGACAGATTAAGATACAAGTGTTGGGATTAGCCCAATGGATCAGGTTACTAGTCTGTGGTGTTCTTGACACCTCCTTAAGGAGCTGCCATCCCCAGTTGGAGCCACTATTAGAGTCCTATAATTTACAGTATCACAAGGTGAATGATTATTTCTTATATTATTCATATTGAAAATAATATTACATGACTATCATTTTTTTCCAGAGAAAGAAAGGAATATCCTGATTACCATAAGCATCAAATGAATATATCTCCTTTATAGTTCAGTGGAAAGGGGAAAAATGTTGCAGGTTAGGTGTGATGGTAATCAAACTTTGCTTCTACCCTCATTTCATTCCATTTACCCTCTTCTTACCTTTCATTTTCCCAAATTATGATCCGAACACTCTAAATCCAATTTAAAACTCCCAAGACCCAAAAATATAACTTGTCAGGACTTCATTAGCAGCTCCATCTCCCCCATCAAGAAGCTATGGAACATGAACGTTAAACCATAAGCCTTACCCCATCCTTATCTTTTTCGCATCCACACTTCACAAACTTTATCATTTTTCAGGAAAAGCTTACCACCTTAAAACTCTGCCGATGTGATTTGGCAAGACCCACTCAAACTTTATATATTTCCAAAATCCGCATACAAACCCTTATATGTCATTATTTTCCTTACCTTCCACATTTTCGCACTTAGCGAAATTCAGCACGTCACATTTTGATGTTCACACATTATATGACCTACCCTATACAGCGCCTGCAAGTAAAATTTGTTAACTTGCGATGTTATCTGATCGCAACCACAAAGCGCAAGTTTCCAAAGATTACTGTGAGAGGTGAATGTTAGAATCATCGAACTACGATGCGGGTGACATGGTGGGTGACGTAGCAGGGAACGTGGCAGGTGATGTGGCATGTGATGTGGTTGGTGATGTGGTAGATGATGTGGTAGTGACGTGGAAGTGATGTGGCAGGATGACGTGGTAGGTGATGTAGCCCTGGCCCACATAGCATGCATCACAAGTTTCAAAGCTTACCACAGGAGGTAAGTATTAAAAATGTCGACGTGTGATGTGCGATGCTTAGTGGGACCTAATCACACATCGCAGATCACAAATGATAAAGGATAGCATGGAGGTAAACGATAAAATCTACGAAGTGTGATATGCGATAGGTGGGACCGGATCACATCACAATCACAAATGTTAAAAGACTAGCATGACAGGTTAATGTTAAAGTCTATAGAGTGTGATATGTGATGTTGTTGTGGAGGTGATGTGGCTCCAAGGTAAAATCTAAAGGTTATCATATCCGAGTTCATAAATTTTTACATTGTTTTGCTTTGAAAAAGGGTTAAAACACACAAAAAGAAAGGACTCGGGTAGAAAAAGGCTCATGTCGGGTCTTGCCCATGTGCTATATCATTCAAAATTTAAACGCCCTCCACCTTTCCTCCCTCTCCACTCCTCTCTCTATATCCTACGACCCTCATCCATTTTCGGCCTCCCCGCGGTATTGTAACTTTATCATGAGGAGGGGGTCTGGAATGGGCAGTATCCCATACCGCCCATTTGGCTATGATTCATGCTCTAGATTAATCCACACCCTCCTTGTCCATTACTGCTTACCACCATCACCCAGCCCTAAAAAACTATTCCTGTCGTCCTCCCAAACTATTTCCATTGTATGACCGTTCGAAATGCCACCATGCCACATCTTCCATCATGCATCCTTGTCCGCCAACCGCCATCCCTCCACGATCGATAATATTGGGTTTGAGACTCGTCCTATGGAGAAATAAGGTGAAACACGGCCATAAGGGCTTGGGTAGCAAAAGGACACCACAGTTCGAGTCGGGCAGCAAAGGGCATTTCATGCAAACTTGTTATGATTATAATAGTAGAGACTAAAGGGGCAGCAAAACACATCAGCACCAACATCAATAAATGAAAGTGGCCAGCACTGCATAGATTTGATTACCCAACACATGTTTTTCTGTAAAAAAAAGCCAAATATGAGAGCCACCATTGGTTGCCTCTTTCAAACCATCATAGCCACCTGCAGAGCTTATTGTTTGGTATTCCGAGGAGCCATTGAAGCATTTGGATCTACGAAGAGTTGTCTAGAATTAATTCCAGATTCAGTTGTTGTGAGTGATGTCTAAATCAGGAATTGCATGGCCACACTTGTCATTTTATGCTTAATTGTAATCAATGAAAGGTTTCCGACTAAGGTAGGGAAACTGACTTAGTTTTTAGATAAATACTTCATACCTTAATAGTATCAAGGGTGGGAAAATTGGACCCTGTTGAAGCTTGCATTGTAAGAAGTATTGGAACTCTATAACTGTTTGAGTTGGGCATCAATAAATAAGAGACCGTTCACAGGATTCTTAAGCTATGTTAATGGCAATGTTCTTTCCTCTTTATTAATTTTTTTCCTCTGTCTTTTCATGTTATGAATCAATTTATCTTATTTCAAAACAGAAAATTTAGATTAAGATTTCCTATGAGAGCACCTTAATTATGTTTGTGTTTGTTATCTTAATGTTTTCGTCTGATACCCAAATGCAGAATTTAGAGATAGTCTACTCTACATTTATGCTGAATCTTAATCTCCTCCTCCTTTCCCATTTCACACTTCTAGTAAGATCCAATTTGCATAGTTAGCTTGCCCTGTGAATGCCCTTAAAAACTTGATGCACATTTCAGCCTTTATGACTCCATAGCCCAATGGACTAAGTCTCACAGCTCCATCTGTCTAACCACCCAATCAATCAAAACAAGCAACCTCCATCACTATAACTAGCCTAATATCAGCACTTACAATCACCAAGTTAAATCATAAAAAAAATAGAGAGAACCCTCTCTGAGTTTAGGAAGGCTATGTCATGGACTCTGAAGCAGTTTGATGCGGTCCTCTGCCATTTTTTCTTTCCAATCTTACAAATTACGAAGTGATAACAACTAGAACCTATAGTAGGTTTAGAGAGTGTAGAGCACATCAAAGGGCACAGATTGCTGAGAAGTGGTGGGAAAGGGCAATACGATAATTTGAGAAGCAGGATAAGAATCGACAGAACAAGGAAAAGGCACCACATATGACAGAGGAAAGAGAAGGTAATATGGGACCCCAAGAAATGGAAGGGTCCATTAAGGAAGTTAGGCAAGTTTATAGGAGCCCATCTTGAAGAGAAAAAGGAGAAAATTCCAATGAGGAGGATGCACGTCCCAAGGAGGAGTCTGATGTGGAGCTGCATGTTGTGATGGAGAAACTATTCCAGGAGAGGCTGGAAACCATAATGCAAGGTAATAATATTCCCCAAGCTTCAGGCAACACTAGTCCTAACCTTTCACTAGTACTCTATCGTCCAATTGATAAGTTATTTATTAAGTTACGGGAGTTTAGCAAGTTAAGTAGTACTAAATCGAGAATACAAATATCTACTAGAAACAGTTTTGGTAGTGGAATCTCTCAACTGAGAAGGAGAGGTTTTGTTTTAGTACCACCAACACAAGGAAAGATGTTGGGATTTTTCACTCGATACCCAGAATTCTCTAGAAAATTTAACGATGATATAGAACAACACTGGTATCTCTGCGAAGTAATTTGGAGGGCTCGATTGACACCAGATGTGGTCAAGTTAATTGAGTTTCAAAACAAATTAAGGGATAGAGTTTTGCGTTGGCTCATCAAATGGTCAGAAGCACACCAGAACACAGCAATAGATGATGTTAAGAAGGAATTTTTCCAAGAATTAAATCTGCCTTAGACGAATCAACAAGGATTTTCTGAGCTATGGGAAATAAAACAGCGGGAAGGAGAAACAGCCTGGGATTTGATGAGAATATTTAAAGACCCTATTGGAAAGCTAAGTTATCCAATCGATCCAAATCACCAGTGGGACTAGTTCATCAAAGCACTCCTACTGTTGACAAGGACACTGTTGAAACAATAAAAGATTGATACTCTTCAAGATGCTCTCGGGCAAGCAATGAAAATAGAAGCAATGGCGGGATACCCGCAGGAGTTCAGAGGAGGGGCAGCAGTACAAGATCCATCCATACTATGACTACAACATCAAATAGCCAGTTTCATGGAGAAACTAAAATACATTCAACCGGTATGACCCGCAAGACCCAACGTGTGGTGTACACACTACTTGATGGAAGGACATGTAGCCACAGAATGTACAAGGTTACGGGGAGAACATGTTAGTACTTCGGTGGTCGGAACACACGGAGCCCCACCAGTTGGTGGAGTTGCGCAAGTTAATACTCAAGGGATATACCAAATGCAACCCCACTTCTCGGGGTCCCCACTCAAGATAATCAAACAACAACAGAATGTTGTGAAATATGTAAAGGTATTGGTCATCCTCCAGGACAGTGTCCAATTCTGCAAAAATACTCAAATGTTCCAAACAATGTTTACTATGATTTTTGTGCCTCTACAAATCATAATACAGAGCAATGTATATCCCTTGATGCATTGGAAGAATGATTAGACAGGTCGTCCTATAGATTAAATGAGACTCCAAGGGGATGAGGAGGAGGAATGAGAGGTAGCAGAACTGAAGGAAGAGGACCAGTAAGGTGTTATAACAAGGAATTAATGATACTCTGGAATTAATGATATTCGAATGGTGATATGGGCCCAATGGTGATGTACTATGACATCACCATCTTCTATGGAGTATCCTTGATATGGGGTATCCTTGATATGGGTCCAATGGTGATGTACTCTGACAACACCATATTCGAAAACTATGCAGTCATCGATTTAAACAAGGAATTAATGATATTCGAAGATGGTGATGTCAAAGTAGTTCGACCATTGGACCCATATCAAGGACCCCGATACACAAATACTATTGACAATAGAGAAGACACGCAAATTCTAGATCAACTCTACCAAATGACGGTAGGAAGGAGAGAAGATTACATTAATCCCACAGCAGGAGAAACAATAAGCTGGAGAAGTGCTCAGAGTTCTAACCTAGGTCAGAAATAGCTTAGGATGATTGGCAGTAGGGAGGATATGAAATCAACACCAAAATATACACCAACATTCGTGGATTCAACTGGATTGGTAAGAGGTAAGATAATACCCAACTCTTTCAAATATGTAAGCTATGAATACATTTATTACCAAAGTGGAAGACAAAGTACCAATAGAACATAGAGTCCCTCTCATGGATTTAGCACTACAATCCACGTCAGAAATGTGGTGGGAAACCCATCACAACTCTCTTTTTCAATGGGAAGATATTGCCAGAGCATTAAGAACAATATTTCATGTGGCTTCAGGACTGCAACTAGGAGAAAAGTACCGAGGGAATGTTGATCCCCTATCACATCTAAACAGTTGTGAGTATAAGTGGAAGTAAGAGGGATATCCAAAATATTTATGGGCACACAAATTCATACATTCATTGGACACCATTCCATAAGCTTGGTACCTGAAAAAAGAGAAGAAGAGAGGAACAAGTACCTGGGAAACAATTGCAGAAAAATTTACGCAATATTTTTCTTTCAAGGGAGACACAGAACAAATTAGAGATACCCTTCAAGCAATTAAAGAATATTGTTCTTCCCGAGGTTTCAGGAGAGTGAGGAAATATATTTATCAAAGAAGATATTCAAGGATTCAGTGGCATGTAAAAGGATATATCGGGAGATAGACGATGATGATTTAGAGAATCTTTGACATCTATACTTTGAAGAAAAGGAAGGGGAATGGGAGATACAAGAAGAACCAACTACTAGGGGATTGCACCTGTTACCCTTGAAGAAAAATAAGAAAAATATTGGAAGCACAAATAAGCCCAAAATTTCATCCCTCGGAGATTATTGGGACATAGAGACAACAAAAGAAATCTTTTACTTTCTACAAGAGTGTAATGTTCCAAATCTAGAACTTTGCAATGAATAAGTTATATAACAGACCTATTATGATTAATAGGCTTAAAATATACATAAGAAACACATAGACATAATTTTTATCTACAACAACAACTTGTACTTCGTTTCATGATCCGGAAAGTGGGGAAAAAGGGTGTTTTATGGCCTAAAAAGGTTGTTTTTAGAACTGAGCATGAAAATAAGCAGGGGAAATGGTTGGATATGATATCTTAGGTCATGAGGGACCTATTCTCTGAATTTAATCTCAAAATAATGTTTCTAGCTATATTAAACAGCTCCTCATTTCCCGACTAGGCTAGAAAACACTGATTTCCCATGACTTTACTAAACAAAAATCTCTGAATATAGTGAGAGCATAATTCCCATGAGTTTTATATATAAAATGATAAAATAATTCTTATATTAAGTCTATATTAATTAAATGGCAGAGAAATGGAGGTTTAACATCATTTATACAAAGAAAAAGACACCCATCAAAGGTTTCCAGCAAAATGCATGAATAATAAATAGTACAGCAAAAAATAACGTAGTTACTAGATATATGTATTAAACATGGCTGTACATTGCATGAGATATCAGAATAATACAAAGAGATGGCCCTAGGCCTTTTATTAGAACTCCTGGAGGGAAATGAGCACCTCCTCCTCAAAGATTTTCATCAAATCAAAAGGTGCAGCGGTGCTACTACTGCTGCTGCATAAAGGACGCATTTTTCTGAAGGAGAATGCATTGTTCCTGAATTTGGATGAATTTCCCCAATCCAAATACTTAAATGAAGCTCAAATCCTTCTCTCTTGATCCCTTAAGTAAGCTGATCCAAAGAGAGGATGGAATTCCTGCACAGGAATCCCTTGCACTAAGCAGTGCAGCAACTCCAGCTAAATAGCTGAAGTATGAAATTGGTCTCCAGACCAGGAAATCTGAATACATGAATGATCTCCATTTGATGCTATGCTTTCCTTTTATCTTTGGTGAGCCTCCTCACCTCGGACCCCACACAATGTTGAGGTGACTTCTTCATGAAGCTTCCTCTTTCAAAACTGCGCTGCCCTATCTTGCTTCCCTCCTTTTGTGGTTGCGCTGTTGACTTGGTCAACTAATACACCTCCAATGCCTCTTTCCACACTATGGATCTTCAATCTAGTTTACATATGTTTCTTAGGCTGATCCTTGTTAACATTGAACCGGTTTGATTAGGTGATCTCTTCCTCCTCAAGAATGCATGTTGACTTAGTCAAACTTGACTATGTGCTTATCTATTTTGCCCATGTTCACACTTGTAAGTGTAAAGTTCAGCTCCTGAGGTGATCCCCTTCCTTATTAAGGTGGAAATTATTCATATTTTTATTTTTCATGGGCTCCCTTACCCATTTATTCCTCTCCTAGGTGAAAGTAGCAAAATCTAATGTTCCAAATTGCTATTTGCAAATTTGGGAACATCACAGTCCTCCCCTCCCAAATGTTGCTTGTCCTCAAGAAATGCAAGGATAGGACTGAAGAGAATTCTCTTCTCCCTGTATCACCCTCATAAGATGAAGTCACCCAAGGATCAAGGTGTTGCATCATCAATATATCTCCAAGTTGCTCCTCCCAAGTATGTAAGCTATCCGAATAGCTGACATTATGTGACAGTGAAACATCTATGGAAGCAACAATGGGCTGTTTGAAGGTTCTCTTGAAACATGAGGGCTTATATGAATTTGGATTCATCATCCCCCTTTGAATCTCTTCCCCCCAAGCTATCAACCAAACAAAATGAGTCACCCTCCAAATTGGAAACTCTTGAAGGATCTCTTCCACCTTGAGCTCATGCAGAATAGGTGGGCTGAAAATCTGAATATGGTAGACAAGAGAGCCTACCCCACGTTGTATTCCCCTCCACTTAAGATAAGTGTAGAGAATTTTTTGATCTTGGGCTGCAATATTGTTTCCCTCTAATGGAAATAAGAAAGATAGACCTACAAAGGTCCCTCTCCCAGCGCTGTGAATCAAGCTGGCCCAAACCATCTCATACATGATGGATAAGAAATCATTATCATAAAGCATCTCATTCATCTCATGGCATTCCTCATTAATAAACAAATACTTGGTTGTAGAGGCCATGTCTCTCCCCATGCTTCCCTTAGAACATGTAATGCAGAAAGTGAGGGAATCCCCCTCCCCATAGAACACATCCACTCCATGTGTCCCTCCTCCAATCATGCTCCTCATATAGGCAAGAATGATATCAGAAAATACGATCATGATCAGCATCATAATGAAAGAAATATTGAGGGTTTTATGTGATGTTGGATGATACCAACAATCTCCCAAGTGGTCACAACGCAGTCTTCCCCACTGTAGCTTCAGACAATGGTATGGCAAGTTGTCTCTTGACAAATGGCTTGTTGCATAAGTCATCACACCCACTAGTAAATAGTAGATGGTTGAATATGTCAATTGAGCACACAAGAAGTAACCACATACTTGCCCCCGATCATATAGTAGATGGTTGTCTCCATCAAGATAGCTAGCCAAAAATAGACCGTGGAGCCTAAAGAAATACTTGCCCCTTTGTAGAGCAATGCACTGTAATGAAAAGGTAAGAGCATGAAAATATTGTATTGAACAATCAACAATTGCATAAACATAATTCTTACCATGTGATGGAAGTAAGATGGTGATAAGATACATAAATGAATCCTCCATAGTGGTATGGCATACCCATCTGAAGAGGAATGAACCACATGCCGCATGAAAATCCTCCTTCTCATGCTTGGAAATCCAAGCCAAGGAGAACATAACATAATAACCAATGAGTCCATTCATCACTCTACTAATCTCACGTCCTCTATGCCCACCAAGTGCATCAGATATGAAGTGATCCTAGGAACACTCCATCAACAAGCTCATGCTCCAAAGTGACAGTGTTGTTGGCCTTTGCAAATAGACTCCTGCCAACTCATAAATCTGATCTCTAATATGTTCAATGTCAAAGACTCCACTCATAACGTTTCCATCCCCTCCCATTGCAACATCATGCAAAATGTGAGAGCAACTCTGTCCTTGCTCTCTCTCAACCCTCCAAAGTAAAAAATTTCTTTGTTACCCCGACATTCCTCCATCATATAACCCATGTGGTGAAAATATCACCTCATCATAATGCTTCCACACTCCTTGCCATATGATACAAGAAACCTGCCAAGTACCCTCCTCCCACATACCCTTGGAAAAATGATATGTCTCATGATGGCCAAACTCTCTCAAGAGTAGCCAACGCAGTTTTTCCTCCTGCTTCCCAGTATCATAGAGTTTCAAGTAACTCTCCAGCTTCTTGCTCTCTATCGACATCCATTTTTCCACCGATGAATGCCTTCTATCCTCCTCCATCTTGGTATCCCTACAAAAGAGACTACCATCCTCTCATATCATATTTTTCTTCTTGCATTCCATGGGATGCTGAAATGCAACTCCTTGGAGACCTCCTAGAGAAGATCTCTCACCAATGATCATTTTGAACCCATAAGGATCCAAAGGGGCTGAAAGCAAAGCCTCCTTGCAGCTACCTATTGACAGCGTTGTAACCCTCTTCCAAGGTGTTTTGGCTACCTCATGTCAAAATTCCCGGATGGACATTTGGTTATGCATGAATTTGTTTGGAGCAAGGTTCACTCCATCCTCCAGGTTTACGATTCTCTACAAAATATCACACCTCAACCTCAAGGGTTGTGTGCAACTCAACAGGGGTCTATGAGAGTGATGGTTCATTTTCTCCTTGAACCATTCAAGCTTGCATAGTGCACTGCAATCTTGTTGCTCTTCCTTGGCAACAATATTTCATCTTGGGCCATATAAGTACATATTTCCACCATTCTTAGAAATATTTGCTGCAATAAGGAAAAATGAAAATCTTCCCATACCTTGGTGAGATGTGGGAACTTCTTGTAGAGTTGCAAAGGCTCCTCCCTCCAATGTAATGGCTGCTGCAACTGCTGGTGTAGAAGGCTGCTCTCTCAATGCTATGACAGCACTGGTACTTGTCTTTTCCCATAGTGGTGTGGGCTTCCTCTCTTCTGATATTTCTCCATCAAAGGTTCTAATCAGCCCTTGAGTAAACTCAAGAAAAGAAATCACTCTTGTATGGCTTGGGTGACTGAACCACCAAGCATTGGCTTCACCCTCCAGGTGCAGCGCTGCAACTTCTACTGCCTCCTTCTCTACCATTGGGTGAAGTAGGAATAATGCCTCAAGCTTTCTTACCCAAGCTCTAGCTGTAGTTGACCCATAAAATGTAGACAATAGGAACCTATTGCCTCTCATCATTCTTTTACTAAATGGTCTTCTTTCTTCTCTCAATTAAATAAACTGAGAGAAATCTAGGGTTTCTTTGAAAGCCTTAGGTTGGCACTTGTATTCTGCAAAATATCCACTTAAGATCTCATGCTCTAGGTGGTCTCCTTTCTCTTCACCTCCTCTATGAGAATAGGAAGTGCATGCATCTTTTCCTGCCTCTTGAAACCTAGAGGTTTCACTGCAGCTCTCTCCTTCTTGAAACCCTTTTGGAGTTTCAATGCATTTCTCTTCTTCTTTCTTCTTGGATTTGAAAATGGATGAGAGTAAGCTCATCCTCTCCATAATTTTGATCTCTGATTTTCCTCTTTTCTCCTTTGATAGCTTGATCTCACAGGCTGTTCCAGAGATCATGCTCTGATACCACTGTAATGTTCCAAATCTGGAACTCTGCAATGAATAAGCTGTATAATGGAAATTTTATGATGAATAGGCTTAAAATATACATAAGAAACACATAGACATAATTTTTAGCTACAACATAAACTTGTACTTCGTTTCATGATCCAGAAAGTGGGGAAAAAGGGTGTTTTATGCCCTAAAAAGGTTGTTTTCATAAATGAGTGGGAAAATAAGTAGGTGAAATGGATGGATATGATATCTTAGGTCAAGAGGGACCTATGATCCAAATTTCAGCTCAAAATAATGCTTCTAGATATATTAAACAACTCCTCCTTTCCCGACTACGCTAGAAAACATTGATTTCCCATGACTTTACTAAACAGAAATCTCTGAATACAGTGAAAGCGTAATTCACATGAGTGTTTCTATATAAAATGATAAAATAATTCTGATATGAAGTCTATATTAATCAAATGGCACAGAAATGGAGGTTTAACATCATTTATACAAAGAAAACGACAGCCGACAAAGGTTTCCGGCAAAATTCATGAATAACAAACAGTACTGTAGAAAATAATGCAGTTACTACATCTATATATTAAAAATGGCTGTACATGACATGATATATCATAATAATACAAATATATGGCCCTAGGCCTCTTATTATAACTCCCGGAGGGAAATGAGCACCTCCTCCTCAAATATTTGCATCAAATCAAAGGGTGCAGTTGTGCTGCTACTGCTGCTACATAAAGGACACATTTTTCTGAAGGAGAATGCATTGTGGCTGAATTTTGATGAATGGAACCAAGCCAAATACTGAAATTAATCTCAAATCCTTCTCTCTTGATGAATTAAGAAGGCTGATCCAAAGAGAGGATGGAATTCCTGCACAGGAATCCCTTGCACTAAGCAGTGCAACAACTCTGGCTAAACAGCTGAAGTATGAAATTGGTCTCCAGACCAAGAAATATGTATACATGAATGATCTCCCTTTGATGCTATGCCTTCCTTTTATCTTTGGTGAGCCTCCTCACCCCGGACCCAACACAATGTTGAGGTGACTTCTTCATGAAGCTTCCTCTTTCAAAAATGCACTGCCCTAGCTTGCTTCCCTCCTTTTGTGGCTGCGCCATTGACTTGGTCAACTAATCCACCTCCAATGCCTCTTTCCACACTATGGATCTTCAATCTAGTTTACATATGTGTCTTAGGCTAATCCTTGTTCACATTGAACCGGTTTGCTTAGGTGATCTCTTCCTCCTCAAGAATGCATGTTGACTTAGTCAAACTTGACTATGTTCTTATCTATTTTTCCCATGTTCACACTTGTAAGTGTAAATTTCAGCTCCTGAAGTGATCCCTTTCCTTCTTAAGGTGGAGATTATTCATATTTTTATTGTTCATGGGCTCCCTTACCCATTTATTCCTCTCCCAGGTGAAAGTAGCAAAATATAATGTTCCAAATTGCTATGTGCAAATTTGGGAACATTACAAAGAGTATGAAGACTTATCCCCATCTTCAGTGGAAGAGATCAAAGGAATCAAAGGAGATATCAGGGAGATGCGCATATTACTAACACAAGATGCAAAGCTAGTAAAACATAGACCTTTCCGCCTGAATCCGAGAGTAAAAGAAAAGGTTAAAGCAGAGATAGACAAAATGTTGAATGCAGGCTTGATTTTTTTGGTTGTGGAAGCAGAATGGATCAGCCCAATTATGATACAAAGGAAAAATGAGAAATCTGAAATTAGAGTATGTGTGGACTACAAAATTCTAAAAAACGCATGAATTCATTATTCGTTCCCAACTCCATTTAGCGACGAATTTCTTGACAATGTAGTGGGAAATGAAGCATACTTATTCACAGATGGCTTCTCAGGATATCATCAGGTGAGAATAGCAGAAGAATACAAAATAAAAAATACTTTCACAATGGAATGGGGATCATATGCCTATCATGTCATTCCTTTTGGGCTAAAGAATGCACCAATTGTAGTCTCACGGATAGTAATAGAAGCATTCAGAGAATATATCCATAAGTTCCTAGAAGTATACATGGATGATTGGACAGTGCAGGCAACTATCGGATGTTGATCTCTTCCGAGTAGAAGCCATCCTAGATTATCTAGAACAGATAGCGACATACTTGGCCATAGGACAATGCCCATCAGAATACACAACAACCCAAAAAATACATCTAGTAGTTAAAGCAGCTGAATATCAACTCATAGCAGGGAAGTTATATAAAATAGGCCTGGATCATATCCTTCAAAGATGTCTCTTAGATCACAAAAAAGAATACATCTTGTGAGAGTGTCAAAACAGAGTTTCAAGAGGCCATGTCGGCACAAAATCCACCGCAAAAAAAATACTACATGCAGGATTATGGTGGCCCACCGTGCAAAAAGATAGCAAGGAATATCACAACAAATTCCAAAATTTCCCAGGGAAGCTCAGAATGCACTGGATGGGACCGTATTACATCATAGAGATAATAGACTCAGGCACGGTCAGGCTAGCACAACTAGATGGAGAGACTCTTCAAGGATGTGTGAATGGCGCACGCATGAAACCGTATCATCAATAAACACCACGATCCTTTTAATTTTAATAAGTCTTGCACCTAAGAGCAGTTAGTAGATTAGATTCAATAACTCTCTCACAACAGAGATGATCCATATAATAGTTTATGTTTTAATATTTTCAGTCCATTATAATAGGAATCCTCAATAAGAAACCCGCAAAGTCGTGCAAAAACAACAATCACCCTGTTGCTATGGGGAGATCACATTGCAACCAATTGTGGTCAAGGGGAGAGTCTACAGTGTTACATAGCGTAAGTGTGTGAACCATCATTCACTCATAATGACCCATGATACCATTTTTAGTCCGTAAGATCACCCGAAATTGAAAAATAATTGTCGTAATTAGTAACCCCCATACGATAATAAAGTTTCCATATTAAGCCATAATTATTACCTGCCATCTCTACCCGATCTCTAAAGATAGCATCAGAACTGTCAGAGTACACCTCACTCTGATAACTAATCACATGATTATATCCGTGGGGAAAGATAGCAAGAATTAATTAGTTATTGCATTTCATCAACATCATTCATGCTAGTAATACTACTTAACCCACATGAAGGAGGGAAACAACAGAATGCCTGAAAATTATCAGTTATCAGAGAAAGAAATGACTATAATGATAAGCTCGATTCCAATAGTAGAAATTCAGAGCGGTAGACTAGAAGCAGAAGTTATAGTATACAAAAGAAGGAAGAAAATGACGAAGATGAGCTAGAGTTCGATGGAAGAATTCAAAGAGTGGAGTTGTTGATAGGAAAATATTACAATGCCTCACCAATAGATACCGACTTCACAGACTCATACCAGTTCCCAACAATGAAGAGATAGGTGTACATTGAAAATCATGCAAAGGAGGGATGAGGTGAAGTAGAGAAGGTGCACCCAGACTACAGATGCATCCAGAGATCAACAATCATGCACCTCATAAGCCTTCTAGTATTTGGGGCGTCAGGAGCAACAATGCAGTGTACCAAGTTCTTAATCAGCAAAATTCAGATTGGATCATTATGGCTTGGGAGGGAGATCTGAATTCATGTAGAAGACATACACAGACTCACAGGGTTATTAGCGGCAGGAAACGACGTCTCATCGTCCTTCCAAAATACGTCCAATAGGGCTAAGAAGATAGAAGATTGCAACTATTACAGAAAGTATGAAATAGGGAGAGGGGGGGGAAGGAGAAAAAATCGACCTCATGAAAAACCCAGCAGTTAAATTTTCTTGCTACTTGATTGCTAGGAAAATGATGAGGCATTACACCAAGGGGGAATGCACCCTTGACACAATCTCAGTCGTGGAGCATTGCATTCAAAGGGCACAGCTAAATTGGTGCACATTCTTGTTACATGAGTTGTTTGAGGCTTGCGAGGATAATTACAAGCGAGCCACGGAATTTATATATGGTTATCTGATCATGGCCCTCACAATGTGGGAGTGGGGTCCACTAGGAATCATACCACTTGCGAATATCAGTCAAGACAAACCGATGGCGCTAAGGTTCATGCCATGGATGATATCAGGGGACCCAAGCACCAAAGAGGTCAATGAAGAAAATTTTGCAGACTGGTAAAAACAAATGGTCAACGTAGCTAGAAGTCAAAAAATAATTCCAAGAAGCCTATTGGATAGATACTTCCCATGATCTGGTTCGAGGTGACTCATAACCGAACCTATGTCTAACCAAGATGTGTTGATCAAAATACGTTCCATAAGAAGCCATTGAATTTCCAAATATCAGAATAGGCCTTCCACACAGAAATTTCTTCATGGATAGGAGCGACAATGGAGATTAGAAGTGGGATCCCAGATTACTCTTTTGATGCGATGCTCCCTAACTCACTTCCGAGGGAGACACCAGAAGAAACAGTCTAGAGGATCTCCCAATTACAACTGCGGCTACTGATGGACCAGCTGGACACATCAGTGAAATGCTTCAATAAGGTAATAGAAACACTCATCATTACATCTATTTTATTTCCAACTTTTTCTGAATTTCAAACATTGAATTTTTCATCCTCATCAACCACCACCCCTATCCTAACTACACTACCATATACCGCATTCCACTCCCCTTCGTTTCTCACTATCACTCCAATCCACAAAACCAAGCCAACTAAACCCCTAGTACCAGCACCTAAAGGGAAAAGAGCCCGAATAGTGGGACCTGAGAAAGTGGTCAATCTCACCAGAGAAGACAAACCCCAGCCAATAGTGACGGGAATGTTAATTCAAGAATATCCAGATCAGTCTTAACATACAAATCTCATCGCCACTCCATACGCACAATTCATCACCGCACACCTCATTCACGTCCAAGGACCACCCGACCCGCACTCCATCCACCTCTGCAACCATATCAGGTCTGATACCACTAGTGACTCTAATGAATGTTTATATCGAGGCAGAGGTTAACTCGGGTATAGCTGGAGTACATAAGGTTGACCAAACCACAGTTGGAAAGAGAAAAATTTTAGAGTTATTAATCCATGAAGGGTCCCTCATTTGCGATACAACCCCCATCACACTATAGCGAAACCCATTCAAACAATCCAATTTATTATTGCAAAAGCTCATGCCATCCACTATTCTACATATTTCTGAGCCCCAGCCACCACAACAAAGTCAACCAACATCCCCACAGGGACATTCTGAAAGAAAATTCGCCAGCGTGCAACCTCTTAGGGAGAGACATCCAAGCCAAGAGATGTCTAGCAGTGGGAACATGTAAATCCAGGAAGCTAGCTAACTGTTCAGTTTCATCCAGATGGTAGCACAGCAAGAAAAAGGTCTACACAATGACTTATTGCAAAGATTTGAGTAGTAACAACAACAAGTTATTGTGCTTACTCATGAGCACAATCAACTCCAAGGTGAAAAGGATCACCTACAGCAGCAACTAGACCAAGTAAAAGAAGTCTTTAAGGACCTATGGCCGATCGTCAGTGCCCTAGACAGTACAACACCCACAGATATTATGTCATGCTCAATGGTTGAAAGATCCATTCGAGTCAAAATGGCATGTATGAGCCTGGACCGAGCAAATTAGGAGCTGAAAGAGGCGCTGGAGGAAAGACCAGCATTACCAGATCCATATACAGTATATGTCAAGAAAGTTGCAGAGAGGCAGAGAGAGATGTAGATCATAAAGGACACACTCGGAAAGACATTCAAGGAAGCATACAACATGTTGGAGAAACTACATGAGTGCTCAAATTCTCTAGCAATGAAGGCACAACCGGTTTCAAAGAAACTGCAGAAGATTGTATTGAAGATTGTAGAGCCTAGTGAGAGCTTTTCGAAGCCTTTTATATTGAACTGGACTATAATCGACTCTGTGGAGTATGTTTATGTTGTTTTGAACCAAGTTAATGGAAATGGACTATTTATGTGTTGTATATTATGAATTGGTCTATGTTTGATTGTTGATGGTGAATGTATGCATGTTTTAAAATTTTAATTCAGTACTCTGAATATGTAGTGATGAATAATAACTTATTTCTTAGAGTTGAGATACATATATGTATTTTGTATGCTCATAAAGATGATTTGTGTTATTAATATTTCCTCGACGTCAATGATCTATCCTCTAATCGCAATAAGGTCTCATCACGCCTCGGGTGAGACTCCCTGCTCTCTTGACTAGGGTGAAAATGCCGACGTTGTCTTAGACTACAACGAAAACCTTACTGTCCTCAAGCCTGAACCTTGGTCTTGCCCAGAGACCTCCTTTTTCACTAGCAACCTACCTTCACAAGTGAAATATTTCATAATCGTCTTCACTAAAGGATTATATTTATCCAATAATTTCCTGCAAGGGAAAATATGAGAGGGAGCTTCCTTATACTATGGTTTCCAAAACACTACAATTTTCTATGTCCAAATTCATCCCCTTAAACCAAATTCTTCCTTGGTTAGGGATACCAGTGGCTGAAGCTATGACCTCTGCTGATACCAAGAAGTCCATCCCTGCTATGGTGGTCTTTTTCCTCTTAAAATTTTTGGCAAATTGACTAGATAGTTTACAATGGTATCCCACCTCTTGTTCTTTCTCACAAAACCCTAAGCAGCCTACTTTTCCAAATGACCTCTTGATGAACTCTGAAGCATCGATTTCCTGAATATGAGTTGGTTCATATCTTGAGACCTATCCCCCCTTTTTGTATTTCTTCTTTTCATTGACCATGTTGTTGCTTTTTCTTGACTGAAAACCCTAGTTTGATAAGGGAAAGGGTAGGGGTTTAGGGCTGCAAAACAAGGAAAATAGAGCAGCTAGTTTAGGGAGGGAAATGGGGGGGATATGAGTTAGGGAAAATTATATGGAAATTTTTGGGGGTAAGTGTTAGTATGAATCTTAATTGCAAGTGTATGAAAATATACCAATTTAGCTGTGCATAAAAAATAGCCCTAACAGCAAAGATGGCTGCCAATATCTTTAGATCTGCAATTAGGTGATCAAGATAAATGCTGCAAAAATCTAGATCTATGCATCAAAATACATTAAGCAGTAAATGAAAATGAGATTTACTCCATGCATCCAATAGACAAGACAAGAATATGTTAAATGAATTTTATATTAAGGGCACCTAGGTGGAAAACATAGAAGGATGTTACCAGTTCCCTCAATGGGATGGGTTCTTGTAAGTCCTCAGCACTTCAGATCTAAAATTCCTCTCTCTTGATGGTGTAGAAAACCCAAACAAAAATGGAACTCAAAGGGAGCTCACAAGAAAAAATATAGAAAAATATGACAATGATGGTGGATCAAAGTCAGACCAAAAGTATAGATCCAGGGTGATCTTTAGGCAACAAAAGGTAGTGAATGAATGGAAAAACCCTTCTATTTATAACAAAATATTGAGTTAGTATAGATATTGGTGCATAATTAAAATATTGTTAACGAAATCAAGATCCAACTTTTATGGAATATTTTATTATTATTTGTTGGAGGGAAAAATAATTTGACTTGGGTCAAATTCCTTTATTTGTAAATAATAAATAAATAAATGATTTATTTATCATTTTAAGGATGTGGTTGAGTAATAATTAAATAAATAATGATCTATTTAACTATTTATGAGTGATTTAGTCAAATTTAACAAAGAATATTATTTAAATAAGGTTTAAATAATTATTTCTAGAAAATAATAAGATAAATAATAATTTATCTAATTAATTTCCCTGTTTTGGGTTAAATATGACCAGGAATATTAATTAAACTATTGTTTAACTAATTATTCCTTGAGGAAAATCAAAAAAATGTTGATTTATTTAATATTTCCTCATGGGGTTTCCTGTTTAGGCCATAAACAACTTAATAAAGGTGCTTTACTAAGTTATTTTTCATAGTGAAAGAAATTTTACTTAGGGTAAAATTGGTCTTACATGGTGTACTTAGGTCCATCTAATAGTAACAGGTTAGATGACCAAAAAATGGTGGAATAGATTGCCCCCTAGCGTGCGAGCATTAGGAGCTAATCGCATGACCGAAGTACGTTGTAAGAACTCAATCACTAGACACCGAAGGGGAAGTCAAAGAGAGAGAAATATAAGGTATACCAAAGCGCTAAAGGACTAGACTCTGAGGAGGTGAGACTTACAGGTGCGACAAGTCTCTTTTATGAGTGAGTACCTATGCTATAGGTGGTGGGGGAGGCATACCTATGCCCGTCGAGACAAAGTACAAAGAATAGTGCGTCTAGTAAACAAGGGACTGAAAAATATAGTACATGCTGGCATAAACATGAGCTAGGTAAAAACATGATAATGAATCCCACATACATACTGTGCCTGGGATAATAGCCAGGACTTATAAAATAATATCTAAGTACATGAGATACAAATACAACCCAAATGACCCTGTAAACAGGAAAGGGCTCTGAAAATCTGACTGATACATGCAAACAAAAAGGTGTTGCAAGCAGCTAAGGTTGACATCATCAAATATATGGAGCTGCATCAAAGGATGTAATGAAGAGGTCATCCGGGCATGTGGGGGGCTACCTGTAGGGCCACCCCCTCATAAGTGCTGAAACATCTCACGCACACCCAAGAATCGCCGGTATCATCTACTGCATCAATGAATCATCAAGTATATGGATATCGATCAGGCTGAAAGGAGTTGGAGCTGAGAAACAATCAAGTCAAAGGGCAATAAGGAGTCCTTTTTCCTGATCCAAGGCACCGAACAAGAGTGGAAGCTAGAACCAAGGTACACCACCCTCTAGACCTATCTTCTGGAATGAATGATCTAATGTCGACAAAAGGAGGTCCGCCATAGGTGAGGCAATAAGCGATCCTCAACTAAGGCATGAGATAAATTTGTAGAGCGGCAGACATATTGACACTAGGGATGATGATGAAATGGGGGGTACTAAGTAGCGGACGAACGACTTCCCTTGTTAGAGCATAAAGGGCATGGATGACCTGGCAACGACTGACACAATATCATGAGAGATAGGGGACATTGGGACTGAAATCCATAATATGTGACACGAGAGAGGAACCAAGTAATGAAGGATGGAGGACTATAACGAGATACAAAGGGACTCGGGATAGACTCCATTAATGCGATGATGACTCAACTCGGATGCTCTAAACAAGGGCAACTCGATGATGCTGTCACACAGAAAAGGTCTAATGGGGACCATAAAAACATGAGTACATGCTTGTTACTCGCGATGAAAATTGACACGAGCATGGACAAGTATGAAGGCAAAGTGGTGCCCCAATTACAAGTGTTGCAACTGAAGAAATTTGATTTTGAGGAGTGGTGAAGTGACCCGTCTTGGACAAAATGTGTCCTGGTGAAGTATCAAATCACAAAAAATTGACAGATACCCATTTTAGAGCTTGGTGAGAGATTTCCAACGGTATAGACGGTCTGTCAAACTGAGCTATGGTTTAGCCGCAGTGGACAAAGGAAAAATCTGGGGTTTCTCTTTTAATAAGGCATTTTCCCTCCAAATTCACTCATTTTTAAGTGTAGTTGTGGTGAATGTAGAGAGGAGAGAAGGCCCTAAATCTTGCGGCGAGTGTAGCAGACAAATCAACCGTTGGAATCATGATCTGTCAGTTGTAGGTAAGAGGCCTAACCCTACTCTTTCATTTTAGGGGATCAAAATTTTAGTTTAGGCACCCAGAGCTCATGAATAGGCTAGGTCGCAATTTTTTTGGATCTGTTCTACGACCTGGGTAGCAGGTACTGGGTAGAAAATTGTGACATGTCCTAGGAAATGACCAGAAAAGTGCGACCTGTCAGAGAAAGGGGGTTTCAGTGTTTTTTTTTGGCTGAGATCTGGGATTTTTATGGTTGAGGGGCATAGGTGCCCCCAAGCATGTTATGGTCATGCCAAAATGTATTTAGAAAAGGGGAATCTAAACACATTTAAATGATGTGGTTTGCCATTTGTGTTCATTATGGTTATGCAGTTTGAGAAAGGGAATGGAGGATTACCAATCTCTTTTGGTAATGCATATATGAAACAATGGACTAATTTTATGGGTTGGCATACATGATGTCACTATCCCAAAGAGTGGATTTGGAGATAGTGAACTGGTGCTCTCCTAGAAAGCCCATAGTTTGGTCAACAACAATGTCAAAGGGACTGGGTTGTTGATGTAAGGTGAAGGAATGATGAGGGGTATCATCCCTAGAGTGATCTGAAGCGATATGGGACTCTAGAGGTTCTTCTAAATGGGGAATAATAATGGTACTAGAGTGGACATGACCAGATACATTAGGAGAGTTATGGAGAATTTCTTCTCCTGAATTCTCAAATATGGCTGCCCCCTTACCCAAACATTGGATGTCAATGTAATGGCCACAAGGTGTATGTGGTTTGAATGCATGGGTTCGATGTAAGGGGGGATAGATAAAGTCAAGGGTGGTGACCACTTCCATAATGTCATCATCGTAATAGAAGATGGGGTGACTGGTATAAGAAAGACCACCTAACGTGGCGTAGCTACCTGAACTTGTTGAAGGGAGGTCGAGTGAAGCAGAAGAGAAAATCTCAGAGGGAGCTTCCACCATGGATCTCATGAATGATGACAGGTAGTGGATAGTGGCCAAAGACTCCATCATTTCGACATCCAGAGGGGAAATTTCTATGGGATTCAATGTGTCCTATGGTTCTACTGAAGAAAAACGTGCAAATAAGGGAGCGGTGGACTCGTTGCGCTTGGCCTCGAATTGGCGAACTACCACTAGAGAGGTGCAAAAGTCCTCGAGGCTAGGATGGAGGTGGGTATAATGGCCATGGAGATCACACAAAGCACAGGGGTGGTTGGTGTGAATAGCCTTAGGGTTCCTGGCTACAATCGAGGAAGGAACAGGGGTTTCTAGGATTGTAGACTCAGGGAACGCGACATTAACCATGGGCTTGAGATGAGGCAACTCTGGACAAATATGGGTGGCATGACCTAAAACATCACACAAAGCACACTGGATGGTACGCTTTGGAGGCTGAGGAGGGGTAGGGTTTATCAGGGCAGCCTTGTCTTTTGGTGCCCTCTTGTGAGCTTTTCCCTTTTTACCCGAAGCAGTCGCAATAGGAAGTGGTTCCTGTTGAGGTGGATGAGGCACTGTAACATCGAGAGAAGTCATGGGGACCAGTTGAACTAGGGTCAAAGCACGATAAGATTTGGGTTGACTAGGCGGGGTAGTGGCTGGAGGATCAAGGTACCAAACAAGAATCCCAAGGGTCAGGTTAGGAAGAGAGAGGGTAGCCATGACAGGTACCGTGTACACTCCTAGGGGGGGAGCTAGGAACAGTATTTGACTGGAGGGGTAATGGCTAGGCGGGATGGCTCCAAGAGGGTTAAGGCCTAGAGGAACCATTCCAGGAGGGTAAAGAGGCTCATGGATACTAGTTGTAGGTGAAGGGCCAGGAGGAGGAGGTCCACAAGGCTAAATCGAAGGGCTAGGAGTAGGTTGCGGAGGGCGAGGAGGCTCCTGACTAGCCGAAGAGGGCCACTTGAGGATAGCCCGAGACGATTGCATCATGCAAACATTCGATCAGATGGGATCAGAGATAGGAGGAGGAATACCAAGGAATGTACCAAGCAATGAGGAATCTTTGCAGACTCTAGGTGAGACACTGGTCAAAGGATCGACAGTTTGCTTATTGGTCACCGAAGTGATGATGGACTCAGGAGACGTCTGAGACTTCGGTTCATAATATGTCAACTGGTCAATGGTGACTACATCTTTGTTATGAGGGAAGGACATCTTGTGGTGAACCGCAGATGGGACAACAGACATCGCATAAGTGTAGCTACGACCCAATAGAATGTTGTAATCTAAGGGGGAAACGATGACTTTTACGTCAACATAAATAGTCTTGCCTGCAAGAGTAATAAGAAAGTTGCGGAATAGGCCAATGGGCTGGGAGGTGTGGCCATCCCACGCTTGAAGAGTGATCATGGAAGGAGCCAACTCAGGTGATTCGATTTTCTTCCAAACTAAAGCAGACATCACACAGGTGGGTGCCCCCTCATCAATGATGCACCCGGAAACGTTGACGTTTTGGATCTTGACTGGGATTTGGAAGGTGACGGAAGCAGGGAGAGGAGGATGTTCTAACTAGTCAACATCAAAGACAATTAATTGATCATCGGAAGGATCTACAACACCCATGGTAGATAGTAGAGCTTTTCGTTGTGAAGGACATGACTGGAGGAGTTCCAGCGTTGAAATGGCAGCAGGAGATTGCGCCAAATCATCTACTATACCAAAGGAGGTGGCTCAGGGACAAACGTAGCGGGAGGCTGGTTGCACTGACGGGATCGAGTGTTAATATTGATGTCTATGGTTAGAGTTTGGTCAGAATTCATCATGATAATCTGGTAATCAGAGGTACTAGATGGAAGAGGTTGAGTGGCCAACTGACCTTCAGGTGGTTTGGTAGCCACAAATCCTTACTAAGGGAAAGGATTAGTAAACACAGTCGGTTTCCTAGGAGCAGCACTGGGAGGGACAGAAGGGGAGGCTTGTTGTCATCGTAATGTTGCTTGAGACTCCCACATCTACTTCATCTATGGTAAAAGAGGAAAATCATGCATGTAATGACCGTAAACATGCACGAACAAGAACTACTTGGGCTGAGTGCCCTATTGCTGGTTAGCAGTGTTAGGTGCATTATTTTGAGGATTAGGTCGAGGATTAGCTGGAGCAGATTGATTTTAAGTGCCTTTCCTCTTCTTCTTGGAAGGAGAAGGATTAGTAGAGCCCTGTTGTGTATACACCTCCCCTTATGGGGGTGGTGGCTATTGTTGCGGGGGTTGAGAAGGCAAGGGAGGCGGAGGTGCTAATGATGGAGGAGCTAGAGCACCAAGCTATAGATACGGATAATAATGAGGTTGGGTAACAGTGTGGTAAACAGGAGGTTGGGCAAAAGGAGGAGGCATGTTGTAGCCTGGATACATGCTACCAGGAGGGGGATAAGTGTAGGAGGTGCTGGCCCCCCTCTGAGGAAAACCATAGCCCATGGGAGGCTAAGCGTAAGGATGAGCAAGAGATCCAACAATACCGTCAGCAGCATGAGATACCCCCGGTGAATTAGCACCACTAGGTCTGGGAAGATCAGGTAGAATGGTATAAACATAACCCGACTAAGCATAGATTAGGCTATGCATCAAAAGTCATTAAGCAGTAAATGAAAATGAGATTTACCCCATGCATCAAATATACAAGACAAGAATATGTTAAATGAATTTTATATTAAGGGCACCTGGGAGGAAAACATAGAAGGATGTTCAGTTCCTCTCAATGGGATGGGTTCTCGTAAGTCCTCAACACTTCAAATCTAAAATTCCTCTCTCTTGATGGTGTAGAAAACCCAGACAAAAATGGAACTCAAAGGGAGCTCACAAGCAAAAATATAGAAAAATATGACAATGATGGTGGATCAAAGTCAGACCAAAATTATAGATCCAGGGTGATCTTTAGGCAACAAAAGGTAGTGAATGAATGGAAAAACCCTTCTGTTTATAACAAAATATTAAGTTAGTCTAGATATTGGTGCATAGTTAAAATATTTTTAACCAAATCAAGATCCAACTTTTATGGAATATTTTATTATTATTTGTTGGAGGGAAAAAGAATTTGACTTGGGTCAAATCCCTTTATTTGTAAATAATAAATAAATAAATGATTTATTTATCATTTTAAGGATGTGGTTGAGTAATAATTAAATAAATAATGATTTATTTAACTATTTATGAGTGCTTTAGTCAAATTTAAGAAGGAATATTATTTAACTAAGCTTTAAATAATTATTTCTAGAAAATAATAAGATAAATAATAATTTATCTAATTAATTTTCCTATTTTGGGTTAAATATGACTAGGAATATTAATTAAACTGTCGTTCAACTAATTATTCCTTGAGAAAAATCAAACAAATGTTGATTTATTTAATATTTCCTCATGGGGTTTCCTGTTTAGACTATAAACAACTTTATAAAGGTGTTTTACTAAGTTATTTTTCATAGTGAAAGCAATTTTAATTAGGGTAAAATTGGTCTTACATGGTGTACTTAGGTCCATCTAATAGTAACAGGTTAGATGACCAAAAAATGGTGTAACAGTAAGGGTAGATGTTAGGAATACAAGGGTAGTGAAATTTCTTAGAATGAGTGAGGGAAGAAGGGGGGAAATGAAAAAGCGCAACGAGGCCTTGGATTTTTAGGGAAA
Source organism: Pinus albicaulis (assembly GCA_034641835.2). Classification (NCBI taxonomy): domain Eukaryota; kingdom Viridiplantae; phylum Streptophyta; class Pinopsida; order Pinales; family Pinaceae; genus Pinus; species Pinus albicaulis. The sequence goes on from CM076582.1 coordinate 949,804,667, forward strand.
AAATATGCGATGAGGAAAATAAGTATGGGAAATGGTTAGGGAGAGTTTATCAAGTGTATACAAGGGTAGTTAGGGTAAAAACCTAGATATTTCTCTTTGTAATGAAGAAAATAATACAAAAAGTTGAAAATGCAACTTAAACACAACAAATAACCATAGAGGAGGATTTAATCAATTCGCTGGAGAAATTTGACTAAAGGAAGGGTATGTGAGAGCCTCACGTACTTGTTTGAAGATGTCTAAGAGAATGAAATAGAGTTTGTATATGTTATTTCCCTCCTTATATCTCCAAAAAAAAAATGTAACACCCTACAGAAACATAGCAGCTTGATGAATGGAGAAATTTGATGATGAATTTCAACCTTCTGATGGTTGTGGCAAGTTTTGGAGTGAAAGAGAGGATCTATTGAAAACTTCGAATGATGGAATGAAGTTTTGAAACACCTTTATGTCCATTTATAACTCAAAAACTCGATTTTGGTGGAGTGACATCATGTAATTGAGAGAATGAATTTTGAAAGATTTGACATGAAGCATAATTTCTTCAAGTGGAAATGTTACCTTTTATTTTTACTTTATTCCTGTAATATTCCAGATCTGGGGCAGCTTAGCAAGCCTGCTACAATAACGCTCTTCTGAGAATTATGTGCATAGAAATAATTTTTCAGCTCTTGGATCCCTTAGATAAGCTCATCTAATATCTAAATCCAAAAGGAGAGAAAAAACAAATCAGACTAGGTGGGTTAAACAGATCTCCCACAAACTAGTCTAGCTGAAAATCACCCAAAGAGAGGGGTTGCAACTATATGCAAAGGATTGCTTCAGAAATAATACAGATCCATTGAAGCACATTAGGAGGCTGATATGAAGGTTCATAAATAATATGTATGACAACAAATTAGATGTTCTTTACAGCTCATATAGTATACAAGAGAAATAATGATATTATACAGGAAAAACCCTCATAAATGAGGTGCTACAATCATGAGAAAAGACTGTATAACCATGACAGCATTATTTTTAGGGCTGAAGCAACAGTTTATTAATTATTCAGATCTAGAGCATATCTATACATAAAAAATTAGATCTAATACAAATCTGTGTACAAGAAATATTGATCTATACATTCCCTTTGGGGTTTTGCTCAAAACATGAACCACTGGAAGTAGATCTGAGATCTAAAAATGAAGATCTACAGAATGATTTAGAAATTTATGAATAATAAAATGGTATAGCATATCATATCTGAAACAAACATGGATTGGATGGCCAATCCATGGATCACCACAGTGAAAGGAAGAATCCCAACACTGGAGATCTCTCCTCCAAAATGTAGGAAAAACACCTGGCAGCTATAGATATGTAAATAACGCTATCTAGGGAGAGAAACAGCATTGTAGCCTCTGAGAATGGTTTGGCATAATTCCAAGATGTAGATATGAAGCACAATCAGCTAATGAACTCTTCCAGGAGGTTAAAAGACACACTCACTAAGAAGAGCCACTAGTATAAGCTAGATCTGAGCAGATCTAGTTTCTTCCGCTGTTGTAACTCACAAGGACAGCTCAACCCTCACAGAAGTAGTGCTGTAGGTGTAAGGTGAAGCTTGGCCTAAAATCCTGATGTAGAAAATATAGCACAAGTCCCCTCCAAGAGCTGCTCAAGGAAGGAGGTGGGATTCCTAAACAGGAAGACCCAACAAGGGATGTCTGAGCAGAAAATACCTTGAGAAATGATAATCTTCAACAACCCCTTCTTGCTACCCTCCTCTTCCTTTTATAAGTTAGGAGTCTTTCCAAACCCTAAACCACCTTGAATCATTTAACCCTTTTCACATAAGGTCCTCCTTCTAGAACTGCGATGTCCCTCAAAGAGGTTCAATGCATCTAGACTGCGCTGTTGACTTGGTCAAAGATGACCCCCTCTTGTGATTTAGACCCATTCACACCTGCAAGAGTTTATTTAAATAGCCCAGATATGTCTCTATTCACATAGGCATTGATTTCTTCTTTGGTTTCAGGAGTTTTACATGTCCTCCTTTACAATTTATTCATCAATCATGAAATGCAAAAATAAACAAGACAAAATTAATATTCCTATTATCTACAGCTAATTTAGGAATAGTACAATCTCCCCCTCCCAAATGTTGCTTGTCCTCAAGCAACTGAAAGGGTGCTGCAAAAGCTCCCCTTATTCTCTTGTGGCCTCCTCATCCAATATTCTCCCCCATTGCTCTGAATTCTCTGCAATAATACTGTCCTCCAATGGTCCCTCCTCAATGTGCAATTTGGCCCTTGGTGAATAAACCTAATGGCTCTCATCATGAAAGAATGGAAGGTTGTTATGGGAAACTTCTTGCTGATCCATGGCCTCTTAAGAGAGAAGAGATGACAATCATGGGGATTTTCATGATTCATGAAAGTATCCCATCTCAATGCTATCATCCAAATGAAGTGGACCACCTCCCAACTTGGCAATCCATAGAAAAACTCCTCCCCAATACATGTGAGAGGCATGCCCCTAACAAACATATGGCTCACTCTACAAAAATACAAGTGATCTATCATAATGGCCATACCAAATCTCATGCTCCCATTGAAGCATGCAATGTAAAAAGAATGGGGAGCTCCTTCCCCCAAGGACACATACAACAAGTGTGTCTCTCCTCCAACCATGCCCCCAACAAAGACAAGGACCTCTTCAGCTTGTGGGATCATAATTAGAATTATGCTAGCTCCAATGTATGATAAATGAGAAGGAAGATGTTCCCTCATGTGCAACCAGTGCATTTTTATCCTTAACTGCCATAGAATAGGATATGACAAGTGCCCCCCCTCAACACTTGTTTGCGGCCTCATGCCTTTGGAATGCTTAGAGAATGTACATCATGGTTGGTGTAAAATAATCACACCATGAGGAATATAATAGCTTTCCAAGTTTCTCTAAGAGATGACCTGCATCAACATGTTGTTGCAACAAGAAACAATGAAGGAGGCATCCTGAAACATCGTTCTTGATCCTAGTTGGAAAGTGATCACCAAAACTAGGTGGGGGCCACACAGGTGATTTTTTGTCGCGAAGTCTACTTTTAGACTATGTCTATTTTTAGACATATGGATCATGTTCTATAAGTTGCGGGATGCTATTTTTGGATGGTTTCTCAAGCTGGAAAAATAGATGGATTTATATTTTTAGACATATTGGGTGGAATCTATTTTTAGATTGCCAGTCTAAAAATAGATATGTCGAATATTATTAGCTCTTAATAATATTTGGACTCTAAACATTATCTTATTCTCTTGGAGCACTTCAGTTAAGTGCATAGATGTGGCACAAGAGCTGACAGAAGGAATTATGCTATTCCTGAGGGTTAAGTGGAGCTATTGCATGGATACTTCAGTTAGAACTCATGTGACAGAGTTTGGTGGAGTTGATTGAGGAGTTAATGGAGTTGTGTTCAGTTTAACTAATCTAAACATAGTTGAGCTAGTTGTATTTAGTCTAACTGATTAATACACTAGTGAAGAGTGATGTGAATTAATTATTAATTAATTCACTAATTATAAACTCATTAATCAACTAAAGAATACATCAGTTAACTTCAGTGCATGGACAGTTTCAGTGGAGACCAGTGCAAAGATAGGTGAAAGGGCAAGTGTGACTATCAGTTGTGACTATAAGTGATGCATGGTTTTCATCCAACACTCAGTAGAGATGCCTATAAATACTGCGTGAGCAAGGCTGGGGTAATTAATTCTCATCAAGAGGCATTCTTCAGCAGGGATTGCGCAGTAGAGGCAGGCTATCAAGTGGCAGAGATTGGAGCATGTGTTTTGCTAGATCTAGCTTGATTAGTGTGTAGAAAGTGGAGATTATACTGAGAGCTTGTGAGGAGCTTTGTATGATGATTGTTACATGATCTCTATGACATATATAATATACAGATAGTTGGGGTTTTTCAGCTTTAAGCTTTCCCATTACATACTATTTTCATATGTGTGAATTTTTATGGTTTTAATGTGTGCATGCAATTGATTTTATTTCCACATGTGATGATCAATGGTAGAAGAGATTTTGTATTGTGCATGAAGATAAAATATTGTTAGATCAGGAGAGTACGAATATATACATGCATATTGTATATAATTTATACATGGTATCAGAGGGATATTGATCATTGGAGAAATTGCAAAACATTGAAGCGGTTGAGTTTTTGTATTGAAGCGACCAGAGGAAGTTGGCGCTCAAGGATAAACTCAGGAAAATAAAAATGGAGAAGAATGACATTATTCCGGTATACTTGAAAAAGTTTTTCCACTGTAAGGATGAGCTTGGGAGTGTAGGGGTTAGTGTGGATGAAGAAGGACAAGTCAAGAAGGTTGGGATTCGAGCAAAGAATCTCTACAGACTTGAAGTAGATGGGATGTCTACGGAGCTTCCTACTGTTGGGAAGTGCAAGAAAGACATGCAATTGATGCTTGAGAGGGAGCAAGTTTTGCATGTAGGTAATAGTGAACCTCGGGATGTGGAGCAGCCACAAGATGAGGATCATGGAGTGGGAGAAACCACTCATGCAGAGAAATTTCGTGCCAGATGGGCAGAGGGAGTGCATGCAGCTATACCACCGGGTGAGAGGTGGGGCGACATGCATGATTAATCCCAAGAGGAGATTTCTGGGCAGGATTCATGAGATGGTGTGGATCTCATGAATTGAACCTGGCTATGAGGTGCCCACAGCGCAGCAGTAGCATGATCAGTTGGATTGATGCAGGCAGATCAAAGTGACAGTGTCGGATACTGGAGCGCAGATCAGAGTTGACAGCAAGTGCAAGAGTGCATGGGTGCAAGATTTCAACAACGCAGTGGATCCTGATGACATGTGCAGTTGGTACCAGCAGAAGTCGAAGAATTTGATGATAGATGCATCAGACTGATTGAGCTGTTTGGAGCCTATTTAGTTTCAGAGGAGTTGCAGAGCAGATGCATGGAGTTGCATGGCACTTGTGAAGGTTGCAGGGCGAATGCATGGAGTTGCATGTCGCATGCAAAGACAGTCCTTTCTTGTTGAGAGGGAGTGTTGAAGATTGCAACAAGAAACAGTGAAGGAGGCATCTTGAAACATCATTCCTGATCCTAGTTGGAAAGTGATCACCTAAACTAGGTGGGGCCCACACAGGTGATTTTTGTCACAAAGTCTATTTTTAGACTATGTCTATTTTTAGACATGTCGATCATATTCTATGAGTTGCAGGATGCTATTTGTGGATGGTTGGTCAAGTTGGAAAAATATATGGATTTCTATTTTTAGACATATTGGGCGGAATCTATTTTTAGATTTCCAGTCTAAAAATAGATATGTCGAATATTATTAGCTCTTAATAATATTTGGACTTTAAACATTATCTTATTCTCTTGGAGCACTTTAGTTAAGTGCACAAATGTGGCATAGGAGCTGACAGAATGAATTACGCTATTCCTGAGGGTTAAGTGGAGCTATTGCATGGATACTTCAGTTAGAACTCATGTGACAGAGTTTGGTGGAGTTGATTGAGGAGTTAACGAAGTTGTGTTCAGTTTAACTAATCTAAACATAATTGAACTAGTTGTATTTAGTCTAACTGATTAATACACTAGTGAAGAGTGATGTGAATTAATTATTAATTAATTCACTAATTATAAACTCATTAACAAACTAAAGAATACATCAGTTAACTTCAATGCATGGACAGTTTCAGTGGATACCAGTGCAAAGATAGGTGAAAGGGCAAGTGTGACTATCAGTTGTGACTATAAGTGATGCATGGTTTGCATCCAACACTCAGTAGAGATGCCTTTAAATACTGCATGAGCAAGGCTGGGGTAATTCAAATTCTGATCAAGAGCTATTCTTCAGTGGGGATTGCGCAGTAGAGGCAGGCTAAAGGCTGGCAAAGATCGGTGCATGGGATTTGCAAGATCGGGCCTGATTAGTGTGTAGCAAGTGGAGATTATACTGAGAGCTTGTGAGGAGCTTTGTATAATGATTGTTACATGATCTCTATGACATATATAATATACAGATAGTTGGGGGTCTTCAGCTTTAAGCTTTCCCATTACATATTGTGTTCATATGTGTGAATTTTTATGGTTTTAATGTGTGCATGCAATTTATTTTATTTCTGCATGTAATGATCAATGGTAGAAGAGATTCTGTATTTTGCATGAAGATAAAATAGTGTGTGATCAGGAGAATCTCAGTGGATAACATATCAGTTATTCAAATTTATACACAACATAGTTCATGGCCTTGAGTAGCCCATGAAACCTATCATAAATAGTGCCCCTTTTTGGAGAAATGTTCTGAAAATGAGTGTTAGAAAAATATAAGAATATAGGAAATACATGATAATGATCCAAAGGATAAGCCTCTATATATACTTTTTTTACATCAGCGGGGTAACTCATGGATGAGTTCCCTCTCACACTCAATGAGTAAGGAGATGTGAATGATGGCTCCTCCCAAGAGCTATGTTCCTCCTCCTCTACCAAGTAATCCATGCACATATTCATGTGAGAGTGCACCTCTTCTTTGAAACCTTCCCATATGAATCCACCCAAGATGTTGATAATGCAGCAAGATGATGGAGCTTAGTGAAATGAAGTTGCCTTCACTAAGTGGTCTCGCAGGCAAATTCTGGCGCAAAGTCTATTTTTAGACATATGGAGCATGGTTCGGGGATTCCAGTTTGAGATTCTTGGAGCATTGGTCATGTTGGTAAAAATAGATGAGACTCTATTTTTTAGGTTGAAGAGGTCGAAGGCTATTTTTAGACTGCCTCTCCTAAAAATAGGGAAGTCAAATATTATTTACCCTTAATAATATTTGGACTCTAAACTTCAGTTTACTCTCTTGGAGCACTTCAGTTCGAGCCTTTGAAGTGGCTCATGCATCTGACAGAGGAATTACGCTATTCCCAAGGGTTTGATGGCATCATGCATGGTTGACTTCAGTTAGGACTTCAGTGGCAGAAGTTTGGTGGAGTTAATGAGACAGCTAGTGGAGTTGTGTTCTGTTTATTTTAGTTGAACTAGTTAAGATTAGTTTAACTAGCTAATCAATTAGTTATGAGTGGAGTGAATTAAATATTATTTAATTCATTAATTAGTAACTCATTATTCAACTCAAGAACACATCAGTTCACTACAGTGCATGGACAGTTCAGTGGAGACCAATGAAAGAGGTAGATGAAAGGGTGGAGTTAGCTATCAATGGCGACATCAGTTGTGCATGAGATTTGCACCACACTTGGAGGAATTGCCCATGATGATTGCGCTGTCAAGCCAAGGACATTCGAACCTTGGATCTCTATATAGACAGGCCATGATTGCGCAATAGAGGCAAGGCAATTGGCGGTGAGTTTTGAACCAGTAACCTGTTCAAAACTGAGCTAGTTTGTGTGTAACTTTATGAGAAAGTACTAAGTACTTGTGAGGAGTATTGTACTGAGTTTGTTACATGATTTCTCCATTATAATATACACAATAGCTGCGGGGTTTTCAGCTATAAGCTTTCCCCATACATACTGTGTTAATGTGTATGATGATTTGATGTGTTATCGCTTGTTTTATTTCCGCATGTTTGATGATCTGAGTGGAAGAGATTATGTGTTGCATATAAATTCGAATTGTATGTGATCAGGATAGTCTCGGTGGATAATTAATTATTATTCAGAAAATTTCTACATGGTATCGGAGCTATTGAAGCAGAGATTGATCATCACAGTGATTACAAACTTATTTCGGTAGACAGAGTCTGCATGTGGGCCAGGTAGCCTCCGGATTCATCTTTCTTCGAAAAGTGAAAGGTCTGGTAAACGCCCCTTGCAGTCGATCTCTGTGCTAGAAATAATTTGTTCTCACAGATCTAGAGCGGTTGAGCTTTGAGGTGGAATTCGAATTTTGCAGCAGTTTTGTTTTCTTGGTGCCGGTGTTGAAAATGTCTTTCAACGGTTTGCGACTCGAATATTCTCTTGAAGGCAGTTCGAATTATGTTGCATGGAAGGATTGCATGGAGGCAGTATTAGAAGATAATGGTCTGAAGGAGTTCGTAGATACGGATGTCCAAAAGCCCACTGATCCTGCTGAAGTCGAAGTATGGCAAAAGAAGATGGCGAAATGTCGAAGGATCCTGTTGGAGGGCGTCAAGGATCATATTATATCCAGCCTGCATGGAAAGGTTACTCCATATTTAATGTGGAAAGCTTTGACGGATCCTATTCCAGAGTAAGAGCGACCAAAGGAAGCCGGCGCTCAAAGATAAGCTCAGGAACATCAAGATGGAGAAAGGCGACAGTATCGCCAAATACCTCACGAAGTTCACTCAGTGCAGAGATGAGCTGGGAAGTGTGGGGGTGAATGTCGAAGACGAGGACATGGTCGACCTGGCTCTCCTTGGTCTTCCGAAGGCTTGGCACTCATATCAAGATAGTGTCAATGGTCGGGAGAAGCTGCCAAGATGGGAGAGCCTTTGGGCGGATCCCATGCAGGAGGAGATAAAAAGGACTACTCGAGATGGATCTTCATCAAAGGGAGCTGATAAAGAAAACTACACTTTGGTTGCCAAAGCAAAGAAGGGGAAGGGTAAGAAAACCTCTCATTCTGGTGCAAAGGGCAAGAAGCAGGATATGGCAAAAATGAAGTTTTTTCACTGCCATGATCACGGACATTATGCTACCAATTGTCCAAAGAAGAAGAAGAACAAGCAAGCGGGAAGATCTGCAGATGGAGAAGCTTTGGCTTCACAGTTCGAGCTTGACTTTTCACTGATCGCATGCTTGGTTTCAATTGTGATGGGATCGGTATGGTTCTTGGACAGCGGTGTGTCATTCCATATGACGGGAGATCGGGATTTGTTCTTAGATCTGAAGGACAAATATTTGGGTGTGCACATCGAAATGGGCGATGATGGTAGATACAGTGTGACTGGTATCGATACCATATACTTTCAAAGGGAGTCTGGTAAACCCTTTGTATTGAAGGATGTCATGCATGTACCTGGATTGAAGAAGAACTTGATCTCTGTGGCGATGTTGGAGGATAAGGGGTATGATGTGGTCTTCAGCGAAGGAAAAGCCTTCCTACGCAGTAAGACTACTAGAGAGACCCGGAAGATAGGGGTTCGAACCAAGAACCTTTATCAGTTGCAGGTAGATGGCTGCGTAGCTATGGCATGCAAGGCGGGAGAAGTGGTGAGCCGGGATGATGAGGGCGAACTGTGGCACAGGAGATTGGGCCACCTTCACCATGGAGCTTTGAAGATTCTACAACAGATTTCTACTAGGCTTCCTAAGGGCACTCTTGCGCAGTCAGATCAGTGCAAGGGGTGTACTTTAGGGAAGTATGTGAAAGCCACCTTTCACGAGAAGGATAGTCACGCCACGACAATCCTTGAGAGAGTTCACACAGACGTGTGTGGTCCTTTCTTAGTTGCTTCGACAGCAAAGCACAAGTATTATGTGATCTTTGTTGATGATTTCTCTCGAAAGTGCTGGATCTTCTTCATGCAGAAGAAGAGCGATACATTCGCGAAGTTCCGTGAGTTTAAAGCACTGGTCGAGAAGGAGTCGGGGAAGAAGGTGATTGCTCTAAGGAGTGATAACGGTGGTGAATTCATCTCGGTTGAATTCAAGGAGTTCTGCAGCGCAGAAGGGATTCGGAGAGAGCTCATCGCACCCCATAACCCACAGCAGAACGGGGTGGCTGAGCGGAAGAACAGAACGATCGTGGGTGCTGCACGGCGATGTTGCATGATCAGGGCCTACCCCTTCACTTGTGGGCTGAGGCATGCAATACAGCAGTGTATGTGCAGAACCGTTGTCCTCACAAGGTTCTTGGCATGAGTACACCGGAGGAGGCTTATTCTGGCAAGAGGCCTGATATTTCCCATTTGCGGATTTTTGGTTCTCCTGTCTACATGCATGTGAGGAAGGATGCGAGAAGGAAGCTGGATCCAACTGCTGAGGTTGGAATATTTGTGGGGTACACTGATACACCTCACAACTACCAGGTGTATTTTTCAGACAGTCGCAAGACTGTTGTGCGATGGGATATAAAATTTCAGGAGGAGAAAGTCATGCAGTGTTCACTTGAGAGGGAGCTACACTTCCATGCAGATGAGGAGCTGTTAGTTCCTAAGGAGGAGCTTTCGGATGTGGATCAGCCACAAGAGGAGGTTCAGGAGGTGGAAGAAACCACCCATGCAGCGCCAACCATCAGAGGGCGCATGCGCACTACAGAAGCTGAGCGACTGGCTCGGGATGCAAAGAAGGTTGTAGGACCACCTACAGCACAGCGCAGACAGAGACAGTCACCGGATCGGTACACTGGATACATGGCTCTTATGAGTCAATGTGTTGTGACAGAGCCATCCTCTTTTGAGGAAGCTGTGGAGGAACCCGCATGGGTTGATGCCATGATCGAAGAATATGATTCGATCATCAGGAACAGTGCATGGGAGATTGTCCCAAGACCGATTGGGAAATTAGTGGTGGGTTCGCGATGGATCTACAAGGTGAAGCAGGCGGCTGATGGGAGTGTGGAGAAGTACAAGGCGAGATTTGTCACCCGTGGCTTTTCACAGATCGAGGGGATCGATTATGAGGAGACTTTTGCACCTGTCGCAAGGTACTCTTCCATACGGACGATCCTTGCTCTCTCAGCGTAGATGGGGTGGCACATTCATCAGATGGATGTGAAGACTGCGTTCCTCAATGGAGTCATTGAGGAGGAGGTGTACATAGAGCAGCCTGAAGGTTTCGAGATCTTCAGCAGTGATTCGCATGTGTGCCGACTCAAGAGAGCACTGTACGGGCTGAAGCAAGCACCTCGTGCTTGGTACACTCGGATAGACAGCTACTTCACCGGGCTTGGATTCTCCAAGAGTGAGGCGGATCCAAACCTGTACCAGATTGTGGTGGAGGGGAAGCTGTTAATCATCATACTGTATGTAGATGATCTGATTTTGACTGGCGATGAGCAGTTGATACTTTCATGAAAGGAGGATCTTGCACGAGAGTTTGAGATGAAGGACTTGGGCATCCTTCATTATTTCTTGGGATTGGAGATTTGGCAGCGCAGCGGAGGACTATTTGTTTCTCAGGGCAAGTATGCCCGGGAGATTCTGGAGAGGTTCAACATGCAAGGCTGCAAGCCTGTTGACACTCCTCTTCCTGGTGGTTGGAGGAAGGAGGATGCTACTTCAGCGGAGGTAGTGGATGCCACCGTCTATCGACAGTTGGTGGGGTCGCTTATGTATCTGGTCAATACACGACCCGATATATGCTATGCAGTTAACCAGCTTTCGCAAGCTATGGTTAAGCCTACCAAGCTCTTTTGGAAGGCAGGCAAGCATGTATTGCACTATATCAGAGGCACATCGGGATATGGTCTATGGTACAGACAGGAGGATGGAGCAAAGCTTTCTGGCTTCACTGATGCAGATTGGGCAGGGAGTCCAACGGACCGGAAGAGCACTTCTGGAGGAGTTTTCAGCATTGGGTCGACAACAGTTTCCTGGTACAGTAGGAAGCAGAGATCCGTGGCACTCAGTTCAGCAGAGGCCGAGTACATGGTAGCTAGCTTGGCTGCATGCGAGGCTATTTGGATGAGGAAGATCCTCACAGGATTGTTCAGGTTGCATTTGGAGCCTACAGTGATCTACTGTGATAACCAGAGTTGCATTAAACTCTCGACTAATCCAGTATTTCATGATAGGTCCAAACACATCGACATTAGGTACCATCATATCAGAGATTGTGTTCAGCGGAGAATCATGATGCTTTCATATATTCCCACGGAGGATCAGGATGCCGACATCCTGACGAACGCGCTCACCAGGAGCAAGTTCGAATTCCACAGAGGAAGGATAGGGGTTGCAGATAATCCATATCTTGCTGAGAGGGAGTGTTGAAAATGCAGCAAGATGATGGAGCTTAGTGAAATGAAGTCGCCTTCACTAAGTGGGCCCGCAGGCAAATTCTCGCGCAAAGTCTATTTTTAGACTATGTCTATTTTTAGACATATGGAGCATGGTTCGGGGATTCCAGTTTGAGATTCTTGGAGCATTGGTCATGTTGGTAAAAATAGATGAGACTCTATTTTTAGGTCGAAGAGGTCGAAGGCTATTTTTAGACTGCCTCTCCTAAAAATAGGGAAGTCAAATATTATTTACCCTTAATAATATTTGGACTCTAAACAGCAGTTTACTCTCTTGGAGCACTTCAGTTCGAGCCTTGGAAGTGGCTCATGCATCTGACAGAGGAATTACGCTATTCCCTAGGGTTTGATGGCATCATGCATGGTTGACTTCAGTTGGACTTCAGTGGCAGAAGTTTGGAGGAGTTAATGAGACAGATAGTGGAGTCGTGTTCTGTTTATTTTAGTTGAACTGATTGAGATTAGTTTAACTAGCTAATCAATTAGTTATGAGTGGAGTGAATTAAATATTATTTAATTCATTAATTAGTAACTCATTATTTAACTCAAGAACACATCAGTTCACTACAGTGCATGATCAGTTCAGTGGAGACCAGTGAAAGAGGTAGATGAAAGGGTGGAGTTAGCTATCAGTGGCGACATCAATTGTGCATGAGATTTGCACCACACTTGGAGGAATTGCCCATGATGATTGCACTGTCAAGCCAAGGAGATTCGAACCTTGGATATCTATATAGACAGGCCTGGATTGCGCAATAGAGGCAAGGCAATTGGTGGTGAGTTTTGAACCAGTAACCTGTTCAAAACTGAGCTAGTTTGTGTGTAACTTCATGAGAAAGTACTGAGTACTTGTGAGGAGTATTGTAATGAGTTTGTTACATGATTTCTCCATTATAATATACACAATAGCTGTGGGGTTTTCAGCTATAAGCTTTCCCCATACATACTATGTTAATGTGTATGATGATTTGATGTGTTATCGCTTGTTTTATTTCTGCATGTTTGATGATCTGAGTGGAAGAGATTATGTGTTGCATATAAATTCGAATTGTATGTGATCAGGATAGTCTCGGTGGATAATTAATTAATTATTATTCAGCAAATTTCTACACGAGAGAGTATGATCTCATAGGTGGCATCTAGTAATCTCTCCTTGAGCTTGGAGTCACTAACCAATAGAATGAGATTATAGAAATAGATGACCCCATCAACCACCTTTAACCTCTCATACTTTACTTCCCCATCAAGAACCCCACATGTGAAAATGGTCTTGGAGTACTCCATCATGAGTTGGGAATCCCAATAAGGATCCAAGCTCTCCAAGAATGACAGCATTTTAGTGTTCAAAAATGTTGCCCCTGTCATATCTTGGCTCCCTTATTTGACATCCTTGATATCAAAGTCACATGTTGGAGTAACATAATATTGCTTTTTCTGCCCCAATTGTAGCTGATCTTGTTCAAGACAAGATTGAAGCATATGGAAATCAAATTCCCCTCGGAAAGTCCTTATCTTCCAAAACTTCCTTCTTTTGGTCCATTCATACAAGAGGGTTAGGATCCCCTTTCCATCTTCAGAAATATTCTTTGTGAATGAAGAGATCATGGGCTGACCCAATTTTTCATGTGTCCTCATGCTTCTGCCATCATAGATCTATGATTTCTCCTCTCTCAGTGCAGATATCTGAGTGGGAGTTAGCAATGCCCATTTCATAAAATTGCTCATCTCTCTTTTGAATTCATGAGAGAATCTTTTTGTTATGCTAGCTTCTCCCAAGGCTCCCTCCTTATCCAAGTATGAATATGCTTCCCATAGTGGAAAGAACACTTCATATTTCCTCCTATCAAGGTGTGCTCCTGGTAAAGTACCTCCTTGCAAAGAGGTGTCAAGGCATAGAGTAGAATGTGGGTGTAGGTAGACAGATTTTCCCCCACCTTTAGTGCATAGGTCCTCTTGCCTTCTCTGTGCCTCCAAGATTTGAAGCAGAGAAGGGTTCATGTTCTCCACCTTGTTATGCCCTTCCTCCTCTCTTCTTCCTTTTATCTCCAATATATCATCATTTGAGAATGATGGTACATGTTTCTCATGTGTTATGCCAAGAGCCTTATGTGTGAGACCTTGTGGAACTCCTTGCAAGAATGCAAGAGTTTCTTCCCTTGGAGCAAGTGCTCCAACTTCTTCTTCATGAGGTGCTTGGGGTGCTTTTTTGTGACTGCGTTATGATTTCATGTCTTCTTCTCCTTTTCAATAACTGAAATTGTCTCACCATCAATAAGAGACCTTAGATCTTGGTCATCTATTGAAGGAGAAACCTTCATGCTTTCCTCTTGAGAAGAGAACCCTTCACTCAATGGAGATCTTGCCCTTGGCAATGCATCAAAAAAACTTACACCCTCTTCCATGGTCTTCAGAAATGGAGTTGGATTCATAGACCCTTCCAACTCATGCAAAAGCTTCATTTGATGTGGTTTGATAATGTCAACAGAAGATGTTACATATGGAGCTTCATCAAACCTTTCTATCAATCTTGCAATAAACCTTGCATAAGTAGGTGTATTGGCATTCTTCAAGGAGAAGACTCAAATAACCACCAATCATATGCTTTACCCTCAAAATTTAGTGTTGCTTCTTTGATGGCTTCAATTTCTGAAACTTGATGCTATTGCACAAATTTATCTAGCTCCTCCACCCAAACCCTAACTAGACATTTAGGTGATCTATCAAAGATAGATAGATAGAATATACCCTTACCATGCTTCTCCTCCTTTGTGCCTTTGCTCTCCTTGATCTTGCAGAACCCTTGGAAGTTCAATTTATCTTTGAACTCCTTGGATTGAGCTTCATACTCCTCCAAATACTCTATAAGAGTCTCATTTTTGGGCGCACCTCCTTTCTTCCTCTTCATGAAGAAATCACAGACAGAATGTTGAAGCTTTGGTGATATGGCTAAGTGCACATATCCATGAGATGAGGATTCAGAATTTTCCTCATGTATATATCTTGTAGATCTGATCGGAAGATCTTCATGTTCTTGAAACTTCCGGGGAGTTTCACTGCTTCTTCTCTCTTCTTCTTGTACAACCTCCTTGGAGACGTTCTTGTTGGATCTAAAAAGTGATGAGAGTAAATTCATCTTCTTCATCATTCTAACCTTTCTCCTTTCTATACAGCAGTTTGGCTTGAAGCCACAGTCTAAGCCAAAGATCTTGCTCTAATACCACTATAATATTCCAGATTTGGGTTAACTCAACAAGCCTACTGAAATAATGCTCTTCTGAGAATTCTATGCATAGAAATTAGTTTGTAGCTCTTGTATCCCTTAGATCAGCTCATATAAGATCTAAATCCAAAAGGAGAGAAAAAAAAAAATCATACTAGGTGGGTTAAACAGATCTCCCACAAACTAGTCTAGCTGAAAATCACCCAAAGAGAGGGGTTGCAGCTATATGCAAAGGATTGCTTCATAAATAATGTAGATCCACTAAAGCACATTAGGAGGCTGATATGAAGGTTCATAAATAATATGTATGAAATAAAATTAGATGTTCTTTACAGCTCATACAGTATACAATAGAAAGAATGAGATTATACAGGAAAAACCCTCAGAAATGAGGTGCTACAACCATGAGAAAAGACTGTATAACCATGAAAACGTTATTTTTAGGGCTGAAGCATCAATTTACTAATTCTTAAAATATAGAGCATATTTGTACATAAAAATTTAGATCTAATACAGATCTGTGTACAAGAAATGTTGATCTATATATTCCCCTTGGGGTTTTGCTCAAAACATGAAGCACCAGAAGTAGATCTGAGATCTAAAAATGAAGATCTGCAGAATGATTCAGAAATTTCTGAATAATACAATGGTACAGAGGATCATATCTGAAACAAACATGGATTGGATGGCCAATCCATGGATCACCACAGTGAAAGGAAGAATCCCAACACTGGAGATCTCTCCTCCAGAATGTAAGCAAAACACCCTGCAGCTGTAGATCTGCAAATAACGTTGTCTAGGGAGAGAAAAGTGTTTTAGCATCTAATAATGGTTTGGCCTAATGCCAAGATGTATATCTGAAGCACAATCAACTAATCAACTCTTCCGAGAGGTTAAAAGACACACTCACTAAGAAGAGCCACTAGTATAAGCTAGATCTGAGCAGATCTAGTTTCTTCCACTGCTGCAACTCACAAGTACAACTCAACCTTCATAGGAGCAGCACTATAGGTGTAAGGTGAAGCTTGGCCTAAAAGCTTGATGTGGAAAATATGGCACAAGTCTCCTCCAAGAGCTGCTCAAGGAAGGAGGTGGGATTCTTGAATAGGAAAACCCGACAAGGGATGTCTGAGCAAACAATACCTTGAGAAATGATAATCTTCAACAACCCCTTCTTTCCGCCCTCCTCTTCCTTTTATAAGTTAGGATTCTTGCCAAACCCTAAACCACCTTGAATCACTTAACCCTTTTCACATAAGGTCCTCCTTCTAGAACTGTGTTGTCCCTCAAAGAGGTTCAATGCATCTAGACTGTGTTGTTGACTTCGTAAAAGATGACCCCCTCTTGTGATTTAGACCCATTCACACCTGCATGAGTTAATTTAAATAGCCTAGATATGTCTCTGTTCACATAGGCATTGATTTATTCTTGGTTTTTATGAGTTTTACATGTCCTCCTTTACAATTTATTCATCAATCATGAAATGAAAAAATAAACAAGAAAAAATTGATATTCCTATTAGCTGCAGCTAATTTAGGAATATTACAATTCCCTAATTTTCTAACTCCCAGAATGGTGACCCAAATGATGGTCATGACTCCCTTTTTTCTTTTTATTATTGAAATTATGATGACAACCAAATGAAAATCTTAGACAATGACCTATATGATGGCACATTAACTCTATTGATGACCTAGGACACCTAAATGAGGACATGATCATGATGAGTGATGATGACCATGAGCAAGTGGAGGGAGTAGCATTTACTGAGACAGTAACCAATGACCATATGACAACAAAGAGATGTCAAATTTATTATATATATATATATATATATATATATATATAGATAATCATTTGACCCTAAGACCTTTTCAATCACATGGAAGGAGTACATTTGTTCACTCGTGACTCATAGACACTACCACAACATATATGGTCAATAAATTGGTATTGGAAGTTTGTGATCATCCAATCCCATATCCACTAGGATGGATAAATAAGGATGCATAGTTGAAGGTAACAAATGTTAGAAATTAATTAACCGAGCAATGGAACATACAGAATATTGCGGAAAATAAAACACATAAAAGTATAAAACAAGAGACACATATATATATGTGGTTCACCAAATTTGGGCTATGTCTATGGAGAAGCAACAAGTCCTTCCTTTTATGTTATCATGTCAAATGAAGAGATACAAGCTACATAAAATCTATTGTAATTTCCTTTTCTCTCTCACACAATCTCTCCTCTTTTCTTCACATAGAACAATAATACATAACCACAATACAATTCCCTCATATAAAGTGAGGATTTCCTTCTAGGGAAAAAAAACCCTAGATTAACATGACTTCTTCTATCATATTCTCTGCCTAATGAAGGACACAGATTGACTACAAAATTACAATATTTTACAAGGAAAATTTTCATCTAATTTTTTCTTTGAGGGGGTTCCAAATAATTGTAGTGACTCGCCCTAGACCCCCTCTAGAAAAAATAGTTAGGGGTAATCGCCCCCACACCCCACCGCATGGACTGGGATCCAATAATAGTTGAAACAAAAAATCTTTAAACAATCAAGAAGATAATCAGGCTCCACATCCAACATCAAAACCATGAAAAATTGTATTTTCCCTCCATTTTGATTTTATTGATAACATATAAATAGATGTGGCTCTCCTTGATTTATGTGGATTCATATTTGGGATTCCCTACATGTACATGCAAGATGCAATATTCTTGCAGAGAGCCAACCAATATTGACTCTTCAAGGATGGAAAATTTTTCACCATCAATGTGCACAAAGATAGGTCGAAAATTTCATTAGTAAGTGCCAACCAAGCCAAGAAATTGATCAGTTCTAATAATAAGTATATTTTATTTATTTTTAGAGAAATTCATTCCGTATAAGAGTCATTAAGAGGCAAGGCATCCTTGGAGGGGTGTACTAATAAATAAAAACAACAACTAGAAAAGTTGTTATAGACATATAGGGATGTTTTCTGAGAGGGTTACCGCCTAAGAGGGAATTGGAGCATGAGATCCAGCTATTTCTAGAATCTTGATTGCTAGACATTGGGTTGTACAAGAAGTTTGTTATAGAAGCAAGTGAGGTGAAGATACAGTTCCATCAACTATTGGAAGAGGGTGTGATTTAACTGAGTACATCACCATGTGGGTCACTCATCATCATTGTGCCAAAGAAGGATGAGACTTGGAAGATTTGTATATATTATAGGGCATTGAACAAAATCATGCTCAATAATAGGTACCCCTTTACTAGGTTAGATGATTTGATGGATTATTTGTACCAAGAAAAATACTTCACCAAGTTGAACTTAAATTTTGGATATCAACAAGTTCAAGTCAAAGTACCTAGAAGGTTTCCTTCAAAGCCACACAAGGTTTGTATGAGTGGTCAGTCATGCCATTTGGCATATGTAATGAACCATCTATGTTTATGAGATTAATGAATGATGTATTACACCCTTTTATATATTCATTTTTTATTGTCTATTTAGAAGATATGTTGATATACCATGATACCTGGGAGAAGCACATCTCACATTTGATGCAAGTGCTTGAGACATTTAAGAAGCACCAGCTACTAGAAAATCTCAAGAATTGTGATTTTGCACAATAGTATTTTGTGTATCTAGGGTATGTGATAGGTGGAGGACAGTCGAAGATAGATCCTTCCAAGATGGAGGCCATCATGAAATGGCTGGTGCGTACTAATGTTTATGAGGTCAAGAGTTTTTTTGGGACAACACAACACTTGAGTAAATTCATAGCCTCATTTTCAGCTGTAGTGGCACTGCTCCATGCCATAACATCAAGTGGCAATATTTTCTAGCTGGGAAAGAGTCATTAAAGGGCTTTCGAGGAGCTAAACTAGAAGATTAGTTAAGCACTAGTTCTGGAATTACCAAAGTAGCAAACCTTTGAAGTGGAAACAAATGTGAGTGGGTATGTTATGGGAGTAGTCTTTATGTAGAGAGGAAGGTATGTATGCTATGATTCGGAATTATTTCATGGGGAAATTATTAACTACCCTAACTTAGTTAAGGATATTTATGCCCTGGTGCAAGATGTGAAGAAGTGGAAGCACTATCTAATGGGAAAGGATACAATAATCCACACATATCACTAGCCACTATAGTACTTTCAGGCCTAGAGTAAGCTGTAACAAACCAATAATTACAAGTGGACGGGGTTTTTACAATAGTTTCATTTGGTGATCAAGTAAAAGAAGGGAAACATAAATAAGTTGGTTAACATGATTTCAAGGCCACCCACGTCAAAGATCACATATTTGGGTACTCTTATGCACATGGATCCATTTTTCCATGATGCATACAAAGATGAATACTTAGAGGATGAGGAATTCAAGGAGGTATTTCTGTAGTTTCAAAGTCATAGTCACATGCATGATGGAAACAAAATTGTTGACTACCATATCTAGAATGGGTAACTCTATAGTTTGGATAAGTAATGTGTTCCTAAATATGAGTGATTTCAGCAGATTAGGGAGGCTCACACCTTCAAGGTTGCAGGGCACTTTGGTGTAGGGAAGATTGTGGCCAACTTACAGAGGTATGTTTATTTGCCAAAGATGTAATAACAAGTAGCTAGGTTCATAAGAGGATGCATGCTTTGTTGTACCAACAACCCTAACAACAAGAAACATGACCAATATCATCCCTTGCATATACCCACTTGTCCTTTGGAAATCATTTCCATGTACTTTGTGGGAGGCTTACGAACATCCATGAAGGAACATAACTACCTATTCTTGGTAGAAGAAAGGTTCAACAAGATGTGTGTTTTTATTCCTTGAATGTTTCCTCTAAAGTTTCGATTTTTTTCTTTGTGATATTGTGTTCAATCATATCACCAGATAGAGAAAACAAGACCAATAGCATAATAAGATAGCCCCAATACCAAATGACCAATAATGCATCAAACAATTGGTTCTACGCTATAGAGAAATGAGATCACACTTGGAATCCTCACATATCATAGAAGGGTTTTGAGTTTGATGAAGATTTTGCACTCTACTCAAGTGATCTACCACATCTGCACCTGATCTCTTATCCTTGCACACAATTACAAGTAATCAAATATGACAGGTGATCTTCCTCGGAAGATTGCTAGATAAAAAACAATAGAATTGAACATAAAATATGTTGAATACACATTCACATATGGGAAGGAACATAAATTTCCATTGATAATAAAATAAATTACAATTCTTATACCTTCACCTCAAAGCTTCCTATCCTCCAGCTTCTAGGATGGTCTCCTCTCCTAATACAACAAAGCTCTCACCCTATAGTTTGGATACTTCATCCTACCCCCTTTCCTCTTGGTGAGATTATAAAGGCTTATTTTATGATTTGGGAGAATGTATATTTTTTGGGCTTGATAAGTTAGGAAAATTCTAAAATAATGGACCCTTAGCTAAATCATACACAAGTGGGTCAAGTTGATCTCCTCGGGAATGGAAAAATCTAGAAACATTTTTCACAATTATGGGTTTTTTCTCAATTATCTCAATTATGAAATAATTATTATCTCATAATTATAATATTTGGGAAAATAATTACGAAAATTTTCTCAATTATGTAATTCGACCCTTTTATCATGGGATAAATATCACATAAGTAAAAGAAAAGGTGAAAAGGAGATGCATTTTAGCCAAAAAACTAAGGTAAGTTGATAATGGGTTTCTCTCACTATAATGGAGTGGAAAATAGGGTTATAAAATTTTAAAAATACCCTCATTGGGAAAGAAGCAACAAACTTGTTATTTGGACATGTTTTGGTGCACTTTGGGATACCAAGGGGCATCATTTCAGACAACACAAGATTTCTCAGTGCATTCTGGAATATGTTATGGGAGAAGATCTACACAAGTTTGAAAATATATACAAAATTTCATCCATAGACAGATGGGAAAACATAATTAGTCAACTATACTTTGGTGCATCTTCTGAGGAGATACAACCAAAATAATCCAAATACTTGGGATGAAAATATGGTATATATACAAAATTATTACAATAGATCAATCCACACTTCTATAGAAAATTCCCCATTTGAAACTTGTTTTGGATATTTGTTGCTTTTAGGAAGAGTGAGGGAAGATCTTACATAAGATGTTGTGAGGGATGAAAATTTTATAGATAATATCGGGAAAATCCATATATAGGTACAAGAGACACTACAGAATTCATAGGAGAAATATAATGCCATGCATTATCAACATAGAACAAAGAAACTGTTCAAGTTGGGAGACAAAGTATGGCCACAGTTAGACAAGGAGAGGCTATAGGGTCTTGGTAAGAAAAGCAAGGCTCTGAAGTATGGTATCTTTTGGATACTAGAAAAGGTTGGTGATAATTCCTATCAACCTAGTTTACCACAATAATATGTGCATTTACTCTATTGTGAAGGTAGATAATCTGAAACTCTATGAGCCTTCCATGCTATATCAAGAAGACGAATAAGTCTTGCCTTCTATGGAGGATTTGGTGCCATATTCTCAAGCATAGCTTAAAAAAGATACATTATTTTAGAAAAGGTCTAGAAGTAAAAGATAGGGGCAACATGACCTTTGTAATGTTGGTTTGAAATCAAAACTTCCAGTCAAAGCTAAATGGTACACCAGAGATAAGGGTGGAGGAAAAATTTCCTCGTTTCATTCAGTGGAAGCTTTTGGGGATAAAAAATCTCCCAAAATGGAGAGGTATGACCTATATTGGATCATTATATTGATTTTCATCCATATTGATGCTTTCAGAGTGGAAAGACTGGAGGAATCAACTCTCAGGACCATTTTTATCGGTGGGTCCCATTTTGGAAAACAAGGTCTGAAACCTTTCAAGAGTGTTTTGAGGAATCAAACGATGTTTTTTGGGGTTAAAAAATTTCCTCTTTAGCACAACACATTTTTTACCTATTCGACACATGAATACCTTTCCAATGGCACAAGAATCACATCAATCGATGTTTCTACGGGAAAGTTATGCTGCTCAAAAGTTGACCTTCCTGTTTTCACCACTGAAATTCAAGAGGATGGCACGTCAAACCCCATTATTCATGGAAAAGGTGCTAGCCACATTATTATTATGTAGAAGACTCTAGAATATTTGATATTGTAACTTTGGTTAATAGTTGAGGTAGTCAAGCCTAACCACTAATAGGCTATTGGGTTGTGTTATAACTAGGCCACAAGGAGGAAAAGGGGGTTCCATTCTTTCAAGTGCATTTGTTCCATAGCTAAGAAAAAATAGCTAAGAGGGGTAATAGATAGAGAAAACATAGAGGATTTGTGCACTATCGTATCCCACGGGTCGTAGGCCATACTTCTTTGTACTCGCATCCATATTTCTAATCAGATAAAGTGAGAAGAGCAACCTCACCTTCCAGTTGGGTTTTTCTCCCGAACGGGTTTCCCAGGTCATATCACGTGTCAAGTGTGTGTGTGAGATTTTATTTCAATGCTATTTATTTTTTTCATAATTTTCAATTTTCATGCATGTACTATTAACACTATTCTACAAATCTGGAAATATAAAAAAAAATTAAACATTAATAATGTAGAATGTCATATTTTAAATATAATTTTATCCGATCTTTTGTGATGAACTGCCCAGTGGATTATTGACAAAAATTTATGGCTCAAGCCCATGATCCACAATATTTAGTTATTTTTACTTGAATCCATCTTCCATTTAGGAAAAGAGAGCAAAGTAACTTCACCTTTCATCTAGGTTTTCTTTCGAAATGGTTTCTAAGGTTATATCTTGTGTTAATTTGTGGTTTGTGAGTTTTATTTTGTTGTTCTTTTTTTCTACATTTTTTTATATATTACATGCATGACCGTAACACAATAATAAATAAACCCATAAATCTAAGGATAATTAAACCCCAATAGTGTATATTTCATATTTTATAGGATATTTTAGTATATTTTTTCTAACATATTATCTAGTGGAATATTCATGATAACCTATGGATTATGTTAGTATAAGAGTAGGTTTCTTTGGGTATGTTGTGGGGAGTTGCATGGGATCCATATCAGTTAATTCAAAACTCACAAAACCAAATAATGTCCAAGAATTTGTGAATACCCTTAAGATCCCATAAAGGAGATATTTGCATAGTTGGAAGCCTAATTCAAAAATATAAACTGTAATGTGAGCCTCCTCATGGAAAACCTAACCAAAAAACTCAAGCTATTTGGAGAATATGGAGGTTATAATACAAAGTTCATATTGGGGGGCGCCGGGGGGGGGGGGGGGAATGGGTATATTAGGAAGAAATATAGAAATTTTTTAAAAAATAACCTGAATAGGATCAACCTAGTTCAAGTGTTGTGAACCATTCACAATCCCTATTCAAAATGGAAGCGCATGTAAACATCTAGTCATATCAAGGTGATATTGACACTTTGAAGTTAAATCGTTGGTTGAAACAATTAAAATTTTATTAAAGTGTTCGTCATATAGAGGAAGAATATAAGATTTCATTTTCTTGGTTGAAATTAGAGGGACATGCCCTGACCTTGTGAGAAAGCCACACAAAGACCCTGAGGTTGGAGGGAGATCCTCTAGTGACTATGTGGGAGTATTTAAAAACCCTCATAAATTCACTATTTTATTGTATTAGGTATGTAGAGGACCAATGTATTTGCTGGCATTACTTCACACAGAAGCAGGTGAAAAGTTCATAGGAGTACACCATAAAATTTACAAAGATGGACATATGTTGGTTATCTCCCAAAAGAAATAAGACGTACTCCTCAAGTATCTGGGGGGTGTACATATCCATCTGTGCAAAAAATTCATTTTGTTCAAGCCAATATTTTTGGACAAGGATTATGTCCAAGTAGAATACCTAGAGAAAATAGGATAGAAAAAAGGTCAATCAAGTTGGTCAAAGCAGAAACTGCACTCAGAAGCTTTCAAGGAGGGGATGAAGAAGTGGAAATGGGGAAAGGAAAAAAAAATAGTAGCCACAAGCCAACAATGTAAAAATTCCAACAACCACTACAACCACTGTAACATTCACAATCATACAAAGGATAAGTGTTGGAAGTTGCATCCAAAGATCAACCAAAGAAAACAAACAAAGATGCTAAGAAGAAAATATCATGGCCATTGATTTGAGAAACCATGTAGAAATTAGTTTGGACATGGATGAGAATAACTTTTTTACATCAATGTATAAGGAGGTAAATCTAAACCACAAAATTTATAAATATGGACATAATGTTGGTTATCTCCCAAAATAACCAAGAGATACTCCTCAAGTATCTGGGTGGTATACATAGCCATATGTGGAATCAAGTCATGTTGTTCAAGCCAAGATTAGTGGACAAGTCTTATGTATAATAACAATACCTAGATAAAGTAGGCTAGAAAAAAGGTCAATCAAGTGGTTCAAAGCAGAAAGAGCACTAGGAATATTTCAAGGACGGGAACAATAAGTGGAAAGGGGGAAAGGAAAAAAATATATTAGCCACAAGACAAAAGTGTATAAATACCAACAACCACTACAACCACTGCATCATTCACAATCATACAAAAGATAAGTTTTGGAAGTTGCATCCAAATATCAACCAAAGAAAAAAAAAAAGATGATAAGAAGAAAATATCATGGCCATTGATTTGAGAAACCAGGTGGAAAGCAGTTTGGACATGGATGAGAATATTTTATGTAGACCAATGTAGAAGGAGGTGAATCTAATTATCCTTCAACAATAGGAAGAGAATGAAATAAATAGTATTTTTCATATAAAAATATAGCTCAGGAAGAAAAATATTGATACTTTGTTCAACTAAATACTCATAAATAAAACATGTGCAACTAGAATGAATGCACGAGAATGATAAGATTACAATTTGAATTTCCTGTTAGGGTCCCGTGATTTGGCAGATTGGTATACCAAATGACAGGGTAACATGGAACCAGTCTTTAGAGTTAGAGGACCTATCCTTCCTGGACTCAGAGAGGGATCTCTCTATTGGGTGCAAAGGATGTGTTCTTTTTTCTCTAGGGTTTTGATTTTAGGCTAGTTGTTAGGTGTAGGGTTTGTTAATTTTTTTGGTTGGGTAAGCTGATCAAATGGAATAGGTGGAGTGAGAGTGTGTCAAAGCCATTGGGCTATGGAGTCAAGTGAAATTCAAGAGTGTCTAAATGATGAAACAGAGTGTGTTGCAGGGCCGATTTAGCAAGGTGAGTGGATCCTTAAGGTGATGTATGACGTGTAGTGAAAATTAAGTTTGGGAAAGACTAAGAGGTCTTAAAAATATATAGTTTAAAAGTTACAATTCATGAGGTAGGGCAAACCATTAAGCTCAATGAACAATACTTAAACTGATAAACATATAAGATAAACATTCCAGTGAAACATAGACAGCATAAGAGCTTCTAACTTTAGAAATTAACCTTCAGATTTTGGGAAAACACATAAGATAATAAAAATAACTCAATTTATGGAGAGGGAAATCCTAAACAGTATATATCAAGCTATTGGGAACTCTGAAACAAGTTGGTAAGCATGGACAAAGGGCAAGATCGAACGAGACCTCTTTGACTTAACCTAGCAAACAATATTCCACAGAAAGGCTTCAAGGTAGGATTTTGAAAGCTTCAAATAAGTAGGGCATACCATGAATCATACTTGTAAGCTAGCATGCTAACCATACATGAAACAAAAAAAAAAATTGGTGGACCTAAGGAGCAATCAAGAATTCCTTAAGATGGCCAAAAGAGAAAACATCAAAACTATAACAAACAGGAGGACTGAAGTGCCTCAAAGATCATGTCTCAACCTATACTTTTCTTTTTTAGAGTAGCCAAGAAACATGAAACATAATGATAACAAAGGAAAAAATAGACAAATTAGGAAGACATCACCATTTACCAAGCTATGGAATCTTGCAAACAAGCTTCTCCATCATCAAGCCAAATAAGCCATTCATCCACTTCACAAAACCAATTTCTTCTCCAAGCTCATAAAACCATGTATATTTCTATTCAAGCTCATCAAATGCTAACAAAATACATAGGGGCCTCATGCTATATTTATGGATAAAATTAGGACTAAAACCCTAAATGTGGTACGAAAATGTCAAATGTAGTCATAAATATCATTTATGGCCAAGAGACCATGCAAGGCCCAAGGCACATAATATCCTAAGAAATAAATGCCAAAATAACTATTTTCACCTAATTCTAGCTTAATTTGCCTCAAAAAACTCAAAAATATCTATTTGCAATAAATGAGTGTGTTTTTTTTACTTTTGGTCCAAAACACACTAGGCAGCCTCTGTGCGTTGCGCCAGTTCAGTAGAAAATAGGGTTTCTTGTAGCTGAGTTTTGGACCCCTTCTCGACACCGGATTTGGCTCCGTGATGGCTCATTGGAAAGGCTGATGAGTTTAATTTTAAAAAATTCCTGAGTTTTGTTGAGTGGATTCCATTTAACTATTTAAAAATCAATCTCCCCAACACTGCTCTGTGCATAGCGCCTGGTCTCAAAATGAGGCAGAAAGGTCAAATTTTTGATGTTTTTTGACCTTTTGGGGGGGAAAAATGCTCCAAATGATCTGAAAATTGGTGACCAGACTACTGGTGATGTGAGAAATCCAAAAATTCAAACTTTGAGAGCTAAATATGCACCAATTTTGTGTGTAGTGCCTAAGGTGTTACGTAGAGAGGGGTCAAAATTTGGAAAAAACAAAAATTTGTTCAATTTGCCTCAATATTTGTGGAAAGGTCCCTCAAGAGGTCTTGGACACTTGTTGAGAAGCGGCAGCTAAAATTCCAAGGCTATCATGCACTTTTTCTCTTCTTAGGTCTTCTAGCTCCATAAGGGCCTCCTTCAGTTTGGCACAAGCAAGCATGTTTTTTCTTGCATAATGCTTGGTCATTTTCTTTTGCAGAGCAAGGTCCCTCTTCACCTTCTTGAAATTATTGTGCTCCTCCTTGTAATACTGAATGACACCTTGTGCCATGACAAAGTCTCTTTCCCACTCCTGAAGTTGTGCATATTTGTCCAAGAGAAGCAATCTAGTGGTCATATCCTTGTCCTCATTGT
Organism: Pinus albicaulis; assembly: GCA_034641835.2. Classification (NCBI taxonomy): domain Eukaryota; kingdom Viridiplantae; phylum Streptophyta; class Pinopsida; order Pinales; family Pinaceae; genus Pinus; species Pinus albicaulis. The sequence continues at coordinate 949,831,974 of CM076582.1, forward strand.
CACTGTTTAAATCAATGAATTGAGGCCCTTAAGAAGTCTTCTTGATCCTTTTGCTTCTCCTTACCCTTACCTGTTGCTCACCTTTTTCCATCTTTTCCTTGCCTTTTTATTTGTGCTTGATAGTTGGAGGAGGGATGGCCCTTTGCCTTTTTGAGGTAGCAAACACATATCTTTTGCCTCTGTGGTAGGTGCATGTGAGAGGAGTGATGAGGCTTCCTTGATCCTTGGTGATGTCACAAGACTTTTCATATTTTTCATGGCTCTCATGAGTCACTTCATGCTACATTGGGTCACTGATTTCTTGATCTTTAGCCTCATCATCATCATTATTTTCCTCACTGTCATCTTGGCCTTCAAACTGATCACTACCCTCCTCACTTGCCTCACTTTGTCTCTATCCTTCACTAAGGTTCTCCTCTCTATCACTTTCTGCACTATCATATTGAGTTTCTTGGTCATTTAGAGGCTGATTTGTGTCATGACAGTCATGACACTTGTCATGACTATCATGACTATTTCCTTGCTCATCACTGACTGTCTCATTTGTGCCACTGCCTTGGTCATTGTCTGCCCCTTCAAACTATGTCTCAGTTTCATCATTTGTATGTTCTTGGTCTTCAATTTCTTCATCCTCTCCCTCTGTTTCTTCATTTTCATTGTCTTCATTCATTTCAACACTATTTTCACTATCATTGTGCTCACTTTCATGCTCAAGCACATCTTCCTCTTGGTTGTCTTGTGCACTCTCTTGCTGATTGTCACCTTCATTGTTTTATTCATAATACTCTTGGTCCTCACCCTATCCATTATCAACATCCTTTTTTGTACTTGAGAGTGATTTATTGGTGTCTTCACTATCAATGTCTTGCTCAAATTTACCACTGTTTTCCTTTTCTTGACTGCCATTTTCATCACTCTCTCCATGTCATCATCATCTTCTTCTTCATTTTTAGGCTCTGTTTCTGCCCCATTGTCTTCATCATTTTCATCACTTTCATCTTCTTGATTATGCTTTTTACTTGCCTCATTGTCTTCTTTACATCCACGGTTATTTTTTTGTTCTTCATGGCTACTGCCATCATCTTCTTCCTCAGCACAGTTGTCCTCTTCTTTTTCCTCATTTAACTCTGTTTCTACCTCCCTGTTTTCTTCCCTTTCACTGTCATCTGCTTTTTCATTGTTGATACTACCACCATATTCACTCGATGCATTAGGCGAAGAGATAGGAGGTGAGTTTCCTTGTGGAGAAGGCATATGTGGAGATGATGGAGGAGTGGAGGTGGGTGGGTGTGAAGTGGAAGGAAAATTTTTCTAAATGAAGGCTTGTGGATTTGAAAACACATCATGTGAGATAAAAAATTCCCAAGGGATTCCTTGATCCTCCAGCTGGTGTAAAACAATCATCTTAACCAAGGAGTGGTGAAAAAGGCTTTGCATTTGGTGGGCATAACTCCTCTTTTTGACCACTGAAGACATTTTGTCAATGCTCTGGTAGAGACAGTATGGTAGGTTTAGCAATTTAACCCTGGTGAAGTGCATTAGTAGCCTTATGTGATAAGACTAAACCCTGGAGTACCTCTCGTCACAATTTAAGTACTTGATAATCTGCCCCATCGGGAGGGCATACCTCTCTAGCAGGTGGGAGAAGGGGAAAACAACCTTGCAGCCTTGTTGACAGCTAGGTTTTAGGTAGGGCTCATAGTAGCTCAAGTCTAATTTCTTTTGTTTAAACCATATTTCACCAATATCTGGTATTCCTATGGCTTTAGCAATGGATTCAGATGAGAGTTCAAAATTCACTCCTACTAGGTTGACTTGGTGGTTTTGTAGGCTCAGAATGAACAACCTAGTCAAGTCTGAGTGCCTTTGGACTTGTTTAACCCTCTCACAAAACTGATAACATCCAACATCTTGAAAACATGCAAGGATCATGGGAGAAAATGTGATTTGAATGATGTCTAAGGGCTCAAACCTATTAACCCTTCCTCCCTTATGTTTTGGCTTGATAGGCCTCTGGCCTTCATCACCGCTTGTATTGATCTCTTCCTCAGCCAAGGTGGCTGATTATAACCTTGAATAAAGTGCCTTGTTGCTTGATGAGGACTTTTAGTTGTAGGGAGGGAAAATGAATGATGTGAGGGAAAATTTTGGAAAATGAAAGCAATATGAGGTAGGTCTAGGAAAAATTCATAGTTTTAGGAGGAGGTTTGCTTCCATTTGAGTGTCTTTACGCTAAGGAAAACCTCCAATTTGTAAACCCTACCTTAGAAAGGTTAAATATTTGATCTTTATGGAGATTTATGGCTTGACCAGTTTTTAGGGTTTTGAACTTCTCCTTTGACTATGAAGGGAAAAATTTATTTGGAGATTAAAGAAAAAGAGACCACCAACCTTGCTTAACCTTGTGGAGGAATCTAGAGGCAAAAATATTGATTTTGACCACTTTTTGAGAAAATTGGGCCAAGCTCTGTCTGTGCATAGCGCCACCCAACTGCCCATTCATTTTAGGCCCTCCTATGCGTAGTGTCAGGTCAGGTCAGGCTGGCAAGCCCGTGCGCAGTGCCTAAGGTCTTCTGCGGGTGAGTCGAGCTGGTAAATGGGCCTGTCGGGCCCGTCGGGGTGCAACGCCAGTGTGGAAAGGCTAGCAGTCGAGTTGTTCTGTGCTTGTGCGTAGCGCCCTGGCCAGTGTGTAGCGTCGGCCTCATGGTGCGCAACGCAGTGTAGAATAACATTGCCACTGCATCCTCTGTGCACAGCGTCAATGACCAAGTGCATAGTGCCTACATCGGTGCGCAGCGCCTGCAATTTTTTACTAAACTTGCATAAAACCCTAAAAGCTTTCTTTCAATGGCTCTCTCTCTTTTTTGTAATGAAAAATGAGGTCGAGGGAAAAGGAAAGGAGGCATTATAGTCTTTTGAAAAATAAATTTATGAGCCCAAACCCACTTTCTGAATTTTATTTCTCTTTTCCTTTTCATTGCCTGTTTGGCCCTTTTGAGTCTGGTGGGTGGTAGTTTGACATAATGAAAATGGATTTTTCCTTTGCTAGAGTATCTTGATGTTCTCCTTGTGCTCACAAACCCTTCAACCATCCCAAACAGTGATTTTTACCCTCTTTTGTAAACATGAACCTTTTTATGATGTTTTAACATTTGTAAATAGCAGGTTTGTGATCATTTGACATATTTTCCTTTGACTGACATTTAGTCAGGTTTTCTCTTTTAAAACAGTGAACAACCTCCCAGTATAAAAACCCTAGCAGCAAGCCTCAACAGTCCCTTTAGTCTTCATGTGGGCCATCATTTTGAAAAACATTTGGTCTGTTTGTATTTATCAATTTTCCTGTAGGTAGCTGTTTTGACAGTCTTGTAGAAGTGTCATTTATGGCTAACATATCTCTTGCAGAACATACCTTTGATAAGGAAACCTTTTTTGGGGTTTTAATGTCTTGCTTTAAATTAGTGGTATATTTTTTTCTTAGAACATTCTGACAATGATGTATGTCAAGTGAGGGAGGTGAGCTATTTAAACCATTTTTGTGTTTTTGTTGCCCACTTTTGTTCTTGCCGGTGCCTACACAACTTATCTACCCTTGATTACTGTCTTTTGGAGTTTAACACCTTTCCTCCTTAATAGTGAAAACCATGTTTATCATAATTAACTCTTTTTGGGCATTTTTACCTCGTGCTTGCCCCTTTGATCATTTTAAAATGCTTTTGTCTATTCTTCTGAGAAGTCAAATCCTTGCACTAATATTTTTGGTCCTTTTTGTAGCTGTGATGAAGTGGGATATAGTGTTTCTTGTCTTCCTTCTTTGATCCCTTTAGTTCTCTGATTTTACCTTTTGAAACCTCATACTTTTTGTACCAATACTCTTTACCTTTTTGTACCTTTAGTGATGTGGAGTCAATGCCTCTTTGCCAAACCCTAGAGGGCCTCTTTGCCAAACCCTAGAGGGCATCCTGAAACCCTCTAAAACCCTCTGATGTTATGAAGTAGGTTCTGTCATCACCTTTGACCAGTTTTTCAATTTTCCCAAACTCCTAGGCTTTAGGGTTTCTTCGAAAAAAGCTAGTGTTGTCTTCTAGGTTCTCAAAAACTTCTCAAAACTCATTAATCATGTAAAGACCTTCAATAGTGCACTGATGGAGCTTGAGGTGACCTTTGCTCTTGCAACCCTAGTACTAATTTATTGCTTGGTCAAAACAGTCATAAACCCTGATTCTTTTCAAACATATGCTTGCTGATTTCTTCTTGTTGTGAATGGTCTTCTTATGATGATTTTCTCTTTTACCTTACCCATTGCTAGTATGGTGGCTATTTGATCCTCTTGTAGAAATGTGAGCAAAGGGCAGCTGTCCCCTTGCAAGATTCATGCTTTAGGCCAAAAATCCTTCCTTGAATAACCTTTTTGATTAGTTTGGACAAGATCACTTGTCCTTTTCTTCTTGGAAAGCAGTTTTTTTCATACAGGAAAAACAGAGTTTGTAAGGCACCAAATCCACCCTATGACCTTGTGAAACCCTAGGAGTCCTAGTGGAAGCTTTCTAGGACTTGGCTTTTGGACTAAGACCTAGAATTTGGGATCATCAAGTGTGAGATAGATTTTATGATAAATTGATGTATTGAAGATCCAAAATCCAATGTACTTGATTTATCTAAAGAGTCTACAGAGATAGTTAGAGACCATTAGTGTTTGGGACAATTTTGGGAGACACAACAAAGCTTTTTGATTGGTGGGCTTAGGTAGCAGTGGGGGGTTTTTAGGCAAAACAAAACAGAGGATTTGGGTCAAATATTACTGGATATAGACAAAATGAGTGACATAAGCCTCTAATGGGTTTTTCGGGACTAGTAAGCAGAGCTGGACATGATGGAAAGATGAAATAGTGAAAAATTATCTTTAAGAATGATGAAGGCAATGAGATTTCTAGAACTCACAATGTATATAAACTTTGTTTCTATAAATATAGGGAAATTATTTAGTCATCAATGAAGGCAAAAATTACTGATGAATAGCAGTGGCTCCACTTGGGGAGGGCAGCTCCTTTTTAGGAGGTGTCCAGAACTTCATATTTCTGGCTTTATGGAGACCAGTGCCTCATCCATTAGGCAGATTTTTACCTCTTTTCTTCTGCTGATGTCTGCTTGAAGCTATGATCTCAACAATCTGAAAGACATGATTAGCTCAACTTCACCTCTACCTACCCAACCTACTTGCCTATCATTTTTTCTTCTTTAGGTGCATTTGGACTAGCAACCTTGACATCTCTTTGTTTTTGAAAGCAAAACAAACTATCTACTTCTACACTTATTTCTTCCAGAAGTTCAAATTATGCTAATGAACTCCTTTTATTCTCTACCTAAGCTACTCAACTGTCAATATTAAGTTATTTGACAGGATTCGTTTACTAAGCTATAAACACGAAATTGAAAACATGCATAAATCAGGATTATAAAATTTGACTTACCATGGGTTTGTGGCATAAAAAAAAGCTGCACACAAATGTTATTTTTGTACAAAATAAGACTAAAAAATCAGGGCTAGGATACATTGTTTGCTATTCATCCCTGTTTTTCTCTTTGGTTCTATTTTAATCATGTGGAACCAGTATCTTTCTACCTAATCTATCTTTTGACAAGTCAAGCTTGAATAATTTGCCCACTATCTTTCACTAACTTATCAACAATAAATTTAAAACATGTTTCAGCCATGATTAGGCTAGATCACTGAAACAAGACTTTTGGAACCACTAGTGGCATTTAGGCTTGCACACTTTCAGTAGTACTCTTTTTTGGGTATGGGGCTATACCTCTTTTCAAATTTTCCCTCTTTTTTCATCTTTTCTCTGCTTTTGTATTTTCAAAACGATCTATAACTAAAAGATGCTCAAAGGTTGAGCTTATTTTCATGTTTATCTATCCTAATCTAACCTATACATGATATACATTTATTTGGTGAACTCTCTTTTCCAATACAACCAATCAGGCAGATAATTGCATGAGGGATCTTAGTTCAACTCTTTGAGGGTGTTGACAAAATTAAAATGCCACTTCCACCTCACTTGTTTTCAAACAGTAATGCTTAAAAAATTTCTCACACTTTGCAACAAATTGTTCTTGACAGAACACACTCCTCATTTAGATTTCTCAAGGAAAACAACAAATGGATCTATGAATAATACCTGATCTAGAGGATTTTAGACATAAGCTTCATTCAAGACTACTCCTTCTTCCACTTAGCTATGCTTGGGACTCTTTTGGGAAAGAAACTCCACCTTTTCCTCATGATCTTCTGAACTGGTAGATTCATCATATATGACAATGTAATCCTCTAACAAACCTAATGTGCTTTGATAGAGTGAGCTGAGCTCTGTGTGAAAACCACCATGTTGATGAGTAGGAGCATTCCTTGGCAACAAATCTTCTTGAGAAAGAAGTGCAGCAACTTTCTTGTGATCATTAATTTCCATGCCTTCATCTGCAATTTGTAGTTCAAAGGAACTTGGTGGCTGCAAATCTAGATTTAAGGAGGATTCCATGTTCCAAATGATTTCCTCAACCATTTTAGGAGAAGGCTCCTCATTGACAACTTGCTCAAGAACTTCCTCATCCTCCTCAACCTCAACATCAAAGCTGAAAGACTGTTGATTTCCAATTATGTGAAATTTATTTCTGATGGAATGAAGTGAAGTAGAGAAAATATTCAAAGACTCCTCACTTACTTCTAAACTTTCAAGGATTTCCTCATCAGTGTCATAGGTGACCTGTATTGGTTGCTTACTTTTTTCAAGCTTATGATAGTGAACTTCATCCCACAAATCAAATGTTGATTGCTCTGCAAGCTTAGTTTCTGTTTGTAGGACATCATCATCATACTGATCAAACTTTGGAAAATTATCAACATAAGTAACATCACCAATCGAACATATTGGATTGTCAATTTGTTCTTCTTTGAGTTGATCTACGAGTTCACTTTCTGATGTATGGTAGATGGGATTAGTAGGAGGAGGAACAAGAATGTTTTGTTCATATGTAGGCTTAGAGGCTGGCTGAATTTTTAGCATCTGACTTATTTCCTCTTTAGTCAAAAGAGGAGGAATTTTTCTCTTCCTTTGGATAGAAGTACAACAGTTCTCTTTATCTTGTGAAGGTTGATTTTGAGGCTGAATGTTTTCTTGAGCCTCACCTAGAAGATATGGTGAATCATTACTTATGCCTTCAGAGAGATTCTGTGGGTTTCCTTCTATTTCTTGATTGGGTTCTAACTCCTCTAGGTTGTCATGATAGCTATCTTGAGAATGAAATGCATGGAGTTCTTCTAATAAACTCCAGGATGCCAATTCCTTAAATCCTCATCAATTTTTACAAGGTGTTGTATAAAATCTTTAGATTGATCACAATAATTTTCAGCTAATGATAAAGATGGAAAATATTCTTTACAACGTTCATAAAACACCTTGTGGAAATCTTTCAAGGAAAACAAGGTACCATATTTTAGCCATTCATACCATTCTCTTGCCTTACCCTCTAGAGTTGCCAAAAACATTTTCATGAGGCAATCCTCATGCCATTCAACCTTTAGCTTCCATACATGTATATGAAATTTGATGATATGTAACAAGGGGTCATCAATTTTTTCCTCTTGAAATATAGGTAGGTTTTTCATCCAATTTATTTGAGGCATTTTGTGTGGGAATCCAGGGATATGATCTCTACTCATTGGAGCATATCTCCTTTGTATCCTTGGATCCATATTTGTTAATAAGAAAGGGTCACTGTGTCTTTTCAACCAGTCTAGAGTTCCCTACCAATGGAGTCTTTTGGTCTATTGAGGGTTGTGGAGTCGCCAGGTGGAAGATTTGAGCTTTTTCGTCCACCATCAGCATGATTGGGATTGCTCTATGCATTCCCAGGGGAGTCTATAGGGACTATTGAAGTAATAGGCCTACTGGATGCTAGTGGAGTCACCAGGTGGATGTTTTTAGTTTTTTTTAAAGATGTATGTTTATGGTCCACCACCAATAACTGATAAAAAACCAATCTAAGGGTGTTTTGGGGTTTTCTGAGTTCCTATATGTAGCCCTAAGGTTTGTGTGAGTGTCCTATAGTTGATTCATCATTTTTCTAGGATGGTGAAGCAAATAGAGTCTACTCTTTGGCTATCAGTCAATTTTATAAGCTTAACCAAAGGTTTAAATGACTCTATAGGAGTTTGTTAGGCTACTATGTACTAAGTCCCACCGTGATCGTCAGAATGTTAGGGTCCTGTGATTTGGCAGATTGGTATACCAAATGACAAGGTAACATGGAACCAGTATTTAGAGTCTGAGGACCTAGCCTTCTTGGACTCAGAGAAGGATCTCTCTATTGGGTGCAAAGGATGTGTTATTTTTGCACTAGCGTTTTGATTTTAGGCTAGTTGTTAGGTGTAGGGTTTGTTGATTGTTTTGGTTGGGTAAGATGGTCAAATGGAATATGTGGAGTGAGAGTCTGTCAAAGCCATTGGGATATGGAGTCAAGAGAAATTCAAGAGTGTCTAAATGATGAAACAAAGTGTGTTGGAGGGCCGATTTAGCAAGGTGAGTGGATCCTTAAGGTTATGTATGAGGTGTAGTGAACATTAAGTTTGGGAAAGACTAAGAGGTATTAAACATATATAGTTTAAAAGTTACAATTCATGAGGTAGGGAAAACCATTAAGCTCAATGAACAATATTTAAACTGATAAACATATAAGATAAACATTCCAGTGAAACATAGAGAGCATAAAAGCTTCTAACTTTAGAAACTCGCCTTCAGATTTTGGGAAAACACATAAGATAATAAAAATAACTCAATTTATGGAGAGGGAAATCCTAAACAGCATATATCAAGCTATTGGGAACTCTGAAACAATTTGGTAAGCATGGACAAAGGGCAAGATTGAACGAGACCTCTTTGACTTAACCTAGCAAACAATATTCCATCGAAAGGCTTCAAGATAGGGTTTTGAAAGCTTCAAATAAGCAGGGCATACCATGAATCATACTTTTAAGCTAACATACTAACCATGCATAAAAATAAAAAAACAAATTTTGGTGGACCTAAGGAGAAATCAAGAATTCCTTAAGATGGCCAAAAGAGAAAACATCAAAACTATAACAAACAAGAGGACTGAGGTGCCTCAAAGAACATGTCTCAATCTATATCTTTTTGTTTTATAGCAGCCAAGAAACATGAAACATAATGATAAAAGGGAAACAATAGACAAATTAGGAAGACATCACCATTCATCAAGCTATGGAATCCTGCAAACAAGCTTCTCCATCATCAAGCCAAACAAGCCATTCATCCACTTCACAAAACCAATTTCTTCTCCAAGCTCATAAAACCATGTATATTGCTATTCAAGCTCATCAAATGCCAACAAAATACATAGGGGCCTCATGCTCTATTTATGGAGCAAATGAGGACTAAAACCCTAACTGTGGTAGGAAAATGTCAAACATAGTCATAAATATCATTTATGGCCAAGAGACCATGCAAGGCCCAAGGCACATAATATCCTAAGAAATAAATGCCAAAATAACTATTTGCACCTAATTCTAGCTTAATTTGCCTCAAAAAACTCAAAAATATCTATTTGCAATAAATGAGTGTGTTTTGTTGACTTTTGGTCCAAACACACTAAGCAGCCTCTGTGCGTAGCGCCACTTCAGCCGAAAATAGGGTCTCTTGTAGCTAAGTTTTGGACCCCTTCCCGACACCAGATTTGGCTCTGTGATGGCTCGTTGGAAAGCCTGATGAGTCTAATTTCTAGAAATTCTTGAGTCGTGCTGAGTGGATTCAATTTACATGTTTAAAAATCAATTTCCCGAACACTGCTCTATGCGCAGCGCCTGGTCTGAAAATGAGGTAGAAAGGTCAAATTTTTTATGTTTTTTGACCTTTTGGGGGGGAAAAAATGCTCCAAATTATATGAAAATTGGTGAGAAGACTAATGGTGATGTGAGAAATCCAAAAATGAAAACTTTGAGAGCTGAGGATGCACCAATTTTGTGCGTAGTGCCTAGGGTGTTGCACACAAAGGGGTCAAAATTTGGAAAAAACAAAAATCTGTTCAATTTGCCTCAAAATTTGTGGAGAGGTCCCTCAAGAGGTCTTGGACACCTGTTGAGAAGCCTCAGGAAAAATTCCAAGGCTGTCATGAAATTTTTCTCTTTTTAGGTATTCTAGCTCCATAAGGGCCTCCTTTAGTTTGGCACAAGCAAGCATGTTTTTCCTTGCATAATTCTTGGTCATTTTCTTTTGTAGAGCAAGGTCCCTTTTCACCTTCTTGAAATTCTTGTGCTCCTCCTTGTAATACTGAATTACACCTTGTGCCATGTCAAAGTCTCTTTCCCAGTCCTGAAGCTGTGCATATTTCTCCAAGAGAAGAAATCTAGTGGTCATCTCCTTGTCCTAATTGTCACTGTCTAGATCAATGAATTGAGGCCCTTAAGAAGTCTTATTGATCCTTTTTCTTCTCTTTACCCTCACCTGTTGCTCACCTTTGTACATCTTTTCCTTGCCTTTGTCTTTGTGCTTGATAGCTAGAGGAGCGATGGCCCTTTGCCTTTTGGAGGCAACAAACACATGTATTTTGCCTCTGTGGTAGGTGCATGTGAGAGGAGTGATGAGGGTGCCTTGATCCTTAGTGATGTCACAAGCCTTTTCATATTTGTCATGGCTTTCATGAGTCACTTCATGCTCCATTGGATCACTGATTTCTTGATCTTTAGCCTCATCATCATCATTGTTTTCCTCACTGTCATCTTGGCCTTCAAACTGATCACTACCCTCATCACTTGCCTCATTTTGGCTTTGTCCTTCACTAATTTCCTCTTCTATGTCACTTTTGTACTGTCATATTGAGTTTCTTGGTCATTTAGAGGCTGATTTGTGTCATGACAGTCATGAAAATTGTCATGACTATTTCCTTGCTCATCACTGACTGTCTCATTTGTGCCACTGCCTTGGTCAATGTCTGCCCCTTAAAACACATTATGTTTCATCATTTAGAAACCCTTGACTTTCATTTGACTCCATAGCCCAATGGCTTTGATCGACTCCCACTCCACCTATTCCACTTGACCATCATACCCAACCAAAACAATCAACAAACCCTACACCTAATAACTAGCCTAAAATCAAAATGCTAGAGCAAAAATAACACATGCCTTGCACCCAATAGAGAGATCCCTCTCTAAGTCCAGGAAGGCTAGGTCCTCGAACTCTAAAGACTGGTTCCATGTTACCCTATCATTTGGTCTACCAATCTGCCAAATCACAGGACCCTAACATTTCCAACTATCATAATGGAAGAAATCTACTCTAGCAAGGATGATCCGCACAGAAATTTGGCTAAATGGAATGAGGTATGGGGCGTAGAACCAAGACTTAAATGGGTCCACATGTTCATTCATACATTGGGGAAGGTACCTACTGATTGGTATCTGGAGACAGATTTGTGCTAAGGTACTAGTGAATGGTCTATGTTGGCAGAGAATTTCATTCCAAAATTCAACTTTGAGAGTGGGTTTGAGAAGATTGGTAAAGCATTGCATAAAATTCAAGAGGTTATCTTTGAAATAACAAAACCGATAGTAGAGTGCTCTTCGCCATCATGGGATGCGTAGATGAAGGATATTGTGAATTGCAGGAATCTGACGATTGAAGAGAATGAAGAAGACCCAAGGAATATTATTATTCCAGAATCTGAGGGATGACGCATAGTTATTGGACTCTCAATCACTTCACTAGATGTCACAAAAATGTTAAAGATTCGGTAGGTGAATATTGGATCTGAAGAGAAACCAGTGTTGGAAAAGATTGGAAACTATTTGGATAATGACATAGTAAGAAAAGTTGTTGAACTACTGATAGAATATCAGGACTTGTTCCCTACAAAGATCTCAGAAATGAAAGGAATATTTGGGGAGCTTGGAGTCATGAAGATCACTCTTACACCTTATGTGCGCCCGGTGAAGCAGCACCCATATAGATTGAATCCAAAATATAAGTAGAAGGTAAATGAAGATTTGGATAAGATGGTTGTTGCAAGCATCATAGATCCAGTAGAAGAGTCTGATTGGGTGAGTCCCATGGTAGTACGAGACAAGAAGACAAAAGGAGAAAGCAAAATTTGTGTAGATCTGTGCAAATTTAATGATGTCTGTGTGCATGATCCATTCCCAATTCCATTCTCTAATAAAATCCGGGACAATGTTGGAGGACAAGAAGCTTACTCATTCACAGATGATTTCTCAGGGTATAATCAGATCAGGATTGCAACAAAAGATCACAGTAAGACTACCTTCATAACAGAATGGGGATATTTTCAATATATAGTCATGCCCTTTGGCTTGAAGAATGTGTCTACCATATTCTCGTGCGTCATAGTAGCTTCCTTCCAAGATTTTATCCATAACTTCCTGGAGGTATACTATGATTATTCAAATTTTTTTGGGTTGTTGAAAAAGCATGTTTCAAATATGTGCTTAATGTTGGATACCTATAGAAAGTACCAGATCTTACTGAACTTGAAGAAATGTATATTCTGTGTGCCATTCGGGATATTGTTGGGACACATTTTCTGCCAACAAAAGTTGATGGTATATCCCGTGAAGATCACAATAATAGTTAATCTAGAGATACCTGAAAATGTCAAGAAACTGTGCTCAATATTGGGGCACACTGGATATTATCAAAATTTCATTTAGGGTCATACGCTGATAACTGTGCCCATGGAGAAGATTCTCAAGAAGGATGAGACATTCTCTTAGGATGAGGAAGGTCAGAAGAGTTTTGAATTATTTAAGGAAAAGATGATCATTGTGCCATACTGGTCTTCCCAAATCGGTCTAAGGTGTTTCATGTGCATGTTGATGCCTCCTGTATTGTGATTGGAAAAATTTTAGCGCAACTAGGACCTAGAGAGATTGATCACCATGTTGCTATGCCAGTCGAAAACTCTCAAGCGCATAATAGAATTATTCAAATACAAAAAGAGAAGGATTAGAAATGGTGTATGCGTTGCGGAAATTCCACCACTACTTGTTAGGAGGACATTTCAATATGTTTATATATCACTTTGATTTAAATTACCTAGTCAATAAGCCTGGGTTGGGGGGGAAGATCTACAGCTGGTTGTTACTATTCCAGGAGTATGAATTTGAGATCATTGTGAAACTAGGAAGACCAAATATTGGGTCAAACCATCTGTCGCGCATTGAGACTGGTGAAGAACCTATGAACTTGGAGGATGGATTACCAGTTGCACAGTTGTTTGCGATCAAGGTAGTTGATGATCATTTCCCTGATGTTATTCAATTCCTAACTACGCGATGCGTGCCTAAAGAATATACAGTACAACGTAAGAAAGAGCTCGTGGCGTGCACAACAGAATTCACTATTATTGCTGGCCAGTTATAAAATATGGGTGCAAATGAATTTCTGTGAATATATGTTTTGGAATACGAAAGGTGTGCAATCTTACATGAAGCTCATGGAGGGGTTGTCGGTGGTCAGTATGTAGGGAAGGTAACCGCATAAAATATTTTGCGAGCAAGGTTATGGTGCCCCACATTGCACAATGATGCCTATGCACATTTCTGTGCATGTGATGTATGCTAGAGGACCGGAAAGCCATCGCTCAGAGATGAGATGCCCCTGCATCCACAGATGGAACTACAAGAATTTGAGAAATGGGCCATAAACCTTTTCAGACCTATTAACCCTCCATGCAAGAAGAGTGGTGTGTTTTACATAATCACTACGACTGACTATGTAACCAGATGGGTTGAAGCTAAGTCTATGAAGGATTGTACTGCAGATACAACTGCGTAGTTCATCTTCAAGAATATTATGACCCGCTTGGATTTCCTAAGATTCTAATAAGTGATCAAGGTATGCACTTTGTGAATGAAACCATTGAAGCATTGCCAGACAAACTATGGATTCATGATCATAAGAGCACTCCATATCACCCATAGGTGAATGGTGCGGTGGAAGCTTTCAACAAGATATTGGAGACTGCACTTACCAAGGTGTACAATGCTAACTAGAATGATTGGGATGAGCGTGTACCTACATTCCTCTTGGCATATCGAACCACATGTAAAAATTTGACTGGTAAGACACCGTTTATGATGGTATATGAGCAAGAATTTTTGTTTCCGATGGAGTAAATTGTTCCGAGTCTACGCATCGCAGCATTCACAAATATAGAAGAATAAAATTTTATGAAGGAACAGCTGTCACATTTGACCACACTTGAAGAATATTTCCTTATTCCAATTATCACCAACAAGTTTAGAAGGCACGTGAAAAGGCATGGCATGATAGGAACATCAAGAAAAAGGTGTTTAAGTAAGATGGTTTGGTATTATTGTATGAAAACAAGTTTTCGCACCACCCAGGGATGTTGAAGATGCATTAGATAGGGCCATATATTGTTAATGATATCATTGATCGAGGTGCAGTGCGTCTAGCCACACTGATCAAAGAATATCTTCCCGAGTATGTCAATGGAATCCAATTGAACCCATACAGTGTTAATTCCCTATATTAATAGTGTAGTCCCTTATTATGTTAGTGTATCCCCCCTTATTGTTATTTTTGTACCCTTGTAACCCCCATATTGTTATTATTTTTCCCTTACATTATTATTGTTAGGTCGACTAGGGTTACATTGTGGCCCCACTAGGATTACATTGTGGCCCCATGGACTCCTATATATAGAAAGGAGGTTTTGTCATTTGTATCATCCAATAATTGTTCATTCATGTAATGTATTGGAGGTTTCCCCCTTGAAGTGGCTCATTTCTAAGGCATTGATATCTCTTTTCATCTATTTTTGGAGTTGGTTTCACAACATTTGGTATCGAAGCTTTGGATTCTAGGGTTTCACTGCTCCTAACAGGTCACCGTGGAATTTTTGTTGTAAATTTTTTTCTACGAAGGTTTAGAATCTGAAGTTTTTAGAGTGCAAAGCCGAAATATCGAGGAACATCGTCAAAAAATTCGTAGCCAGTCTACAAGCATTTTGAAGAGATCTCAGGGTGTTAGGCTTTTTGCAGGCTCCAAATTTCACTTAAAGAGGTCATCACAGCCAAGGAGTACTATGAAGGTTCAAGATGAAATTTGTAGAGCTGGCTTTGAAATACACTCATGCAGGAAAATTACCTCAATAAAATTTTAGAGCTTGGTTCGCAATATTTTTGGAGATATGATTTGTGGAAGTTAGGTCTTGTTCAGGCTCCCGAATTTCATCTCAAAGAGGTGATCGTGGGAAAATATTCATAGGCTTTTTGCAGGCTCCTAAATTTCACTTAAAGAGGTCATCACAGAATGTTTGCTATAATTTTTTTTCTACGAAGGTTCAGAAGCTGAAATTTGTAGAGCTGGAAGCCGAAATCGTGAGGAAAATTGTCACAAAATTTTAGAGCTTGGTTCGCAATATTTTTGGAGATATGATTTGTGGAAGTTAGGTCTTGTTCAGGCTCCCGAATTTCATCTCAAAGAGGTGATCGTGGGAAAATCTTCATAACTCTCGCTTTGAGCATCGGATTAGAATTCTGTAAACAGTGACGAGAATCACACGGATTTTAGTTTCCTGTCTATAAATTTCAGAGCCAAAGGAGAAAAGAGTGACACGTGGCAAGTCGTACAAGTTCGTTCTACTGAACTAGTCCATAATTAAGTCATCATAGGATATTGGACATAACTTTGTCTTGAAGAATCCAAATCAGGTCAGACCTGTGGCATTCGAAAGAGGATTCAGAGGGATATCTTAGGGAAAATTTTTAGATATTGAAGATCCTAAGTCACATATATAATTCAGTTTCAATATCGAGCTCCTCAAAAGCAATAAAAAGGTGTGCATTCGGTTTTTTAAATTGCATAACGTTTGTTTGAAAAAGCAGTTTGAAGTGATTCCAAGGGCATATTTTAGAATTTGTATCTGTATTTGGTTCTATAATTCCTCCAAAAAATAATTCCATACCCATTAAGCCCTCAAAAATCTATACTATGATGCATGAAGAGGAAGAATTGCAGTATGAGATATCAAAATTATGGTACCAAGTGCAACAAATTTCGATCTTACAAAGAGAAAATGAAGATGACATAGATGGTTTAAAAGAAAAAATGGAGGCTAAGTTGAATCATTTGAAGGATCAAATAATAGCTAATATGGATGATAAATTAGTGGAAGATCACATCGAGCATCAACAACAAGTTCTCCAACTCTCAAAGGATAACCTAAATTTGGTGCAGAATCTAATGAAACAACAGGAAGATCAACATCACATCGAAAGAAGTTTTGAAGCAGTCACAGAAACAAGAACTTGATAAGCACGATCAATTTCAGAGCATCTCAGCAAGTGGAAGAACTTTCCTATAGAATATTCCAAATGGGAGGATGATAATTTTATACAGAAGCATCAAGAAATAATCAAGCGTTGAGGACAACACTTGTTTGAAGGAGAGGGGCATGTTAAGTCCCTATATTAATAGTGTAGTCCCTTATTATGTTAGTGTATTCCCCCTTATTGCTATTTTTGTACCCCTGTAACCCCCATATTGTTATTATTGTGCCCTTACATTATTATTGTTAGGTCGGCTAGGGTTACATTGTGGCCACATGGACTCCTATATATAGAAAGGAGGTTTTGTCATTTGTATCATCCAATAATTGTTCATTGATGTAATGTATTGGAGGTTTCCCCCTCGAAGTGGCTTATTTCTAAGGTGTTGATATCTCTTTTCTTCTATTTTTGGAGTTGGTTTCACAACATACAGGGATGACCTTGTGTGCACCAAATGACTATATGGTCAGAGTATTAGATTTGCGCAGAAGGGATGGTGGATGTGCGGGAAGGTACAACAAGTGAACGGTAGCTGCATAAGGAGGTTGACTGAGTCACAGAGGTGCCAAAATCTAGCTGTTGGAATAGTAAATCTAGAAAATACAACTTTATTACTGTTTAAGGGAGCGCCTAGGTTGCATTTAATGAGGGGATTTTTCCAGATTTGGGATTTTTTTGTCATTTATGGAGACACATTAATGCATAAGGGACCGTTGAGGATGCACCAAAACTATAAATATGAACTATGGGGTCACAAAAGTTCCCTTTTCTTTCTATGTGAATTTTTTGCCTTGAGTTCCCTGATTTCTGCAACTTATTCAGTTTCTATGTCTGGTTTGGATCTAGGATTTGAGGAGGAGTTGCATCATAGGGGTCTGGGTTACATGATTCCACCAAGCATGATAGCGACGTGCCTTAGAGAGGATCCTACTGCACCGGAGGATCCTTCTGCACTGGTTGCTGAGACACCTGCACCTACAAAGCCTAAGAAAGGTCAGACGTCGGTGACCCATAAATCCCCCAGGGAAAAGACTCCAAAGTCATGCTCTACTACAGCTAAGCACCAAAAGAGACCCATGGCGGAGCTCCCTGAGACCATCATGAAGGAGGAGTATAAATTGGTTGAAGTGGCCTCACTCTCATGGTTTTTGACCTATGTTGCACCATCAAAAGGCATTTTTTAATGTTTCAAAAGATCTAGACAAAGTGTGGTTGAGCATTAACATGCCCTTGATTCCTGAAAATGTCTTGGTTGAAGGCGATATGTTCGCAAAAGTGCCGCAACCCAAAATGGAGAATTGGGACATTTCAGATGTTGAGAAGTTTCCTAAGCTTGCACCTGAGCGCTATCTCAATCATGTGCCCTATGAGGGGGACCTTGTGCACCTGGAGCCATAGTGATGGGTGTTTGGCCTCCACAAGGCGGGGCTTCTAAACTTATTGCAGGTTCCCCATTTTGGGCATAGCCTGATAAATGATATCTGAATGCGCCAATTGCTCGTGCTAGTACATGATGACGCTCTATGGTTGGGAGAGTGCATACCTATAGATGTCACATTGATCCATTGGATCATCAGCCTGCATGACCAAGGTGCAGATCCCATTGCATATTTTGGAGGAAAGGATCAAGAGACGAGGGTCGCTGACAAGATGAAAAAGAAGTACCAAGTGTCATGCCATAGCACAGGATTCGTAGTAATTGAAATCAACGATCCATCCATTCAATTTTGGACACTCATCTTGGCCTATAAGATGACGCAGAAGTGTAGACCTAAGGAGGTTCCTGTGCAAGTCATTGCACTTGCAAGACAATGTGAAAAAGGAGTAATCTATAACTGGTCTCATTATTTATGTAAAGAGTTTTTGGAGAACGTGCGTGAAGCACAAGAGGAGGGAAAGAACTTCAATTATGCTTGGCTCATGCTTTTGATAGCCCTTAGTGGTTGGAAAAACCCAGAAGAAACACAGTTTCTTGAGATAGAGCCATAGATGTGTGAAGCCACGCGGTACTCCACATTGTGGAATTATTCTGTCTTCGCACACATCATGGAGAATAAAATATTTTGGGTATTTTTTGACGCCTCACTATTTCAGGCAATACAATATAAGTCATGTTTATCTCCAATTGTATACAATCAATATAAGATGATTATTTATTCTAAGGTCACCTTCCACAACATTCACATCTGCGCGAAGGGCATAGTCGAAGGTGTGTGGTATGAATTGCCCTATTTCGTCACTAATGATGATTTTATACATGTCACTATAGAGTGGCCGCCAGCGTGGTTGGAGCCAGGTGCATCAACTTCAATTCCTACGATGCCTATCAAGCCTCGAACTGGTATGCAACCAACTGAGAAGACCATAGAAAAATAGGCCACGCCAACTACAACCAACGAAACGATCGACCTAGAAATAGACACTACACCTGAGAAGAATGGTGTCATGCCGAAAGAAACATAGGACCAGGTGGAAGCACAAATTTCCAAAGGCACAAAGTGCGGTTCTTAGACCGTAGGAGGATAGAGGAAGAAACAAAAGGGCTCTAAGGCCACTAGAAAGGAAGAGCTAACATTGACTAAAGATGATTTCAACAAAATAGCGACCACAGTCACCACAGCCACTAAGGATATGTGGACAAACATGGAAACATAGTACAAGGTTGCGCTTAATGAAGTACAGGTTGGTATTCGTGAGCTAAAAGTTCATGCGAGCCTAATTCAGGCTAACGTTGTACAAGAAAGCAAGCGTGCATGCAACCAACATGTATCCACTCAATATTATCCTACCTACCACTGGGCACAATCGTCTGATTCAAATTCCTAAGCCGATCATCCATGTAGAATCAGCCAGCCAATGCAACTGAGAAGATGCAGAGATATACATGTTAACTTGTTTGTTTTTCCTACAGGAAAATTGCATTTAATCCATAGTATCGTTGCAAATGAGCTCTAGTTCCACAAATCCAATTTCCACACCACTGCAGTAGAATCACAGCAACAAGTTGCCGAAGGGCACCAGAAACAGCAGACTACAGAGGAATCATGTCGAGCATCCGAGGCTCAGCGCACTGCAGTTGAAGAAAATATTAACCAAGTGTGAAGTGACATGCCAATAGTCCCAGCCACAGTAGCCCCAGCAGAGAAGTTAGAAGGGATGGTTGGTGGATTGAAGGTCTCGCACGCAAAAGTTCAAACCATCTAGGCTAAATTTGAACACCATATTGTCGATTTACAACTAAAATTGTAGCCAGAAACACCGCCAGAAGTTAGAGAAAAGAGGGATATCGACATAGAGTAGGCCACTTATAGTATCACTGCTGCAGTCACAAAGTTCGGTCAGCTCTTAAATGAGGCCATGGGTGTCTGGAATTCGGTTCAAAATGACCCTATGGTATAGCAGTTGGCAACAATTTGTTGATATTCAGATGACGACACCTACCCTCATCATTACACAATGCCTCGCCCGCCTATAGGAGGGATGGGTAATTCAAAATTAAATCAAGGACTTGCGACATAGAGAACAGTTGCTTGAGGCAATAATGCACTCGTGGGTCGAGGAGGCTCTACAGCTGTCATAAAATTTGGATAGCACGCTGAAGACCATTCAACAAATGCAGTGAAGAATTGAATTGGCCATTGAAGGTCCCAATATAGATAAAATGGTCATTGAAGCATAGGGAGCTATTTCGCAGAGTCTTGAGGTGGTGCTACCACTGAAAAATTTTGTCACTACGCTCCAAGCCAAGATGAAGGAGCATACCCCACAGTGACTCGGGATGAGTCATAGTTTTGTGTTGGGAGCCTGTTAGATTGGGGACCCCTGGGGTACATTTTTTAGTATCTTTTTATATATTTTTGCATATGCGTGTTGCATGGAAAGGTAAATGGGATTTAGGGCAGGTCAAAGTCCCTCTTTTATGTAAAATGGTTGTAAGGGTAAACTATGGGCTTCAAACCATGGTTTGATACCATAATATATGCATGCTAAGATGGATATAAATAGATAGATCGATTCTAAGTAAGAATTCATGTAATTTTTTGGATCTAATTATTTTTATGCGTCTGTGATACATTTTGTAAGTCTGGGTTTTGGGTAGAAAGGCTCTTGTTGGCTGTGTGCGCAGAAACCTAGTCCTGGCTGTGTGCGGACTCCACTGGATGTGTGCGTAGAAGGGTAATTGTAAGGGGATAGTCTGATTGTACTGAACTATTCAATCTAATACAAAGATTGTTTTTGACGAAGCACTTGTGTTATGTATCTGCGTTATCTGTTTATTGATATTACTTTCAGATCACTTTACTTATGTTATCCACACGAGTATATTTGTTCTTTTTGCATGAGTATATGTTTATGGTTGAATAAATGAATAGATCTGCTTAAGTTATTGTGCATTACATAGATTTGGGTATGTTCTTATATATCTCTAATGAAGTGATCTATGATTCATATGTTTGAGGCATTATCTGTATTCGTAACAAGCTTATTTGATAAGTATTGATATTTATTTGTGTGCATCTATTTCTGATCATTACAAGTTCTGCAATCAACCTATCTAGTGCCACCACATTATTTTCTTCCTCAGGGTGCAGAAACCTGGTTCCAACACCCCCCCATACTGCTTCGAGTGAGACTTTGATCTGCACAAGCAGGTCATTGCTGAAAGGGCCAGCAGTTGGAGGGTTTTTTGGTTTCTGAATAAACTCTAAACCTGGGTCAGGACCCCTTAAGCCAAAATATATTGAACCAATTATTGAAGATGTTGAAAACGTTGAAATAAATTCAAGTGAAGAAATTGAATCACCAGGTATGTATATATGTGTTGAATGTGTATTATTGAAATTATACATATTTATTAATTTAATTATTCATTGAACATTTAAACTCATTTTGTACATTTAATTCCCATATGTACAGATGAAATCAATATCGACAATAAGATGTTAGAAAATGTTTACACTGACACATATGGAGATAAAAAATTTGACCATGTTATATGATATCGTGTTAAGCTAATTATTGATATGTTCTTCAAAGATGAAAATGTGGTACTTCAAGCCTAAATTTTGAGAAGTCTCTTAACATCAAATAAATTAAAAGAAGCTATGACTCTATTGGGTATTCGAAAATCAACAAAAGATCAAAAAATGAAGGAAAATGTGATACAAAATATAAATAGTGCTCTAAAGTCAATTGAAAGATCTAGAAAGAAAAGTGATTTAGATGCATGTAGAGCAATACAATTGGCAGTGGTTTCATCAAGTACTAAAGAGAATCATTTGGTAAAATATATGGCACAAGTTGCATTAAGGACCTCATGAAGAACATTGCACAAACATTGGAAATTTCGATTGCAAATAGATGTAAATGACGAACTAGCTTGTTGTACAGTTATTTGTAGGAAACCATACAAAAATAGACTTGGAGATGATGTTAAAAAAATAATATATGAATATTTGATG
Organism: Pinus albicaulis; assembly: GCA_034641835.2. Classification (NCBI taxonomy): domain Eukaryota; kingdom Viridiplantae; phylum Streptophyta; class Pinopsida; order Pinales; family Pinaceae; genus Pinus; species Pinus albicaulis. The sequence continues at coordinate 949,853,826 of CM076582.1, forward strand.
AAAAATTTACGTGTCTCACCAAAATCAAGGGATGTGATGTGAAAAATAATATCATGAAATCGGTACGAAGAACATGAAAAACATATCTTGGACACCACTCCGATATAGTTTTTCAACAATTTCATTGAAGATAATCGTGAATAATGTCTCAATTAGTGATTTCGTGCAACAAAAACCATGGTATGTTAAACCTATCACTATATGTGACACTTTTTGTTTTTGTTATCATGTGGAATTTTAGTTATATTAAGACACATTCCTTAATTTTGGTAAAACATTTTGGAAAAATTCACCTCTTCCTTCCACTATCCATAATTTCATATCCCAAATTCTATGTGAAAGAGAAAGCCATGAATTATTTTACCAAAAGAAATGTTTTGGCGGTAAAAAATGTTATCATTGTGGAAATTTAACTTTATTTCACAAAAAATATCCCATTGATATAAATGATCAATCACTGTCCAACATAAAAGTGAAAACCCGCATACTAATTTTTGGTTGTGTCGTCTTCATATGAAAACCCGCATTAAACAGTGTTGGAATTTCTTTGAGACTGGTCATGGAAAAGGAGAACATGATGGTGCACGGGCATGTATAAAATGAGCACTTCGAAGATATCAAATGGACCACTCTGCACACTGACTTGTATCCGCTGAACATGTTGTTTAATGGTGCATCGTTGCAATAATCCATGAGACTAACCGGTCAAGGGAAGTATGAAGGTACATGTACATATATACAAATTAACTTTCATATATATATATATATATATATATATATATATATATATATATATATATATATATATACATGATCTAATTTTTATTAATTTTCTAATTTTAAACATTATTTATCACAACGATTATCTTTGATTGTATTTTAAATAAAATATTTATATTCTTGTTTTAATTTTCCATATAACTTTTTTTTGCATATTGGGGTCCAAGATGTAGATAGATCAATTGGAAATGACATTGAAACAATAAAAGGGACTTGAAAATTACATTCAATTAAAACAAAGGAGTACCAAAATGTGTTTGCATTTTATAAAAGAAAATATTCTTATTTTTGTCATGTTTGCATCGACGACACAAAATCCAATGATGTTTGTGAAAACAAAATGTATGTAAAATAATGGAAACATACATAACTAAATACAAAGGGGAAAATGTCTGTTGTAAAATTTGAAGAGATGCAATCAGAGGAGACTATAGTATGATCTGAAGGTGATCGAGTTTCTGATCTTGTTATAGAAGGTAACATTTCAATTGATTTCAAATGATAGAGATCTAGAAATAGATAATAAAATCAAGTACACATATTAATTTTAAAGTTAATTTTTCATGTTAATTATGATCTAAATTTATGTACTTGTTTTATTGTGCACGAGATGTTTTTGTTGTAGTTGCACATGCTAACAACGTAGAAAATGTCAAGTATTATTTGATGTGTATCACTGAATGAAATATAAAATTATTGGAAAACTATGATGATAACGGGTTTATATATGAAAGAGGGTCTATTAAACTGAAAGGTTATTTTTTCCAACAAACTCATCAAATTCAGAATTTTGTTTACTTTCAAGACTATGAACCTGATGTCATAAGTTGTCAATATAGTCACTTGGTGTGTGCAGCGCGCATAAAGTTGATAGAAGTTCAATCAAAGAAAAAATTGAAAGTTAAGAAATGTAAAATGTCAAAAGTTGATCATGAACAAATCATTGAGGATTGCATTCCATTAAAAAAAATTTGATTGAACTGCCATACAATTTCTTCTCCTTGGATTCATCTTTGAGAACTTACAGAACTCAAGTACAAATTGTTAGCCTTTTTTTGTGCATTCTTAAGTTTTACACTATTATATGTATATTTTATGTTATGTACAAGTGTTTGCACATGTACATTGTTTTTGCACATGCACACAACAAGTAATTTATACAGGTACACATACATGTGCATTCTCTAGTCTTAAATGATTTCATCCATTCTCTAGTATGAGCTAGTTAATTTTATGTCATTAATACAAAATGTATGTATGTAACATATTTGATATAATGAAAATTTTAAGTTATGATCTTGTTTTAGACATCTAAAGAAAATTATAATATTCATTCTTGAATGCAAAATGTGTACCATGTTTTGTAATTTCCAGTTTTATTATATTAAAGTTTACTATCAACTGACATCCATAGTAGCCTTTCTATGTACATTAATGAAAAATGTTGTATACTGGATATTTTTTAATGCAATTTTAAAATTTAATGATTGTTTGACACTTTTATGTACACCTAGAATTTTATGATTGTTTTTATATGTACATCTATATGTATTGTATATTAACATTATAAGAATTATTTCAAATGAAAAATGTATGAATTAAATGCAAATTTTCTTTCATTTCTAAATATTCATGAATTTAAATATATATGTATTTAACCTGTAATATGTAAAACCATCTATGATTGTTTTAAATGACACATGATCATGTGTAAAATGTACATAAATATCACTTTTAATAGATGTATGTCATAATTATATAACATTCATACATGTTAAAATGCATTTAACATGTATCACATGTGTTTTGTAATTTTCACTTTTAATATAGATTCATTTTAAATAACAAATGACAAAACAAATTGAGCTTCAAAAACAAAACATTTTTAATCGAATATTGAATCTAAGTTAACATTATAACAACATGTGATCATGTATGAAAAATGTAACAAATAAATGAAAATGTACTTCAATCATTTTTATGTATTCATGAACTTAAATATGTAAAACCATCTATGGTTGTTATAAATGACACATGATCATGTGCAAAATGTATGTACCTAAATATCACTTTTAATAGACATGTACTAATTATATAACATTCATACATGTTCAAATGCATTTAACATGTACCACATGTGTTTTGTAATTTGCAATTTCAATCTAGATTCATTTTAAATAACAAATGACAAAACAACTTGAGCTTTAAAACAAAACACTTAATCTTAGATTGAATCTAAGTTGACATTATAATAACAAGTCATCATGTATGAAAAATGTAATGTAACTAAATGAAAATGAATCATTGTTACATATTCATGAACTTAAATATGCAAAACCATCTATAATTTTTTTAAATGACACATGATCATGTGAAAAATGTACACCTAAATATCACTTTTAATAGACATGTCCTAATTATATAACATTCATACATGTTCAAATGCATTTAACATGTACCACATGTGTTTTTTAATTTGCAATTTCAATCTAGATTCATTTTAAATAACAAATGACAAAACAACTAGAGCTTTAAAAACAAAACATTTACTCTAAGATTGAATCTAAGTTAACATTATAACATGTCATCATGTATGAAAAATTTAACTAAATGCAAATGTACTTCAATCATTGTTACATATATTCATGAACTTAAATATGTAAAACCATAGATATGATTGTTTTAAATGACAAATGATCATGCAAAATGTACCTAAATATCACCTTTAATAGATATTTACACCTAATTATATAACATTCAACATGTTCAAATGCATAACATGTACCACATGTGTTTTTTAATTTGCAATTTCAATCTAGATTCATTTTAAATAACAAGTAACAAAACAACAAGTTTTAAAAACAAAACATAATCTAAGATCATCTAAGTTAACATTATATAACAACATGTGATCACATGCCAAATGTAAAAACTATCCAAAATTTATATCTTTCAATAAAAGTAAATATAACAATGTATCAAGTGTTACAAGTATCAAGTTATATAGAAAATTAAATATGACACATTTTTAAGTTATAAAAAGACTAGATCAAATAAAATGTTGTGTGCATCAATCAAATAGAGAATTTGGCTACAATGTATTTTCCAGTAGCCTCCTTGTGTTATCATCTAAAGAATTGGGAACCTACACAATGTGTAATTGCATATATATACACATGTATAATAAATTTATGTACATGTATTAAAATTAAAATTTAATATTTTAAAATTGAATGAGAATGTAGAACTTTATAAAAAAACAAAATGAAAACACAAATCATGCAATACCTCATGTAGTTCCCCCTCCATTGTCTCGTGTTGGCCCTACATCAATGCATCCTCCAGGATAAATTGTACAATATATATATATATATATATATATATATATATATATTCAAATGAAAATGTATAAAATAATGCAATAATACTAAAAGAAATGTTAGACAAATTCTTCTTCAAATTGTTTGGATGTTCCTATATCCATCATACACTCTATCACTAAAGTCCTTGGAGAACGAAAATCATCTCCACAAACTTAAAATTCAAAAATTTTAAAACTTTAAAATAACTCAAGATCTAGATCTCATTTTTTAATGAAAATTTCACTTCAATTTATAACTTTAACATAAGTGAAAAATTGAATACTTGTGACTGTGGATTATTTGGCACATCTCCTAATAGGAAAGAAGAGGGTGGCTCCATTGCGAAAACATTGAACGGAATCAGAATTTGTTAACATTTAATTATATACATGTGTACACAATTATTTCTTTAAAAAATATGTCATCATGATACTGATATAATAAGAATAATAATTGTACATCAACATCATGAACTCTTATAAAACACTAAAATTTCCCAAAATGTCATCTTGATTGCCAGAACCTGAACCTTGGACCATGATATTATCAAAATTTTCGTTCAACAAACGTGTTAACTGCAAATGGCGAACATATGAATAAACATGTATATGTAAATTACAAATTACATTAAAATATTTACCCTAATCATTAACACATACCGATCCCATGCCCTCTTCCTCATGAAGAATTAAGTCATGCCAACCATTGCGACAACGTTTTTCATATGTTCTAAACTCTTCAATACTCATGTTGTCTATCTCATCATCTGTACTATACACATAATTAGCACATGCATTATCTCATGCTCTTTTTCGATTCATACCAATATCAATTCCACCAAGTCCAGTATGAGCATTGTCTGTGATGGCATCTCTTGCTTCTCGACTAATTTGAGAATTGGCATCCATCTATGACCGTTAATTTTCCACATGATGAGGTCAACTTACTAATAGTAACTCAAGGTGATGTAACTTAGCATCATGCTTAGCATCCCTACGGTCACATAATAGACCTTTCCCAGGACCAAAAAATTCAAAAGGAATGTCATTATATTTGGGTTTCATTCCCAAAAATAATTCTTCATAAAATAATTTTGCAAAACAAACAGGAACCTCATCATTCCATGGTAGTCTTCCATAGGCTACCAGGTGCATATCATACAAATGGTAGGCTATATTAGGTTGCTTGAAATATTGCACCTTTAGCATCTTTCTTTTCAAACCTTCTTTGAAATTAAACAGAGATTTTTCCATTTATTTTGTAACTATGTTTTTAACATCGTCCCATGTATCGGGACCCATTATTATTTCCTTTATTTTCCTCATCACTTCTACAAAAGTATCAGTGGTTGGCCCAATATTTTAGTAAACATATACAAGTGTGCATAAAGAGTGTGTAACTATTTGTAAGATTTCTCAAATCTCTGCAGGGAGTTTCAAAGACACAAGATCTTTCTTCAATTTTGAATAAATATGTTCACACCTTTGTAATGTGCATTGTTGGATGTTTGTTTCCCAAGGTAAATAATTGAGAATTTCAAAAAGATAAGTCGTTGTTGGTGTACAACCTTCTTCATGAATTACATGATCTGGCCTACGTATTTTTTGAGCAACATTTTCACCCTCTGCATCAATATATAAAATTATGTATAAATAAAAAAACATGTGAAAAAATTTGTACAAATTTTCTTTTTAACCATAAAAAATTATATAAATATTTTAACAAATTAATAGTTGAATGAAAATAATATTTAGATTGATGGCCACCTCGAAATGGTTGAGCAACATCATGCCCACCCAGAGATGGTTGAGAACCAACATGCACTCATTGATTGGCCACCACCCATTGATTGGACACCAGGGGAATGTGTACCACCACCCTCACGCAATTGGTCACCATGGGAATGTGTACCACCACCACCACCCTCACATGACAAGAGGGAAGCTTCATAAAAAAAATATGAATTTATAATCAATTCAGATATACAGACATGTATAAATACATACATATGATTGAGTAGATTGCGTGAACCATACCACAATTGCTTGAACCGTAGCCATACTCCATTGATTGAGTAGATACTCTTTTCCTCCGAACTCCTAAAAAATGAAATTTATTAAAATTTAATTTAACTCACAAACTTGATAAAAAATAAATTCCATATGTATACATGTATGTATGGAGATAAAATTGTATATTCAAATGTCATTTAAAAACTCGCACAATTAATATAAATACCATGAACATCCCTTGATCCAGGATCCTCCTCTCTCGTAGAGGCATGGGACTCTATTGATATTCTCCTCGAAGAATCACATGGAAAATGATCATCCACCATGATATATATATATATATATATGATGTTTAAAGCCTCGAAGAATCATGTGGAAAATGATCATCCATGATATATATGGATCTATCTAATAATACATAGATAATGTTTAAAAAGTCACATCGTGCATTTATAGTTTTTTTTTAAATTACTATTTAAGAAGAATTCAAAAGAATTCAAAAAATTGATGTAATTTATACAAATGTTGGAGCACAACTTGAACACAAATTATGTAAAACACAAAAATTTCAAAGCACAAATTGATGTGTAAAACTCACTTGACTATTTAATCAAAAATTTGTTGAAGTCCTACAAATTTTGAAAATTAAATACAAAATTTTATAAAACATGAAGTTCACCAAGTTGTGCTTAAATGGTGGGAGCGCACTTGGTATATAATTGAAAAAAACACATGGCTATTAAAAATGACGCATTTACAAGTAAAAACACACACACATATAAAAAATATCTTACAATGTCCATCAATAAGTTTTGAAGGAGAACCTCTCAATACGAATTCGTCTTTGACTAATTAATCTTGAATTGGCAGTTCCCCATACAATATATCACCAAACATCTTATTAACATTTGCACAATGTCTTATACTAAATTATTGAAATTGTCTAACAATATTGTTTGCTTTTCCATGTAGTTCTTTTAGCCTCTCCTTCTTAACTTGGTACACGTACATCATCTGGTTGCACACGAGTTAATAATTGGTGAAAATAAAAATTACATTTGATCCATACTTCCTAGTTGTTCCCAAGCCTTCTATTAATGCAATAGAATATGCTTCATTGTTTTTTGTTCTTCCAGGTATATTCATTTTCCTTTGGAGGACTTTGTTAGTCAAAATATTGCATAGCACATATGTAATCATTTCTTTCTCTGGATTTGGATAACAAAAAACATCTATGCATAATGTCCATTTTTCTTCCATGTTTAGTGGGCTTTTTTATCCCTGAAAAAAATAATTTCAATAAAATATTAAATGAAAATTTATTGCAAATGCCTTAAATTTTATGGGAGAAAGGACATGTACATGGTTTCTAAAAGCACTAGGACCACAATAAAATATTAAATGAACATTTATTGCAAATGCCTTAAATTTTATGGAAGAAATGACATGTACATGGTTTCTAAAAACACTAGAAAATGCCTTAAATTTTATGGGAGAAATGACATGTACATGGTTTCCAAAAACACTAGGATCGTCCCTGCATTTAGCTAAAAGTTTTATAATTTACTACCAATGAAAATGATTAACAACACATCCTAGCCATTATGGTTTATTAGGTGATAGTGGATCCCTATGAGGTTATAGACACATTTAGCTAAAAGTGTTTTCCTTGAATTGGGATAACAAGAAACATCTATGCATAATGTCCACTTTTCAACCATGTTTAGTGGGATTTTTTATCCCTGAAAAAATAAAAAAAAATTAAAAAATTAAAAATAAAAATAAAAATTAAATGAACATTTATTGCAAATTCCTTAAATTTTATGGGAGAAATGACATGTACATGATTTCCAAAAACACTAGGATCAAAATAAAATATTAAATGAACATTTATTTCAAATTCCTTAAATTTTATGGGAGAAATGACATGTACATGGTTTCCAAAAACACTAGGATTGTCCGTGAAATTAGTTAAAAGTTTTGTAATTTACTACCAATGAAAATGAGTAACAACACATCCTAATCATTATGGTTGGTTAGGTGATAGTGGACTCTTATGAGTTGATAGACACATTTAGCTAAAATTTTTATAAAGGTGATAGACATGTGATTTTGAAAGCATCCTTGATGTTAAAAAGGGCAGGGGCTAAGTGAGTAACAACATATCCTAGCCATTAGGGTTGGTTAGGTGATAGTGGACCCCTATGAGGTGATAGACACATTTAACTAAAAGTTTTATAAAGGTGATAGACATGTGATTTTGAAAGCATCCTTGTTGTATTTTCTAATTGTTGGGTTTCTTCGCGTATTTTCTAATATATTTGCTGAGTCTCAGAAGTTTACTCTTTTGTCCATTTGAATACATTACCTCACTTGTAGTTGTATATTTCTCTTTTCTAAATTAGCTTATATGGGTTAGGATAGCATACAAACATACTTTTAAAACTTTATAAAGGCTAAATTTTATTTCTATTTTCATTTTATTTTTTAATTTTCACTTTCAACTTCATTTGTTTATTCATATAGATCATGATTAGAAGAAATTCCAAAATATTCATGTAATTGTTGTCCACATGAGAATTATGGGTTTCTTCACGTATTTTCTAATTTCTTTTCTAAGTCTAAGAAGTTTACTCTCTTGTCCATTCATACATTTCCCCACTTGTAGTTTTATCTTTATCTTTTAAGAAATTTGTAAATTTATAACCACATGTATAAAAAAGACCCTAACAAAGATAAACATTTACAATGAACAAAAGATTTTATCAGAAAAAAATTATAATCAAGCTTACTACCTCTTCAATCTAAGGGGCTTCATAAAAATGAAAGAGACTTCACTGCACTAAGTATAATTTGGCTCCATAAACCAATACTTCTAGAATACACATGATAAAGTTTACTTAGATAAGTTTAGTTTTCACATTCTCCTTTAATCAAATTTTTACCATACTCTAACAAATTAATATACCAACGTTGAGTTACTATAATTCAGAAAACAGATGCTAGAATGTTGATATTAAATAAAGTTTACTTAGATAAATTTGGTTTCACATTCTCCTTTAATCATTTTTTTTTCATACTCTAACAAATTAATATACCACCATAGAGTTACTATAATACAGAAAACAGATGCTAGAATGTTGAAATTAAATAAATTTTACTTAGATAAATTCGGTTTTCACATTCTCCTTTAATCAAATTTTTTCATACTCTAACAAATTAATATACTATCATAGAGTTACTATAATTCAGAAAATAGATGCTAGAATGTTGATATTAAATAAATTTTACTTACATAAATTTGGTTTTCAGATTCTCCTTTAATCAAATTTTTGTCATACTCTAACAAATTAATATACCAACATAGAGTTACTATAATTCAGAAAAAAGATACTAGAATGTTGATATTAAATAAAGTTTACTTAGATAAATTCGGTTCCACATTCTCCTTTAATAAATTTTTTGTCATACTCTAACAAATTAATATACCAACATGGAGTTACTATGATTCAGAAAATAGATGCTAGAATGTTGATATTAAATAAAGTTTACTTTTAAAAATAAATTTGGTTTTCACATTCCCCTTTAATCAATTTTTTTTCATACTATAACAAATTAACATACCAACATAGAGTTACTATAATTCAGAAAACAGATGCTAGAATGTTGATATTAAGGAAGAAAGAAGCAATATTTTCTACTGGAATGGCGAAGTAGTGGGTATGACACAGCCTAAGCTAACCCCACCACATTATGCATATAAAAATGCATATCTTATTATGCCCAAGAATTTACAATTCCATATTTAATGAAACCTTTTTCTAAACCAAGGTTTTGAAATCTGTTCACATGTCTTTATGCGAGATTAATTTTCCTTTGGAAAGCATATAATATAAACCAAATTTAAAACCCACTTAAATGAAGTTTCCCCTATTTTATCGATTTTAATTTAAAACAAAACATGTCAACAAAATTCTATTCATATAAATTTTCCCAAGATTAAACACCCTCATTTAAAATGTAACCTTTCATCAGTCCATTTCCCTTCTTCACAACTATGGTTAAAACCCCATATGAAATATTTGCTTTATGATTTTCATTTCTATGGTTTCGACCTTGAATAAAAATGCTAACATATATATTCGGGCCCACACTTATTGCTAACACATCTTTTACTTTGATCTATATGCATCTGTCTCCACCGTTCTGCTCACTATGGCTTCAATCTGACGGATATTGCAATTTCACCAGCACACTATTTAACGTTTTCATCAAACGTGAAATGGGTAGTTTTGGCTTGCAACGTGTCACTGCTTGACCACTATCGCACTCTCATCAAAATTACCCTCTATAGAGATAAAGCAGTGCGATAAAATCACTTACTGTTTTTTAAAACCGCTTCTCCATTTATATGTACCATCAATTCATGGTTTCTTCCTCTGTACGCTCACAACTGAAGCAAATCATTTACATTATCCAAGTATATTCCTCAATGTTGTCGTCATTTCTCGTATTCTGTAACATTCGTTGAAGTGTCAAGATTACACAGGTTTCCTTTCATTCGCATCTACAACAACCACATCTTGGTGTGGAATCCTCTTTCAACTCTCGGCTTTCATATTTAAACCTACACCTTTTGCTTGCCACTCCACATTGAATCCACTTCAGCTCTCGGCAAATTTGATTTGAACCTCATTTTTTGTTCTCCTTGCCTTTACGCAATGTGAATTGACAAAAATTTGAGGGCCAAGTTCTTTGTTTTATGGCATCAATGTATATTGTGATCGATGACCAGTCCTTGACAACGCAATCCTCACAGAATTTAAGTTATAACATGAATCTTAATCTTCTTTCTACACGGTGTGAAATTGGCATCAAATTGAAGGACCAAATTCTTTTTAGTGGCATCAATCCATTCTGTGATCGATGCTCAATCTTTAACATACACAATCTACACAGAATTATAGATTGAATTTTCTACATTTTAAGAACACACAGTCTCATAAATTCATTAATCCTGTAGCTCAATCCACAATGACAAAGTTCCCTATTCAAAATCGAATTTCTCCATATATATCACCAAATAATTACAAAAGATTCTTCTCTCTGGCCTGATATTCTAATCAGTGGCCTTTCCTCTAATTTTCCTCGTAGGCTTATAACAACAAACCCCTCTATGTCTAAAACCTTAATCTCTCTGCCTATGAGGCTTTACAATTTATCCAAATGATTATATGAACCAATTCTGGTTCATATCCTTAATAATTTCAACTAACCCCTAAGAATCCTCTTCAATCCCATAAATCATGAACTAATTCCTAATTTAAAATCTACAATTAATTTCCAAATCTCTCAATCCCTATGAGATCTCAACTATCCTAATTCTCTCATGTTCTCCAGCATTCGAGAACATCTACAAAATTCCTCTCAAGAATTAATTAATTCCTATTCTAAATTCACTCAAGATATTAAAATTAATACATAGGAAACCAATTCCTTTGAAAACACAAGACCCCTAAGTCTATTAAAATACAAAGAAAATTCTGAGCCTAATGTTCCTGCATCAGACTCCCAAGGTTCAAAATAATCATGATCTCCTGATCATGTGCTTTTATTCCTCATATTCCTGGATCCCATACCTTATTTTGTAATTTGTCTTCTATTGTTGTTGTTGTTTGTTGCTTTTCTCTAGGTCTCCACACTTTATGTTGTTTTACTGCACTAGCTATGCTTTTACAGTCTGCTACTGTTTTCCTCTTGTTATTGCTTCTTTGCTTTCTTGTCGATGTCTTCCTCTGAGACACTTTCATAATTATCCTTCTCATCAATTCAATTTCTTTGTCTAATAGGTCTTTTGACTTATGATTACTTCCACCTCTTGATTGTTGAACTTTTATTCTTACTGTCGCCCTTTCATCCTTACCCTCTTGTTTACTGCAACTGATAACTCCTTCCCGATTGTCACTTATGACAATTTCTTTGTCCTTTTTCTTCAGCAATTTCTTGGACTGATACATAATCTTCCATTTACTGTTATCTCCTTCTCTTTGCTTTAGTTTGTTGTTTCTATCCTCTAACTCTTGCATCTTCACATTCTGCACTTCTTCAATCTCTTTCTCTTCCTGTATTGAATCCTAATTCTTAAACATATTTTCCAGCATTCTAGTATCTCTGTTCCATGGATTAAATATTTCCACAGAATTTTCTTCCTCTTTCTTTACTTGGTTGTTCATCTGTGCCAAAGTTTCTACAACATTAGCAACAAAACCTGCATTCACAAAACAATTATTAAAATGAAAAACATAAGGCCTCAGTGCCTCTTTTTCCTCTGGCAACATTTCAGTATGGTGCTCTGAAATTTCCTGCTTTATCAGCACATCAGTATGTTGATTCAATCTTCCCAAAGAATTTTCTAAAGGACTCTCGAGACTGTTAGCTAGTCTCTTTTCCACACCATATGTTTCAATGATGCTTCTCTGTTCTTGTCCACTGTAGTGAATTCTGTCTTCTGCAATCTCTCTGTCATACTCTGAGTTTTCCAGAAAATACTCCAGCAATGCAATTTTTTTTTGAAATTTCTTAAGTACTTCATCATCACTTACAATCTCTACATTTTTACACACATTATCAGTTCGAAAATTACATGGTTCAACAATCTCAATTGTTGCTTCACATATCAGCTCTTCAGTCTGAATCTCATCTCCTTCTTTCACAAGAAATTCTTCCTGTGTTGTAACAGCTTCAAATATAAATGCATCATTGCTTTCCTCATTCAAGAGACATTCTTCATCATTACTCTCTGCTTCAGATTATTTATCTTTTGAAAGATACTCTTCCATACTTTTGACAACTTCAAAAGATTGCTCATCCTATGAAAAACTTGTAATTACATCAAAATTATTAGTTACAAAAATACAAGGCTTTACATCCTCTTGGTGATCTGAACTTTCCCAACAGTTCAGGAAATCATCAATAATTCCTTTTTCAGTAAGGTCAACTTCTTTTTGTCTTGAATTCTCACACTCATTCATAAGATCTTTCAGAGATCTCAAATCTTCATCTTCACCCAGAATTTCACCCTGTCCTGGTCTACAAATGGAAACTTCCATTTTTTACTCTGTTTCTCTATGTTTTTGTTGTAACTTTCTCTGTAATTTATGCCACTTCACTGTATTTTTTCTCAAGACCCAACCTTGTCTTTGGCCTTCTTCCATCACCATCTTTAATTTATTAAATTATTCTCTTATCTCAGCAATCTCTTTGTCACGCTCCTCTTGATTCGTCTGTTTCTTGCAGATTTCTTTAGCACTCTTCTTCTTCATCTTATAGATTTCTTCTAAACCTTGCACATGACTTCCCATACTCATCTTCTCTTCTGTGTGAGCTTATGCAACTGTAACCAATCAACTTCCTCTTATGTTGATCTTCTTACCAAGCTTCTCCTCTACCTAGTCTTCAAGTCCTCTCCTTCTCAGAACTTGTACTGAGCCATCTTGCTCTCTTCTCTGGTTGTTGCACTTACTTCATTTTAAAGCTACCATTGTCCCTATTTATTCCAATCCTTAGCTAGAATAAGGTCCTGCTACAATTCCTAATAACTTTCAAAATTCTTCCTACAGTCTCACTGCTGCAATCTTGTTCCAACTTTCCACTCCTTTAATCTATTGTGGCCTTGCTCAAAACCCCTGTTGTCTCCTCTATGACTATCAGTATTCATTTTCTTCTTTCCATCTCTATTATTTCATCACTCACTCCTTCATTGTGAGCTACACTAAGCCTCTGCAATAACAAGTCCTCCTTGTTACAACTTACCTCACCAATCCTTTCTCTAGATTTAGTCTTTTGGCAAACACTAGTCCCATCAATGGAACCTTCTTTTGAGAATTTCTCTCTGCTCCTTCTAGGCTTCAACTCATTTGCACCTTTTAAGAACACAGTTGTTCTTTTTATCCAATCTCTGCTGGAATTATTCAAGGTTCTGCTCCAAACTTTGTTTCTAAGTGTATGTTGTCTGTCAACTTCAAATCTGATCTTTTTCCTTTCTGTCGTCACCATTGTACCTGTATTTACATCTTTCAAAACATAACTTTGTAAATATTCAAAGCACATTTTCTTTTTAACCCAGATTCTGCAGATCTGAATTTTCTCATACTCTTAGAATATGATGCTTCCACTGCATACCTTTTTTAATCTATTTCCAATCAGATCTAAAATATGATCTTGTAACTTTTTTTCAATCTCTGTTACAGCTTTCTAAAAAAACTTTAATTCAAAATACATCATACCTTTCAATACATGCAGAATCCACTTCTACTCTGATACCATTTCACGCAGCCTAAGCTACCCCCACCACATTATGCATATAAAAAAGCATATCTTATTATGCCCAGGAATTTACAATTCCATATTTAATGAAACCCTTTTCTAAACCAAGTTTTTGAAATATGTTCACATGCCTTTATGCAGGATTACTTTTCCTTTGGCAAGCATATAATATAAACAAAATTTAAAACCCACTTAAATGAAGTTTCCCCTATTTTATCAATTTTAATTTAAAACAAAACACGTCAACAAAATTCTATTCGTATAACTTTGCCCAAGATTAAACACCCTCATTTAAAATGTAACCTTTCATCGGTCGATTTCCCTTCTTCACAACTATGGTTAAAACCCATAAGAAATATCCACTTTATGATTTTCATTTCTATGGTTTTGACCTTGAATAAAAATGCTAACATATATATTCGGGCCCACGCTTATTTCTAATGCATCTTTTACTTCAATCTGTATGCATTTTTCTCCACCGTTCTGCTCAGTATGGCTTCAATCTAACGGATATCGCAATTTCACCAGCACACTATTTAATGTTTTCATCAAATGAAAAATGGGTAGTTTTGGCTTGCAACGTGTCACTGCCTCATCACTATCGCACTCTCACATAAATTACCATCTATAGAGATAAAGCAATGCGATAAAACCACTTAATGTTTTTTAAAACCGCTTCTCCATTTATCTACACCATCAATTCATGGCTTCTTCCTTTGTACGCTCACAACTAAAGAAAATAATTTGCATTCTCCAAGTCTATTCCTCAACGTTTTCATCAGTTCTCGTATTCTGCAACATTTGTTGAAGTGTCAAGATTACACTGGTTTCCTTTCATTTGCATCTACAAAAACCACATCTTGGTGCAAAATCCTCTTTCAAATCTCGTATTTCATATTTAAACCTGCACCTTTCACTTTCTGCTCCACGTTGACTCCACTTCAGCTCTTTAAAAATTTGATTTGAACCTCATTTTTTGTTCTCCTCGCCTCTACACAATGTGAATTGACAACAATTTGAGGGCCAAGTTCTTTGTTTTATGGCATCGATGTATAGTGTGATCGATGACCAGTCCTTGACAACGCAATCCATGCAGAATTTAAGTTATAACATGAATCTTCAACTTCTTTCTACACACTCTTAAATTGGCATCAAGTTGAAGGACCAAATTCTTTTTAGTGGCATCGATCCATTCTGTGATCAATGCCCAATCTTTGACATACACAATCTACACAGAATTATAGATTGAATGTTCTACTTTTTAAGAACACGCGGTCTCATAAATTCATTAATCCTGTAGCTCAATACACAATGACAGATTTCCCTATTCAGAATCAAATTTCTCCATATATATCACCAAATAATTACAAAAATTTCTTCTCTCCGTCCTGATATTCTAATCAGTGGCCTTTCCTCTAATTTTCTCGTAGGATTACAAAAACAAAACCCTCTCTGTCTAAAACTTTAATCTCTCTACCTATGAGGCTTTACAATTTATACAAAATATTCTATGAACCAATTCTGGTTCAAATCCTTAATAATTTCAACTAACCCCCAAGAATCCTCTTCAATCCCATAAATCATGAACTAATTCCTAATTTAAAATCTACAATTAATTTCCAAATCTCTCAATCCCTATGAGCTCTCAAATGTCCTAATTTTCTAATTCTCTCAAGAATTAATTAATTCTTATTCTAAATTTACTGAAGATATTAAAATTAATACATAGGAAACCAATTCCTTTAAAAACACAAGACCCCTAAGTCTATTAAAATACAAAGAAATTTATGAGCCTAATGCTCCTGCATCAAGGTACAATGGGATATTATATTTACCAGGATTCTAATGTTGTTGGTTTCATATTGCTAGCCTATAGGTTTAATTTGAGGAAAGGTTAAAAGCTTAATTTGAGGACAGGCCCAAAGCTTCAAATAATTAATATATGTAGAGACATCCAGTTACTATAATTGGGAAAATAGATATGAAAATGTTGGATTTTGAATATTGAGAGAGAAAGAAACAATACCTTCTCATGGAATGATCTAATGGTTGATACAGTGCGATGTTATCCTCTACCAAAATTCAAATGTTCTTGATAGGATACCAAACTTCAAATGTTATTGGTATTATACTAGTTGTCTCTAGATTTAATTTAAAAATTCAGAATGATTCTTGGGCTTAAAAATTCCCCTTTGGATTAATTGGGCTAATGTTGGACATAATCCTTTCATATTTTTGTCTAGGCTATAAATAAAATTGTAAATAATTAGGAGAATACAAAGATGAAATGGCTCTTGGATAATGCAATGAAGAGTCACATTGTATAAATCTGATTGATCGTTAATAAAAATAACATCTAATGGAGTTATGCATTATGGCCTGACAAAATCAAATTCCACTAGAAGACAAGAAGCTAGAAATATAGTATCTATAGACTTGGTGCAAGAAACAATAAATCTAAATAAATTGAATATACAATTTAACAAACTAGAAAATCAATTGAAAACTGAAAGAACTACATATAGTACTCATAAAATATTAATTAGTGATTTAAAGTATAAATTATTTTTTAAATGTCTCAAAATTCAAAGGATAAAACTATAATTGCATCTCTGCTTAAGAAAATTATAAAGAAATCAAAATTCTTAGATAAAAAACCAATTTTCCTATCGGAGAAAAATATTAAATTGGACAATTCATTCATAAATTCAATGAAGAGACAAAATTTTATTTGTTAGAAAGCTTAGCCTCTAAAGAATTAACTGTTTATTTAGAAATAATAAAAGAAGGATTTGATGTAGAGCATATTCAGAAGTTTAGAGCATAATTAGCAATAATTCAAAAATAATTTAAATTTGTTGAAATAAATTTCAAATGGAAGACCCCATAGATGGTAAAGCTAGAAGCACAAACTCAAAAAAATGCACTACTAGAAAATTTGCATTCAAGCTTGGCTTTGAAAGATAAAATCGTAGAAAAGGCTAATCATAATTTAAGCTCGAAGAGATTAGGAAGAAAGTTGATCAGAAAACCTTTTCAAATAAATATTTGGCTGGAGTTGAACACTACATTGGGAATGAATTATGGTGGCTACACAAAAAATCAAATGCCATTTCAATGTGTGTCAGGACCAATATGTAACAAATATAGCATGAACCATTTCAAGAAAACTCCAAAAACGATGCATATATGAGGTTATATTGTTCGATAGTAGGAAAGTGTCATTTTTGCCACACTAGTACGTTCTGAGGGTAATTGTAGCAATATTTTATAAAGTTGCAGAAAGGCAGAGAGCATATTAATGTATTCAATTAATTGGTGTGCCCTTCACCAGTCATTTCAGCCCATGAAGGGTTCCAACCATGCATGATTTCCACTTAATTAATAAGGTCGCACACGATACATAATTTAAATTAATTTTATGTTATGTGCATTCTTATGTATTTATTTGTATTAGTTCTAGACCAATCCTTTTCCATTGATGGTGCTCCCTATAGAATGGAAATGCTCTCAACAAATAGATTACGTTTCTTTAAAAATAGTTGATTTTCCATTCTCATTTTAAACTGTTTTTTTCATCTTTGTGGCACGTTTTTATATTATTAGTGAAATTAATTACATGCAGTAGAGAGCCTAAAGAGTGATTCGTGTTGCTCACATAATCTTTTCAACCGCAAGGTAGTAAACGAGGCATTTTTCATTTTGTTCATCATTGCATTTAGAAACTAAAAGGATGATCCAGGTGGATATTGGAGGCTACTCACCTATTCCACTTGGGGCCCCACCATTGTTTCTTTTAGTTTTCAGTTTTTCATTTTCCTTAATTGTAGCACAACTTACTATTTTTAGTAGTATTTCGAATCCTGAACTTCCGGAGCCGTTTTGAGGCCCTAAACAACGTTTTTAAGGAAAATCGAGAGCAACATGGGTCCATGGAATGATTTTTCTCACTCAAAATTTGTGTTCCTCATATAGAGATTTCTAACGAGGTATTGTGTGCGTCAAACAGAGATCGTATGCCATAGTTACATCCCCAGGAAGTTGATGTACCAATTTACCCAAATGGGGTCCATTGTTTTAGCGCTTCATCTCCTAAGGTTAGGTTTTTGGATATTTAGGGTTTTTCATTGTTTCTCAATAATAAATAGGCTCTCAAGCCTCATTGTAATACAGTTTAGAGGCCTGTAGCCACCACATCTCTTCTCAGAGATAAGCTACCAACGCCCTCTCTAGTTTATTTCCATTCTGTCTATAAACCACTTTCGGTTCTTTGATATTAATGAAATGAAGTATTATTTCTGTTGCATATTTGTATTTATGGTTATATGTGTGTTCTGTTGCGTTCCTGTTCCATGATTTAAGGCTCGATCTGGTGGATCTTTTACAAGATCAGCCTCGCAAACCCCGAAGGCTGCCTATGGGGAACGAAAAGAAAGATGAGGAAGTAGGAAATCCTATCAAAATATTCCTCGAGGAGGCCCTCAAAAAACAAAGGAACGCGATGATGGATAACTTTGCCCAGATCCTTCAATGACTGCCCAGCAGTGACATATCTACATCTGGAAGCCACTCTGGAGGCGCAACTCTTTTTAAGGTACAAGTAAACTTTTACATTCTCATATTTGAGGGTCAAATAGATGCAGACACCGTAGGTAGATGGTTGAATCTATTAGAAGGATATTTCTTAGTTCATGAATTTTCTGACAGGGAGAAGATTATTTTTTCACTCCTCAAATCTACCCCCCATGTCAAGGGCTAGTGAGAACCTACTGTGAGAAAAAGGATGAGGGGGAAACCTATTTGTTCTCGGACGTACCCACTTGGAATTCTTTCCAAGATGCCATCAAGGAACAATATTATCCCATGGGGAGCTATGAGGATAAGTACATACAATGGACTACGTTGCGGCAGCAAAGGGATCAAGATGTGCATGAGCTAGCGAATATGTTCCATACCCTACACACAAAGTTGGGTATCAAAGATTCAGAGAAACATTTGGTTCTAAAGTACCGCAGTTGTATACATAGATACATTCAGGAGGAAATGGAGTTCCTCGACATCTCCTCGCTTGGTACGGTATACCGGTATGCTGCCAAGATTGGGAAAAAATTCAAACAGAAGAAATGAGACTTTGGATCTATGAATCAAAAGTAAGGGAGAGGTGCCCCAAAGCGTAGAACAAAGGAAAAATCCAAGGCATGAGGCCCAATACAATCTGTTGAAGCCACAAGCAAAGAACAACACTATGAAGTTGAAGAAAGACACAAGCAAGTGTTGTGAGTTCCATAAGAGCTCCACTCACAACACAAGTGAGTGTCAGGCCAAGTAGTCACTAGTGGCCGAGATGAGGGCTTCTGAATCATATGCATGTGTCGAATCTGAATCATAACCCCGACAAGGGGAATGAAAAAGGGAATCAAATTATTGATGTGGAGCCCAACACCACCGTTGCTAATGCGAAGGTCCAGAAGGAGGAACCGAAAGATCCAGAATAGGAGAAGCGTCTCTTTCACTCCCATATGTGGGTAAAGGGTTCCCTGCTACAGTTAATTTTCGATAGTGGTAGCTAAAATAACCTCGTTTCAATAGAGTTCATGAAGTGGTTAGGCTTTCCGACCACAACACACCCACATCCTTACACCAACGGGTGGCTTCACCAAGGATGGGATCTCCGCGTCAGCCACCAGTGTCACCTCCCCTACAACATCAAGCCCTTCACGGATGAGGTATTATGTGACATTTCTCCTCTTGATGTTTGTGATGTATTATTAGGCCAACCATACTTGTGGAAGAGACATGATGTGTATGAATCTCGACCTCGCGCTATTATTGTTACTATGGGAAATAATTTTTACAGGATACCAGAGGTACCACCACCTACCGCTATCTCTTTGGTTACTACAAAACAAATGCAGTAAGCTCATTTCCAAAACTGGGAAAAAAAAATTCCTGATGTTCCGCCCCTAGGGCAAGAAGAATTTTGTGGCCAAAACCTCTAGACAGGGCCCCTCCTTATGACAATAACAAATGGACAAGATCGTGGAGTAGTACGGGGACATCTTCACCTCACCTACAGGGTTGCCTCATCACTTTCAGAACAAGCACCCCATCGATCTGACCCCAGGTGCGTCATTACCCAACAAACTGATCTATCAATGCTCTATTATGGAGAACGATAAAATCAAGAGGCAGATTCTGGAGCTGCTGCATAAATTTCACATCTGATCGTGTTCATCACCCTATGGAAGCCCGATCGTGTTGGTGCAGAAGAAGGATGGGACTTGGAGACTCTGTATTGACTATCAGGCGCTGAACAAGATCATTGTCTGGAATAGGTACCCGGTACCATAGATTCATGACCTTCTGAACCAACTCAAAGGGACGAAATATTTCAGCAAGATTGACTTGAATTCTGGGTATCACGAGGTACCAATCGAACCCTCTGATGTGTGGAAGATTGCCTTCAAAGACAAGGAGGGCCTTTTCGAATGGCTGGTCATGCCTTTCGGGTTGACGAATCCTCCTGCAACCTTTATGAGGCTGATGGACAAAATCTTGCATCCGTTCACCAACTCATTTGAAGTAGTGTACTTGGATGACATCTTGATCTTTAGCCAGACTTGGGAAGAGTACCTCCACCACATCCGACGGGTCCTCCAAAAAATGCAGCAACACAAGTTGTGTGCTAATTTGGAGAAGTGCACTTTTGGCATGACCCAGGTTCAGTATCTGGGATACATTGATGATGAACTGGGGGTGCATGTGGATACAACCAAGATCCAAGTCATTCGGGATTGGCCAGCCACAACCACTCTAACAGAGCTTCACAGCTTTCTGGTTCTTGCTAATTTCTACCACAGGTTCATTTTGGGATTCTCTCATATCACTTGGACCTTCAGTCAAGTTACCAAGGGAGGAGTGAAATAAAAATTCTTTTGGTCGGAATATCAACAGAAGGCATTCATAGAATTGAAACACCACCCCTACTCTGCCCGAGTGCTCACATTACCAAACTTACAACAACCATTTGAGATCGAGACAGATGCCTCTAACTATGCTATTGGGGCAGTTCTTACTCAACAGGGGCATCTAGTGGCATATCACAGTGATACATTGTCTAATACAATCTGCAAGTATCCCACTTATGACAAAGAAATGTATTCCAATGTGAAGGCTTGCTGATAATGGAAGAATTAAATTTTGGGGAAGGAAATGGTCATCCACACAGGCCACCGACCCCTGCAGTTCATACAGACAAAAGGGCAGTTGCAAAATGATCGCCATCAGAAGTGGTCCACATATTTACAACAATTTCATTTGAACATCAAGTACAAGAAGGGAAACACCAATAATGTTTCAGACTGCCTTAGTCGACCACTGATCGTGGCGCTAACCACCATTCTCAACTCTTGTGGGCTCGATAATTTTGATTGGTCACTTCTCTACAAGAGTGACCCAAAATTCAGTCATGCATACAAGGCACTCTTGGAAGGCACACAAGTTCCAAATTTTCACCTCTAGGATGCACTGCTATGTCACCTGGGACATATTTGTGTTCCTTCAAGTGAGTGTGCCAAGATGATTTGGAAAGCACACTACAGTCGAGTCATTGGGAATTTCGGGGTCGATAAAATAGTGGCAGTGTTGAAGAAGTATTTCTATTGGTCGAACCTTCGATGTGATGTCAGGAAGTACATTAGATCCCGCACTCCTTACACCATTTCCAAAAATACCATCAAGAAGCAAGGCCTCTATACTCTGCTACCTACCACTAGTCAACCTTGGGAATCCATCCATGGATTACATGTCGAGCCTTAATTCTACTAATCATGGAAACGATTTTATTTTCTTGGTCGCCGACAGATTCTCTAAGATTTCCATTATGGAGGTATGCAAGAAGAATATTACAGCAGAATCCACTGCTAAACTCTTCTTTGAACGAGTGTGGGTGCACTTTTGGATCCCATAGTCTATTATCTCATATCGGGACAACATGTTCCTTAGAAAATTTTGGTCCAGTATCTAGTCAATACTGGACACCAAGCTCACCAAGTCCACAGCTTTCCATCCCGAATTTGATGGCAAGACAAAGGTCGTCAACGGGATGCAATTCAAAGCATCAACCAACCAGCCACAACTCAACCAGCCATAGCCCCTTTCAGGTGGGTTTAGGATTCCATCCACTATGTCCCATTGACATAGCCATGCCATTTGTGGCCACTTAGGCCGATTTAGCTTATGTCCAGTCTCAAGATGACAAAGTGAACAACTTCATTGTGCACATTCAGCACATCCTCCAACAGGTTTGACATATTGGATAGAGCCAATGCTAAGTACAAATAATGAAATAATCAACATCGGGTGCCACACAACTTCTAGGTGGGTGACAATGTGTGCCTACATTTGCAAGAGAAGCACCTCACTAGACCCCACTGCAAGCTTCACCCACTCCGATATGGGTCATAAACCATCGCCAAGACTGTAGGGATCAATGCCTTTGAGCTCATTATTCCACCATTCCTTGGTTTTCACCCACTATTCAATGTGGACTGCCTTCGTCCCTACTTCCCACCTCTACTGGACACCTTCGACATTACATAACAACTCACACCAACGGATTTAAGCCCATACTGCATGGAACAGACCACCAAATATTGTATCATGGACATGAAAATCAAGAAAAATTGCCAGCAGAAGATCCAGCTGTATCGGGTTTTCAAAGCTAGCCAACTCCTACACCAATGCAAGTGGTTCAACATGGACCAAGTTCAACAAAAGTTTCCTCATCTCATGGAGGAAATCAACGCAATGGGGACCATTGTTTCCTAAGGGGGGAGGAATGATCCAGGTGGATATTGGTGGCCACCCACCTATTCCACTTGGGGTCCCACCATTGTTTCTTTCAGTTTTTGAGTTTCCTTAATTGTAGCAGAGATTAATATTTTTAGCAGTTTTTCGAGTCCTAAACTTTCAGAGCCATTTTGAGGCCCTAAACGACATTTTTTGGGAAAATAGGGAGAAAAATGGGTCCATGGTGTTGGGGTCCCGTGATTTGACAGATTGGTATACCAAATGACAGGGCAACATGGAACCAGTCTTTGGAGTCCTAGGACCTAGCCTTCCTAGACTTAGAGAGAGATCTCTCTATTAGATGCAAAGGATGTGTTCTTGTTTGCTTTAGATCGTTGATTTTAAGCTAGTTGTTAAGTGTATGGTTTGTTGATTTTTTTGGTTGGGTAAGATGGTCAAGTGGAATAGGTGGAGTGAGAGATATTTACATCATTGGGTTATGGAGTCAATGAAATTCATGAGTTTCTCAATGATGAATCAAAGTATGTTGCAGGGCCAATCTAGCAAGGTTAATGGATCCTTAAGGTAATGTGTGAGGTGGGGTGGACATCATGTTTGAGAAAAACAAGGTAGGGCAAAGGGAAGTGAATTATCCTTTGTCATTAACCTATGAACAAGAAGGTCTTAAATATGATAAGAAAATATACTAAGCATGAGCTAGGGAAAAACTTTTACTCAATGACAATACTTTAAACAAATAAATATCCAAGATAAACATTCCAGTGAAACATAGAAAGCATAAGAGCTTATAACTTTAGTAAATTCACCTTCAGAATTTGGGAAAAAAAATAGCACAATAACTTTAATCAAGTGAAGAGGGAACTCCTAAAAATTGTTGATCAAGCTATAGAGAACTCTACGGAAAGTTGATAGCCATGGACAAAGGGCAAGATCAGGACAAGACCTCTTTGACTTAACCTAGCAAGCAATACTTCAAAGAAAAGGTTCCAAGACAGAGTTTAGACAATCTCAAATAAGCAGGGCTTACCGTGAATCATATTTTTAATCCAGCGTATTAATCCATAATGAAACAAACAAGCATAAAGAGGCTTGAGGAGTAGTTAAGAATTCCTCAAACACACCCAGCAGAGAAAAACATCAAGGCCATAGCAAACACGAGGACTAAGGTGCTTCAAGGAGCATTTATTAACCTATATTTTTCTGTTCTATAGTAACTAAGAAGAGTGAAACATAATGATAACAAGAAAACATAAAAAAATTAAGAAGACATCACCATTAACCAATCTTAGGAATCCTGCAAACAAGCCTCTCCATCATCAATCCAAGCAAGCCATTCATCAACTTCACAAAACCAATTTCTTCTCCAAGCTCATAAAAACCATGTATTTCTCTCTAAGTTCATCAAATGCCAACCATTTACAATGAAGCTCTCATGCTCTATTTATCTTAGCAAGAGAGGGAAAAAAACCCTAAATAAGGTAGGAAAATGTCAAATTCACCCATAAATGTCATTTATGGCCAAGAGACCATGCAAGGCCCAAGGCACATAATATCCTAAGAAATAAATGCCAAAATAACTTCTTGCACCTAATTCTAGAGTGTTTTGCCTCAAAAAACTCAAAAATATCATTTTGCAATAAATGAGTGTTTTTTTTTTACTTTTGGTCCAAAACACACTAAACAGTCCATTTGCGCAGCACCACTTTCAGCAGAAAATAGGGTCTTTTGTGACGAAGTTTTGGACACCTTCCCAATGTCGGATTTGGCTTCGTGATGGCTTGTTGAAAATCCTGATGAGTCTACTTTCCAAAAATACTTGTAGTTACCAGATCCATCTCCTGTAGCCTAGTAAAAAAGTGAAAAATCTCCAGACTTTCATTTGCGCAGTGCAAGGCCCAAAACAGTGGCAGAAAGGTGAAAAAATTGAGCTTTTTTGACCTTTTGAGGGGTCAAACGTGCTCCAAATCATATGAAATTTGGTGAAATAATGTGAAGGTTAAGATAAATCCAAAAATTTCAAGTTCTTCTCTTGGGGATGCTCATGTGTTTACGTAGTGCCAGTGGCGTTGTGCAAATGAGGCTCAAAAATCTCAAAAAACAAAAGTTGCTCCAAATCATCTCAAATTTGGTGGAGACCTTCCTTAAGTGGTCTTGGACAACTGCTGAGAAGCTTCAGCTAAAAATCCAAGGCTTTCATGCTCTTTTTCCTCCTTTAGGGTTTGGAATTTAAGTAGGCTTTCCTTCAGTTTGGCACAAACAAGCTTGTGCTTCTTGGCATAATACTTTGTCATCTTCTTCTAGAGGGCCAGAGCCCTTTTTATATTCTTGAAGTGTTTGTGCTCATTCTTATAATACTAAATGATGTATTCCAAAATCCCTCTTCCATTCCTTGATTAGAGCATCCTTGCTTTGGATTAACAGTCTAGTGGCCATCTCCTTATCTTTAGTGTCACTGTCTAGGTCAAGAAATTGAGGCTCTTGAGTAGTTTTCTGGATTCTCTTACTTCTCCTAAACTTGTCCATATTTTCCTTTCCCTTTTAAAGCCTTGGGATTGATGCAGATGGCAAGGCCCCTTGCCTTTTGGAGGCAGCAAATACTTACCTTAGCCCTCTGTGGTATGAGCATGTGAGAGGAGTGATGGTGGTTTTGGAAGTGTTTTCATCAGGGTTGTGACCCTTGGTGTTGTCACCAACTTCTTCATTTTTATCATGATCTTTCTCAATCATCCCATGCTTAGTTTTATCATTATCTTTTTGACACTCAACACCATCATCATTCTCACCTTCCTTACTGCCTTTTATGTTGTCACTTTGGTCTTTGTTTGAACCATCATTCTCTGCACTTACTTCACTCTGATTTTGTTCATCATTAAGACTCATTTCCTCTTCATCATTTCTGGCACTGATACTTTCATTGTCACTAGGAGAGTGATTGATTTCATGACTGTCATGACTATCTCTTTTTTTGTTTTGTTCTTTCATATTGCCACTGTCATATTCATGACTTTGCTCACTATTTTCATGACCAAGAAGATTGTCTTTTTTACTATAAATTTTCTCACCTTTACCACTTCCCTGTGCACTTTCCACTTCTTCATCATTATTCTCTTTGTATGTTTCTATGGACTCTGCCTTTTGTTCACTATATGTTGGCTCATTTCCTTCCTCTTCCATGGTGGCAGAGTTTTGTTTACTATATTTTTGAATGTCAGCCTCATCATTTTCATCACTATCTCCTTGGTCATCACTTTTTTCATCATCAGGGTCCCTTTCTTCATCTTGGGATGACTCATTTGTATTTTTACCATCGTTGCCTCCCTCCAAATGCTCATTGTTTTTGTCTTAAAGGCCTTTGACCACTTTCACTGCCACTTTTGTTTTCAGCTCCTGAAATAATGATGGGAGATGTGGTTTGACAATATAGGGTTTGATGAAACAAGGTGAAAAAGGTGATGGAGTCAACTTGGAGAATGAGTGGTGTGGAGGCTAGGGTTCTTAGGGTTTAGTTGCCTTGTATTTTTAGGAAGACCTCTCAAAGGTGTATTGCAGTCACCTTAACTCATTTACCCTCACATGACATCAAAATTGGCTTTAAGGAGTTTTTTAAACACAAATTCTCAATTGCATGTCGGACCTAGGGCTTACTTGTCTAGGGTTTGAACTTTTAAAGCCATAAAAGATTAAAATTAACTTGAAAATTTCTTTGGAGACAAGGTAAAGAGGTAACTCACCAATTTTTGGTCTTTTTGTGAACATTGGAGGCGAATGGAGGACGAAAACGTGAACTAGGGCAAGATATTTAGCCCTTTGAAGGTTTCTGGCATTTGCGTAGCACCGGGCAGTCCTGCCTATGGATTAGTGCAGCCCACTTATTTGCGTAGTGCCAAAAAAGGTTCAAATTTCAGACAAGTTTTGAGGACCTTACCAAAGTCGGATTTAGGTCCGTGATAGCTTCTTGGAAAGCTTAACCTATCTACCTTCCAAATATACTGTTTTTTCCCTGATTGGAATTGATTTTCCTTATCAAAGGTTGATTTTCCCAAGACTGGTCAAAAATTACTGAGTGACGGTGCAGAAATGCAGAGTGCTAGTGCAGACAAATTTTGGAGGCCTTCCTTAACTCCAAATTGAGCCCATGATATCTCATTGGAAATATCTTCAAGTCTAGTTGTCTTTTTAATCATAAAAAAATTCATGTGGACACTCTAGCTTTGAGAAAACCTTATTTTCCCATGGTCACTCCAGCAGTGCAAAAATTCACCTGGGACACCTGTGTTTTTTATATTGCTCCCAAACCATGATACCTGTTTAAAAAATGAAGGAGTTTTTTCTTCTTGGGCCTATATTGGACAAAACCCTTTCTCACGTTTGTCAAATTCATCTATGTTTGGTCAGAAACATAGTTTGAAGAAAAACTGGCCCTAGGTGTGACACATGCCTTGTCTCTTGGAATGAATTCTTGGAAAATTGTGGAGGCATGATGTTTATGAGTTTGTATGGACTTATGCTTGCTGACATGATCTATCAAATGAATCCTTTTCTCTTATGCCTCTTTTTCATACCAAACCCTAGCTTAGTTGGAAGAGGAAATTAGGGTTTGGTGTAGGGGATTTAGGATTGCTTTGTAGAGGGAGGGGAATGAAGGGATTAAGGGTTGTCTAAATTCTTGGGGAAATTTTGGGGGATAGGGATAGATGTTAGAGAGTAGGGGATGTTGGGAAAAATGCTGAGAGGGGGGGGGTGAATCAATATTTAGGGTTTAACTATTTTTCTTTTCTTTCTCTTAAAACATTATGTTACAGTACTGCATCCAACATGTATGTCCAGATATCTTATTATGTATTTACGTAGAGCATTGCATCAGATAAGCATTAAGCATGAACAGAAATAACATAAAAAACCATCAAACATACACAACACATATCAACACCAGGAATTAAGGTGGAAACCCAATTTGGAAGAAAACCACCACTGTTGTAATCTCAGTCTTCAATATTCATTTATAGAGAAAACTTCATACAAAATATGTTGGTTCAGACTTATACCAGCACGCAGGCACCCACCTGCAGAAGGCTACAACCTTCTCTCGTTTACCAACTACCACTGGAAGGGAGCTACAACCCCCTCTCTGAAGGCTTCGACCCTCAGCACTATTGCGGACCACGTTTCATCAATTTGTATACTAGATCCACCAGTTTCCACATGACATACCTTGCAGGCCACCAGATTTATTCATTCAGTACACTCACACTAGTTCTTCATGATTTCGTCCATCGTTCAAAACCAGAGATTCATCATCGTCAAATCATTCTATCCATGGGTGCATCATAGTTTCAGATTTATCAGTTAAGAACAAAGCTCGCCCATACAGATATTCCTTGGAGAAATTTTTTGTTCACAACCCTTACAATGTGCCACTCGTTATCTATTTTTCTTCTCCTTATATAGTTTTGCCTTTATTAAAACCATGAGTCAAAAATCATGAACCGCTAGTGGTAGTCCTTTTAGATTGTCCCACAGGGGCTTTTGATCTCTTTTTAATTTATTTATCAATTTTAAAGAAATTGATAAATAATTATATTTACATTTTGAATTCCCAAGCCTTATATCTAAATTTTAACCCTTCAGACTTTATTAGAGACATCCAACGCTTCTAAATAAATCAAACTTGCGATAAACCTTTGACCCCGGGCCCACGCCCATCGTACCATAGTAAACCTCACGCAATTCCAACGTCTGATCACCGTTAGATTAGCAAGCATCTAGATCAATGGTGTATATGCATATCGCTCGACCTCCAATGCCGAACGTTAACGGGCGATGGGCAGTCGTACCTGTGTTAATCTTTGTGCACCTTCAACAATTGATGACCGTCCGATGACCCCTTCCCAGATCAACGGCGCTCAACGATATCGCTGGGCGTCCTGGGTCAAACTATAACGCGTGATGAAAAGTGGTTTTGTGAAGTCGTACAGGGACGCGTGTCGAACACTCTATGGAATCGCTCCCAACCTCTTGAATACCGCTTTCCCGTCGAGAGCGGTGCAATAAAAACCGGAAACCGTCGTTACTGTTCCTCTTGCAAGGTTCTGCCTTCTTCACTCAAGGTTCCACTCCCCCTGCTCGATTATTGTAAATTGACTAATTTGTATCACAATTCTTCATGAAGACTTCCGTTAGTTAATGCGGTGAACGGATCGATTAACACTGCAGGGGATTCATTCCTTATTTACTGTGACATCGCTTGCGCTCTTCATCAACAGATTAACCCATCATTTTGTTTATTGAGGCTTGACACTAGTTTGATGCAATCTTCATAACAGGGATCATATCCATAATATATAACACAAGAAATTCACACCAGATTCCCTTTGTGACCTTAAATTCGTTCTTGATTCGTGGTTCTGCCTCTTCATGCTCCATTCTAGTTCCACAAGCACTAATGTACAGTTTCCATACCATTTTTTATTGTTCCAGATCATACCCTAAGAATCCGAACAGGCAATTTTCCAACATATCTCCTCTTTTACGCCTTGACTTCCCTTCTTCCTACTATGTCTCTGCTTGTCTCTGCTCCTTGACCGATACTTCCTCTATTCTTCTGATCAGATGCTCCTTTGTAGCCAAAGCCTTTGCCATCAATGACAATATTCCAACAGGGGAAAGTTTAATTTCAATAACTGAGTGAGGGGAAAGGGTCCAAAAGGGAAAAACACAGGCCTAGTCTCGAAAAGTGTCAAATTGTAGCAATAGGCTAGTTTTTGTAGAAAAATGATGAGTTTGAGGGATAGGAGTGACAGGAAGAGTTTATGAAGGTATATTAAGGATAGGAGGAGGTGTAAGAGCTTCAGGATACAAGCCTTGTTGATTTTTAACCATGAAGGTCATGAAACCAAGAAAAATGCCCTTAAAAGCCATAGATGGACAATGGAGTTAGGCAAAACAAAATAAAGGGTTGAGGCCAAAGGTGGCAAAACATAGTGATAATGAGTCACATGAGCCCACGATGGGTCCTTTGGGAGTAGTGAGCTGACCTTGACATGATGGGATGATGAAATAGTGAAAATTTATTGTAAGGATAATGAAGGCAATGAGATTTCTAGAACTCACATTGTTCGTGAACTTTGTTTCTAGAAATCTAGGATAAGTATTTAGTCATCCATGAAAATAAAAAATTACTGATGACTAACAGTGGCTCCACTTGGGGAGGGAAGCTCCTTTTCAGGAGGTGTCCAGAACTTCAGATCTCTTGGTTTTATTAAGACTAGTGCCTCATCCATTGGGCAGATTTTTACTTCTTTTTCATTTGCTAATGCTTCTTTGAAGTTGTGATCTCAATAATCTGAAAAACATGGTTAGCTCAACTTCATCTCTACCTACCCAACCTACTTGCCTAACATTTTTTTTCACTTGGGTGCCTTGGACTGGAAAACCCTTGACATCATTTTATTTTTAAAGCATAAAAGACTATTATTTCTACCCTTAGTACTTCCAAGAGTTTAGATTAGGCTAATGAACTCTCTTATTCTCTACCTAGTCTAATAATTTGTCAAGATTAAGTTGTTTGACAAACTTTATTCTCTATTCTACTGACATGAAATTCAAAACATGATCAAACCAGGATTAGGAAATATGATTTGCTATGGGCTGTGGCATTCGGAAAAGCTGCACACACGCATTATTTTTGTATAATGAAAAACTAGAAAAAATGAGGGCTATGATTCAGAATTTGTTAGGCATCCCTATTTTTTCTCTTTGGTTCAGTTTTGAGCATGTGGAACCAATATCTTTCATTCCTAATCTATCTTGTTTGAAAAGTGAAGTTTGAATGATTTGACAAGCTCTCTTTCACTAGCTTATTAGCAATAAATTGAAAACATGTTCAGCCATGATTAGGCTAGATGACTGAACAATACTTTTTTGGAAAAAGTAGTGGAATTTAGGCTTGCACACTTTCAGTAGTAATCTTTTTTGGGTATGGGGCTATACCTCTTTTCAAAACTACCCTCTTTTTTCATCTTTTCTCTGTTTTGGTATTTTCAAAACAATCTATAACTAAAATATTCTCAAAGGCTGAGCTTATTTGCATGTCTATCTATTCTAATCTAATTTATACATGATATACATTCAGCTGGTGAAATCTCTTTTCCAATACAACCAATCAAGCAGATGATTGCATGAGGGATCTTGGTTCAACTCTTTGAGGGTGCTGACAAAATTAAAAGGCCACTCCCACCTTACTTGTGTTTGAACAGTAATGCCTAAATTTTTCTTACACTTTGCAACAAACTGTTGTTGACATGATTTAATCCCTCTTCAAATGTTTTTAACAAATCAGCAAAGGGATCTTGAAACAATACTTGAATGTGAAGATTTGGTAAATAAGCTTGATCCATGACTGCTTCTTCCTCCACCTGGTTGAGCTTGGGACTCCTTTGGGAAAGAAAATCTACCTCTTCCTCATGATCATCTGAACTGGTGGAATCATCATAGATTTCAATGTTATCCTTTAGCAAACCTGATGGGTTTTGATAGAGTGGGCTGATTTTTGTGTGAAAACAACCATGTTGATGAGTAGGAGTACTCCTTGGCAACAAATCTTCTTGAGAAATAAGTGCAAAAACTTTCTTGTGATCATCAATTTTCAAGCCTTCATTTGCTTCCAAATTTTCTAAGCTTTCCTCATCACTATCGTAGTTTTTATGCATTGGTTGGTTCCCTTTCTCAAGTTCATGAAACTGAGATTCCACCCAAAAACCAAGTGTTGAATTATCTACAAAGTTAGCTTCTTTTTGGAGAACATCATCATTATCAACATATCGATCAAACCTTGGAGAATAATCAATATAATTAATGTTACCAATCGCACATATTGGACTATTAGATTGTTTCTTTTTGAATTGATCTATAAATCCATTTTCTACTATGTGATAGCTAGGATTAGGAGGAAAATAAATAGAAATTTTCTGTTCATATGAAATATTAGAGGCTGACTACATGTTTATTAGTTGATCTATCTCCTCTTCAGTTAAAAAAGGAGGCATTTTTCTCTTTCTTTGGATATAACTACAGCAGTCCTCTTTCTCTAGTGGAGGCTGATTTTGAGGCTAAATGTCTTCTTGAGCCTCAGCTAGGAGAGATGATGAATCATCATTTGTGCCTTTAGATATGTCTTGTGGATTCTCTTTCATTCCCTGATTGATTTCATCCTCAACCAACTCTTCTTGGTTTTCATGATAGTTAGCTTGGGCATGAAATTCATGAATTTCCTCTGATAGATCCTCAGGGTGCCAATTTCTTTTTATAATTTGAAATGAATCAAAGCATAAAGGTAGAGACCCTAAAGGTTTTGACTCCTTCTCTATTTCGGATTTTGTGATTTCAAAATGGCTTAAGGGAAAGACCTCTAGATATGCAAAAGGGTTTGCATCATCTATCTTGTCCCTGATTGATTCTTTAGAGCATTGTACCTTGTTTCTATTTGTAATTTGCTTGTAATTCTCTCTTAGTAGTGAAGCATAAGATATAGGAAGGTATCTAGTACTTACTTGACAACTTTTAGCATCTTCTTCTTTGTAATCTTGCTCAATATGCATATTTTGATTGTTATTCTTGTCCTGTAATGACAGAGTTTGTTCTTCCCAAGGAAAAAGTATAGGTTGTTTTGAATAAGCAGCACCAACCTCAACCTTGTACTCTTCCTCTTTCCTACCAAGTATATGCATCATTTTTCTGATTGTATCTGTCAACATCTCTAGATTTACCTCTGAAGATATCAGTTTCTCTTGAGCTACTTTGTACTTATTTATTGCTTCTAATTTTGCCTCTCTTTCCAGTATGTTGAATTCCACAGTAATTTCCATATTTTGTATTTCTTCCAGTTTTGAAGGGTCTTTTTCTCTTATCTGGAAAGCCATCTCTAGGTCAAAAGAATTTGGGTAGTGCAAGAAAGCCCACCCTATG
Organism: Pinus albicaulis; assembly: GCA_034641835.2. Lineage (NCBI taxonomy): Eukaryota > Viridiplantae > Streptophyta > Pinopsida > Pinales > Pinaceae > Pinus > Pinus albicaulis. The sequence goes on from CM076582.1 coordinate 949,887,079, forward strand.
GGTGGCTTTATCTTAGCAGGTATTGCATGGTATACTTTATTGAACCTAGCTAAAAATTGTTATACTGTCTCCTCTAAATGTCTTTTCAAATGGTTGTAGTCCTTTATGATGAGAAGAGAACTTCCCATGACTGCCCACCTATCTAAGAAAACTTGAGTGAATTGATGAAATTTTCTAATGCTTGCAGCTAGAAGGTCCTTAAACCAACTCTTAATTTTTCCTTGTAATGATAAGGCAAATAGTCTAATATGCACATCATCTTCTTCTATTTCAAATAGGTCAAGTAAACCCTCAAGATTTTGAATGTGTTCTTCAACGATGACTTTTGAGTTTTCTCCATCAAATCTGGGTAGTTTATTTTCAATATTTGCAAGGACAGTCTGGAGAATAAGAGGCAAAACTAGAGGCTTGTATCTTTCTGGGACCTTTGTGGATATAGGTAGTGCAAAAGATATTGATGATTGTTTGAGGTTTCAGCAAGAGTAGG